>OW121720.1:1250000-2500000 GCA_933228805.2 Hipparchia semele
CATTGTCTGCAAATGTACTGTTACGGTGTGTATATTAGCTTGACATTTATTGTAATTATAAAAATTATCGTTTCATCCATATATCCTGCCCGGGTAGTATTAAGTCATAAGCGAGATGATAAAAACCTTATTAAATTCAATGGGATCCAGTGGTATTTAGGGCTCAGGGGTCGCTTCACACTTTTCCGCTTACTGTATGAAAGTATTTTTTTATCTTTATCAACGGTTTGATAGTGATTGAGTTTTCACATTACGATGGCAAAGAAGTATATCAAAACGCCACGAAATGTCAAACTGGAAGAGCACTGATAGGTACTTTAAATATATCTATAACTATCTTGTCATCGAATAAAAAATATATATTCACGGCATTGTTATGACAAACAAAATCGCTTGGCTAAATACTGCTTTAAACTTTGTATTAGATAAGTAAATAAGTACCTAGTAAGTTTCAAAGAAAAAAGCTATTAATGATAGATTTAATTAACAGTCTCATAAATATATTGTATTGCCTAATTATAAAACAATGATAGATTGACTGACTGACAAACGACACACAGCGTACATCACCGGTCGTGGTACTAATGATTTGGAATTTGAAGGGATAATTTTCAGACTGTAATTTACGTAGAATGATGTCATGGCCAAACATTGTGGCTTATCTCTAAACTAAATTAAATTGAAAGGTCTAAATATAGTGCTATCTTATTCCACAGGAATCATTATGAAAGAGCTAGCACGAGATTTAGAACTGTCAATTTAGTTTCGTTTAGACTGTGTGCAACAGATCGTGTAATATCTGTACCTTTGTATAATTGTTTATTTGTGACACCATCACACTTAATTATTATATTATATTACCAAACTAATTAATATTATAAAGGCGAAAGTTTGTATGTGTGTGTGTGTTTATGTTTGTTACTCTTTCACGCAAAAACTACTGGACGGATTTAGCTGAAATTTGAAATGGAGATAGATTACACACAGGATTAACACATAGGCTACATTTAATCCCGGAAAGTGTTCCCGTCGGAATCAAAAACCTTAATTAATCCAAGCGGACGAAGTCACGGGCATCATCTAGTACAGAATAAAAATCTTTCTTTCTCCCTATCGTCCGCGTCGCTAGTCTGTAAGTGACTGTCACGTGTGAAGAGACCCCGCGTCGACCTTTCCCGTGAATAATTTCGCTATTATAAGCGTAAGTAGGTGGACAAAAAGCCCCGGTACATTGTGCTGTATAATTCGCTGGGCGGTGTTTTTGTCGCGGGTTCTCTTCTCGGTTGGGAACACACGGCTCGTTTGACGACCGGGCTTACGGTCACTGTGCTTTGAACAGCTTATACATAATCGACCTCCCTGCCGCAGTGGTGATCGCTGTGGTCTTATAATTGGGAGGTCTCGGGTTCGATTCCCGGCGGGGACAATTTAGGAATTTATAATTTCTAAATTGTCTCTGGTTTAGTCTGGTGGGAGGCTTTGGCCGTTGCTAGTTCCCACCCTACCGTCAAAGACGTGCCGCCAAACGATTTAGCGTTCCGGCACGATGGCATGTAGAAACAGATTAAGGGGTCTGGGTTGAATGTACCCTGCCATACCCCTTCCAAGTTAGCCCGCTACCATCTTAGACTGCATCGTCACTTACCATCACGTGAGAGCGCAGTCAAGGACTATCTTGTCAAAGAATTTAAAAAAAATGAGTAAGTAGGTACACTAAGGAAGATCTATGCTATAATATTATACCTACTTTTTATTTTTATTCGATGACAAGATAGCCTTTGACTGCGATCACACCTGATGGTAAGTGACGATGCAGTCTAAGATGGTAGCGGGCTAACTTGGAAGGGGTATAGCAGTGTAAATTCAACCCATACCTACTCTAATCGGTTTCTACTTTTAAATAAAAAGTCTTCTCTGCTCCACGGTTGATCGCGAGTCGCGCGGTTCGTTTCCGGCCGGAAGCAGCGCCGGCGCCGGAAATCCCCGAGATTGGACAAAAATTGACGAGCGCCGAACATCATTCTGTTACCTGCTACCCTCCTACCTTCCTACCCTACCTTCCTACCTTAGCCTACCTCATTCCCCCGCTGTTACCGTGACACTGTTCTCACTCCTACGAACCAGTTAGAGTTAAAATCTAGGTGGGGTTCCAAGCTTAGTCTTACTAATATTATAAATGCGACAGTGTGTTCGTTTGTTGCTTTGTTCTTCAATCAAAAAACAAAGCTACGGATCGACGTGTTCGTGGGTATAGTTGAGGACCTGGAAAGTGACATAGGCTGCTTCTTATCCCGGAAAGTTAAAGAGTTCCTGCGGGATTTCAAAAACATTAATCCACGCGGACGAAGTCGCGGGCATTACCTAGTACCTACCTAATGGTTTCAAAATTCAAGGTGATGCCGTTTACCGAATACCTAATGTTAGTGGTTTTGTGAGGCAGCAACGCTACTGCACTGTTGTTTGTAACCATTGTAAATGGACCTTTAAAATGCACGACTAAGCAATTTCGTTAGTAATAGGGGCATAGGTAATGCATGGGTAACAAATTTTAAATTTAAATTCAAAATTACTTATTTAATGTAGGCCAACTTGTAGCTCTTATTACACGTTATGACATTACCACCGGTTCGGAAAGCATCTATAGGTACATCTATCTTATTGTTTTAGGGAGTTTATAATTTTTCGTTGCCAAAAAAACTTTGCCAAAGCTACGAGTACTTTCCGATCTGAGCGAAGTTTGATTCCTTTTTGAATTAAATTGAAAACCAATTGAAGTAAACGAAAACTTTCAAATAAATACACTTGCTTGAAAAATGCACTATCAAGGGTAGTAAACTAGCTAGATTAAAGCTTTGAAACAGACATGCCCTACCCACTACCGTCTCAGTTTGCTAATCCTTTGGCCTATGTTGGTAACTTTGGTTCTACTGGTGTTCGTGTAAAATCAACATTAAAGAATGGCCATAGAGATTTTAATCTCTATGACTCGGACGCGCCGCTTTTCGTCATGTCCCATAGACAAGCGGGACACTCACCAACTGTCACTTGTCATAAGTGACATTCTTATTGACAAAAGGCGACAGAAAAAAGGGCGGTTACGGCTCCTAATAAAAAATTGTTAACTTAATTAATCTAGTGTTTTGCGAATCCTGACACACTAGAACTGGTTTGGCCCGATGTGGGCCTCCAAAAAATCTTAAAGCGATGACAATTTGATAGCCATCAATTCCGCTGTTCACGAGAGTTGATAGAAATCGAATCAATACACGGCGGAGAGTCCCCGGGCCCCAGGGGACCGGTGCGGCCCTATTTGGCGCGGCCCCCTGTTATTGTTTCTGCGCCGCAAACTTGATAAGTGAAAAACTTTTACACCTCAACACTTTGTAATAACGATTTTTTTTTAAAAGAACATTAGCCAAGCTGATGTTGACTAATATCCTCCTATCCCCTCCAAATAAAAGGCAAATAAGCGGAAAGTTTGTGCTAGGAGTAGGTAAGACAATAGTGCAACGGGTGGGATTCGAACCTGTGACCTTTCAGTTTTCAGTCCGCTCCCTTAACCGTTGGGCTATTGAAATTCTCGTAATTAGCCTGAAGTAGGAAATTTGGCGGCGTAGTCCCGAGTATTATTATATAAAAAACGTTTTAATTTTAGAAATAGTTATAGATATAATATTATTATAATTTAGAGTTTAATTTTATATTATTTTAAGTTTGTTGATTATATTATAATAAGTAGGTATTTATTTGCTAATTAAAAACGTATTTTTTTCTATTTTGTAGATTGATATTTACTTTGATAAAGTAAAATGTAAAATACAACTATCCACCATAGTATTCTTGGCACCATTCCACGCGGGCATGATTTGTATAATAATTAGATTAGTTTAGCTATAAGTTTTTTTTTGTAACATTTTAATAGTTTTTAATTATTAAAAGATTACTATCCACCATATCGGAATGTAGGTACAACAATCAGAGCAATGCATGAAGGGTCTTTTTTTGCTGAAATAAGATATTTTTTCGAAATATTTCATATTTTATCCAACAGTTTTTCAAAATCAGTCATTAACTATTCATTCATTCATTCATTAATCAGTCATTGCCTATTGGCTAAACTTAGAACTTAGGTAGGTACCTAAATTAAATGCCAAAGCAAAGGATCCCACGGTAACAAGACGCAACATACTTAAGGCCGAGACGGCTGATTGGTACAAAAAGGTGTCCATTATACAGAAGCAGTGCGGTGTAGAACCCGTCATTATGTCGTCGAGGCGGCGACGCGAACGATGGGCACAGGCGCCCACCGCGCTGGACGATCGAGATTGGTACAAAAAATTAAAAAAACAAAGTGTAAATTGAAAATTTAAAACTACCCGACATTTTTTTTTATTCGGTGACAAGATTGCCTTTGACTGCGATCTCACCTGATGGTAAGTGACGATGCAGTCTAAGATGGTAGCGGTCTAACTTGGAAGGGGTATAGCAGTGTAAATTTAACCCTTAATCGGTTTCTACATGCCATCGTGCCGGAACGCTAAATCGCTTGGCGGCACGTCTATGACTGTAGGGTGGTAACTAGCCACGGCCAAAACCTCCCACCAGACCAGACCAGAGACAATTTAGAAATAATAATTTCCTAAATTGCCCCCGCCGAGAATCAAACCCGAGACCTCCCAGTTATAAGACCACAGCGGTCACCACTACGCCAGGGAGGTCATATATCTAAGAAGATTTCCCTTTCGTTAAAAAAAGGTATTGGCAATGTTGGACGGCCTGGCGCGGTGCGTACGTCTGCGCGTAGGCCCTGCGTATTCGACCATTTAGCCAGGACTTGGCAAGCGCACGCTTTCCCCTCTGCCGAAGTACATGTACAAACGTACGTGTCAGCTTGTAAGTGTGACAGCTTTTGAGTTAGTGTGCGTTCATAGAGACATTAAGTCTTTTACAAGAGTGTGTGGAAGTGAGTAAATGTGTGCTGTACGTGATTACCTCACCTCCCGCAGGAAGTGGCAGAATATATTCAGTACTAAATCTGCGTAAAGGCTCGTCCCGCCTGAATGGTCGAAGCCCTGCGTACAGACTACAGACCGGGCTGTGCCTGTGCCGTAAACTGCCTCCGTATCATTAATCAAGTCGGTTTTTAGGGTTCCGAAAAAAACTTCGGAACCCTTATAGGATCACTTCGTTGTCCGTCTGTCTGTCAGTGTGTCACCACCGTTTTTCTCGAAAACGGCTTATGATCCGAAGTCGAAATTTATACTGAATATAAAGTTCAATGGTCTCGTAGTGTTTTAAGAATATCAAGCTTATAGCTTAACTCAGTGAAAAGTTACAGCTTTAAAACCACGGCTTTCTCATTATTAAAACAAATTAAGGGACATCTTCCAAAAATCGTTTTTTTCCATACCTAATTCTTAGTTTCATAGTAAGTGCCGTTATATTTTACAAACACCAGCTTTAAAGTCTTACAAATGACGAACATATTGATATCTCTAAACATAGTAAGAGTAACTTAAACAGCTAAAAACCAAATAAAAACCTACCACTTACTATGACTTTTAAAGTACTGTAACTGGAGTAAAGTATCTGAAGCTAAAACACACTATCAGATGCATCGACTGAGAGCCGCGACAGATAAGGTTTCACAGTCGTTTGAGATCAGCAGGCCCAGATTTCTATCGGACGTCCGAAGACTCAAGAATGGCCCAAGGTTACGTCCGCGACTACGTCCGATTGTGTGCACAATTCAATGTACATTCACTATCCAGCCGCGGTTGACGCGTCGGATCGTTTGTTTTAAGCCTAACTTTTTAATGCGTCACATCACAGAACTGTCACAACTTTTGTAGACTGACCTCTATAATTACTCTATGATTTGTAGAATAGACCAGGTATGTAATAGAATCTGCAATGGCATATACATTAGGAAAAATATTTTTTATCTATTACCTATCTCTTTAATTAATTTATGCCGTCATATTTTGTATTCACATCACACTATATCACATATCACACTAATTCATATTATAAAGCCGAATGTTTGTATATGTATGTGTGTGTGTATGTTTATTACTCTTATTACTCCTTCACGCCACAACGAATTAACCGATTTGGCTGAAATTTGGAATGGAGATAGCTAATACCCAGGATTAAAACATAGGCAACATTTTATCCCTAAAAATTACAGAGTTCCCATGGGAATTGAAAAATCTTGATCCACGCGGCCGAAGTCGCGGGCATCGTCTTGTACCTAATAAATTTACCTTAATTTTTTTGTAGAATAGGTAGATATGTAATAGAATCTGCTATGGCATTTACAATCCAGTGTTAATCATAGATTAAAAATAGAGGTCAACGCAGTCTTATAACCCAGTTGTCAAAAACTGTCATGTCTTATTAAATAATGTTTGAATTGAATTGTTAAAATATTTCGAATGTTCATATAACGATAGGAATTAGGAAATGAGTTTTTGAAAGATGTAACAGTGTTAATGAGAGAAGGATACGTCTATATTTAAAGATGCGAAGAGGTGGTTAGCTAAGGGAAACATCAAGAGTGAAGTGGAATCTTTGGTGGAACATGTCGGAAAGCCATTAATTAAGCAGGAGGTTGACCAGTGCATAGATAACTACCATCCAGTCCAAGTTAAAGCGGCACCTCAGCAGCTCAAGAGCTTGTTAAAAGATGAAGTGTCCATAGCACAGCGGCCGAAATTATTGAAGCAAGGCAATACATTCGTTAAAAAGAAAGATAGCATCGGAGCAAGTAAGGAGATAAAAGAACAGTCGAAGTACAAGAATAGATAGATAGATAGATAGATAAAAACTTTATTGCACACAAGAAAGAAACAAAAATAAATAAAACTTAAAACTACGCATGCAAAGGCGGCCTTATTGCTACAAAGCAATCTCTACCAGGCAACCATTGGTGATAGGAGTGAAATGATGTGTGAGGGTAGTATGGTGCAACATTATCTAAGCAATATACATATTTACACTACATAACAAATAACATAACAAATACTATAATATCTATTTGAACAAATAAAATAAAATAATACATACATACCTATATATATATACATATATATCTATACGAAATAGCGATAAATATATAGTTTAATTACCATGGCATCTGGATATTAATACCTGTTTCAGGCGATTTTTAAAAATATTTAAGGATGGTGACGTTTCTCGGTATTTCGGACGTTATTCGGCAGGGAGTTCCACAACTCCACAGCATATGCTGAGAATGACTTGCCATAAAAATTAGTATTTCTATGAGGAACTTTGAGCTTTGTTGTCTAGGCATGAGCGAAGTAGCATGGGACGATCGATGGAAGCAAGAAAGGTGAAACGTTCTTTGAGATAACCAGGAGTATGCGGACTATAGAGGATAGAGAAAAGAGAGAATAATTACTCAGTGGATGGAGATGTACTCTGCAAGTATCCAGGACAATCGTTGGTCATACCCAAGCAATTGGAAAAAGAAATAAACCATAGCAATGGACATTTTTTAAAGAAGAAGAAGAATTGGAAATATGTATAAGACGCATGGCTCAGCTGACCATATTATGAAAAAAAACCAGAGTCAAATAGTCGATAGAGATAGTAATAGTAGGTAAATAGTACTGTAAAGTAATAATGAAGGTGACTGTGTTGAATGAATGTTTGTGTATTAATATAGTTAAGTAGATGTATGTAGTTAGCTTTGTCAACAGCACCGCCAAGTATATTGTATATATACTAGGTTATGTGTTACACTGATAATATGTTTGTACATGATTTTGTTATTACCAACTTAAGAACACACAGTGAACTCAAAGTGAACTTATAGTGAACTTGTTAGAATAAACTAAGGACAGTTATTGGACTGTAAATTAGATAATATAGAAATTAATAATAAGTTTAAGTTTAAGTAATATTACTTATTAGCCCACAGGCTAGATGGTAGTATAAAATAAAGCCACCGTTACATGGTGCTTTATGGTAGGAAAAAAAACCAACTTAAGTATACCTATGGTTTTTTAAATTCGAGATCATTGAAATTTTATTTTATTTTGTAAAAGAAATATTAATTATAATAATTTGTGACCATGTATACTTACTAGTGTTTAGATTCCTTATACATAAGATGTCATTCTATATTGGTTAACTTAAGATGTATTACTGTTAAGTATGTATGAAAACTGTATTATTTAACTTAAGGTGTGTTAGTGTTGAGAAGGTATGAAGTATGCGCGGAAGTATGAATATGGTAAAGATGTATGAACAGAGAAGGTATGTCTGGGGACAGACATAGTTGCAGGATGACCGAATGTGGGAAACGGAATGTAAGTGTATGACAGGGATGGATGTATGCGATAGAGAGAGTGGGAAGATATGGAGATAAAAAAGATTGGCAAGATGGCATACGGAGTTAAGACATGCTAAGGAGTGCTAAAAGAAGTTAATATATATTTAGTGTTTTTACTTTGAGCTATTCCCACATTTATTAGAACATATGATATTATTACTTGCTTGTTCAGACATGAAAAGGGTCACAAAGAAAATTCTGTCAAACATAGAGAATCTTTTGATTGACTATCTCGAATGCTTTAAAGACAGCTTAGACTTAGTTTTACAAGTTATACATTGCATTATGGAAGTAACTCAAAGAGACAAATAATGGGATGAAACATGGAGTTTGGGCTTGTTTGATTCATCTTGACAAGTACTCTAGTCCTAGATGATATGCAGGGTCTGATGATGAGACCGGAAGGCGTCTATAGGAACTTCAATAACACTGCGCACTTAAGCTGTCATCTAGTAGGTACCTAATTAATACAATGGTCAAGAGTTTCGGAACCCTCAGTGCGCGAGTATGACTCGCACTTGACCGGTTTTTTTTTTGTTTGTAAATGCGATTTTTATTGTCCGTGTGCGACTCGTGAATCCATTTGTGTTAATGAGCCGCAAGGTGGCCTTTTGCTTTAATTCAATGTCATTTCATAATAAATAACAGACTATATAAAAATAATAGACAGACCATATAATTAAAGAATCAGGTCCTAAGATGCCGATTTCAAATTAATGTTGTTGAAGATTGCCTTTCGCTTTAAAATTAAATCCAATCTAATCTTATATGAAGCCGCAATAGCCCAACGGTTACAGGGGCGGACTGACAACTGAAGAGTTGTAGGTTCGATCCTCACCCGTTGCACTATTGTCGTAGTCGTACCCACTCCTATCCTAACAAGTTTTCACTTATTTGGAGAGGAGAGGAACACATCAGTCAAGTTCAGTTTGGCTGATATTCTTTAGATAAAAAAATAGTAGTTATGTGGTAGTTATCATATGTGTCTCGTTTTAACTTTATCTTAAGTCTGAGCTAAGTCAGAGCACGCTCTGTAAATCTCAGCATAAGTCTACGTGCGAGGTTTCCGTCCGTGTTTCTGTTAGTCTATGGTCATAATAAAGTTCGTAATGAGTCTCCCTTATGTTTTTTGCGCCCCCTTCACGAAGATTCGTGAAGAAAAAGTGTGTGTGAAATTGTCAGATGCTCTTCTGATGCGACGCCTGCGGCACGCTGTCTGTGCTACCCACTCCGTAAGAAAAGGCATTAAATATTAAATGCGAAACTGTTTGTTTGTTGGTTTGTCCTTCAATCACGCCACAACATAGACATGAGTATACGCGGACGAACGGCGTAAAATTAGTTTTTGAAATCCCGCGGGAACTCCCGGGAACTCTTTGCTTTTCCGGAATAAAAAGAAGCATATGTCACTCTCCAGATCCTCAGCTTTTTCAATGCAGAAAATCACGTCGATCCGTTGCTCCGTTACCGCGTGATTGAAGGACAAACCAACAAACAAACTTTCACATTAAAGAAACTTTAACTTAAGAAACTTTCACTTAGTACTTGGATCAAGGGCAGGATAGAAGCCGGTACTCCTTGAGTCGGCACGCATTGTGAGGAGGTTGCTCATTCTGGAGCCCTGACCACTGGGTGCTTGGGTCCTACCCCGTGTAAGTGGTAAGTGGGACCCATTCATTTTATTATTTTTGATGTTACTATATAACTATATATACATATATAGGACTTAGGAAACTTCATCGTGGAAGCACTGTATACATAGCATAGTTTCATTAACTATTGTAAAATTTTATTTTTTTGAAAAGAGCAACCGCCGAGTTTATTGCTGGCTCTTCTCGGCAGGAAAGGCATTCCGAACCAGTGCAGTGGTAGATTCATTGACGATTCAAAAGTGCTTGTAAAAGTTTATTTGAATAAAAAATATTTCTATTCTATTCTAACGTATTTTTGTAAACATTTAAAAATAATAATATATAATGTAAATGTGTGGGAAAATAAATGATAGAAAATAAGTAAGAATTTCGGTTTTAATCTAAAGTTAATATTGCGTGTGAATTTTCCAGATGTTGACGACTCCGGCGACGGTTCTTTCGGCTTAGTTGAGATTAAGAGGATTTTGCGTTGGATTAAAGGCGGCTTAGCCAAATTTAATGTTACTTGGAAATGTTAATTTTGTCAAAATATTTACTTACTAGGTGAATATTTAATAGATACATAATTTTTTTTAACCGATATAGGCTTGCGCTTGACGACAATCAATACTGGATAGCACTGATGAGGTCTAGGTTGAAGCGCGCTTGCCTAAAAAATGCCTATTCACTCTTGCCTTGAAGGTACTCAAATTATAAGTGGCAGGAAACACGGATGCTGGAATAGTGTTCCACGCCTTAGCGGTTCCAAGTTAGCCTGCTACCATCTTAGACTGCATCTTCTGCTTCTGGTGAGAGTTCAATTATGGCTATCTTGTCATGAATAATAACTATTCAGGAACCGATTTTGATGAAATCTTTACTGTTCTCTAACTTGAAATAAATGTAAGCAAATAAAAAAGAATTCTTACTTCCTTACCAATATTATAAATGCAAAAGTGTTTGTTTGTTGGTTTGTCCTTCAATAACGCTGCAACAGAGCTACGGATCGATGTGATTTTTTGCATGGGTATAGTTGAAGACCTGGAGGGTGACATAGGCTAGAATAATAGCATAGCTAGCTAGCATAGGTGAATAGGCTGAATATTTATCCCGGAAAATCAAAGAGTTCTAGCGGGATTTTAAAAACGAAATCCATGCGGACGAAGTCGCGGGCATCAGCTAGCAGCTAGCTAGCGGGCATACATCCATATTTGAATATTTGTTTGATAGCTCTAATGGGAATATTTTGCAATTCCAATACATGCGTTTTACTCCTTTTTTTTTTGAAGTCGGTTAATAAAATTCACGTAACTTCCATAACAGAAAATAACTAATGTGACAATAAATTATAACAAACTGTCATCGTTACGCATTGTGGGTAAAAATTACTGGTAAAGTGCGTGTCAGACTTCGCATGGTAGAGTTCCGTAGGCGTACTAATAAAAAGACTTAATGTATTGAACATTTTGCGTATTGAAAATGCCCTTTTTGCGTATTGAACATTCCGCTACACACTACTTAAACACTAGCTGCTGCCCGCGACTTCGTCCTCGTAGATCTAGTTTTTAACAATCCTACGTGTATTTAATTCACTGTCCAGAATGAAAAGTAGCCTTCGGTTCGGCTCTCGTTGGTTGACCGCCCGTTAAGTAATTCGTTTTCGCTTAGCGTATTTTCTTACTTTCTCTCTTTTTGCTCGGCTTCTAAGGGTCGTGCCGTGATGTTAAATAGACTATAACCTTCTGCAAGAATTAGGTTAACAAATGCAAAAAGAATTTTTCAAATCCGACGGGTAGGTAGTTCCAGAGATTAGCGCGTTCAAACAAACAAACTCTTCCACTTTGTTATATTAGTATAGATTATGCGTCGCGACGAAATTAATTTGTAACACTGATTGCACGTTTTAATTCAAGAATTAGGTATATTAGAATAGTATGTGATGCTCTCTTTAAACATTTCTGTGGTGGTGTCGTGTGGTGCGGGTTGTTACGTTCCCTCAAATATGGTTGAGCGAAGCAACGGCTGGATCATGCGTCCTACTCGTGAACGGGTGCCACCAACGGGAATGGGTCTACTTTGTCTGCCCGTCTTAACATACGTTGGATCGTATATACTTACGTATACATTTTCGAAACTTCAGTGTGGATACACTGTATACATAGTTCTGTTACCTATTGTAAAAAAAGTTTTTTTTGAAAAGAGCAACTGCTGAGTTTCTTGCCGGCTCTTCTCAGCAGAATCTGCATTCCGTGTGACGTGTCACTGTGACAAACATCCGAACAGACGAACATTGGAATTCGAATCCCTTATTTTCCTACGGAACGCTACTTAGTTTTTTGAGTTATTAATAATTAATTACTGATGAATTAAAATTATTGTAAGTTAAACTTGTCGTGGTATGAATTTAATTAATCTTCTATTAAGGACTAAACGAACTGATAAATGGTTTTGATAAAATTATGCAACTTTTGTTTATTTATGAGGTATCTAATAATGGCAATTATAAACTATTAATTAATATTTATTATATACCAGCGGACCCCCGCGACTTCGTCTGCTTTTTCAATTCACAATAGACAGTTCCTAAATCCCCACAGTTTAGGAGGGTACCCCTGAAACATTAGGATTGAGAAGTTGGAACCCGAAGTTTTTATGGGAGCATCTCGCAAAGATTTTGTATCGATTCAAAAAAGATTCACGCAAATCGGTTTAGAAATCACGGAGATATCAATATACATAGGTAGAAAACACAACTCTTTCTCCACCTTTTTTAAAAGTTGGTTCAAAAAGTAGCCTATATTACTCCCGATAACATCAGTTATCTACCAGTGAAAGTCATGTCAAAATCGGTCCAGCCGTTCCCGAGATTAGCGGCAACAAATAAATAGACAAACAGACTACGGCTACTTTTAATACCGGAAAACAAGAGAGTTCCCGCGAGAATTAAAAGACCTCAATCTTAGCTAGATTGAGGTCTTTTAATTCTTGTATTTAATAAATTGAAATAAAATAAAATAAACTCACAATTATGCTGTCTGTTACGAGTTTCATTAAATAAAAATAAATAAACTGTATCCCCATGATCCTCGACAATAGCAAAAAAACACAACCTCAAGATGAATCAATATAAAAGTTAGTAAAAAAACTACAAAAGCGAGACTTTCCAAAACAAACAAACCCTTTAGATATCTTAATAAGGTTTTTTGTGGCGGTGTCGATGGCATCAGGCGCCTACCATCCGTGCAATTGTGATCGACCAATCGGGATCGATACTATTACCACTCGGAATTAATTGGGTATTTTACTAATTTTTTTATATACTTATCTATTTAAAATAAAGGTTTCCAATTTCATAACACAAAGCCATTTTTCTTTTTTTTAATATCTTGTAGTCTCGAAAATATAGAGCTTAGAAAAAGAGAGCGCTATTGCAACCTGACGTCATGATTCGGTAGCTCCATAAACTCTCCATACAAGGTTTCGTTTTAAGAAAGAGACGGATACAGTCGCAGTAAAACAGCTTATAACTTATTCGTTTTTTGACCGATTTGTTTTCTGTTTTTACAAATGTTATAGATATATGTTATTCTTACATGTTACATTTTCGATTGTAAATTAATGTGTACCCACATTTTGACAATATATAATCAAATCTCCAATTCCTCATGCATTTCCTTCACACTCTCCCGAAGACAGAATAGCTATTATAGTCTGATTTTTAATTGCGTGGAATTCTGACGTATCTTAATGTTACCAGAGATTAAAAAAATCCCACAAAAAAAGATAATAAAAAACTTATAAAAATAAAAATCAATTGCCGCACATAGATATAATATGACAAATGCCTGACAGATAGTTCGGGGTAAAATCGAACTACAGGTGGTAATACTGTTTTTCATACAAACAACTCGCTCTATTTACAAAATGACAGCTGTCAGAATTCCACCGAATTAAAAATCAGACTATAAATAGCAGCGGTCTTCACTGACGTTTAGAAGTGTTACAGGGTGCAGAAGACGACAGGTACTCAATTAAAGGGTCTTACAAACTATAACTGGTGGTTTGGGCTCTTTAGAATTGTCTCAATGAGTAGATGTTAGATAGATGAAGATCGAGGACCGAGAAGGATCTGGTGATAGAGCAGAAAACTAAGTTATCACCCATCTATAGCTATAATCATTTGTCTGGTGGGAGGCTATGGCTAGTTACCACCCTACTGTCAAAGACTTGCTGCCAAGCGATTTAGCGTTATGGCGTGTAGAAACCGATTAGGGGTATGGGTTGAATGTACACTGCCATACGTATACCCCTTCCAAGTTAGCCCGCTACCATCTTAGACTGCATCGTTACTTACCATCAGGTGAAATCGCAGTCAAGGGCTATCTTGTCATCGAATTAAAAAAAATCCATAGCCATCATCCGGCCATAAATTCTCATGTCTTTTCAATTTAAACTTATTAAATTCTTTGGAAAATCGAACCTGAGATCTTTCGTTGCGAAGGTGGCAAGGTTCCGGAGGGGCTGCTTACCGATCAGTGATCGTGACAGTCCGACAGTGACGCGGCAGTCTCCGACGGCGCCGGCGCTCCGCGGGCGCGCCGTCCCCGTGATTACATGCTCCCAAGCTTCGGACATTCCCCGTTCCCACCGGCCATTCTCACCATTAGCACGCTAAGTGGGGAAAGCGTGTTAAAAACATGCCAAAGATGCCTCACTGCGATACCTCGCGGTCGCGGTTTAGCTCGCTACCTCGATGTCACCTTCATGTAAAACAAATGTATGCAAACAGAGCGCGAACATGTCGAAGGATACCTCACTGCGATACATCGCGATACAGGCTACAGCGACGTATCTTCTGCATGTTCGTGCTCCTCTGTTTGCATACATTTGTTTTAAATGGAGGTGACATCGAGGTAGCGAGCTAAACCGCGACCGCGAGATATCGCAGTGAGGCATCTTTGGCATGTTTTTATACCCTTACATTCTACGGATTCTGCTAGATCCGGGACTGTAGTTTCACCATCGACCTTTGAACTTGTTTGGCATTCTTCTTCAACTGCGAATTCTAGCCGATAATCTCAAGGAACCAATCGCCTTGGCTTCAGCTGCCCACAAGATAGGATAAATGACCCTACTAATCCTATACTACTTCCTACTAATATTATAAATGCAAAAGTTCGCACTTTACGCCACAACGAATAAACCGATTTAGCTGTAATTTGGAAGCCAGGTGGCTCATATGCAGGATTTTTACATTGACCACATTTCCCGGAAAATTAAAGAGTTCAAGCGGGAATTAATAAAGATTAGTTCACGAGGACGAAGTCGCGGGCATCATCTTATTAACTATAGGTAAACTTTACAAATATTCCCCTTTCCCTCCAAATAAATAAAGAAAGAAACATTTATTTTATGAATTGTGCCACACATCACCAACTAGGTATACCTAGATTTTTATCTAGATTTGGTTGTCCCGTAAAAAACGAAAACAAACGTAAAGCCTGTGCGCAACGGGCGGGGATTTAACCGTAGACCTTTCGGTTTTTAGTCCGCACCTTCAACCATTGGGATATTGAGGCTCCAATAGTCGCATATTATTTCCCAAGTCCGATATCGGTCGATCAGTATTTACATCGGACGTCATCGGCGTCAGAGCCGCTTATCGGCGTCAGCAGGCATCTGACACACGTCCGATCTGAGAGGGTCGATAATCACTTAATGTGCCTTCGACTCACTTGAGAAGTACGCTGTCGTTAGGTGGAATTTTAGACCTTTATGATCCAAAACTTTAAAGGCTTTTAAAATTTAGTTTGCATTTTTATAAATAATTTTACAGGCACTTCAATTATTTTGATAGATGTAACAGTACCATTCGTAATATAGCTGCAAGTTAAAATAGATGGCGCTACCTATAGTTTGGCACATGCGATGTGCCTTCGATAATACGCTGCTATAGAGTCTGGAGGCTTTGGCTAGTTACTAGCGTCAGAGACGTGCCGCCAAGCGCTTTAGCGTTCCGGCACGATGGCGTGTAGAAAGAAGAAACCGATTAGGAGTATGGGTTGAATTTACAATGCCAAACCCCTTCCAAGTTAGCGCGCTACCATCTTAGACTGTATCGTCACTTACCATCTGGTGAGATCGCAGTCAAGGACTAACTTGTTAAATTTTTCACACAGGTACTTCAATTTTATTTATTGGTATAGAAATAGATTATTTGTATATTAATATTAGATTAGATTGTATATTAATATCAGAGTAAATATTAAACAAATAATTTCTGAGAAGTATCAATAAAAATGGCCACAACTCAAATCGTGACAGCGAGTCACACGCGGCCAAATAAGACGTCCGTCGAGTTCCGATTAAAGTGTATTAGGCAAGACCCAAATCAATCTGAAGAGGTCACGCTGAGCTGCGGCCGCCCGAGATGTTATCTACGCGATTGTTTCAACTATTCCTGATCATACACGCCTGGTGAGGAAGATGTAACTTTATATTGATTGATGGTTGGGATTTTTTAAAAATATAAACCTAGACTAGCGCTTGACCACGATCTCACCTGATGGTAAGTTAAGATGCAGCCTAAGGGTGGGAACAAGCCAAGGATGCCTCACTGCGATACCTCGCGGTCGCGGTTTAGCTCGCTACCTCGATGCCACCTCCATGTAAAACAAATGTATGCAAACAGACGAGCGCGAACATGCCAAAGGATACCTCACTGCGATACATCGCGGTTCACATCGATGTTTCTCGGCATCTTCGCGCTCGTCTGTTTGCATACATTTGTTTTAAATGGAGGTGGCATCGAGGTAGCGAGCTAAACCGCGACCGCGAGGTATCGCAGTGAGGCATCCTTGGCTTGTTCCCACCCTAAGATAGATAAGAAGCACTTGCCTAGAAGATGCCTATTCATTCTTGATTTAAAGACATTAGATATAGTTAGTTGGAAAAACGGAAGCCGGAAGGGCATTCTTTTTTGCGGTGCGTATTAGGAACGAGGAAGCGAAGCGTTTGATGCGAGATCGTGGAATTTCGACCACGTAGCGGTGCAGATTCGTACGGTGGTAGAAAGGTGATGAAAGGAGGCGACGAAATTGTCCAGTTTGCCTTGTACCTGTCTATGGTTGAACTAAATACTGCTTGCAATTAGCTAAACCTACATAAAGATCCTTTGAAACTGCGGAACCAACTTCTTCCTACTAAGTTTTTTTTTCCGAGACAAATAGTAACCCGAATAACAAAAGGTTCTCGCGTAGTCCAGATCGACGTCAATTTTTGCATGCTTACCAATAGTTGAGGACCTGGAGAGTAGGTATAGACTACTTTTTATTCCAAAAACAAATAAAAATCCCGCGAGATTTTTAAGGCTTTAACTTCATGCTGACAAAGTCGCGGCTAAGAGCTGGGTAATTCACAAAAGCAGATGCGAGAGCTTCCAAGCACAGACCAAAGAAAGAATTCTGTTTTGCTTCCTACGTAACTCATTATCTTTGATGCACATCCGTAAAAAATACTGAATCCATTTTGACCATATACGTCGACAATTTCTCAGCTCTTTGATACCACAAAAATAATAATCGCATCAAACTTTTTGCGCGCACCTACTTAACGTTGTCAGGTAATAAATTGGTTCCCACTTTTTAAGGTGAATTCAATTTCAAATGACCTATTCCACCAGTTTTTGCCCGATTACTATTAGCGGAGAGATGCTAACTTCTAGAGGGGCTGATGTCCAATAAAAACGAGTTGTCCTTGACGAAGATAGATGGCCAGCGTAGTCAAGCTTTTCACGAGGTAGCCACCAGGAGTGAGACGCTGCTGCTGTAAACCACCCATAATAAGAAATGCAACCTTTCCTTTCATTCATGTACACCTGACACAAAGACGATAGCAAGCCTTTGCTAAATTACAGCCATCGATTGGCGCGTAAGACTGATTGAAGCTAATAATAATTGTGGTCCTGCATGCATAGTATACAGTACAGTAGTAACATATGAAATGTTTGTATTAAAATAAATCAATAAGTGGACTGTAATAATAATGAAGAAGCAACCTGACTGAATAAGAAAGAATTTCGTCATTCTGACGACCCACTTGGCACAGTGTTGTATACTGTGGGTTTAATTTCCAGCAGGAGCAATTTAGGACATTTTTCTTGCCTTCAGTCGAGATTAATTACATTCATACATTCCGAGCCAGTGACGTCTGAATTTCCATTCGTGTACATCGCTTTTGGTTGGCTAGTATAATATTTAAGTAGCAGTCCCATAGTTAGTGCCAAGCAGTAAGCCGGCGATAGGTCGAGATGAATGAATGAATGCTACGTTCAGTTAGGTACGTCTGTATTTCGTAAACAAGGGGCGATTTTTGTCGCCGCCTGCACCTCTATGGTCTGTAACTCAAGGGCTACAAGCATCAGCGATTTATCTATCACACCGCGAATATGGCAAAGGTAAGTGGCATTATTTATGTGCAATAGTTGATATAATCGGTGTAATTTATAAGGTTTCCAGCTAGAACATCGAGGATTTGAAAAAGTCGTATCGCCATTTGTAGTAAAATAACTGTTTGAACAAAATCGGCGCCGCTCTATGGCTTACTTGTTAGGAGATTATAGAAGTCTATGGGAGATTAAAAAAGATACTTACCTATGGTTTGGATTATGCGGCGTCGTCTGTTTTGTTTTTTCTATTTCCTCGATATTGAGGCTAACTGTTTTATAGCCGTTGTGACTCCCGTACAAGGTCATTCGAAGAATGACTGATGATGAATTCGTTTTTAAGATATACAATAAGACACCTGAGCAGATAAATAAATGTAAGAATATAAATCAATTTTAAAATAAATAACGCGACTTTTTAATGAGTTTTTTCAACTCAGATATTTTTAAATTTTACACGCAATTTTAGTTTCAGACTTTGTTTGTTTAACAAAAAATTGTTAAAAACAAAAAAAAACACGCTGGAAGGAATGCGCACAAGAGTCGTACTTCAATGCAAATAGGTAAGGTACTGTACAATATGAAACCAATAAAAATATTTTATAAAGTTACCTACATCCTCAGATAGACGCCGAAGATAAAATTGACTTTTCGAATTAAAGCAAGGCAATCTAAAACTAAATAAAAATAATAACAACTTGACATAAGATTTCAAAGATAGACTGCAGTCCCCGAAATATCATGATATTAAATATTATAACTATTCTGATATTTCCTTATAGTGTGGGTTACACTTAAATAAAATTATAAAAATTATAAAAAATAATGTGGCATCTCTCGTTTTTAAAGAACTCCATTGTTTACCTAATGGGGACTAGGAAAAGTAGATCGACAAGTATAATGTGTCGTTACAAGATATCGCTAACAGTAGCTTATTAAACTGATTTGATACGTCAAAATATGTTTTATAATATCTCAAATTCCAATTAAATATTTGGTATTATAAAATTTTAATGATGGATGAATGTATGTATTTTAATGATGGATGTCTCAATTACTGAACCTATTTGGCTGATATTTGGCACAGAGGTAGATTATAGTCTGGAATAGCACATAGGCTACTTTTTATCCCGGAAAATAAGCGAGTTCCCGCGGGAATTAAAAAAAAGACGTGTGGCACTCGGGGACTGCCGCGGTAAAGCTATTGCATAGCATTTTTTATCAACGCCATCTAGCGGTGAGAGGAGCCCCGTGTCAGGTTATTTTCGTTACGGAATTTCTGGATTCGGTCTCCACGCTCAAGGCCCGCGATAGAAGCTATGCAATAGCTTAAAAACCTCAATCTAGTAGTAGCTAGCAATTGATAGGGGGATAAGTACCAGTCTATGAGGTTTCGTATATCAACGGCCAACCTCCTTCGGAGCATGTTTTTCAATTCCCGGCCGGCCGAGAACGATAGTCGATACTCAATAACAAATTATAAGACATCTCAATACAAGGCATCAAGACGTAGGTATCGCCCGAAACCGCCGGTCATCGCGCCGGACAAAAAACCGTATATCGGTAACACAATCTACGGATATTAAACATATAATACAAACAATGCTATGTTGATTGAAACGTCAGCAAATGACGGCCGATTGATTCCACTCGGCCATTGTAATTATTAAGAGCGTAATTACGCCACGCTGCGATATAGTTGTTTCGTTTTTCAAAAAACAGATCACGCGGCGATGATTCGGTTGTTTTTTTTTTTTTGATTTTGAAACATTGGGCCCAGTGTTCTTATATCGATTTCCATAGATGATTCTATAAAAAAGTTGTTGGTTATTCTTTAAGGCAACCTGTCATCTAGAGTGAAAGATTTTTGATGTTCCTAGTGGGATTCCCGTAATAAGGATTGGCAATTTCGTAAAATGCATAATTTCTGAAATATCAGAAGTGGGATACATTAAAAAAATATAAGTACGCGACGATTATTTTTTTCATCGGTTACAAATACTAGCTGATTCCCGCGACTTCGTACGCGTGAAATGAGGTTTTTTAGGTTGTGGTAGGTGTGTATTTTTACAACTTCTTTGTTGGAACACTGTATACATAGCATAGTTTTGTCACCAACGGGAATGGGTCTGCTTTTGTCTGCCTGTCTTAACATGTATTGGATTGTTTTGCATTTTTGAAACTTCATTGTGGAAACACTGCATAGCATAGTTTTGTTACCTATTGTAAACATTTTTTTTTTTTTTTGAAAAGAGCAACCGCCGAGTTTATTGCTGGCTCTTCTCGGCAGGAAGGGCATTCCGAACCAGTGGTAGATTCATCGACGATTCAAAAGCACTTCTAAAATTTTATTTGAATAAAAAATATTTCTATTCTGTTCAATTCTATTCTATTTTAATTTCCGCGGGACTCTCTCCATCGCCCGCTAAGTGATCCTAATTCCTGAGCTATCTCATAAATAAATATATTATGTCTATATTAATTTTATAAATACCTGTGAAGTGAGACCCGTGTCATTTGTCTCGTGAACAGATCGAGAATCGAATTCTGAGGAGCTGGATTATGTCTGCTTGTTTGTCACTGAGCTGACGCGACGTATTGTGTGACAATCGACTTGGTAGTCGATACGAGTACTATAATGTCCCTGATTACAGATTATTTAACTGTCGTCTTTATTTTGAAGGGATTAAATTGATTCGAATTTTCGATACTTTGTTACCTATTCTATGTGTTTTTCAAAAGAATATTACCCAAGCTAAACTTAACCAATATTCTCGCCTCCCCTCTAAGAAAGTGGAAAGCTTGTGTAACGAGTGGGTACGACATTAGTGCATCGGATGGGGATCGAAACTGCGACCTTTCAGTTTTCAGTCCGCACCTGTAACCGTTGGGCTATTGCATGGATGTTTCACGTCGCAACGACGTGACGTCGCAATCTGGAATAAACATAGGCTACTTTTTATCCCGGAAAATAAGAGAGTTTCCGCGGGACTTAAAAAACCTCATTCCACGTGAACGAAATCGCAGGCATCAAGCTAGTCTGAATATATAAAAGGAAAAGATGACTGATTGACTAACTGACCTATTAACGCACAGCTCAAATCATTGTATGGATCGGGCTGAAAGGTATACAGATAGGTAGTTATTGCGACGCAGGCATTCTTGAAAATTCAACCCCTAAGGGGGTTTTTAAAGATAAGCTTCACCTATATCTACTTCCCAACAAACATTTACGACGTTGAGTAGACGTTTTGGTGGCAACTTAATGTTATTTAGTATAATCGTATAAATGTCATAAGGACGTTTACTCACGGCATTAGGGCCCATTTTATTCAACTTAAGGCGCTAAGAGTTTCGTGTAACAGTCATATAAATACCTACTTAGTCGCATAGTCGTCGTATACACGTCGGCGATTTGACTACATGTCATGTAATGATAGCTGTCGCGGCGTGTATTCGACTTCATGTCGCACAATATGACTTTTACATAATGTAATCGTTGTGTTATTGTCATTTATAGATGATGCAACATAAATATAAACGAATATTATGACAGAACGTTATTAATTTAATTGACAGTGTTTTTGACCGCTGAGTTAATATTGCATTTTTTCAGTGATAAAACCATTTCATCAGTTATAAACCATTGTGCAATCTAGTTTACTGATAAATGTGGGGTAAGTTTGTAACAAATTTTTTATGCGCTTTTAAAATTCTAATGTATTCACATATTTTATTAATAATTTATTAAGTGACTGCGTTATATGACAACTATATAACTTCCCGACCTTTAAACTGCGTGTTCATTGTAAATGTGTACGCCATTACAGTGGTTTTAGGGATCAATAATAAAATAAATAAACGATTAGCTTTACTTAGTTCCAAGAATTTATATTTTAAGAACACAAGGATTTGCGTGACATATAACTTAGTTAAGGCTAAATAATACTTTTGTTTTAGGTAAACTCCACAATGAAAAAGTCCGCGTCATTTCTTCGTGGGCAATCAGTCTTTGCAAAGATGACTGTGTGCGATTTATGGCTATACTCCCCGACCACTGTACATTTCAAGCAACCATGTTTAGCATTAAAGTTGCATACTCCTGTAAAAAATAAAATATAATTACAGTCTGTGACCAATAGTTTTGACTTTTATTTAAATTACTGCTACTAAACGAAAACCCGCCGTCAATGTCCGCCGATTCGCATTGGGCCAGCGTGGTGGACTATGGCCTATATAACCCTTCTCTGAAAGGAGACCTGGCTCAGTAGTGAGCCGTTGATGGGTTGTTAATGATGATGATGAAACGAAAACCCACTCTTTTTACATTCCGGTTGGTTATCCAACTCAAGAATAGTTTTTATGTGATAGACATAACTCGACCATCTGAGCCGGTACAATATTGCACCTAAGTTCCTGGCCGATTTTGACCGGGATGACTATTTCAATTTCGAATATAACATTACAAAAGTTAATAAGAATATCACCTAACAGAAAATTTTAAATTACATAATTGGGACGTGGATACCCACCTTTAACCAAGGCTCTCGCTGGCGAGTCGCATATGAAGGCTCTGACTTTAACTTCGATCATTGTATCGACCCCGTCTTACGATGCAATTCTCAAATTATTAGACATTAATTCTTGTAATTCACTTACAAAAGTATGAAAAAATGCGGATTCATTTGATGGTTTACTTGTACCTTCATAAATAACCACAACAAAAGGGGGCACATTTGGTCTTTCGTGGATGTTACATAATATAGGCCACACTTGATGCTTAGAGCTGTTGAACAATGGTAGTCCGTCAATATACACATTAAGCGAAACGCATTTCGGTTTAACATTTGAGTTTTGAAAAATCGTCTTTAAAGATTCAATGAGACCATTATGCCAGTAATGACCATCATCGATAAGAATGATTTGTATATTTTTTGTACTTTTTAAAAGCGACCTTGGGTCTAAAGGGACTATGCAGGGCATTCTTTTGTTCAGAATTATATTTAATTGCTTTAATGCAACTTGTGGAATATTAAAATCAATAGCCCACTTTTTATAATGGTCTCTGAAATTATCATTTTTGGTTGAACTGTCTTCTTTATCAATATTATCTTCATTTTCGGACGATGAATAACTGTCTTCAACTTCGGAAAATGAACAAGAGTCTTGAACTTCGGCAAATGAACTGCAGGGTATACTCGCAGCATTTTGGTTAAATTGATTGGTTAAATTTGCATTTAAATGTGATACGGAACCCTTCTCATTTTTCTCACTCTCAGCTTGAGCTTTATTACTTTGTATTAAAGTACGTGCTTGAAGCGAATACTTGTTTTTAACTTTTCTTTTGAATGCACCACTTCTTTTAATACTTTTCCACTTTTTCCGATCCATGTTGTACCAAACAGTAAATAAAATACCTATGATAAATTTGATTTCAAAATGGTGGGAGTTGTATACAGGGTAATTATAAACCTTTAATATGAGTATTAATTAAATTGCGGTCGTATTATCATGTTTGTGATACTTTAGGATGTATACAGGTTGCACTCGTAATACTTATTCGACTTATATAAAATGGTTACAAATACTACGTGTAAACAATTATTGTCCGTTTAACAGATTTTTAAAAGGTAATTGTATGACAAAATTGACAGTATTATGATGTTTATACTACGAAAACGTTTACACGACGAAAAGTTGAATAAGTAAGTTTTATAGACGTCGTCGTAGACGCTATTATATGACGGTTGTAAAAAAATGACGAAAAAACGTCTATATGACATTATTATATGACAAAAAATGTATATGACTATTCGGACACATAATGCACCAGTACATGACTAAGAATTAAAAAAAATACTGTAATATAACTTTAATAAGACTCAAGGTATAACCTTAAAGGTTTTATTATATGACAAAAATGTTTGCTGGGTTTTAATACCACATTTTCTTGTCTTGTAATTCTTTATATGTACATAAAAAATAAAAATAAATAAATAAAAATTAAAATAGGGGTTTGAAAAAACAAACTTAACGAGCAAAAGCTAATAAAATAAAACACGATTAATATTCAGAAAGCATTAATAGAAAATAGTAATTATCAGCACCCATCAAGCTCAACCACTCAACCCAACCTACCGCAAAAGTAGGGCCGTTGCTGTTACAATTTTTTCTGCGTCCATAAGTTCATAACTACTTAAAATAATATAAAGTTGCACCTGACCCCAGAGCAAAAAGTTCGACCGTTATGAATTACAATCTAATGAGAGCCTCGATTGTTGGAAAAAATGCACGTTTCAATTTTGACGTCGCCACATGTCTGCGGTGACTTGCGGATTCTTGCGGACGCGGTGGCCACGCGTGCGGGGTACTTGAGGACCTTTTTCTTTTTAAATATATAGACTAGCGCTTGGCTGCGGTCACACCCGATGTTAAGCGAAGATGCAGCCCAAGATTGAGCGCTCTTGCCTAGAAAATGCCTATTCACTCTTGATTTATAAGGTACACCCAAAATATGAAAAAACGAAAGCCGGTACGTATCTGGAACGGAGAAGCAAAGCGCTCAGGGTTCGTCCTTGGGATTCCAACCACTTAGGGGTACTTTTTTTTTTAAATATAGACTAGCGCTTGGCTGTGATCACACCCGATGGCAAGCGAAGATGCAACCCAAAATGAAGCTCACTTACCTAGAAAATGCCTATTCACGCTTGATTTGAAGGTACCCAAATTGTAGTTATCTGAAACAACGGAAGCCGCAAGGGCATTCCAATTTTTAGCGGTGCGTATTAGGAAAAGCAAAGCGCTTAGTGCGCGTCCTCGATATTTCAACCACATAGGGGTGCAGATCCATTCTGTGCCTTTAACCCGACTTCCAAAAAAGGAGGAAGTTCTCTATTCGTCAGAATCTGTTTTTTTATATTTTTTATGTACGTATGTTCCCCGATTACCTACTCGAAGACGCCTGGACCAATTTGGAAAATTCTTTTTTTGTTGGAAAGGGTATACTTCCCAGGTAGTTCCATAGCCATCAAGTCAGGATCTGATGATGGGATCCTGGAGAAATCGAGGAAACTGTGTTTGCAGTGGCGATTGAAGTCGGTATTGTAAATAGAATTTTTACGTTTATATTATTGTATCAGGACTTCATAGTAGTATGGTAACCCCACAAATGGATGGATCTACCATAACTTGGTAGATAGTTAAAACATTTTTACGGGATAGTTTAATTTGTTAAGAATGTAATGTATAGTGAATTGTCACTTTGAGAAGTAGATAAAATTAATACTTTATGTAACTTAGGTGTTTTTTACACAACTGCGTCAAAGAAGAGTTATGATGTTAGCAGGCCATGTATGTATTCATGTGACTACTTATCAATGTTCCACTGTAGTGAATAAACTACCTACTGAGCCGATTTTGATAAATGAGATGTCAATCGATTCTTTAGGATGTTCTAGGTGGCATAGGCTACAGTTTATACGAACAAAATCAATATGACGGATGTAACATCCGTAGTTTTTAAAGTTTTATACTTATAACATATCATAATTAATTATTATCTTGTCTTTGCTCGTGACTTAAAGTTTTATCTTTATAACGTATCATAACTATTATCTTGTCTTTACTCGCGACTTAAAGTTTTATCCTTATAACGTATCATAATTATTATCTTGCCTTTGCTCGCGATTTAAAGTTTTTTCCTTATAACGTATCATAATTATTATCTTGCCTATGCTCGCGATTTAAAGTTTTATCCTTATAACGTATCATAATTATTATCTTGTCTTTGCTCGTGACTTAAAGTTTTATCCTTATAACGTATCATAATGAATTATTATCTTGCCTTTGCTCGCGATTTAAAGTTTTATCCTTATAACGTATCATCTTCTTCTTCTTCTTCAACTAATGGACGTCCACTGCTGGACATAAGTCTCCTGCATGGACCTCCACAAGCCTCGGTCTTGCGCCGCCTGAATCCAGCGGCTCCCTGCGACTCGCTTGATGTCGTCTGTCCACCTAGTGGGGGGTCTGCCAACACTGCGCTTCCCGGTGCGAGGTCGCCACTCCAGCACCTTGGGACCCCATCGACCATCAGCTCTTCGAACTATGTAACTACTATATAACGTATCATAATTAATTATTATAGCTTGTTCACCTGTGGCCACTGAGTAGGTATCTACGATATATTCGTAAGTACCTATAGGCATATTCCAATCTAGGATACGTCATTATTTAGTCATTAATGAGTACAAAACCGACCCGTCATCGGGAGTCGGGACCATTGGGACCCATATAAAGGAAAACATCTTGTCCATTCAAAGAGCATAATCATAAGCATTTATCTCCTAAGCCCCATTATATCCCGCCATTTTCCTTTATAAAATCATCCTATACAAGTATATTTATTGTTATTCGAAAAATAACCTTTTCAAGTGGCCATCGTTTCGTAAAAAGATCATATAAAATTATAAAGGTTAGATTCGACTACTACGATTTGTGTACAATGTAACATCTGTTTGGGGGACTGGGTGTAGGGAATAGGGATGTTAACAATTTTTCGGAATTGCTTTTATTTTGAAGATTGACTCTTGTTTACCATAAAAAAATATATATTATTTAAAAATATTAGTATTTTCGATGAGAAAATATACAAAAATAGAGTAATTTTGAATTTTCCCGCTAAAACACTCTACAACTGTCACTTGACTGACATGACGTCATCGGTCCGTCCGCGCCACGAAAGAAGTCCCATAGAGGCGGCGCTAGTAGTCGTATGTCTAGGCAATTATTGTATGTAAAATCTATTAGTTCCACCTGATGGCCGCGGGACTTCTTTCGTGGCACGTACTATACTTATAATCACTCCGTTTGTTTCGCGGTTCGTCTAGTGACGTCACGAGCTCTTCTTGGCGTTTGCAGTCACGTGACATCAGATTATAAATATAGCATATAAAATCATTTTTAATAAATTTATTAAGTTATATTAAATTACAAAAATGTGATTTTCGATATTCTAATCCTACAAACTATCATAAAATTAACACTTAACATTAATTTGTGATTAGTGTTAACATCCCCATTAAATAAGAATAATGTGTCTATATAATGATATTCAATCTACCGTAGCTATACAAATAGAATAGGTATTTAAAGCCTCAATAGCCCAAAGGTTAAAGGTGAAACTGAGAACTGAAAAGTCGCAGGCTCGAATCCCACCCGTTGCATTTTTGTCGTACCCGCTCCTAACACAAGCTTTCCGATTATTTGGTGGGGACAGGAGGATATTAGTCAACTTCAGCTTGGCTTATGTTCTTTTTTTTAAAAAAAAATATCTTCAAGGTCATCTAGGATACTGTACTTAACGGTGAACGAAAGTATCTCGGGGAAATCATCTCGCATGCCTGAGAATTCTTTATAATGTGTGCAATCTGACAATCGGCACTGCATATGCCTAAACCTTTCTCATTTGAGATGAGACATCGCCCAGTGACAGTGGGTCAGCGATGGGTTGAGAAGAATGAAGAGAAATGTAGTTAATAATAATAACTTAATAGTAGATGTATGCTTATATTATCTACTTCGCGCGCCTGAGTATTTTTTGTTATTGAAACCTTGATCATGCTGTGCAGCCCTGGATTAAAACAAGATTGAAATGCACATTGATTAAGAATTTAGTTTAGAAAATATTGAAATCCGTTTGATTTGCCTGAATCCTACTAATCCTATTAATATTTTAAATGCGAAAGTTTGGACGGATGGATGGAAGTTTCTTACTCAATCAAGCCACAACGATAGAACCGATTTAGCAGAGAGGTAGATGATAGTCTGGAAGAACACATAGGCTACATTTTATGCCGGAAAATAAGAGAGTTTCCGCGGGAAATAAAAAAAGGTCAATCCACGCGAACGAAGTAGCAGGCATCAACTAGAAAAATAGATAAATAAATAGTCACAAGTAATGGTTAGTGAAACTCCACCCTAATTCAGCAGCAAGAGCCTTAAGAAATGCACATCAGTGTGTTTCATATCATTACGCACTCAACCCTTCCTCGACAACACTCCGCACAATAGACGGTGGCCTTTATGTTGCGTGTTTTTTTGTTTTTCTGTTTGTGGTTCTGAATGCATTTTATTTCGTCTGAAGAGCCTCGGGATTGTAACGATGCACATTGTGAAATTTTTCCCAAAATCGGACATCCCTTTTTTATGATACTAATCGAAACTTTAAGCTTTTTTTAATGCTAGAGTAGAACACCCAGAAGTTAATTCTGTTTAGAACCGGAGTTATAATTTTAAAAAAAAAAATTTATGGTTACCAGAAAAAAACTAAGAAATGCTGTAACTTTCTACGTAACGAAAGTTTTCAAGTTTCAATTATAGCATGCTATAAAATCAATTAAGTGCTATTTTTGGAAACATATAATTAATTTCTAAGTGAACAATAAAGGAAGATATGCTTTTTTAAAACTAATTTTGAAATTAATTTTTTTCTCATCTTTGTATAGATATTAGCATCTAATTTTCACATATTGTATTTATTAGTGCTATGTTAACCCGCCTGTATAATATCAGATACGTAACACTTAGGACCTCGGAGTTATTGAATTTTAAAAATTTCATTTTATGCAACTCAATAATAATCCCTGAAAAACATAACCCTCCGTTTTTACAGTCGGATAAAAATTCTTTCTTTCAGCCACTTTTTTAGAATTTTCTCTCGTACATTTGTAATTAAGATCTTTGTGACAACCCTAATATCATAGAAATTGTAAAATCTCATATCTCCAATGTCCTCATAGATTTCTGTGTGATTTTTTTTACTAGTAACAATATAGTTACGAGGTATGTTTTCAGAAAGATATCTACTGCTAATCGTAAATGATTTATGAGAAAAAAAATAAAATGTAAAAATCACAAAATTAAGAATAATTACTTTATTATTAATACTAAAATTATTTTGTTTAGCTTATAAAATGCCCTGTATATAATGCCACTTTGCCCTATAAATAATTGTATAAATATCATATGCAATTCTTTTATTTCGCCTTTTTCTGAAAATACAGAATTTTCTAAAAAAAAATATTACTCCGAGGTCCTAAGTGTTACGTATCTGATATTATACAGGCGGGTTAACATAGCACTAATAAATACAATATGTGAAAATTAGATGCTAATATCTATACAAAGATGAGAAAAAAATTAATTTCAAAATTAGTTTTAAAAAAGCATATCTTCCTTTATTGTTCACTTAGAAATTAATTATATGTTTCCAAAAATAGCACTTAATTGATTTTATAGTATGCTATAATTGAAACTTGAAAACTTTCGTTACGTAGAAAGTTACAGCATTTCTTAGTTTTTTTCTGGTAACCATAAAAAAATTTAAAAAAAATTATAACTCCGGTTCTAAACAGAATTAACTTCTGGGTGTTCTACTCTAGCATTAAAAAAAGCTTAAAGTTTCGATTGGTATCATAAAAAAGGGATGTCCGATTTTGGGAAAAATTTCACAATGTGCGATGTTTGCAATATGATCATAATTATTATTCATTTTTTTTTTGTTATTTTGGTTAAATGCAGGGTTAGTGTTATTGTTACTTAGGCAAGTATGATGGATATGATGTAAGTAGGTATTTTTTTACGTACCGATGATGTTTAAAATTAAAAAAAAAAATGTTTTTTAAAAAAGAAATAGAAAAGCCGGCAAGTACCTAACTCAGTTTGACATTATAATAAAATTCTTATTGTAATAAAAAGCCATCGAATTGAATTTCTTATATCAATCAATCAATCAATCAATCATATATTTATTTTGCCAGAATCTGGTACATGTCATACATAGGTTTTACAATCTATCCTTATATAATAAAGCGAAAGAATTTGTTTGTTTGAACGCGCTAATCTCTGGAACTACCCGTCGGATTTGATAATTTTAAGAATTATTAAAAGATAATTAAATATTGAATAAATATTGAAAGATAATTTTATCCCCTGTCAGTGGATAAAATCGGAGGATAAAATTTTTATCGCCTGCCCATGCTAGCTATGCAGATAGTAAATACATCGCAGGATGACGATGTACAGTAGGCACATCCTCCCTCAAATCATTGCCCACATCGGCCGTAATCCCGCGGCTCAATTAAGTCCCGCAGCCTCGCGCGTGACGTGTGTCACAACACGGAGACAAATTAAAATAAATGACGCGCGCATCCCTCCACTCACGACGAGTGGTGCTGTAGGCCAAGAGACCACCGCGTGTTTTTGATCTTGCTTTTTGACGTGAAACGTCTTTACAATCACACCAAAACACACGAGTGCCAGTCAGAAAAATGTACCGTAACGAAAAGGTCTATGTCGTCTTACCTTAATAATGTCATTATTTAGAGTATAGACATCTCGCTGCTAAGTTCGCGGGGCCGGGCGGGGCGGCGGGGGAGGGGCACTGCGTAGAACTAGTGGTTCGCCCCGAACTGAGACCTCGCGATATCCCATAATTCCCAAAAGTTTTAATTATATATTGTAATAATTAACTTTTAACATTAGACACAATAAAAAAAAAAATAGTTGACATAAAACTGTTTTACTGACACAGCGCCGTCTATTAGCATTATAGTGAAGCTATTAGCTTCACAATAATGCTAATAGATAGTGAAGCTATTAGCTTCACAATAATGCTAATAGATGGCGCATTAAAATTAAATAATTTCGTTTCTTTATAACATTTATCTAATTTCAGTATTTGTTGTTCAAGTACAGGATATAACTGAATTTTCAACAAAGTTTCACGTTCTAATATTCAGTAATTCAGAAGTTATAGGGCTCTGACAGACATTTAGACCGACACACTTCTCTGTCTAGTAGGCAAGCGCCCTAGTTGACTCAGAGAACTCGCTTCGCTCGTTCAATAACCGAAACTCGCAGATATAGACGTTTCACGGCCGTGTTCACCGACACAGCTCCACAGTTTTTTGATCATCGTTTCGGAATCGAACCCGAGACTTCCTAGTTGTAAGACCACAGCGCTCATCATTGCGCCAAGGAGGTCGTTCGCAGCCGTAGGTGCAGCTATCTCTTGGCCTAAAATGATATTATTTTAGTGTTGTCAGTCTAAAAAATTAAAACCCGATTTGTAGGGATGTCCCGCGCCGCCGCGCGCGTCTCTATCTGTCAATATAAACAAACGTGTTTATGTTTCAGCTCCCGGGGCCGACCCTTAATTAGTTTGTCCGAAATGACACTTTTAGCGCCACAGGGTAGAAAATATATAGGGCTCGAGACGTCGCGTTAATTTTTTGAGTAAAAGGGACTCGTTACTTATAGAAGCCTCAATAGCCCAACGGTTAACGGTGCGGGCTGAAAAGAAAGGTCGTCGGTTCGAGCCCCGCCCGCTGCACTATTGTCGTACCCACTCCTGTAAAAAAATATTTTGTTTTTTTATATATTTTTAGCGAGCAAACGAGCAGGCGGGTCACCTGGTGCTAAGTGATAACCGCCGCCCATGAACATTTGTAGCATCTGAGGCACCACCAATGCGTTGGCGGCTCTTCAGGAGTTTGTGGGTCCGACTCTTGAATAACCCCATGTTGTAATTACCTGTATTTAATCATGTGTATTGAGCAAATAAATTGAATTGATTTTTTAAGAATATTAGCCAAGTTGAAGTTGACTAATATCCTCCTATCCCCTCCAAATAAGCGGAAGGCTTGTGCTAGGAGTGCGTACGACAATAGTGCAACGGGTGGGATTCGAACCTGCGACCATTCAGTTTTCAGTCCGCACCTTTAACCGTTGGGCTATTGAAACTATTAAATTGATTTAAAACTCTGCAAGTATTTAGGCTGTGGCAGCGTCGACGCATCCAAGTGACGAGTAATATAATTGCGCGCGACGCTGCCCACTTGAGATAATTCCTTCACTGGTATTGGTCAAACAGTGGAGCGATTTGTTTGTATTGACATTAACTCACGTACTTAGGTACCTCGAGTTGTCACGCGTCGGAATAAAGCTCGTTGTATTGTCCTTTTGTCAATTAAGCAACGCGCCACGCCGCTCGTGGCGAAATAAACGTGGAGACGAGTGTGGTGTTGATAGAATAGAATAGAATAGAATAGAATAGAATAGAATAGAATAGAATAGAATAGAATAGAATAGAATAGAATAGAATAGAATAGAATAGAATAGAATAGAATAGAATAGAATAGAATAGAATAGAATAGAATAGAATAGAATAGAATAGAATAGAATAGAATAGAATAGAATAGAATAGAATAGAATAGAATAGAATAGAATAGAATAGAATAGAATAGAATAGAATAGAATCGAATAGAATAGAATAGAATAGAATAGAATAGAATAGAATAGAATAGTTTTTAAGCTATTGCATAGCTTCTATCGCGGGCCAGCGTGGAGACCGAATCCAGAAATTCCGTAACGAAAATAACCTGACACGGGACTCTTCTACGGTGAGCCGCTAGATGGCGTTGATAAAAATGCTATGCAATAGCTTTACCGCGGCAGTCCCCGAGTGCCACACGTCTTTTTTTTTATATTCAAATAGACTTTTACCAAGTACTTTACCATTGGTTCACTTTGACGATTCGAAAGCACTGGTGTAAGTGGTACTCGTTTTAACTCTATCTTAAGTCCGAGCTATGTCAGAGCACGCTGCACATTGTGAAATTTTTCCCAAAATCGGACATCCCTTTTTTATGATACTAATCGAAACTTTAAGCTTTTTTTAATGCTAGAGTAGAACACCCAGAAGTTAATTCTGTTTAGAACCGGAGTTATAATTTTTTAAAATTTTTTTTATGGTTACCAGAAAAAAACTAAGAAATGCTGTAACTTTCTACGTAACGAAAGTTTTCAAGTTTCAATTATAGCATGCTATAAAATCAATTAAGTGCTATTTTTGGAAACATATAATTAATTTCTAAGTGAACAATAAAGGAAGATATGCTTTTTTAAAACTAATTTTGAAATTAATTTTTTTCTCATCTTGGTATAGATATTAGCATCTAATTTTCACATATTGTATTTATTAGTGTTATGTTAACCCGCTTGTATAATATCAGATACGTAACACTTAGGACCTCGGAGTAATATTTTTTTTTAGAAAATTCTGTATTTTCAGAAAAAGGCGAAATAAAAGAATTGTATATGATATTTATACAATTATTTACAGGGCAAAGTGGCATTATATACAGGGCATTTTATAAGCTAAACAAAATAATTTTAGTATTAATAATAAAGTAATTATTCTTAATTTTGTGATTTTTACATTTTATTTTTTTTCTCATAAACCATTTACGATTAGCAATAGATATCTATCTGAAAACATACCTCGTAACTGTATTGTTACTAGTAAAAAAAAATCACACAGAAATATATGAGGACATTGGAGATATGAGATTTTACAATTTCTATGATATTGGGGTTGTCACGAAGATCTTAATTACAAATGTACGAGAGAAAATTCTAAAAAAGTGACTGAAAGAAAGAATTTTTATCCGACTGTAAAAACGGAGGGTTATGTTTTTCAGGGATTATTATTGAGTTGCATAAAATGAAATTTTTAAAATTCAATAACTCCGAGGTCCTAAGTGTTACGTATCTGATATTATACAGGCGGGTTAACATAACACTAATAAATACAATATGTGAAAATTAGATGCTAATATCTATACCAAGATGAGAAAAAAATTAATTTCAAAATTAGTTTTAAAAAAGCATATCTTCCTTTATTGTTCACTTAGAAATTAATTATATGTTTCCTAAAATAGCACTTAATTGATTTTATAGCACGCTATAATTGAAACTTGAAAACTTTCGTTACGTAGAAAGTTACAGCATTTCTTAGTTTTTTTCTGGTAACCATAAAAAAAATTTTAAAAAATCATAACTCCGGTTCTAAACAGAATTACCTTCTGGGTGTTCTACTCTAGCATTAAAAAAAGCTTAAAGTTTCGATTAGTATCATAAAAAAGGGATGTCCGATTTTGGGAAAAATTTCACAATGTGCGCTGTGTAGATCTTACCATTACAATGCATGGTCACTTACGATCAGGTGAGCAGCAAAAAATAATGAAATAAAAAAGACGTGTGGCACTCGGGGACTGCCGCGGTAAAGCTATTGCATACCATTTTTTATCAACGCCATCTAGCGGTGAGAGGAGTCCCATGCCAGGTTATTTTCGTTACGGAATTTCTGGATTCGGTCTCCACGCTCAAGGCCCGCGATAGAAGCTATGCAATAGCTTAAAAAAACTTATATCTAAAAATTTTTGAAATCTGTTGAGAAATGAGGGAGATAAAAATAAAATAACGTATCGAATTTGAGTTAAAAAAATAAAAAAATAAAAAAATAAATAAAAAATGGGATATCCAAGACATCTCACTAAAAAATGCACTTCATTGCAAAAAAAGCACCCTCGTATTGGGCGGGCGGTTTCACTTTACACGAGCGCCGGCGATCTGCAACTCAAGCCCAAGTCGGGTCGCGGTACCGATTTGCATTTTGCACACTTTTTTAGCTGTCTCGCATTATATGTGCTTCATTAGGTGTGTACACCTGCGTGCAAAATAAAGGCACACTTTTAATATGTTTAATTTAATTTTACATTTATTTGTTGTAGAAATGACTGCTGTGGCCAACGAGTTCTGGAGTAGAGACGGTGTCAAAAAACCTATCCTGAGATAACTTCTATAATGCCGGCCAAATGGGGGGGACGGGACACAAGCAGCAATTTCTGCCTTCTGGCTGGGTTCATAAAAAAACGCCAGCGAAAAACACATAGAAAAGCAACTAGAAGGAACTCTCATTTCATCTCTATAAAGGGACGAAAGGAAAGGGAATTATGAATTCCTATTGTATATTCTCTAACACATTTTGAGATGATTCGAAACCTGTTTATGATAAAAATTGATTTGAATAAAAAAATTCTATACCATTGAACAAAATATGTATACTTAAATTGTCTCTGTTCAATTAATTTGTCCCGCAGTGTAGCCGAACTGTATCACGTATCAAGGACAGTGCGGGGTGGCAGTGTTTAGTATCGCTTTCATTACGTCACGCCTAATTGACTCCCAGGGCATCTGGACTGGACCTTTATGATACAATAATAGACCGAAATTCGGCCACGGTGGTCGGTGGCGATCTCGCTGCTGTCATACAGGTCAAAAAAAAATTAAAAAAAAATAAAAAAAAAAAAAAAAAAAATAATAGGTTCCCTAATAGGCGTGTGTAACGCTACTGAAACGACCTAGAGACTTATTTCTTCAAGGCGATCTACTGATTCGAATCTCTAACACCACTTCTAATGTATCATTTGACTTAAATTCTTTCAAACAAAAGAAGAATTTTCCAAATAGGTTCAGGGTATGGGAAATCGGGGAATATACATAAAAAAGATTCCGACGAACTGAGAATCTCCTCCGTTTTTGAAGTCGGTTAAAAACAAAATCATTTCTGATCCTTACGGACTTGGGTAGGTAGAGGTAATCACAGATGAATAATTATTTTTATAATTATAATTATACATATACTATATCATAGGAGGTAATCAACCAAGTACGCAGCATCATTACAATGCTTTTAGTATCTATTATGTCCAAAAAATATCGATTACATGTCTATTACAAAATTATGTTACAATCGTGTACCTATCTGTATCGACACTTGATACTTTGCACGGCTTCTTTACTAATATTTAAGCAATAACAATAGAAAAACTTGAATAAGATACTTTAAGGATTGAATCAAACTAGCGATTGACGCGAATAAATTGGATGTATCAATAAAAAATTAATTATCTTTGCAAAATATTTACACACATAAGTTTTGAGACGTGGAGAGGTTTCATTACTATGTCTAATAGTGGAAGTCTATCGATGACACGATGATGACGCGGAATCATAAATTAATGTAATGAAGCTCGAGCGAAGCGAGCGCGAATTTCATAAGGCTTATGGCTTCCAAATTCATAGAAAGGACTATGATCTATTATTCTCTATATTACAATAGTGCGATAAAAAAACTTTGGGAGCCCTTGCTTTTTTATTTTATCAGTTACTAGTTGATTTCCGCGATTTCGTTCGCATAGATTAAGGTTTATTATTCCCGCCGGAACTTTGCCTATGTTTTTTTTCCAGACTATAATCTATCTCTGTGCTAAATTTCAGCCAAATCGGTTCAGTCGTTGCAACGTGATTGAGTAACGAACATCCAAACTTTCGCATTTATAATATTAAATAGGATGCACAAAATATTAACAGCCCTTGGGCTCGGGCATAAACGAGTCCATTAACCCGGCTTAAGGGGAGATATAGCCAGCCTTCTCTATCTCCCACTGGAGTAAACCCTGTCTGGCGCGTCCACGTCGCGGGGGTGGGCGCCACTCACCTCAGTAGGCCGGGGTGAGTCGGTGGCTAAGTTCAGGCAGGGACCCAGTCCCGCAGGGTATAGTGCGGAACCCATGCCCAGGGTTACGGGTGAAGACCTCAACGGCTGCGAAGGCGGAAATGGAGTCCATTGGTACGGCGGGACAGGAAATTTTTTTTTCCTCCGAGGCCAAACTGCACACGCAGTTTGTTGGCGAATTTTGTTATTTTAGAAAAATTATTATCTAACGTGCACTAAAAGTTAGCTTTAACACTTAAGCGATCGTAGAAAACGATCATGTAAAGAGAATAGACTCCAGATACGAGGCGTTTGTAATATGGCTAGGGCGGCAGGTCTCTATCTCAGCTGTCTCAAGCGGTCCATCCCTAGCCCTAAGTCGTCCACACTCGGTATCTGGCCTGCGGATTCCGCGTGTAACCCAATCTTGCGGTTTCTCGTCGGGTTTTAAACGTGTAAGCAATATTATAATTACGGCAACCGATCCCCGTTCACGCTACACGTGAGCACAATAACATCAGCTCGGCGAGCTGCGCCGGTACCGCGCAGCCAGCGGAGCATCCTCCGCTGCCTGGAGCCCCACAGATTGGTTAAGGTTCGGTGATCAGCTAAATAGAGCCGAAAGAAGATCGTTTTATTCAAAATCTATTGGTCATAATACTATGAAAAAAAAGGGAGTTACAATTGATCATATTTCTGGCCTGATGCCTGTTTCCAAAACACAATGACGTAAACTTTTTTCAATAGAAAAAAATTGCAAAGTTGCCTCTGCAAATACATGAATTCCAATTTTTCTCAGTTACCATACATTAATTTTTGAAAAATTTAAGTACAATTTGTTTGTCATATTTTACTACAAAAAATGGCAGTTTTAGATTTTTTTTACAGCGACTATTATAATTTAATCTTTTTTTATCACAATTTGTGTCTTGGCCGTTTTATTTCCAGTAGCGGCTTCTTTGTCACTCGTACTCAATTAGACAGTGATCGCTAAGGCGTGCTGCTAGGTGGACCTGCGCGGCGCTGCTCTCGCTCGGCTATCAAATAACATCGCGAAATATAATAATTGAAAATTGTTTTTGTTTTATGTTGAAGAGTATTTTGTATATTTTAGTGAAGTCAAATAGAGTGTACCTAGTTATAAGTTTGTATACAATATATTGTTAATAAATAAACCATAATATAGTTGTAAATAAATAAGTTACTAAGTAGTAGAAATTTTGAAAATGAGTCCGAAAAAGAAAATGAACAAAATAAGAAGTCGGTTAAAAACAACAAAAGCAGATGGTGATAGTTATAAGTGTCTACCTACCTATTTTTAATTTTATCGTACAGTACGTAAATGTGACGTAAATCGGCTAATCAAATTGTTGTGTGGTACTTTACTATAATGTACCTTATTTTCGTCATTCTTTCTAGTAGAAATTTGGCTCAGTTAGTTTGGTCGCGATTTGATAATTAGAAATTGCAGGTTCGAATCTCAACTACGTTCATTTTGCATTTTCTAAAAAAAGGTTTTATGTTTTTTTTTTAGGACAAGTGTTTTTTTTTTTCAAAATTAATTATAATAAGTAAAATTGTTTTTGTTTTATGTTGAAGACTATTTTGTATATTTTAGTGAAGTTAAATAGAGTTTACCTATTATTTTGTAAAGGTTTTGCATTATGTAAGGGATCATGAAATATCAATTTCATCATCAATTTTCAATTACTTGAAAAAACGTAATAATTGTGAAGAAATTACGTAACTTACGTAATTTCTTCACAATTATTACGTTTTTTCAAATTACCTGCGAGATCAAATCAGAAATGAGGAGATCCGTAGGAGAACCAAGTTACCGACATAGCTCTGCGAGTCGCGAAACTAAAGTGGAAATGGGCGGGGCACATAGTTCGAAGAGCTGAAGGTCGTTGGGGTTCCAAGGTGCTGGACTAGCGACCTCACACAGGGAAGCTCAATGTTGGCAGATCCCCCACTAGGTGGACCGACGACATCAAACGAGTCGCATGGAGCCGCTGGATTCAGGCGGCGCAAGAACGAGATCTGTGGAAGTCCACGTAAGAGACCTTTGTTCAGCAGTAGACGTCTATGGGTTGACGAAGAAGAAGGTAAGTATCTAATAATAATGGTGTAATACCCCAGTTCGTCGTACAGTTCGGCTTATCAAACTGTAGTTAGCTTGTTAGGTATATCTATAGTTAGGTAGTTAGGTATAGCTATACTAGACCTTATTTTCGTCGTTTATAGTATTAGACGTTGGGCTTAGTCAGTGTAGGAGAGAGTTGATAGCTAGAAGTTACGGGTTCGGTTCTTCTACCGTGTTTGTTTTGCATTTTCTAAGCGCATTTTTTTAGGACAATAGTATTTTTTTTTTTTCAAAATTAATTATAATAAGTTATATTTAATTTTCAGTCGGAAAAAACGTTTGAAGCTCAGTTCTGAGGAACCATCAACATTGCAAGAGTGAGTAAAGCCTTTGCTCCGAATCTTGCGGGCAGCGGTGCGGCGACGGCGCACTATGGGACGAAATCATATAAACCGTCTCGAAAATCAATAACTTTTTTGTTTCTTGACATTTTGATTTGAAAATTTGTACACGTATTATTGAATATATAAGCTACTAGAAAAATGAAACACCAGTATTTTAAAGATAATATTTATTTCGTGAGAGCATGTCAAAAATCAAATTATTTAATTTTCCATAAGTACTAAAAATTGAATTATAATACTTAAAATTATTTCATTGTTAATAAATAATTATTGTCATTTTAGTTATTTCATTAAAAATAAGTACTAGTTAAATAATAAGAATGATCTTATTTACATAATAAAAAATTTTTTTCACCCATGGTTTCGTGTAGAGGACAAAAAATCATTCGGAGGAAAAATATGGAGAGAGCTGATGATTGAGGATTTCGGAGACGGTTGAGGAGCACCGGCCAGGGTATCGAAGATAGGTAGGGGGTGTTCAACCAAATGTCACTCGAAACCTCATCCAATTGGCAGAGAGCCGAACAAAAACTCCAAAATGGCAAATTCAAGATGGCGGCCATACAAATTTCGTCGGTGCCTATCTCGGAGACTATAAAAGATGGAAGAGTGGTTTCTTGGAAAAAGATGATCAGTACTTGAAGGTCTACTTGATGAATAGAAAAAAATTCAAGATGGCGAAATTAATTTTTTTCATATACAAAATATATGCAAGACTGTTAGGATTCTTTTTCAGAATTACCGATGATTTCAAATAGGACAAAAATTCATTCTTAGAAAAATTATGGAAGAAGCTGATGATTCAGGATTTCGAAGACAGGTGAGGAGAACGGCCAGGGTATTGAAGATAGGTGGAGGTTGCTCAAACAAAAATCACGCGAAACCTCATCCAATTGGCAGGGAGCTAAAAAAAAACCAAAATAGCGGAATCAAGATGGCGGCCATATAAATTTCGTCGGTGCCTATTTGACAAAGAATAAAAAATCGAAGAGTGGTTTTTTAGTAGAAAATGATCAAGCCCTGAAAGTCTAAGAGCAGAAAAACCGCGGTCCACTGCAGCGGGCCACGCACCCACGCGCTCTACTAGTTAATATATATATATAGCTACTCGTGCTGATTCACTGATTCACTCACTCAGTCACTGACTCATTGATCACCTCTCCTGTAAAATTTTGTATGGAAAAAAATTTTTTCACGCATGGTTTCGTATAGAGGACAAAAATTCATTCGGAGGAAAAACATGGAGAGAGCTGATGATTGAGGATTTCGGAGACGGCTGAGGAGCACCGGCCAGGGTATCGAAGATAGGTGGGGGGTGTTCAACCAAATGTCACTCAAAACCTCATCCAATTGGCAGAGAGCCGAAAAAAAAACCCAAAATGGCGGATTCAAGATGGCGGCCATACAAACTTCGTCGGTGTCTATCTCGAAAACTATAAAAGATGGAAGAGTGGTTTCTTGGCAAAGGATGATCAGAACTCAAAGGTCTACTTGATGAATAGAAAAAAATTCAAGATGGCGGAATTAATTTTTTCCATACAAAATATATGCAAGACTTTATGCGGCGCCTTTTCAAAATTTCTGATGGTTTCGTATAGAGGACAAAAATTTATTTGGAGGAAAAATATGGAGAGAGCTGATGGTTGAGGTTTTCGGAGACGGGTGAGGAGCACGGCCAGGGTATCGAAGATAGGTGGGGAGTGTTCAAACAAAAGTCACTCGAAACCTCATCCAATTGGCAGGGAGCTGAAAAAAATCTCCAAAATGGCGGATTCAAGATGGCGGCCATACAAATTTCGTCGGTGTCTATCTCGGAGACTATAAAAGATGGAAGAGTGATTTCTTGGAAAAAGGTGATCAGGACCCTAAGGTCTACTTGATGAATAAAAAAAAAAATTCAAGATGGCGGATTTAAATTTTTTCCATACAAAATATATGCAAGACTTTATACGGTTCCTTTTCAAAATTTCTGACGGTTTCGTATAGAGGACAAAAAATCATTTGGAGGAAAAATATGGAGAGAGCTGATGGTTGAGGATTTCGGAGACGGGTGAAGAGCACGGCCAGGCTATCGAAGCTAAGTGGAGGGTATTCAAACAAAAGTCACTCGAAACCTCATCCAATTGGCAGAGAGCCAAAAAAAAATCCAAAATTGCGGATTCAAGATGGCGGCCATACAAATTTCGTCGGTGTCTATCTCGGAGACTATGAAAGATGGAAGAGTGGTTTCTTCGAAAAAGATGATCAAGACCCGATGGTCTACGTGATGAATAGAAAAAAATTCAAGATGGCAGATTTTTTTTTTTCATATAAAATGTATGCAAACTTTGATGCGTTCCTTTCCGCTGATGGTTTCGTATAGAGGACAAAAATTCATTTGGATGAAAAATATGGAGGGAGCTGATGATTGAAGATTTCGGAGACGGGTGAGGAGCACGGTCAGGATAATAAAGATAGGTGGGGGCTGCTCAAACAAAAGTCACTCGAAACCTCATCCAATTAGCAGTGAGCTGAAAAAAAAAACACCAAAATGGCGGATTCAAGATGGCGGCCGTACAAATTTCGTCGGTGTCTATTTCGGAGACTATAATAGATGGAAGAGTGGTTTCTTGGAAAAAGATGATCGAGACCCGAAGGTCTACTTGGTGGACAGAAAAACCGCGGTTCGCTTTAGCGAGCCGCGCATCCACGCGCCCTACTAGTTACTATATATATAGCTACTCGTGCTGACTCGTGCTGATTGATTAAATAATAAGAATGATCTTATTTACATAATAAAAAATTTTTTTCACCCATGGTTTCGTGTAGAGGACAAAAATTCATTCGGAGGAAAAATATGGAGAGAGCTGATGATTGAGGATTTCGGAGACGGTTGAGGAGCACCGGCCAGGGTATCGAAGATAGGTGGGGGGGTGTTCAACCAAATGTCACTCGAAACCTCATCCAATTGGCAAAGAGCCGAAAAAAAACTCCAAAATGGCGGATTCAAGATGGCGACCATACAAACTTCGTCGGTGTCTATCTTGGAGACTATAAATGGTGGAAGAGTGGTTGCTTGGAAAAAGATGATCAAGACCCAAAGGTCTATTTGATGAATAGAAAAAAAATTCAAGATGGCGGAATTTATTTTTTCCATACAAAATATATGCAAGACTTTATGTGGCTCTTTTTCAAAATTTCTGATGGTTTCGTAGAGAGGACAAAAATTCATTTGGAGAAAAAATACGGAGAGAGCTGATGGTTGAGGATTTCTGAGACGGGTGAGGAGCACGGCCAGGGTTTCGAAGATAGGTGGAGGGTTCTCGAACAAAAGTCACTCGAAACCTCATCCAATTCCAATTCAATTGACAAGGAGCTGAAAAAATCTCCAAAATGGCGGATTCAAGATGGCGGTCATATAAATTTCGTCGGTGCCTATCTTGGAGAGTATAAAAAGTGGAAGAGTGGTTTTTTAGAAAAAGATGATCAGTACTCGAAAGTCTACTTAATGAATAGAAAAAAAATTCAAGATGGCGGAATTTATTTTTTCCGTACAAAATATATGCAAGACTTTATGTGGCTCTTTTTCAAAATTTCTGATGGTTTCGTAGAGAGGACGAAAATTCATTTGGAGAAAAAATACGGAGAGAGCTGATGGTTGAGGATTTCTGAGACGGGTGAGGAGCACGGCCAGGGTTTCGAAGATAGGTGGAGGGTTCTCGAACAAAAGTCACTCGAAACCTCATCCAATTGGCAAGGAGCTGAAAAAAATCCAAAATGGCGGATTCAAGATGGCGGTCATATAAATTTCGTCGGTGCCTATCTTGGAGAGTATAAAAAGTGGAAGAGTGTTTTTTTTAGAAAAAGATGATCAGTACTCGAAAGTCTACTTAATGAATAGAAAAAAAATCAAAATGGCGGAATTTATTTTTTTGATACAAAATATATGCAAGTCTAAGATAAGGTTTCTTTTCCAAACTGATGGTTTCGCATAGAAGATAAAAATTCATTTGTATGAAAAATATGGAGGGAGTTGATGATTGAGGATTTCGCAGACGGGTGAGGAGCACGGTCAGGGTATTGAAGATAGGTTGAGGGTGCCCAAACAAAAATCACTCGAAACCTTATCCAATTGGCAATGAGCTGAAAAAAACTACCAAAATGGCGGATTCAAGATGTTGGCCATACAAATTTCGTCGATGTCTATCTTAGAGAATGTACAAGATGAAATAGTGGTTTTGGAAAAAGATGATCAAGATCCGAAGATCTACTTGGGGAACAGAAAACACGCGGTTCGCTTTAGCGAGCCGCGCACCCACGCGCCCTACTAGTAATTTTATATACCTAGAACTAAAATATTTTTATTTTTCAACATTATTCATAAAGGTCCTATTATCTGAGGATATTAATCCATGGAAAAATCTTTGGAATAATAACATTCGTCCCAACCATTTATGAGACGGTTTATATTATTTCGTCCCATAGTGCGGCGGCGGCACTATGGGACGAAATAAAAATTTTCTCTAAAATTGATAGTTTGCCCGAAATAGTTATTTGTTCAACAAGATAGCAAAGTTTTTTTGTTGCGAGTGCCTAGTTTGAATCCCGAGCGAGAGAAGGATTCTAAGTTAGAATCATAAGAGTAGTGAGGGATTCAAAGGCACAAGAAGCAAAAACTTTGCTATCGTGTGATACTTACAACTTTTCACCTAAATAGCGAAGAAATACAACATGTAAGAAAAATATTTATTAGAACATTTTATTTATTTTTTATTCGATAACAAGATAGCCCTTGACTGCGATCTCACCTGATGGTAAGTGACGATGCAGTCTAAGATGGTAGCGGGCTAACTTGGAAGGGGTATAGCAGTGTAAATTCAACCCATAACCCTAGTCGGTTTCTACACGCCATCGTGCCGGAACGCTATATCGCTTGGAGGCACGTCTTTGACGGTAGGGTGGTAATTAGCCACGGCCAAAGCCTCCCACCAGACCAGACCAGAGACAATTTAGAAATTATAAATTCCTAAATTGCCCCCGCCGGGAATCGAACCCGAGACTTCCCGAGACCTTTTTTGAAAATCGGTTAAAAAAGTAGCCTATATTACTCCTACCATCAGCTATCTGCCAGTGAAAGTCCCATCAAAATCGGTCCAGCCGTTCAAGCGTGATGTTTCGACAAGGGAAATAGGGATTCATTTTAAAAACTAATCCACGCGAACGAAGCCACGGGCATCAACTAGTAATTTATCAATATATCAATATATAGAATATAGATTAAAAAATTAGGTAATAAATTAAAAAATACAACACCTAACTTAAAACACTATTTATTCAAATTATGTACTTAAGAAAATGTAAGTAATATTGAAATACATACTATGGTAAAAAAAAAGCTAAAAATGAATAAGGAAATTAAAAGAACAATGTTACATTACTGGCTAGGATTCGAACCTGTACTCTGTCTCTGAAAATAAACTGTAGCCATACCAACCGAGCCATATACGTTACAATACGATTGACGAAAATAAGTTACAGTACAGACCTAATATAGTTTTGTCAGCCGGACTGAGTCATTTCTTGCCGCCACCTTGTCGCTATCAAAGCTAATATTTCGCGCTCGCCCTAAATTCGTCCGGGGGCCCCCCGCGGTTGGCGGGACTAATACCGCGCGCTTTCCTCTGCCGCACCCCCTCAAATACCTAAAATTCGTCCAGAACCTCGTCTTAATGAGCTGCAAAATTAGGGTACGGGTAAAGTCGGACTTGTATTATGTTACGGTGTCGCGAGACATAAGCGGGAGCGAGAATCTATACTTAATATTATAAAGCTGAAGAGTTTGTTTGTTTGAACGCGCTTATCTCAGGAACTACTGGGTCGTGGTATTGAAAAATTCTTTTTGTGTTGGATAGTCCATTTATTGAGGAAGGTTTTAGGCTATATAACATCACGCTGCGACCAATAGGAGCGAAGCATCAGTGAAAAATCGCGATCACAATAACGAAATTGACGCGAACGAAGTCGCGGGCAACAGCTAGTTTATGTATAAATAGCGAATTTTTTTTTTATTCGATGGCAAGATAGTCCTTGACGCAATCTTACCTAATGGTAAGTGACGATGCAGTCTAAGATGGTAGCATACGAAAGTAAATACGGTACTTATAACAAGAAAACAATTTTTAAAATTTTTATCTGTGTCTGTTTGTTTGTCTGTTTGTTTTTTGATCTCGGGAACGGCTGGACCGATTTTGACGGGACTTTCACTGGTAGATAGCTGATACTATCGGGCGTACCTAATATAGGCTACTTTTTTAACCGACTTTTGAAGTAGGAGTTAGGAGTTGTGTTTTTCTACCTCTGTATACCTATCGATATCTCCGTGATTTCTTAACCGATTTGCGTGAATCTTTTTTTAATCGACACAAAAAATTTGCGAAATGGTCCCATAAAAATTTCGGGTTCCAATTCCTCAATCCTGATGCTGCAGGGGTGCTGCTCCCCTAAACAGTGGGGATTTAGGAACTGTTGATTATGAATAGTTATTGTAGGGACCAAGTAAAGATTACATCGTTAAATTCCAGGACCCAATTCCTCAATCCTGATGCTGAAGGGGTTCTGCTAACCTAAACTGTGGTGATTTAGGAACGCAGACAAAGTCGCGGGCGTCCGCTAGTAATTATAATAAAACTCGAATAAGTCTCGATCGCTTACTACTCACGCCACACGCTATAAAATGCTTAAAACCGCGAAACGGCAAGCGCTTCGCAGACTCTTATTGCGTTTTTCGTAGTTTCGGGTAACCTGATACGGCATTGTGCTTTTTGTTCTGCGCCGAGGATCTGCCAGCCGCCTCAATGGACGCCGGGATTCATTCAATACTAATTTATTATTTACCAGTTATTAACTTAATACCTTCACTTTTCTACTCAGGGGCTTTGTTGTATGAAATCTTATTAATCCTCACTAATATTATGATAAACTAGATGACGCCCGCGACTTCGTCCGCGTGGATAAAGGTTTTTAAATTATCTTGGGAACTTTTCAATTTTCCGGCATAAAATGTAGCCTATGTGTTAATCCTCGGTAAGAGCTATTTCTATTAGAATAAAAATACTAGATTCTCAGTTAGAAGGAAAAAAGAGCATAGGTGCTGTAAGATCCAGCAAGCTGTGACATAAACTAGCTGGATGTAGTGCCACGAACAAAAAATACACAATTTAGATTAAATTACAAAATAAAACCAAACACTTAAGTTATTATAAATAAAATAGTATAAAAATGCTGACACATACTAAAAAACAAAACTATCTAAATACTAATACAAAAAAAAAGGAAAAAATCAAGATAAGGTAATGTCGTTAACCTACATTTGGCCAATTACTTCAATCTTACTGAGTAAAAAAGCAATATGAAAAACGTCGTTTATTAATTACCTATATTTAATGACGTCATTTTTTCATTTCTTTATAAATTCCCGCTTTTTGAATGATAGCTCGAAATGAGGTTTTGGTAGTTAACGACACTTTAGCTTCAGGACGACAGCATAGGTCTCGCCATCGCTCGCTGAGTGACCCTGAGCCTTCTTAATATGAAGTAACAACAAAGAAGAAAAAAAAAAACAAGAAAAAACAGTGCAGAATATCTTATTTCGTGAAGTTAATTGAGCGGTATAAGTGTCGTTTATTAACCGCTTAATTATTAATACTACAGCGGTGAAACCGCGTCGGTGGTCAGGCGGAGCGATCGCCGCCTATATTGGGTTACAGGCTACAAGTTACAGCGTACGGTAGTGCAGCTATGTTTCAAGTTACAACTTTTTTTTTTTTTTTTTTTTTTATTCTATGACAAGATAGCCCTTGACTGCGATCTCACCTGATGGTACTTAAGTGACGATGCAGTCTAAGATGGTAGCGGGCTAACTTGGAAGGGGTATAGCAGTGTAAATTCAACCCATACCCCTAATCGGTTTCTACACGCCATCGTGCCGGAACGCTAAATCGCTTGGCGGCACGTTTTTGACGGTAGGGTGGTAACTAGCCACGGCCAAAGCCTCCCACCAGACCAGACCAGAGACAATTTAGAAATAATAAATTACTAAATTGCCCCCGCCGGGAGTCGAACCCGAGACCTCCCAGTTATAAGACCACAGCGCTCACCACTGCGCCAGGGAGGGACTTACAACTTAAAACGGTTTTAATTTCACTACTAACTTTTGTATTATATCCTTACTTTATATTATAAACTAGATGATGCCCGCGATTTCGTCCGCGTGGATTAAAGTTTTTTTGGGGAACTTTTTGATTGTCCGGGGTGAAATGTAGCCTATGTGTTAATCCTGGATATGAGCTATCTCCATTCCAAATTTCAGCCAAATCGGTTCATTCTTTGTGGCGTAAATGGGTAACAAATATCCATCCATCCATACTCTCAAACTTTCGCATTTATAATATTAGTAGGAGTATTGCAGCAGTTTAACGACCTCCCTGGCGCAGTGGTGACCACTGTGGTCTTATGACTGGAAGGTCTCGGGTTCGATCGTCATTCATCGAATAAAAATAAAAAAGAGTAGGATTTTTGATTATATATCTTATGCATTAATAAGTTAAAAGTAAAATTACTGTCTAGTGGACTATTAAAGTGGCCGTTTGTTTTCCTCTTTTGTCCCGGGGTGTATCTCAAAATCTGCACTGGTAGCATGGGCAAGAGATAAAAGTTTTATCCCCCGATTTTATCCACTGACAGGGGAAAAATTATCTTTTCCCTATGCTAAAGCATGGCGACAGAGGAGAAGGCGATGTATATTTCTATAAGTATATCCACTGAGTGTTATTTCCACCGCTGTGCCCATGCTCGACGGGTGGATAAAGCTAAGCAAGGGGATAAACGTTTTATCCTTTTCCCGGGGATAAAATTTCTCCCGCCCATGCTACCAGTGCTGCAAAGGTCAAGTATTGAGTTACTTATCTATTTAGCACAAACTTTGACAAGGTATCACTTTATAAATGACGTGTTTAAACCAACTTTGCATTGACTACCATAAGTAGATAATTCTTACACTAGTTTTTACGTTTTAGCTAGGTTATTGAATTTTTCCTGCTCGCAATTAAAATAATTACACCTCAGACGAATACCTACAATGAATGGAAGTATAGTCGAGGGTTATTCTATAAAAGATAAAAGACAAATTGCTAGGAACTTAGAAATATTTTATAAGTGTAGGCACCACCATAAAAGCTTTCCTTGCCTACAATTATAGGAAAGTTTTTCAGGGTTACTAGGCAGCTGTTAGGCAATATGACCAAAATAGTTAAGAAATTTTTGGAAGTACGGACGTGTGACATGGAGTACCTACTTTACTACAAAAACATAAAAATTCTTTTTACAAAACCGACTTCAAACGCCACTACAAAGTACCTACATCAATTGTGCCTATATTTGAAGAGTTCCCTCGATTTCTCCAGGACCCCATCATCAGATCCTGACCTGATGACAGTTGGACCACCTGAGAAGTATAGACTTTCAACCAAAAAACAGAATTTTCCAAATCGGTCCAGGCGCCTTCGAGTAATCGGGAAACATACATAAAAAAACAAGATTCAGACGAATTGAGAACCTCCTCTTTTTTCGAAGTCGGTTAAAAAACAACAGTAAACGTTGACACATTAATGCACGTATTATAGTGACAAATACAAGTGTCGCCGCGCTATCCGCCTACCTATCTAATTCTATGAGCGGTAATATTGTTAATTACACGTAAGGTAGGTATCTTGTCTCATTTTTATTCGCAGGTGGAACTGTCATCGCTTAATTGCTCAACTTGTTAGTGAAATAGCGTCAATAGCCCAACGGTTAATGGTGAAGACTGAAAACTGAAAGGTCGCAGGTTCGAATCCTCATCCGTTGTACTATTGTCATATTCACTCCTAGCACAAGCTTTCCGCTTATTTGGAGGGGATTCCAGATATTAGTCAACTGCAGCTTGGCTAACATTCTTTTAAAAAAAACTCCTGTCTTCGGTCCACTGGAAGAAAGTCTCTTAACAAGACGGTAGGGTGGTAACAAGTGTAAAGTGTAAATTAAAAATTTAAAAGACCTCCGAGTCAATACATGTGAAACTATGGGCTATGGCCAGTGCCGGCTTTACCTATGATGCAGGGTGTGCAACGCACACGGGCGCAGGGTTGTAGGGGGCGCCGCGCCGAGCCGCGCTTGCTTGCTTCCCGACATCATTTAAAATTGCACCATTTTTTGCACCTGAATTTCTTTTCACTGATGAAAATATAACTGTAAGTCAAACGGTATTCTTGTATTGTAAGTATTCCATTTTGGCCGCGCGTCTACTAGCGGGCGCCAAGATATTGATTGCACACGGGCGCTACATGGGCTAGAGCCGCCTCTGGCTATGGTTGGACTATATACTAAGTATACTCGACATCCTTTTCTGCTCCGTCGTAAGATCATCCTCCTCGATCATCGTCAATTTAACACCTACTCATTGAGACTATTCTATTGAGCCCAAACACACTATATTATCTGCTGTAAGTTGCTGAGCTCAATTTCTTGCTGGTTCTTCTCGGTTGGAACGGCACTCCAAACCAGTGGTAGATTCATCGACGATTCAAAAGCACCGTTGGCAGTCACTTTTTGAAATTCGTTGGCCAAAACATTGAAAAAAAGTTGTTTCGTTACTTTATAAGATAAAGATATAAAAAAGTCAACAAAGACAGTTGGGCGCTAAGGTTAACGTTTAAAATTCATCGCGTCAAAGTCATTAAAATATAACGATCATGTACTAAATATCAATATGCGCTATTATTGCTGTTTGAAACTAATTACTTAACCGACTTCAATTGCAGAAGAATGCGGCGCAAGGCTTTGTAGGGCGATGTAATATTATCACCGTACATACCTAGACATACACTAGACATACCTCTACTCGTGTGAAATATTAATTACTGTCGAGTTCCTTATGACCCTATCTCGAAGAGGCTCTTTGACCCATAGACCCATTCCCGTTGGCGGCACCCGTTCACGAGAACGACGCATGATCCAGCCATTGCTTCGCTCAACCATATTTGAGGGAACGTAACAACCCGATAGAAACAGAAAATGGCGACTTCTCATTCCCATTGTCATTTGAATCGCATTATACCTACTCGCATCTATCCTACCGGCTGCCACAGATCGCGGTGGCCACAGAAGCACCCGCGGCGGCCGGAGTGATGTCGGCGGGTGTCAGCTGTCGTTGTGCCTTCTTAATTAATGGACGTCTTTACATTGGGCGGCACAAAGCTGATCGGGTTACGGCGCAGCGGCCGCTCTGATGCAATCAACTCTGCTGTACCTACCTACGTATCTATTAATAAGGAATAATACATGTAGATAGGTAGGTAGGCAGCAGAATTATGTCCTATCGATCGAGTCCAGCTATGGAGCCGAATACCACAGTGGTGAGCTATCTATACGGGAGATAATCCTTCTATTAATATTATAAATGCGAAAGTATGGATGGATGGATGTTTGTTACTCAATCACGCTGCAACGACTGCACCGATTTGGCTGAAATTTGGCACAGAGATAGATTATAGTAATAACACACAGGCTACCGGAAAATTAGAGAGCTGCCGCGGGAATTAAAAAACCTTAATCCACGCGAATGAAGTCACGAGCATCAACTAATAGTAGTAGTACATAAGTGTGCGCGCAGCCAGAAGTGAATTCTTAGGGAATATGATTTCGTCACGATATCTTCACCATAAAAGGAAATGATTAAAACGCTTACAGTATCAGCTACAAAAATGCCAATCTTTACCATGAATAGGTACAAAATACAAAATGGCAGTATTTAGACTCCCATAATGTGTAATTGTAAGTTGGAAACCACTAATTGGTGCCGGAAATACCTACCTGTGAGGTCATCGTGACTTCTGCAACGTACACTGACATTAAAGCCTTCAGCAAACAAAACGCGAGGAGGCAGCGGCACGGTTGGACGTCACAATCCCACTGCAGACACATGAATAAAATAAAATAATTAAGACGCTGCAGATCGAAGCGAGTCTGTGACTCTGTAAGCGACGTGCTCTGTACGGCGTATAAAAGTTCTTATCGCAAACCAAAAATGAGTAAGTTATAATACTTGCCAAATGCCAGCGAAATCTAAACCGCCGAGTCCTTTTTAGTCAGCTAAGATAAACAGTTTGTTAATATAATGTATTCCGATCACCTACATACTTGTACGATACACCACAACACAGTATTTACGCACGGGATGAACCATTTTTATTTATCCAGTGAATTAGGCAATGAACACTTCTCACAGCGGAGAAAACAGGAAGCGGCGCGTGACGGTATGTATCACCAAAGCGCCTATGGGCGTTCCACTATGTGAAGGCTTTTATGCCGCTATTCCCATGGATACCACTTCTAAGTGCGGCGTAGCCATCACGCGTCGCTGGCGTTACGCGTTTTCTTTTACAAAGCCTTTAGTCCATTAAAATATGCGTCACATACGGACCTCTATGATACTAGAGCACTAAAATGACAGCTAATTTTTTGACCGACCGATTAAATGCGTCGCTTCACGCTCCCACCAAAGTTCCTGGGAACTTTTGAGATTTTCGATTAAAAATAACAATTCATAATATTATTTCCGTGGACCTTCACTTCAGTCACTTCTGTTGGCAATCAGCGTCGAAAGGACTTCACTACAACCTGTCCAGCGTCATAACTTGGTCAGTGACGTCATAAATATTTAATACTAGCGGAAGCCCGCGACTTCGTCCACTTCTTCAATAAACATTCGACAGTTCCTAAATCCCCACAGTCGCAGTCAAGGACTATTTTGTCAACGAATAAAAAAAATCCGAACAGTTTAGGTGGGCAGACCCCTGCAGGATCAGGATTGAAGAGTTGGCTCCTGGAATTCAACGATGTAGTCTTTACTTGGTACCTACAATAACTATTCATAATCGACAATTCCTAAATCCCCACAGTTTAGGGGGGCAGTACCCCTGCAGCATCAGGATTGAGGAGTTGGTTCCTGGAATTCAACAATGTCTTTACTTGGTACTTACCTACAATAACTATTCAAAATCGACAGTTCCTAAATCCTCACAGTTTAGGGGGGTAGTACCCTTGCAGTATCCGAATTTAGAAGTTGGAACCCGAAGTTTTTATGGGCAAGTTTTGGCATCTCGCAAAGTTTTTATTTTATCGATCAAAAAAAGATTCACGCAAATCGGTTTAGAAATCACGGTGAACACTAACAGATTGGTTGTTATTAGTAAGTAGGTACTTATTAAATCCCATTAGCTTACCTATAATCGTACCTACATAGTTAACCTGAATGGTTAATAGTTAATTAAGGTCAGGTATATCATAGGTCGACCCTATAGCATCCGGTATTCTAACATGATGAGGTCACACACAATGACGGGAAAATATGAGTAGGCAATACACTTAATGAGTAATTCTAATTCCTATTAATCCTACTAATTCTACTTCCTACTATCCTTTTATCCTATTAATATTATAAACTAGCGGACGCCCGCGACTTCGTCCGCTTCTTCAATTTACAATCGACAGTTCCTAAATCCCCACAGCTTCACAGTAGTTAACATAATACGCTGCTATAACTTATGATTTTGTCTAGGCACTTCAATTTTATTTATTTGTATAGATGCAAAAGTTTGTTTGTTTGTTACTCTATCACGTCACAACGACTGAACCGATTTAGCTGTAGAGATAGATTATAGTCGGGAATGACACATAGGCTTTTTATCCCGGAAAATGAGTGAGTTCCCGCTGGAAATAAAAACCTTAATCCACGCGAACGAAGTAGCGGGTATCAACTAGTAATATTATAAATGCGAAAGTTTGGCTGTATGGATGGATGGATGTTTCTTACTCAATCACACCGTAACGACAGAATCGATTTAGCTGTTTGGCACAGAGTACTTGGATACCACTTTTTTATCCTGGAATCTCTCGCTATTGGCTAAATTGAATTATTGCAGCAAAAACGCCATAAATTCTGCCAATCATTACAATTGTGACTGTAAGTAACCAATAACCAACCGATTGATACAATTATTGTTACAATGATTGCATCAATCGATCGGTTATTGGTTGTTGACATTTTTAATGGGTGGCAGTGAATTTTAGGGTTCCGTTCTCAAAGGGTGCCAACGAGACTCTATAACTTTCCGTCCTTTCGTCCGTCCGTCCGTCAGCGGGCTGTATCTCATGAACTGTAATAGGCAGATACTTGAAATTTTCCCAAACTGTATATTTCTATTGCCGCTATAACAACGAATATATTGATAGAGAATTATTCGTTGTTAAATAAAAGTAATTAAAGTTAAATATAGATATCTAATCTAAATATAGGTATAAAAGAGAAAAGGTAACTGACTGACTGATTGACTGACTGATCTATCAATGCACAGCTCAAACCACTGGACGGATCAGGCTGCAGATAGCTATTATGATGTAGGCACCCGCTAGGAAAGGATTTTTGAAAATTCAACCTCTACGGAGATAAAATAAGGTTTGAAAAATCGAATTTAACGTGAGCGAAGCCGTAGGCAAAACTAGTATAGCAATAAAGTTTAAAATTAAGGAGAGTCCATTGGAGACTCTCTTTAATTTTCAGCTATATTTTTTTTGCAAAAACAAAAATCTCTCGATCTCGATACAATAAAATAGCTGGCTGTTTAATTCCTGTACGATGGTACGGAACCATTCGTGTGCGGGTTCGACTCCCACTTGACCGATTTTAATTCCCACTTTAGCAATAATTTTTAGACAGTGTTGCAGGTCGACACCAATCTGTCGTGCTGTCACGCGGCACAGCACGCCGCGGCGTAGCGAATGGCACCACCGCCGAACTAAACGTTTTTCCCAAACTCGTCATTAGCGTAAGCTGGTGGTACATGTCATAAGCGATCGGTGTTGAGTAAGCTAAGCCATGGCTTTCGTAGGCGGCTGCTGCTTCAGGAGATTCTGTGGTGACTGCCCCCGCTGCAGCTGGTTTATCGACCTTAAGAAGGTGGCGGAAAGTGAGTACTAAAACCCGTATTTCGAATGAGTGCTAGATTCAATTGACGATTGAAAAGCACTTTATAAACGTCTGCTGTCCATGCTGTCGCCTGGGAGGTCTCGGGTTCGATTCCCGACTGGGGCAATTTGGAAATTTATAATTTCTAAATTGTCCCTGGTCTGCCCCCCGATTCAGACCCTTCCGATAACTTATTTATCGATCGATTCGGTTTGTTAACATATATTTCGCTCGCTCTGAATCAACACGACAAAAAGAGATCGATATCTAACCGTATCGACACGGTATGTTATCGAACAGGTCTGAATCGCCCTGCAGGTCTGGGAGGCTTTGACCGCGGCTAGTTACCACTCTAACGTCAAAGGCGTGCCGCCCAGGGATTTAGCGTTCCGGTTGGATGGCGTGTAAAAACTGATTAGGGGTATAAGTTGAATGTACACTGCACTGGATGCTCGCATCCATCACAGACTAGATCGTCACTTACCATCAGGTGAGATCGCAGTCAAGGACTATCTTGTCATCGAATAAAAAGAAAAAAAAATGTGCCTTGCACCAATCACTGGAAACTCATCCGAAGTTTTTACCGCGCGCGCGTAACGAGGCCGTGTATCAAATTTGATACATGTTGTCGACCGCGACATTCCCCCCACATTCCTAAAGACACACAAATGGACCGGCCATAATTTTTATAGATGATATCAGATTTTCGACGGATCTGATTGATGTTGCGAACGGCTGATGGGTTGAACACAGACGTGTTACGATTTGCCACACCGGACTTTTTTTTTTATGTTCTGTGTCTTTGATATTGAAGTCACTGATTTCGTTCATTATTTTTTTTCATGTTATTTTCGTTCTTGATTAATTAACTGGTGATTTCGACCGTAGCAATTAACAGTGTCGGATCTACATTTTGGCGATTTTCGTTTTGTTGCATTAAGGGTCTTAGAATGGGGATAGCAATGCCCCCACCAATTGTGAAACTTTTGGAATCAACCAACCATCTTTGGTTTTTGCAAGTGCAAGGGTTGGATATGTTGACTGTTTTTCACTTTTCACATATTTGAAGCTTTGAGCGGCCGTGCCCTGGAGTAGTGGTTTTTCACATGCGACTATGTTAATTGCTACGGTCGATTTGGCTTTTGTTCCTTTTCATTAGGTAAGTAGGTACTAATTTTGCAATCTTATTTGGATTGTTCTTTATACTTTTATTCTACAGCTTCACCTTGGCTTGTTTTTTAGTCTTTGAAATTAAAATTATTCATTAAAAAATGTATTATTATTTTTAGAAATAAGTTTTTCTAAAGTACCTACTTTGTATAATATTTGATAACATCAATTTTAGGGTTCTGCAACTTATAATTATCTAATACCTAGTTGAAAAAACTAAATGAGATTATTTTTTCGGAAACAATTGCTATAAGTAATAATAATAAAACAATTGGAAACCGGTGGTAGAGTCATGACGTGTCATAAGAACTATAAGTTGGCCTACATGAAATAAATAATTTTGAATAATTTTGAATTGAATTGGATGCTTGAGTGATAAGGCTTGAGGCTAATAGTCTCGTGTAAATGTAAAAAATTTTTTAGTAAGTTTTTTCAGTTTTTAACATAATACTAGGTTCAATATTCAATAAATTTTATGAATATGATAGCTAGACGGCAAAAAAAGATTAATACTTCCCTCACTCGGGCCCTAGCAGAATATCAGCAGTGTGGTTACATCTGTATCCACATCTTTGAGCTGGCATGACACATAGTAGATACTAATTAAATTAGATTTTATGTAACTCTGTATAAGTGTATTTTTTATGTATAATGTAATGTTAATGAATATTCTAATTAATTAGGGAGTTATGTATTCATAACATTGATATGCCTAGTGCATAAAAACAACAAAACCTTTGGACTTACAAAAAAAATTAAACAAAAGGATTTGATTATACAAAACTAGTAAGGCTGTATTTAAAGCTATCTTTAATTTCAAATCCTAAGTTTGCATTCTGTATATTATAGTAGGGAAATGGTTGTAAGCAATGGCATGGATACGGAACCCTCTCAGGTTACGAGATCTCCTTGCGCTTGACGGTTTTATTTCATAAGGTATATCCAGGCACCTGCAGTTGCTTCACTATCTTATTGCGATCGACAAACCAGAAAATTACTCGCACTAAATAAAGACTATTTAAGAGTCTCTTGTCAAGTTTGTGAACTCGAGTAAACTTGAGCTGAGCTGTGAACAAGTTTAAATTGAAAATTTAAAACACCCCTGACATGTAAAATTAAAAAAAAATGTAATCCGCCATTTTTTGGTGGCGGCCATCTTGGATTTAAAATTTATTATACTGTACAGTATTCTACTAGTCAAGCCCTATCATTTGATACCCATATTGAGGGAGTTGAGAAAAAATTGTGGCGGCGGCCATTTTGGACCTATCATCAAACATAATTCACCTTTCAAACAAACAAACAAAAAACAAAATCGGTTCATCCATTCGGCTGCTACGATGCCACAGACAGACACACACACACACAGACACGTCAAACTTATAACACCCCGTCGTTTTTGCGTCGGGGGTTAACAAACAGTTGCAATTTAAATCTCAATAAACGTTGATACTTGATCCACTGGCGTCTTGATGTCGATCACAATCGTTTTGTTTCCACAGACCGTTCACAACGTCTCTATCTCGCAACGCGACAAGCAATTCCCGCAATCTAAATTGAAATCGGAAGCTCGTCCTCACATTTAGAATCGATATCATCTCATTCTCACATATGGGTTAACGTATCAATTTTAACCCCTAATTACGAGCGGTCTGAGAGACCGCCTCGACGACACTAAGTGTTATTAATGTTCCAACATTCACCACCCCGCGGCAAATTAAAGTTGCTATCACGCAGGTGTCAAAAGATACACCGGAGTGGTACAAAAAAGGTCATCAAGCATAAAACGTGTACGGCCAATCGTGGACATAGATTAACTGGACAGATATGTCACTGCGTCCCGGCTAAGTGATGCGTTACGTCCATATATGTTCTCGTGTTTCAAATGGTTTTTTAACATTGTAGCAACGTTGGGACAGCGGTTATGTTGCGGATAAGTAATTTTATTAGAGTTAGCAAAGGAATCATTAGTTAGTTGTAAATAAATATGTCTAACAAACAATTTACACAATTAAAACAATTGTGACATGTGCGTAAATTGTTTGTTAGACATATTTCCAAGACCTCAATACAAAGTAGGATAAGTTATGACCCTTTAATTACTCTGGCAGCTTTAAGTTCAAATACTACATTGGAAAAAAGGTAATTTATTGAAAAACAGCATTCTCTCACGACTTCGTACACGTGACAGCTTATCTTATGGTTTTTATTAAATCGGCTTCACCGTAGGAATTTATTGTATCCCGGAATAAGACGAGATTAGTCTCCAGGATGCAAGCTATCTCTGTATATTTATTAATTGTTCACATTATATCAAGCTCAAGTCAGGTCGTGCATGGAGTATCAACATGTGGCCTAGATGGTGCAGATCGTCGGGCTAGGAGACTCATTGGCAAAGACAAGCCGCTTTTAGGCAAACTGCAGAGTCTCGATTACCGTCGAAAAGTTGCCAGCTTCATAAGATATATCTCGGTGAGTGTGCTCAGGAGCTCTTCGATATTCTATTCTATATTCTATTCTATAATACTAATATGTACCAGGTACCTACAGTGAGATTGAAAGTGAAACAATGTCGCATCTATAAATTATGTTGATACATGACGTGGTCGACGCGTTAACGCGCGTTTTTATTATTATGACAATATTAAATCAGGGGGCGGGCGTCGGAGAGAAGAATGATTTATTGGCTCCGGACCAGTGACGCGGACTCGGCACTTTGACTCACTCACGAATGATAAAAACTGACGCTAATGGTTTAACTGGCGCGGTGATAGATATTGAAATTATTAGACCTAGCCTTCGCCGCAGCTAGTGCTCGCTTGGGAAACTGGCTTTGAACAATTTAATTGCGGGTGAACATTGAACAACATATTTTAACCGATTTCAAAACGGAGGATTTTAATTTTTGTTTTTTTTTGTATGTTTGTTACGAGGTTATTCCGCCAGTCAAAGAATTGATTTTGATGATTCTTTTTTTGTTTGGTTGGTCATACTTTAGTTTATCGAAAACTGTATCAGCGCTTTTTGAAAAAATCGACAAAAACAAATATATAATATACCTACTTTGGATGATGTTTTGGTTTGTGATTCCCATCAGCAACAGTTTTTATAGGTACTTTGTAGTGGCGTTTGAAGTCGGTTTCAAAAAAAAAATGTACTTATTCAATTATATAGATCACGGTTCTTCTTCACAGCGATGATTCTTGTCCAAAAGACAATTATGCAATTATGATTGTAGCGTTTTCCGATGTACTATTTGTGTATGGTAAGATTATAAACTTGTCTACGAACACTGCTATGTATCTATATATACTTCGTGCTACTCATATTTTCTTCGTCTAGTTCAAGTTGTAATTCAGTACCTTTAGAAAAACTCACGTATTGTCAGTCCTAAACTGTATTAGGTGTGTTTTCAACGGAAAGTAATCAATTTATTGGTGGTACTTACTTTGTATTCACAATAAGTAAATTGATTTAAAAGAGTCTGTTTCTTGATTAACTAAGAAACTATATTTAAGTTGTGATAAACTGTTCTGTGTGCTGTGGTCCATACATAGGTTTTCCTCTAGATTTAGTATCTACAAGTTCTATCTAAAATATAATTTTTTATGCTTCAACCATAGATGACTTCACGCCGGCGTCCTTTGAAGCCGGTGTCTTCAATGGAAGCGTTATGCTCTTCGTGTACATTACTTGCATGGGACCCGTCCTCAATAACGTTTCATACTTATCGTCGCCGGTCGCACACAGACCCATGACAGCTGGACATTTCAATTTTTTACACAAAAGCTTCATTACAAAGTGTTGCCTCTGCGCCGACAGTTAAGGTCCTTAAATTAGAACATGCAATTACCCATAACACTCGGGACAAAATCGTAGCGGTGAAACCGTTGAAACTCTGACTTCACGTGGCCATTGTACTTATGTCATTATAAACTAACTCTTCTAACCAAAGCTTCTAACAGTTGTAATCTAACACAGAGAATTTGCCTGCTATGAGCTTTCGCACGCAATTTCAGCGAATCTCATGAAAGTGTTGGCAAACCATGGACACTGCTGATGTAAATAAAGGTCTGGTGCTTTCATTGAAACACTGGCGCAGGTTCTGCAGAATGTCGTTCTTCATCCCATGCCTCTTCTGCGGTCTGCCCTGTCTTGTACCTTGGATAATCAACTGTAGCAGGTCATGCTTAGGCATTAACTCAGGTACTTTGATTTCCTCTATCTTACTGTCTCCCATGAAATATCTCCCATGTTGCTTGTACATATTACATTTCTTTCTATGGTTCTCTAGAATATCCAGTACATTCTTCTGTTTCCTCCACTGCTACTTTTCAACTTCACACACTTCAAATCCACTTTTTAAATGTCTCCAGTTCTTAGCTCGGAACTGTGAATGTCCAAGTTTCTCATTACAGAAGTATAGAAAAAATCAGCATGCAAGGCGTGGACGTAGGTTTTATTGCACAGGAGATACCGATTAGGATGTCATATAATATCCCATTTTGTTATCCAAAAGATCACGTTGCTTCAGGAGTTCTGCACTTGTAACAAGAAAAGGTCAGTCCTATTGGAATTTCAAGTAAATAAATTAGTAATTGTAAATAGCCTTTGGGTAATCGAATGGGAAATCAGCTACTGGCTACTGCCAAAAATATTATTAACTCAATAGCCAGTGCTGACGTGAACAAATTACATTCTAATAATTGTATAATCTGTTTTCGCCACCACCAAAATGAATAGACGCAACTATCTCGTGATGATAATAGATTCATTCAATTCACAAGTTCTATTTTTCCGCTCCTTCGTGTTATTACGGCAAGCAATCATAACACCCATCGGTCAATCATTCGGACAAAGCGGCGCGGTCAGACCACTGTCAAATACACTCTTTCTTCTCACGAGGCCTTTCTTTGCTATAATAAGCCTCCTACTGTTCTTACACCCTGCCTATCAACGAACTCTTCATATCCTTTTTGTTTCCAAGCGATTTCAATCCTTATACCACTATTAATAGAACATTCTATCGGTTGAATGAATTTGGGATAAATCATTCGTCTTATTTAGTTGAGAAATCTATAACCATTGTTATTGATAGAACGTTATTAATACCACTGATGTTTGTTTAAATTTGAACTTTAATCAAATATGTAGAAGATACAACTTCAATTGGAGCTTCAGTGGAATTATTTTCGTTGAGGATGGGCGTGAAACCCATGAGTACTGTCATATTATTTTGGAAGCTAAATCGAAATAATACGTCAGTGTCGTGTATTGTTTAGTATCGCCCACTGTTTTTCTTACTAATTGGGCGAGAAATCAAAGAGATGTAGCGAACTGTTGGTGAAATGTACTGTAATAACAATAAGTATTGATTTCTATTGGTGCTACAACGCCTACAACACGTGCTAATTAATGGAACTAAAATAATTACAACAGAAAAATATAGGGAAAACATTTTTTCGCCGCATAGCTACGAATAAAGACACGAATCACTTGTTAAGGATATAGGTACAATTTTATCCTACTAATATCATAAATGCAAAAGTTTCTGAGGACAGATGGATGGATGTTTGTTATTCTTTCACGCAAAAGCTACTGGACGAATTTTGATGAAACTTCTTGCTTATAACTTATACATTAGAACAAAGGCTTTATCTTATCCCGGAATATTAAAGAATTCCCGTGGGAACCAAAAACCCTTAATCTAGGCATATCAGATAAATGCTATCGTTTTTGCAATTCGCGAGGGCGCGTGAGCTTTACTTGTGGTTACGTCGTGTACACATTGCGTATGTGTGCGTGCCTATCAGGAGCCTAGGTGGGAACGGTAAGACGCGAGCAAGCTCTCGCTTATATAGATACGACACACACACAAACATGAGCCACGCGCCTTCGTGAATTGCAAGAACTATAGTAGAAGATAAATTCGATTATCTACTTTTGTGGTGCAGTAAGATGTAGTCGAATTTACCTTCTATTATCCCATTCTTCGCAATTTCTGTCGAGGCATTCAAAGTGTCAGAACATAAAGCCGCATTTAACTTAACCCATATTATTTATCCTATCTGCAAAAAAAAAGTTCTTAGCCCCACAGAAAGCCTAATGAACAATCATGACGTATTTCAGTGTCACATTTCAGATGGTTTTGCACATTAGCTGGCATTATTCCCGTATCGTGTTTCGTTCGTTCACATGAAACCGTTCATTCAGCGGCTGAGCGAAGGCTGGCCATTGAGGCGGCACAAAGGAGGGCGAGGTGGGTAAATAAAATAATTAGTACGAGTGTTGAATCGTTTAACGTTACCACAAATAATTGATATTTCAGTGGTGTAGAGTTCCTCAGGACATGCGTGGTGCAAGTTAGGAGCACTCACTGACCTCTTCAATTTATTGAACGAGCGAAGCGAGTTCTCTGAGTCAACTAGGGCGCTTGCCTACTAGACATAGAAGTGTGTCCGTCTAAATGTCTGTCAGAGCCCTATAACTTCTGAATTACTGAATATTAGAACGTGAAACTTGGTTGAAAATTCAGTTATATCCTGTACTTGAACAACAAATACTAAAATTAGATAAATGTTATAAAGAAACGAAATTATTTAATTTTAATGCGCCATCTATTAGCATTATTGTGAAGCTAATAGCTTCACTATAATGCTAATAGATGGCGCTGTGTCAGTAAAACAGTTTTATGTCAACTATTATTTTTTTTATTGCGTCTAATGTTAAAAGTTAATTATTACAATATATAATTAAAACTTTTGGGAATTATGGGATATCGCGAGGTCTCAGTTCGGGGCGAACCGCTAGTTACTAGTTGATTCCGGCGACTTGAGTCTCGATGCACGTGGCTTGAAGTTTTTAATTCCCGCGGGAACTCTCTTATTTTCCTGGTCAAAAAGGAGCTCATGTGTTATTCGGACTACGGAGGCTGTATGGAGCTATTGAATCGTGGCGTCATGTTGCAATAGCGCTTTCTTTTTCTAATAGGAAACTTAAAAGCTCTATATTTTCAAGACTAGTTAAGGTAATAAAAAAAAGAATAGAATGGAAATGTTTTTTATTCAAATAAACTTTTACAAGTGCTTTTGAATCGTCGATGAATCTACCACTGGTTCGGAATGCCCTTCCTGCCGAGAAGAGCCAGCAATAGGTAAACTTGGCGGTTGCTCCTTTCAAAAATTTTTTTACAAGGTAACAAAACTATAAGTATAGAAAAATGGCATTGTGTTAAAATATTAAAAACCTTAATTTTAAGTTTATCTGCATTCCATCTATATATGTGAAAAATATTTAATTACACTAGAGTTAAAACATAGTCTTTTATTTTAAGATACTAGATCTAATTCTGGCTAACTACTACATAGCATAGTTTTGTTACTTATTGTAAACATTTTTTTTTTAAAAGAGCAACTGCTGAGTTTCTTGCTGGCTCTTCTCAGCAGAATCTGCATTCCGAACCGGTGGTAGATTTATGACGTGTCATAAGAGCTACAAGTTGGCCTACATGAAATAAATAAATTTTGAATTGGCTAGATCTAACACGGAACAAAGTTATCATTCTCTATGACTAGTAAATAAATGAGTCTGGCTGCTTTTCGATCTGACTACTTAGACCAACCGTATGATTACGTATTGTTGTGACGAATTAATTGAATTTTGAATACGCTTAGCGCTAACACGGCCGGCTATCAAATGTCACTCAGCGTCTTAAGAGCGGAAATGATGCGATCTTTCTTTTGCCCCGGACAGTGATGGATTGAAATGTTTTTAGAGACCCCTAATTGGAGGTTCGAAAACACTTCCAATTATGTAACTCTGGTGAATCTCTGCGAGTTTTATCTTATATGTAATGTGAATATTAACTATGTTATTACAATAAATTATTATTTTTTTTAAAGAGCAACCACCGAGTTTCTTGCTGGTTCTTCTCGGTTGGAACGGCATTCCGAACCAGTGGTAGATTCATTTGACGATTCGAAAGCACTTTGTAAAAGTTTATTTGAATAAAAACTATTCTATTCTATTCCATTTTAAAGTGTGTGAAAATGTTCTTCTTTCCTCTAATCCTATTAATCCTACAATCCTATTAATATTTGGATCAAGGGCAGGATACAGAAGGCGGTACTCCTTGAGTCGGCACGCATTGTGAGGAGGTTCCTCACTCTGGAGCCCTGACCACTTGGCTGCTTGGGTCCCTATCCCGCAGCAAGTGGAACCCATTTTATTGTATTATTTTTGAGGAACATTTTTTAAAAATAATAGATATACTTAATGTAAATGTGTGTGAAAATAAATTATAGAAAAATTATAAATGCGAAACTTTGGATGTATGGAATATGGATGGATGGGTGGGTCGATGTTTGTTACTCAATGACGTGGCAACGACTAAACCGATTTGGCTGTAATTTGGCGATAATGTAATTTGGTAAAAAAAATATCATAGATCTAACTGCGGAACCAATAATATCGGCTCCAAGGTGTATCTCGGACCTTTTATAGTAACACGTATTAATGTGGTGTAAAGAGATTAGCGATAGTTAATGTTGCTACGATTTGTTGCGTGTAAGCAGCCGTGATGGTTGCTGGACTCAGAACTGCATTAATCTTTAAATGATTTGTCTGGTGGGAGGCTTTGGCCGTGGCTAGTTACCAACCTACCGTCAAAACGTGCCGCCAAGCGATTTAGCGTTCCGGCACGATGGCGCGTAGAAACCGATTAAGAGTGTATGGGTTAAATGTACACTGTCATATCCCTTCCAAGTTAGTCCGCTACCATCTTAGACTACATCACCACTTAACATCAGGTGAGATCGCAGTCAAGGACTATCTAGTCCTCGAATAAAGAAAACTAACGTTATTTTCACTTTTAGAGTTCCCTTAAGGTTCGTAAAAACGAAATTGACAGAAATCATCACCTAAATATTAATGTAGGTAGTCTGGAAAAATAAGCCATCCGTGAAAACGGGTTTACTTAAGTCATTTTGCTTCGGGAAAACAACCATTTCAGCATGTATATCTAATGAAGTCAAACTATAGCTTTCCCTCTTGTCGTGTCAAGTAATTAATACACGGCGCAGGTTTCAATGCAGTCTGCAATGGCGGCTGGCGGATGGCGAATGGCGGATAAAGCGCGCAATTAACGCGCTATACCCGCGTATAGCGGGGCTCACCTGGGTCTGCGCCTCGATTAATCAAGCTTGCGATTCTTGCCACTGACAGTTAATATAGCGACTTTGTGTTACAAGTCATAGACTATGGCGTGTATAATGCTTTCTCTGCAATGCACTAAAAAACCCACTAACCAAAAGAAAAAGAAGGATAATTTAATGCTTTACAGCTGACTATCGCAATCATCCCGATTAAAACCACAAGAATTGCGATTTTCGTGCATATCAAATGAAGTTAAACTACAGTTTTCCCTCTTGTAATTTGTTGTGTCAAGGAATTAATACACGGCACAGGTTTCAATGCAGTCTGTAATGGCGACTGGCGAATGGCGGATAAAGCGCCGCAATTAACGCGCTATACCCTCATGTAGCGGGCCGAAGGCGTGACCGGGACCTGACGATTAAAGCTTGTTATTCTTGCCAGGAATTCGATCGCTACTGGGGACGAGCTCTATCATCTTTCAGCATTCTGATTGCCTGATACTGTTAACGTCACTTTCTTGTAGACCTCAAGGGCTCACCTGCTACGCTCTTATTTAGATCTCGCTATAAGGCTAAATTATAATAAAGAGCCTATTCTGACTTAGCACGCACTACAGTTAGATTAAAATGATCTTGAGATATATCTGGCTTGTATAAACTTGTATAAACTCTGTCTTGAAATTGAGAAGAGTTCGAGCTCATAACTTGCACCAAACCTCAGCGGTTATAAAGATGATTCGAGTCTTGAATCAATGTTGCGAGTTTGAATAGCTACCCAGGTGGCGTGATGATCGGGAATGGAATCATTGGCTGAAAGGTTTCAATAGGTGCATTGAGTGGCGTGTATAGAATCTGTGACTTTGTTATGCCACTGATTGTGAAAGGACAAATCTCGAATCTAGACTTGCGAAATAAAGATGTTTGAGTATATTTGACGTTGCAATTCGAAAGGAATCTCGAAATTTTATTGGCTTGAACAGTCGATTGATCTTGGGGTCCTAACTAGAACATTGGTTCAAGCAAAATGATTCAAGTTCAAATTCAAATTCAAAATTTATTTATTTCATGTAGGCTAACTTGTAGCTCTTATGACACGACCACCGGTTCGGTGCTTAGTTTTTTACTGGGTTCTCTTAGCAGAATCGGTAGAGTCTTGACTTGTCATAAGAGCCACAAGTTGGCCTACGTGAATTAATTAAGTTAGTAAGTACAGATTTCGATTCAATGGCAAAGAATAAAGGACGTAAAAAACCGGCGACTGTTTCCCAAGACTCTACTTTACACACTCAATGAGTTCATGATAGAAAGTGAAGACTTTGGGCCCATGGTCATCGGACACGAAGAATTTTATGAATGTCGTGTCCGAAAGACTGATCCACGCCTCAGGTGACCAAAGAGCTGGCGCTTATAGCCCAACGGCTAAGCCTCGCTATCCAACGAGGGAATAGCGCCAGTGTTTTGGGCACCATGCCCATAAACGACCACTTGGACGGCTTGTATTTTTTGTAAATGTAACTAGTAGGTAGTAGTTTTAATTTATTTAAGTAATTTATTTAAGTTTTATTTTGATAGAAAGTTAGAGGTTTAGCAAAAAAAAAGGCCTTGGTTCTTATTTAAATTTAAAAATTAATTCTACCACCGATTAGATAATTACATAAAGAAAATTACAATAGATTCCAAATGACTCGTGAAAGCGCCATTCAAAAACGTCACTGACCCGTAAAAATCACTAGGAATGAATCCACCACAACAACTGTCGAGAAATCGATTAATCGCCTGTGTTCACAGTTAATTCTATGCCCTTGCCCTCCCCCCTACCGCGACGCCTCTACACTTTACAATCAAAAGTGGAACTATATCTGCGTCTCTTTTAAAGTTATAGGCGATAAAAGAGAGGGGGATATTAATCGTTTTTGTGTCGTGTTTCTCGAGTGACGTGGTACAGGGTTCCTTGGCACCCTCTGTTTGGTTAGAGGGAGCAATTCTTGAAGCACTTCGTCACGGATTAGTGTTCCGTATTGTCGGAAGTGACGTACATCTGATTGACCTCTAGTGGACATTGCAAACACAATAAGCGGTCGGTTAGTGAGTTAATCGATGTTTGTATCGATTTCTACCGACTATTATTACTTACTGCCAACCTGATGATGCCAGATGCTTCGTCCGCGTGACAAGTTTTCTATTTTCCCTTCGACGTACGTCTTCTCCGCAGTGGCGTGCACAGAGGGTAGGCATAACGCGGAAAAATGATATAAAATGGAGAAAATCGCCAGTAGGTACGAGTTATAAAAACTTAAGGGTAGGCTTTTTATAATTTGTACAACGCCTACCCTTAAGTTTTTTTTAAATTCGCACCGAAGATTTTTTCCATTTTGTATCATCTGCCTACCCTGTAGTACATCCTGTGCACGCCACTGCTGAGTTCTCCGAGATGCAAGCTATCTCTTGGCTACATTTATCAAAATAGGTTCAGCGCAGACACACTCGTACCTATATGAAAATGGTATTGTAGGTATTTGTAAGTTGTGTAAAGTTTTTTGAGGGATACCTACTACCTAGGTATAATTATCCATAGCTATCCTGAAAGGACAATGGTTAGTGAAGGAATGGTTTATCCTTATACTAATCAACGGAGTAGGCGGATCGAAGTATTTTTTGAGGATGTGTTTACATTTTATCCCGGAAAAAAAGGAACGGTTCCGCGGGCAAAAGCTATATTTATTATTGAGGTAAGTATACTGACAACTTTAGTTTATTATATTTGTTTAACAATTTATTATATCGTAATAAAAAAGAATTATTTTTATTTATTTATTGACAACTTATAAAGAAGTATTCTAGGCTCGGTAAAAGACAACTTAATGAAATGAAAAAGGTGCACAATAACAACAGAAGCACATGTTTATTAAATAAATATTTAAGTCTTTTGTGTTATAAGTTATAACTTACAGCGCCAAAGTAAATATTACGAGAGACGACCGATAAAAATACCCATCTAGAATATTTGAAATTGATATACATATGGAGTTTAACTTCGGTCTCCTTTCAGACTCTAATGCTGAGATCTACAGAGCGTGCTCTGACTTATCTCAGACTCAAGACAGAGGTTAAAACGAGACACAAATATGCTCTGATATAAATCCGTCTGTTTTAACTCTGTCTTGAGTCTAAGCTGAATGAAAGTGCGGTCTATACCTAGATTTCAGCCTTACTTTGAAGAGAGTTTTTCTCTCTCACTTTACAATATGCGCTTAAAGAAATTAAATGTAACAATTGCTATAACGATAAGGAAAGAGTGAAAACTGTTATTTATGCATTGGTCCACGTGGTTTACCTATAACCTTCGACAATTCAGCCGGGACGTGGCAAGCGCACGCATTCCCCTCTGCCGAAGTACATGTACAAACGTACGGTTCAGCTTGTAAGTGTGACAGTTTTTGAGTTAGTGTGCGTTCATAGAGATATTAAGTATTTACAAGAGTGTGCGGAAGTGAGTAAATGTGTGCTGTACGTGATTACCCCACCTCACCGCAGAAAGTGGCAGAATATGTTCAGTACTAAATCTGCGTAAAGGCTCGTCCCGGCTGAATTGTCGAAGCCTATAACCTATAAACCCTTCTCTGAGAGGTGAGTCTACGTTCTACTGAACGTAGAACGTGCTACTCAAGTGCAAATTGACAGACTTCACACACCTTTGAGAACGTTATGGAGAATTTCAGGCGAGCCGATTTCCTCGCGATCTTTTCAGTCACCGTTGAAGCATGTGATATTTCATTGCTTAAACGTAGTATCCATCCAATATTTAATTGCTTAAACGTAGGTATCCATCCAAACGTAGCTCCATGCATTGGACCCACGTGGTAAACGTCTAAAGTCTAACCTATAATTTTTCTCGGAGAGTGCAAATTGACAGACTTCACACACATTTGAGAATCTTATGGAGAATTTCAGGCGAGCAGATTTCCCCACGATCTTCTCAGTCACCGTTGAAGCATGTGATATTTACTTAATTATTATTATTCCTTACTACCAACCCTACCTATGCAATGCAAATATATTGTTTTTTCTTTTTTCTGTAATGTTTACTTACTAATAAGCACTGTAATTAGTATCTAATTATTATAAAGTTGTACCTATTAGTATATTTAGATTAATGTATCAATGTCGACGATGGTGTACGGAAAAACTCGAATGAGTTTATGTTTACACCAAGCTGTAATATCTGTAATTTGTTGTTGTGAAATATCCATATCCATCTGTGAAAACCTATTATTAGCTATTAATTGTTTAACTTTAAGTTTATGTAGTATTATAAGCTGTTGGTTTTCCAAAAAAAATTTAAAAAAAAATTAAAAAAAAAATTTAAAAAAAAATTGTCATAACTCCAAAATGTATGAAATGCGTGCCCGGGATAGAAGTCGCGAGTAGCAGACAGCAGGCCTGACCACTAATTTATCTACCACTGGTCTTGAGCTTCAACACGTCGTCGCTTCGAGTGTTTGGAGGGTGGGCTCTCGTGCTATAATGAAGTGGAGCGTGTCGCAAGGGAGCGGCGAAGGGGCAAGGACCCTCATTGTCTTAGCTCTCACAGTAATGGATGCCCTTTGTGAGCCATTGTTGCGCTTTTAGGCGGCGGCATTCGAGTGAAATGTAAATATTGCCACCTTGCATGTTAATGCACCTAAATTATAAAGTTTAATGCTATTACTAGACAAATAGCACGAGTAATTTTTGATTACTATCTATATTATGTCCATATTTTTTTTTTAAATATATAAAGTAGCGCTTGACTGTAATCTAACCTTGTAAGTGAAGGTTAAGCCTAAGATGGAGCGCGCTTGCTTAGCAGATGCCTATTCGCTCTTGATTTAAAGATAACTTACTAAGATATACTTAAATTGCCAAGCTGAACTTAACTTACCTATAAGCCTATAACCTCCATCCGTGTCAACCCCATCCCCACGGAAAATCCAAATTTTCCATTCCATCGGACTATAGAGTGAGGGAATAAAGAGTAAACCTGTGTTTGCGCATACACTTGTGCACTATAGTATCTCCCACGCAGATGGCTAATTTCTGAGGTTGGCCGACGTGACCGGATTTGGAAGGACGGTATTTTTGTAGTAGGTTAGGATTACTAAGGATCTCAAAGTTCATTTCAAAACGTCTAAACCTCGGCTAGTGACTGATTACCGTCGGTCGCAGGGAATCAAATATTCACAGCGAGAAAATCCTCAAAGCAAATATCAAGACTAAACAGCGCATTAACCTTTCATACGAACCGTCCACTCGACCCTCCTTGATCCTTTTGGGATTCTTTGAAGAATTTTCTCCAATATCCCCATCCCTTTCACTTCTATTCAATGTCTCGCGCGTGTGAAAGGATAGATGATATTACCTGGGTGTTTATGGTCATGAAAATTGTACACTGAATTTGTCTGTTAGAGAAAATTGAATATTCAAATAGGTGTTTGGGAAATCTCAGTTATCTCAGCTATGATGGACAGGGTTCCTGATTGCTTTATGCTTTCTAATTTTTGGTATCCGCCATTTTTATGGCACCAAATCCTCTGACAATAGAGTTTGCAGCCAAGTGATTTAGCGGACCTATTTCAACAGACTTACGTCTTCATGTCGTAGTTAAAGTTTTGTTTTATATGAATGATACCTTTTTTCGGGGGTTCGAATCAAATCGAATCGCACCTGTAACTTTTCGGACCTGTGTACATTTTAACTTTCAAGATGTCTTCTCGTCCAAAATTCCGCAGTGTATAAAGACTAACTACCTACTACTACTAGGTTTTCAAACAGTGTTGTCAGTGATGATTTATGCATCTAAAACGTGGTCGCTAACTATGGGCCTTATAAGAAGACTCAGAATCGCTCAGCGGGCGATGGAGAGGCTCGGAGTATACCTGAAGAAATGAGGAGATCCGCAGGAGAACCAAAGTCACCGACATAGCTCAGGGAGTCGCGAAACTAAAGTGGGCATGTAGTTAAAAGAGCTGATGATCGTTGGGGTCCCAAGATACTGGAGTGGCGACCCCGCACCGGGAAGTGCAGTGTTGGCAGACCCCCCACTAGAAGGACCAACAACATCAAAGGAGTCGCAGGGAGTTGCTGGATTCGGGCGCAAGACTGAGGCCTGTGGAAGTCTATGCAAGAATTGCGTTGGTACAATTCTCTAGTTTTCTCTCTTAGCAGGGACTCTTCCAGCAGGAACGTGTATCGGTTGAAAAAGAAGAAGAAATGCGTTTTAAGCTTGAAGGATATAGCTCCATGGTTTTAAGCAATTAAATATCATTTGCTTTGGAAAACATTGTGAGGAAATCTGCATGCCTGATGAAAGTTCTTCTTATGTTCTCCAAGGTATGTGCAGTTCGCCAATCCGCTCTTGGCCAGTTTGATGGATCACCTGCACTCTTCTGGTTCTGAGAGAGGACCTGTGCCCAGTAATTTCCCTTCTTTCTTCAATGCTGGGCCAGCCCAGCTAAGTGCAAGTGTGTGTGTAGTTAAGTGTGGAAACCAGTTTCCACACTTAACCTTTTCGCTGTTGTCTGGATAGACAACAGACACAATAGTTAAACAATGACCATGCTCACATGTGATTCATCATTCATGGGACAGGGAAAGGGTTAAACCAGTTACGGTCTGTTGTGTGTGATACACCAATCCTTCCAATGTTCTACCCAACCATCCCAGCCCCCCCAGAAGCTTAGCAGGCCGCCCAGGTTATCAAGGACTTCTCGAAATGAGGCTGGGGATCCTAGACGGTTGTTGCGTTGTTCTGTCAGTAATTTCCCTTGTTCCATACACAAACTACAGAACCTCATGCAGGGAAGTCCGGGTTCCCGCCTGACCGCGTTATGAATGTTGGTTCTGAGATAGCATTGAGACGTTGAATGGCGCGCCCCGCTGCGCCCCTGACGTATATTGAGGCCGGCCGGGCTCCAATAAATTGAATCGTCTCAGAATTTGTCTGGGATGGACTTTGACGGCTGCCGAGGGGCAAGTTCTCTTACGACCGGTACTTAAGATTAACTGTAACAGGTATGTATGCACATCAGCGTGAATTCCTTTTACAAAACGCCACTACATAGTACCTATATCAATTGTGCTTATAAAATTTGAAGAGTTGCCTCGATTTCTGAAGGATCCCATCATCATATCCTGACCTGATGACAATGGGACCACCTGGTAAGTATATACCTATACCCTTTCAAACAAAAAAAAGAATTTTCAAAATCGGTCCAGGCGTCCTTGAGTAATCGGAGAACATACATAAAAAATGAAAAAGATTCCAACGAACCTCCTCCTTTTTTGGAAGTCGGTTAAAAATTATTGCATCAGTGTAATGATCATAATGACCTCTTACGTTAGCTTTTAAACAGAAAAACCCGCATCAAAATCAGTCCATTCGTTAGGGAGCTACGAGGGAACACCCCTTTTTTCCGTCGGAGTTAAAAAATATAAAAGTTACACATAGGAGAATGAGAACTAATAAATATTGGATAGAAAGGACTAATAACTTAGGAAACTTACTACTTCGAATTATTATAATTATTAACAGGGCAATTACAGCGCACTTCCATGCATAAATAAGCATCGCCTCATTGCGTTTTTCGTAACGCAGAAATGATAGTTATCGATAGAGAATTGAAGTAGTATCGCATTGCAATTGATATGTGCATTCCATTTGCAATTTTATCCACATATACTCAGCGCGAACCGCATGTAATGGCCGATGCACATTGATCCAGTCCCCGGATCCAGTAAGGTCAGCGTTGCTTATGTTGCTTATGTCAATACTGGTAGAATCGTGACGTGTCATAAGAGCTACAAGTTGGCCTACATGAAATAAATAATTTTGAGTTTTGAGTTTTTTTGAGTACTCAATGAATTCTTTTAAGTGACTTTCAAATAGAGGGTCTTACAAAATACGTAAAATCCTCGGCCCTGTTAGTAAGATTAATTTCCATTTAAAATTATATCGATTACACCAGGTGCATAAAATAAATTAAATGTTTATGACGTCATATTTCATTATTTCATATTAAAGATTATTGTATCAATATATTGTAACCGCATCATAGCCTCATATGCTTCTGATAGTTCAATTTGCCCTATGTATATATTTACTCTTTGGTTCAATTGTATACATTAAATTAACCTTGTGTAATTGTTAACTGGCAAACCCGCATTTGCACTTTTGCTTATACGCATGTCGGTTTGCCTGTAATTGGGTGCACATCTGAAATGTTTCTATAGATGTAGTATAATTTTATGTAATTTGTTATGTGATTTCCTGTTGGTAAACCAATAAATAAATAAATAAATAAACGTGCTTTTTAGAGTAGGTACTGTACCCAAGGTTGCCAACGGGACGCTATTATTAAGAATCCACTGCCGCTCCGTCTGTCTATCAGCGGGCTGTATTACATGAACAGTAGCTGTTCAATCTTGTACAATCGTACGGAACCTTCGTGTTTGGGTCCGAGTTGCACTTGGACAGGTTTTTATCGTTTGATAAAGGGTTGCTTACCTATTTGGTTATTTGGAAACATGGCTATTCTAACACAGTTAATAAAATACTACTGGCGTAATGTTAACCGGTAATTAGGGTTTACTATAATTTTGTGTCAGGGAGATTTTTTATTCGTTTAGTACTAGGGTTGTTACATTTCAAAGAACCTATATGGGTTGCTACATTTCTAAGAACCTATATGGTTTGACAGATGTGGATTTTCGTTAGACTATGCCTAGGTTTGAACCCATTCAAGACCTTATAGGTAGTTACTAGTCGTCCACATCAAGTTGGCCGTCGTCAACCGTTACAAAATGACGTCATGCCGTACCGTTGACAAGAAAACAATAATTGTAATTTTAATTGATACCACAACCATGACGGAAATTTTTTCTCTGGCAATGCTTTTCGTGGCAATGACATTTTGAATGTCAAAACGCGTAATTTTTAATTTGCTTGAAAAAAGCTTGAAAAAAGTGATTAGTTAAAGTAATTAATAGTCTGCGCTATGCAAAACTTTGAGTGACATTAGCTTCTTTTTATCCTTGAAAAACAATAAGTTTCCGCGTGATTTTTAAATAACTAACTCCACGCGAACAAAGTCGTAGGCAAAGGCTTGTTTTAAATAAAGTTATGTCTTATTCTACAGCCAAATGTGCAAGAATGTAGTCAAAAGTATTGCAGTGCAATTGATATGTGCATTTAATTAGCAATTTATCCACAAACTCGGCGGGAACCGCACGTTGTAGTACGATTTTTGTGTCGGAGTTATTTTTTATTCCCACTAGATTAGGGCAGGGTTGTCCAAAAACAAAATCAATTTGAGTGAATAGTCGTAATAGCCTACAGCCTGGTAGCATGGGCGGGAGAAATTTTATCCCCGGGAAAAGGATAAAACGTTTATCCCCTCGCTTAGCTTTATCCACCCGTCGAGCATGGGCACAGCGGTGGAAATAACACTCAGTGGATACACTTATAGAAATATACATCATCTTCTCCTCTGTCGCCATGCTTTAGCATAGGGAAAAGATAATTTTATCCCCTGTCAGTGGATAAAATCGGGGGATAAAACTTTTATCTCCTGCCCATGCTACCAGTGCTGGTCTAGACTTCCGCCTACTTTTCGGAGGTTCGGGGTTTCGTCTCAGACACTTCTATAACTTTTTGGAGTTTTGTGCGTTTTAAACAATTTAAAATTAACAATACCTGGATACCTGAGTTTTGTTCTCAAAGGTGTAAAGACCCTATACTAGGGTCTAGGTACTATACGTGTTCTGATACATTTGAAATATCTATACTTAATATTATAAAGCTGAAGAGTTTGTTTGTTTGAACGCGCTAATCTCAGGAACTACTTGTTCGAATTGAAAAATTCTTTTTGTGTTGGATAGTCCATTTATCGAGGAAGGCTTTAGCATCAGTGAAAAATGTTGCAAAAACAGGGAAAGTTATCCATATTTAAAATATATTCTTTTAAAAACTTCTTAATCGCGATAATAATAACAAAAATTGACGCGAAAGAAGTCGCGGGCAACAGCTAGTCTATCGATATAAATATAATTTCCAAGGATCCTGGCTTATTCAATACAAACAATAGATTTAAAAAACAATGGATCGAGCCTATAAGGGACCCGTTTTTTTTTCAGAACCCTAAAAACCTTGGCAGTCTTCAGGATAACTTTTTCTTGTCTCTGGGGACAACCAATAGTAGTGAAAACATGTCAAACTCAACGCTGCAAAGCCAAAAAAATGCTCAACGTGCACAAAAAAGCTTCATCATCTTAGACTGCATCGTCACTTACCATCAGGCGAGATCGCATGTAAGAGCTATCTTGTCATCGAATGAAAAAAGAATAGGAAAAAAACTTTCGCTTGAAAAATTAATTCATATTAAATTTTTATTTTTATACTGTTGTGGGAACCCTAGTGGCGAATCCGTTAGGATGTGGGCTGGAAAGAACATTAATTGGCAAGCAAAGATACTTTGCAAAAACCGTCGGGAAAGAGTTCAGCGTGTAGAGATTGTTCCGGACTGTAGAGACACGTACCGGGGTCTGCGCGCGGCAGTACTCTCGTTTACTACTGCAAGCAGGGAATCTAATCCCGCACTGCATCCCGCACTGAATCCCGCGAGCTTGCGGGGCTGAGGTCTGCATTAACAAAAAATTTTTTTCTAAACTTCTTTTTGTACTGATTTTATTAATATTAATTAATAACAAAAATTGGTTTTTTGAAATATCCGTAAGCACCCTTTAAGTACGGAACCCTAAAAAGTAAACAAGTGGTTTCTCGCGTAAGCGACGCGCTTACGGCTTTCTGCATAGCGCATAGGGCGTTCTTACCGCATTGATAGTGAAACTGCTAAACTGAAAAACCAAATAAAGAACGTCGTAAGCGCCTGGCTATTACGCGTAACGCGTTTCTCCAAGACTTTCTGTAATTTTTTTATTTCTTTTTATTTTTTATTAAAGTGTTAACCTACACTTAAAGGTAATATCCTAATAGATTCTAATAGAAAATATCCTAATAGATCGGGCGCAATCCCCAGAGAGATGAGGGTTCGAATCCCGCCGGCCTCGGAATTTTTGAAATGTATTTATAAATCTACTAGCTTTAACCCGCGGCTTCGCTCACGTTAGGTTCGATTTTTTAACCCCCTATTTAACCCTCTTGGGGTTGAAATTTTCCAAAATCCTTTCTTAGCGGATGCCTACGTCCTAACAGCTACCTGTGTGCCAAATTTCAGCTCGATCGGTCCAGTGGTTAGAGCTGTGCGTTGATAGATCAGTCAGTCAGTCAGTCAGTCAGTCACCCTTGCCTTTTATATATTTAGATTAGGATATGTTCTGTAATTTGTCTATTATTTAAGACGAATAAGGAAAAATGAAACCTGTGTCTTAACGAATGCCGTTCCGCTTTGTCCCGGCCAAATTGGGCTTGGCTTTGTAAACTAATGAATAGTGCACGAGCATGCAGCCTTATCGCGACCCTTTGACATTAGGTGTAAGCCGCGTAGTCGCCCAACAAGACTATCTGATACTCGGTCCGCGTAAAACCAAAGGCTTTACGACTACCCTGTTGGACTACACACGACGGATCCAATATGAGAACCCTTTATATCTTAATATATAAAAGGAAAAGGTTGACTGCGATCTCACCTGATGGTAAGTGAAGATACAGCCTTGGTGCACACTTGCCTAGAAAATGCCTATTCACTCTTGATTTAAAGACACCCACATTATAGTTATTTGGAAAAACGGAAGCCGGAAGGGCATTTCAAATTTTTGCGGTGCGTATTAGGAACGAGGAAGCAAAGCGCTTAGTGCGAGATCGTGGAATTTCGACCACGTAGCGGTGCAGATTCGTACGATGCCTTGCGGATGATGGCAGTTATTACAAAGTTAGTGATTTTATTAATGACAAAATTGCATCCACCTATCTTCTATTCCTATACATAACTTGTAACAAAAGTGTGAAATAACCCTGAAGGAGGTGAATGTGCTCATTAAACTGAACAACTTTCCCCAAGGAACATAGCTCGAAATATGAAAAAAAAAAATTGGACCTCCCATACAAAATTGACGATCAGCTGATTAGTTTACTATGGGAGGCAAACATTTTTTTTTCATATTTCGACCTATGTTTTTTGGGGAAAGTTATTCAGTTTCATGAGCACATTCACCTCCTTCAGGGTTATTTAACACTTTTGTTAGACGTTGTATATTTCTATAGACTTACGTCCAACAGTTGACCTCTACCAGTGAGATGATAATGATGAAAGGAGGCCCATAGTGGCAGGTTGGTCGCGCCGCAGCGCAGTGTGTCGCTCGGCACAGAGCCTGCACGTAGCTCGTTAACAATTAACATTCGCCCGCGCGATGATCCGGCGAGATGGCCGCTAATATGGCCGAAGCACTTAATTACACGCGGCGCCTTTTTCAGCCCGCGCCTGCTTAGCTTAGGGACTTAGATCGCGTGCTTAGCATAACGGAATAGCCTCTAGAATAGAATAGAATAGAATAGAAATATTTTTTATTCAAATAAACTTTTACAAGCACTTTTGAATCGTCAATGAATCTACCACTGGTTCGGAATGCCTTTCCTGCCGAGAAGAGCCAGCAAGAAACTCGGCGGTTGCTCTTTTCAAAAAAATAAAAATTTTACAATTGTTATTGAAACTATGTGGAAGCACTGAATATAATATATTCAGTGCTTCCACGATGAATTTTCCTGAGTACAATACAAGTAAAAATAAATACAATACAAATACAAATAAATACAATTCAATACATGTTAACACAGGCAGGCAAAAGCAGACCCATTCCCGTTGGTGGCACCCGTTCACGAGCATGACGCATGATCCAGCCATTGCTTCGCTCAACCATATTTGAGGGAACGTAACAACGCTAGAACTGCTAGAGTCAGTGCCGGCTTTACCTATGGTGCAGGGTGTGCGTTGCACACGGGCGCAAGGCTGTAGGGGGCGCCGCGCCGCGCCGCGCTTGCTTGCTTCCCGACATCATTTAAAATTGCACCATTTTTTTACATCTGAATTTTCTTTCACTGGTGAAAATATAGTTTTTCTTTTAGTCGATGTCAAATTAGTTCTTGATGCAGTCTAAAATGGTAGCGGGTTAACTTCTAAGAAACTTACATTGTACCTTCAACCCAAACCCCTAATCTGTTTCTACACGCCATCGTGCCGGCACACTAAATCGCTTGGCGGCACGTGTCTGACGGTAGGGTGGTAACTAGCTACGGCCAAAGCCTCCCATCAGACAAAAGTCTGCTTGTTTGTTGGTTTGACCTTCAATCATGCCGCAACAGATCTATAATGCGTTTCAAATGACAATATTTTTTTTTATTCGATGACAAGATAGCCCTTGACTGCAATCTCACCTGTAAGTGACGATGCAGTCTAAGATGGTAGCGGGCTAACTTGGAAGGGGTATAGCAATGTAAATTCGACCCATACCCCTAATCAGTTTCTACACGCCATCGTGCCGGAACGCTAAATCGCTTGGCGGCACGTCTTTGACGGTAGGGTGGTAACTAGCCACGGCCAAAGTCTCCCACCGGACCAGACCAGAGACAATTTAGAAATTACGAATTCCTAAATTGCCCCCGCCCGGAATCGAACCCGAGACCTCCCATTTATAAGACCACAGCGTTCACCACTGCGCCAGGGAGGTCGTCAAAAATGACAATAGGAATGAGAAGCCGCCATTTTCTGTTTCTGTCTCAGTGTAAACCTCATATGAGCCAGTTGACAGTTCCTACAAGTAGCCGGTTCTCCAGCAAGCCATATCGGACATTCTTTGCGAAAATGAGGATCTGCGCAGTGACTACATAAGTCAGTTGTGACGCTGCGAATTCAGTCTCTCCCAGAGACTCATTCGGCTATTAGATGCTCCCGCGTCTGGGTCGTTGTATTTGATTGAGGGATTGTGATAACAATCGCGCCCTAATCGAATAAATATTGCCCTGTGGTTTAGATGAGTGTAATTGATTAAATAATACTTGGATATGTTTGATAGCTACCCTCACGTTCAGATGTTGGTTTGTCTGACGTGTTGTGGTTAAATTAATAAGATGTGTGGTCAGGGGCTGTTATAAGGGGATGGTGGAGACGGCTTTAGGTAGGGTTTCAGCGTTTTTGAGTTGTCAAAGCTAAATCTAGCTAGTTCATAATATTTTGTCTAATATTCGTTTTGGCCGTAGTACTAGTTCTGGTACAGAACCCCATAACTCAACTACCACTCAACTCTCACTAACTCAACTAACTCAACTCAAGAACCACTTAAAAGGAGTTTGGTAACATGCCAAGAGTCCATAAAATACATAACCTTGTAAATTCATGCAATATTCATCGAAAAAGACCGATATCATTAGACGATTTTTTTTTTTTCAATTATTCTTAATTTAAAACGTTGTCACTTCAACACGACAATTTTTTCATCGTCATTAAAATGTCATTCGTATTTAGCACGATTCGTATTTTATTTTTTGTAGCAAAAAGTAAATCACGTAAGAGACTGTGAATTGAGAACAAGTTGACTCTATTGTTTAGATCATTAAGTACCAATTAGTGGCTCAACCCACCTGGCACAAAACTTTTAAAGAGGTAATAGCTCAAAAAGTAAGCTAAAAAGCACCCAAAAGGTTGTTAATAAAACCCCGATCATATTTTTTTATAATACTTAATTTAATTAAAGCGGCAACGGGCAAAATAGTCATGTTTGACTGCATAGCTAATATTGTTTAAAAAATCTGGAAAACTTTTTAGGTCTACCTGTTATAAACATGAAAATTTAATATAACAGGTAACATAGAAATAATGCTACAACCTACAACGCAATACATAGAAAATTATCGTACAATAAAATGATAATAAATAACAATAAATTATTTATGAACCACAACACATGTATTTTGATCAATTGATCAATTTGTAAAGCGGTCGGGACTCGGGACCAATCTATTGAACGATCGCGTCGATCTTCAGTTCTGTCTATTTTATTAACAATTAAATTGCCTCATTAGATCAATTCCTATTTATTAAAAAATTCCATAGATAGCTGCGAATCCTTTATTTTTTGTTATATTTTATTCCATTATGAATTGTATTGTTAAACAATAATAATTAAAATTAAATTCGACTTCTTTGAACTAAACCAATTGATTCACGCGACCAGGGATGTCACAAAATAAAAATATTGCAACTTTTTCGGGTTCATTTTTTTTCATATGGTTTCACAAAAAATACCTAAATCATCCCCTAGGAGTCTCTAAATACAATCCCTTATAAATATTGTTTTTGAAAAATTGATGTATATTATAGTAATAATTTCTGATTTGATCTCGCAGGGATACTCCGAGCATAGCTCTCTCCATCGCACGCTGAGTGATCCTGAGCCTTCTTATGAGGCCCATAGTTAGCGACCATGTTTCGGATCCATAAGTCATCACTGGCAACACGCACTGTTCGAAGACTTTAGTCTTCAGGCACTGAGGAATTTTTGGACGAGAAGACATCTTTAAGCTTCCTGAACGCTGAAGTAGGAGAACCAAAGTCACCGACATAGCTCAGCGAGTCGCGAAACTGAAGTGGAAATGGGCGGGGCACATAGTTCGAAGAGCTGATGGTCGATGGGGTCCCAAGGTGCTGGAGTGGCGACCCAATCTTGGCAGACCCCCCACTAGCTGGACCGATGACATCAAACGAGTCGCAGAGAGCCACTAGATTCAGGCGGCGCAAGACCGAGGTCTGTGGAGGTCCATGCAAGAGACTTATGTCCAGCAGTGGACGTCTATAAGTCGAAAAAGAAGAAGAAGATAGTAATAATAAAAATTAAATTTTAATATAAAATACTTGACGCTTGTTTTATTTTCCCCTAGTACGAGTATCTATAGCGTTGCAAGTTATAGTTTTCTCGATCGGTGCGCAGTTCAGACCCAATATCGGTTATTGATTCGGTACAACAAAAACAAACACAACGACTAAATGGCAGAGCCTCGCAGATTAAGTTGTATTTTACATTCTTCTTTTGGTTCAAGTTATAAGATTTTTCGTTCGAACTGAAAGAATTCCACTGCTTGCTTATCGCCTTCAGAGGGCCTAGACAAAGTTACATTCCATTATCGATATCGCTAGTAGAAAAGTTCAAAAATGTATGGGATTGGCATTAGCTATCGAAATGTCACGTGGTCTAATAAAAACGAATCGACAAGTGCTAGACAAGTGGCATTTTTCACAAGCGTTATCGATAGTTGTCGATTTTATTGATGGAAACCGTAGCGAACGCCAATACCCTGTAGAAAACGAACGGTCTCTTGCAAGGGTCGTCTTTGGCTAAAATCTATAGATCGCACTCTCACTCAGCTCAAACTCAAGACAGAGTTAAAACGAAACAGATTTATGTCAGAGCATATTTATGTCTCGTCTTACCCTGTACCTATCTCAGGTCTGAGCTGAGTTGAGCACGCTCTATAGATCTCAGCATAAGAACTCCATCTACACTTTTTTTTAATGGTCTCATCTATCTGTGATCAGTGCGTCCGTCGCTATTGCGAAACGCGTAAAATATCACCAAAATGATAAAAATTGTCACTTCGGTGGCTTAACTTCATTTGTGTGGACTATAGTTTGTTTCGGTGGCCAATAATTTCATTTCGGTGAATTGTTTAGTTTAAATTTGAAAAAACTTAAAGTTCACCGAAATTACCGAAAAATACGCCTTTGTTGAAATTGACCTATTTCTTGTACCTACTCGGCGAAAAACTTTCGTACTTTTAGCACCACTGAAACACAATTGTCTTTGCTGTTTCCAAACTTTTCTCTACCTATATCATTTAGTAGACTATATACCTTATCTTATGCCTTAGCCCCGGCGTGGAGCGAGCAGCGCGCGATAATATATCATGCGTGCGCGTAACAGCGGCGCCTGCGCATGCCAATTTATAGCGGCCGTAACGTTTAATTCGAACATAATTTAATTTGAACACGCCGCGCAACTTAATTATGATATCTGCGGCGCGCTCGCGCCGTGTCCGCTCCGAGCTTGATTAATAATGTTATGGTGCTATGTATCGACACCTAACACCTTCCATAGCACTACCCTAGCCCTGCGTTATTTACTATCCTATTATCCAGTGACTGCCGGTCTAGTGGTTAGCAAGTTGGTCGCAGATGACGCGCTCCCAGGACCCATTCCCGAGTAGAGTCAAAAAAAAATTTACCTGTTGGGATTTTCTGTCAAGAAATTCTCAGTATTAGCCCGGAGTTAGGAAGTTGGCGGTGAATCACCCCCGTGCCTCGGAGAACACGTAAAGCTGTCGGTCCTACCTGATCTTTTTTTTTAAGCTATTGCATAGCTTCTATCGCGGGCCAGCGTGGAGACCGAATCCAGAAATTCCGTAACGAAAATAACCTGACACTGGACTCCTCTACGGTGAGCCGCCAGATGGCGCATTTTTTATCAACGCCATCTAGATGCGAGCCGCTAGATGGCGTAGATAAAAAATGCTGTGCAATAGCTTTACCGCGGCAGTCCCCGAGTGCCACACGTCTTTTTAACTTTTATTAATTTTATATTTTTATTCGTTGACAAGATAGTTTTTGACTGCGATCTCACGTGATGGTAAGTGACGATGCAGTCTGGATGGTAGCGGGCTAACTTGGAATGGGTATGGCAATGTAGATTCAAACCATATACCCCCTAATTAGTTTCTACACGCCATCGTGCCGGAACGCTAAAGCACGTCTTTGACGGTAGGGTGGTAACTAGTCACGGCTAAAGCCTCCCACCAGACAGACAATCTCTCTCCGGTTGTGTCGGATTTCCGTCCCATCGGACTATGAGAGTGAGGGAATAGAGAGTGCACAGTGGCGTGCACAGGATGTACTACAGGGTAGGCAGATGATACAAAATGGAAATAATCTTCAGTGCGAATTATAAAAAACTTAGGGTAGGTACCTGTGTTTGCGTACACACTTGTGCACCATAATATCTCCCACGCAGATGGGTAATTTCAGAGCAGGTTGGCCGCCGTGAACCCATTCGGTCGGTTAGGTATAGTCATACCTATATGTAGTTGTGTATGTACTTAAATGTATAAAAAATTGCGTGTAAAATCGAGAGGTTAATATAATTTGTCGTACGCAATAAAATTGCTGATACCGTATTAAGAAATGATACTATACATTGCGTGAAAAATTTATAATTAAGCCTTTTGCCGGCTGTGTACGTGTCGCCCCCCGGCGGTGCTCGCCAATTAATTTCATAAACACCAACAGTTTTTTATTTAATTTACTAGATGATGCTTTCGACTTCGTCCGCGCGGATTTTGAATCCGCGAGGACGAAGTCTTTTTGAATGAATGAATGAAAAATCAAAATAAATAATTTTGATTTAAAAATAAAATTCAAAATTATTTATTTCATGTAATCCAACTTGTGGCTCTTATGACAAGTCGAAAATCTACCACCGGTTCGGAATGCAGATTCTACTGAGAAGAGCCGGCAAGAAACTCAGCAGTTGCTCTTTTCAAAACAAAAAATGTTACAATATGTAGCTTATCTATCTTGTGGACAGCTGACGCAAAGCAGATTAGTATGAATATAGCTTATGTGCTAAATTCTAAATTGTGAAATTTCATCAAAATCCGTCCAGTAATTTATACATGAAAAAAAAGGGAATCGAAGCCGCTACCTATCTCTTAAAAGACCACGGGACTCACCATTGAGTCAGGGTGAACAGCAAATAAAGTTGATAGTTTTTTTTCAAAGTATTTTTGGATACACTTTCCAACATAAAGCACCTTATGGTAGCTAGAATGACGATGCGGACTTTCCAAGGCAAGAGTAGAAAGTTGATTACGAAAACTAAAATAAAATAAGTAAGTACCTAACTAAATCTGAGACAATTTAGTTTATTTTGCAAAATTACCTAAATACTAAATAGTGTACTTAATAATTTTGTGTTGGTAATTATATTTCTACACATAAACAAATTATATAAAGCATTACACAAATTGTATTAAAAATAATACTACTATAGTTTATCGAGTAGAAAACTTTAAGTGGCAATGGGCAGTGGCAATACTAAATAAAAGAAATAGTAATACTTTGCTATTCGAATTACTTTGTAATCTGTCAACCCAGAAAAAATCTGTATGGCAACATTCTGCATGTTATACGCCGTACGCCGTCGTTTCTCCAGAATAGAAGAAACACAGGAACAACACAACACAAACACGTCACAGTGTTGGTGTTGTGTTGTTCCTGTGTTTCTTTTATTCTGGAGAAACGACGGTGTAGTACGGCGCGAGACATGCAGAATGTTGCCATACAGATTTTGTTTGATTTGGTGGATTACACGCTCTTAGGCTAAACCTTTACCCAACTCATTTTTCTAGTGCCTTATCTAGTCACTTGCCGACTTCCCAGGGGCCCAAGTCTGCTATTGCAATTGTAGTTCAATTGTCTATCAATGACATCCCAATTGCTACTTTTAGCAATTTTGGTAGTCTACTAATATTCAATGGCGTCACAATTGTTTTCCGATGGTTTGCCACTGACACATCTAGCTTTGAATCTAGCTTAAATAAACGTTTTTAATATGTAGTTTTTTTTGAAACTCATTTCGGCAAACGCTTTTTAAGCTAATGGCAATACGGAGGTATCATTGAATTACAATTCAATTATAATAAATCGAACGACCATTGTTAATTTAGTAGACTACGAAATTTTGGACCAATGATAATTGAATTGTAATTGTATTGCGGTTCAATGACAATGACATGTAAAATAGCAGACTTGGGGCCCAGGTCGTTGGTCCAGCGAACTGGAGATCGTCTCACGTTCTTCTCTTAATAAACACATAAGATACTCTACCCCGCTGCAGTAAGACATTAAAAGACTGTTCCACAAATTACCTATCTCCCAATCTGTAGGTATAATTTCAAGTTTGCGGCCGCGAAGCCGTTACAATTACTTACAATTAAAAGTCAAGTATCCATGCAGACCTGTTCCCATATGAAATAACTCCATCGATACGTGATAAACATTATTTTGGACATGAGTAATTATTTCTTGTAAATTGACCTACAATTATTGTCCGAATCTGCTCGGTTCTTTTTACAAGTGGACCTATATAAGGCAAGCGGTCGGTCGATGACATTACCGATGGTGAGTTAATCGAATTTTACTGTTTATACGAGCACGTTGCAGGGTCATGGATGTTAAACACCTTATTTATTTACTAGACGATACCCGTGACTTCGTTCGCGTAGACTGAAGTTTCTTGGATTCCGCAGGAACTTTCTTATTTCGCGAGATAAAAGTAGACTATGTGCTATTCCAGTCTATAATCTATCTATGTGCCCAATTTCTGCCAAATCAGTATGATGATCGCAGTCAGTTCTGATTGGCTGGTACTCTCTTAATAGCCCAACGGTTAAAGGTATGGGTTGAATGTACACTGCCATACCCCTTCCAAGTTAGCCCGCTACCATCTTAGACTGCATCGTCACTTGGTGGGTGAGATCGCAGTCAAGGACTATCTTGTCATCGAATAAAAAAAATGTAGTTACGGACTGAACATCTACGTCTAAAAAGTAAACGGTTCGATGGCCATCCGTTGCGCTATTGTCGTACCCACTACGCTTTCCGCTTATGTGGAGGGGAGAGGAGAATATTGAGCAAATTCAGCTCTTTGATGCAGCAAGACATAAATTCTGCCAATCAAAGATGATTTGCGATCGTCACACCGTAGCAATTATTTTTAGACAAATCCACTATGGAAGTTTGTGCTTGACTATCTCTATCTGATCTCATGTTAGGTAGATGATGGAAGATGATTCTGTGGAAGTTAATCTAGAAGAGAACTAGATTGTGTAGACACTAAACCTTATCTATTTGGCTCCATTATATCAAAAGGCACACCGCATAGCTCACCTCTACCATTTTGCTGATAGATAGTAGATATGATTCAATTTAGAAAATCAAATCCTAAACTGATCCAACTGAGAAGCAAAAATAAAATGACAGAGAGATTGGTAAACCTCCAGACTTTCTTTTAATGCTATTTCGGAATCATCATCTGATAGCTTCCATGAAATTCTGGAAGATTTGCAAATTAATTAAAACATTCTAAGTTATGCTCATAACCTAGAGGAACAAGGATCGGAGGAAAAGAAACATTTATTTCCATCCTAAGACGTTTACAGATCGCAATCGAGAAAGCGCGTTCGTTTAAACCGCTCCGCAAACACAATCCCGCTCCGCACATTAATTAATTAACAGGCCATTATCTCGCTTCTTATTATCTCTAGAGGATTTCGCGTCTTTTCTTAACACCGCTCATTGTTATCACTGATCATCGCAAAAAGTCGTATCGCGCCGACAAAAGCCGATACACTAACATTGCTGGCCAGGAATCTGAAGGAACCCGCGCTCATTAACGCTTCTCATGCGCAACTATCGACCCCAACCCGAAAAATCACATCTCAAACCTAAGAACCATTATAAAATACACCTTCGAACTTACCACTTAAAGTTCAGTATCAAACATCAAGTAATTCCTGGATAAAGTAAAGAAAAATGGTATATGATAATAGGACTGTAAAAGCAACCCAGTTACCTTTAGAAAAAGACCATACTCGGCGAATAGAAGAGACGAGATAAAAGACATTATGGTGACAATTTCAAGCAACCATCTCGAACTGAAGCATCCTAAAGACATAAATGTGTGTAACAGAATTTAATCTTATTTGGAGTGGAATAAGGCAGGGATTTCTTTAAATGTGATTGACAGTTCAGATGTTATGTACGGTTAAGAGTCAAACGATGTGCGATTAGTGTTTTTGCGTCGGCGGCGTAATTAGGGGCTATCGGCGGTGCGTATGAAGACATAAATAAAAGGAGCACGCCTGAATTAGCTGCTGCTGGCCCTGCTGATACTGTAGACCTCGATGAAGATGACAATATGGACCTTAAGGTTCGCGCAGTAAGAGCTAGATATTTTGGCAATTCGGTTGCGGTTACGCGAAATTTCGATCGATCGCTCAGATATTCTTGTCTCCGGCGAATGTCGGAAAAAGTAAACATTTTCCCATTAAACTTTAAACAATGCAGATCTATAACTAGAGGCTTATAGAATGTTGGCAATGCCGCTTTGGGGCATTAAATATTGAAGTAGGATGGTAAAATATTTTTAAAGGTTAATCATCTGTGAATAGCATCGCCTGGTTTGCAATTTAACGACGCCTTGACCAGTTGCCAATTATGTAGAAAAGTCTAGCTAGAACCCGCAGTTTTGCCCATTACTTACACCATATTTTAGTCATCTTATTAAACTTATCTAACCTTATGGACTTTGTTACTAAGGTTTTTTAAAGCTGATTTGACCTCAGAATTGACCTCCGACCATCCGTTTGGAATTATGGTGTTTAAAAAATTCCGCAGCAACTATTTGATAGCTATAAAAGTATCCCATGTCTGGCTTCACGATGCAAGCTATCTCTCTGCCGAATTTCTTGCAGATCGGGTCAGCGTTAAAAGTTTACAGAGACACGAGACAGATAGGCCTAGGATAAATCATTGAGTTACTTAAATCGGGATGTCATGATTTCAAATAGCCACTTAAAAAAAATTACAATTATTATAGGGTTATAAATTATAGTTATATCCTCCAAGATTATAGCTATTGAAACAAAATTAAAAATAAAAGTTTCTGCATTCAAAGTAAATATTAGAACAACAAAGGAAGCCATTAATTTTAATCTTGATAGATGTCATAATATAAAATTATAATTTTGACGAAATGAATGATTTCAATTTCGCGCATGCAAACTTAGATGCAAACAAAAAGCTTTTTGTATCAACGATTTCAATACCAACCAGTAGATGCAAGTTGGTTAATCTCAATCAGAATTTCAAAGGAGTATGACTAAATCCTTCTGTCAGTAAAATAACTATTGTGTGTTTATTAATTTTGCAAATGCCGAGATGTTTTGCAATTAATAACGATCTTGCCTAAGTTTTATTTGTGAAATCAAAAGAAAATCAATAAGAATTATACTTAAAGCACGAAAGTGAACAAGGAAATAGAGACGACGATGAAAAGGACCACTGTGGTTGAAGACCCTTCTTTTTCCTAAAAAGAACAAAAATAAATATAAACAATATTGGCAATACAGAAAGTGTTATAAATAGTAATTTAATTTACAATCTTCTTTGGAGAGCATCTAATCCTTTTAATAGTATAAATGAGAAAGTTTGGACGTAGGTATGGATGGATGGATGTTTGTTACTCAATCACGCCGCAACAACTCAACCGATTAGGGGCACGATCTTCGGCCGCAGTAACTTGCAAGCAATTGAAGTGAGGTGCACGAGCTACTTTGTTAGAAATAAAGTAAAACAGTCATGATAAAAAAAAGTAAACTTTTTAGAGAAAAATTAACGGTAAAATATTCTTTTAAAAACTTTTGCCTATTTTTTGACATTTTTATTTTTAGTTTAACTTTGATATACTATAAATACAACCTGAAAAACAATTAAAACCTACACTGTTTTCGGAATATTATTTGATCGAGTGAAGTTCAAAATATGGACTTTTGAACGGTAAAATAATTTAGAACGTGTATTAAACTACAACATATATTTTTAACCTATCAAAACAAAGAATATTTGATTGTTTACTATTGAATCAAAAACAGGCTGTTTTCGGAGATCCTGCCGTTAGGCTGTTCAGCAGAGATCTCAGAAAATCAGAGAGTACCCGAGGGAATTTAAAAACCTCAGTCCACTCGTACGAAATCGCAGACATCAGAAAATTTTTAATATTCTGCGCATAAAGCTTCAGTTCATTAATTACATAATATGTACTTAATTATAAAGCAATCAAGCTGATAACCGCAGCTTCGTCCGCCTGGATTAGATAAGTATTTAATTCGCTTGGGCTCTTTTAATTTTAAAATGTAGCTTATGTGCTATTCTGATGCATAAGCTATTGCACTGTGAAGTTTCATCAAAATCCATCCAGCAGTTTTTGCGCGAAAGCGTTACAAACATCCATCCTTCCTCACAAACTTTCGCATTTATAATCTTAGTAGGAAGTAGGATTCAAATAGAAGGTTATAGTATAATTTAGTGTTGATAAAAATTACAAAAAAAAATGTATGAGTCCAATTTAAACCACTACACAGGCCAGTGTTGCTAGTTGATAGCCTTACAACTGGATTGCCAAAGCCGGCCGCGCTATTCGGTATAAGGCGTACGGCAAATTGAATTTCCCAAGTAGCGTATAATTAATCGCCTAGAGTTTGTTGTTGCGTCCGCGCACACTATCTGCATATCTGTAGGTTGACCATAGAAATAGAAGAAATAGAAATAGAAGTATTTTTTATTCAAATAAACTTTTACAAGTGCTTTTGAATCGTCGATGAATCTACCACTGCATGGTTCGGAATGCCTTTCCTACCGAGAAGAGCCAGCTATAAACTCGGTGGTCGCTCTTTTCAAAAAAATTTTTTACAATAGTTCGTAGAAGTTTCGTAAGTCCTACATACAATCCAATGCATGTTAAGACGAGTAGACAGAAAGCAGACCCATTCCCGTTGGTGGCACTCGTTCACGAGCATGACGTATGATCCAGACGTTGCTTCGCTCAACCATATTTGAGGGAACGTAACAACCCGCACCACATAATAGAAGAGATAGGTCTATGTGAAAGCTACCATCTTGTTTTAAATTCATTTTAGAAAGATTTTAACTTAGGTTTTATAGCCATTGCTGTATATTTAAAGGAGTTTACTGTAACGGAATCGCTGTCGCACTGTCATCACCTTGCCAGTGGATCAACTTAACTTTTTGCAGAAATATAGCAAATATACTTTTTATCTCATAATTGTGATAAGTTGTACGATTACGTGCCAGGATAATTGTTACGTACTTGTATAATTTATCACAGTTACGTCATTGATGTAAACCACGAATCAAGTCTAAACTCTTTACTTTTTATCTGTTTGAAGTGTCAGAAACTCTTAGAGTTTGCAGTAACTTAAAATAAATTACTCGAAACTTTAACTTATTTAACTACTAATGAATTTAAACATCTTTATTGCGTACATTATTATTATTAAATATATACTAGCGGACCCGACAGACGTTGTCCTGTCTTAAGTTTTTTACATCCTCTTTGACGAAATTGGCAGCACACATTCTGTCAATGTTATGTCAAACGCCATTAGGTTCCATCAAAAAAGTTTGAATTGTAAAAGCGGTTACATTAGAAATAATTTAATATGGTGGTTAATATTTCTTAAATTTTCTAATTTTCCGCGCAATTTTCTTAATTTTTTCTTTCATAAGAACCTTCTCCTAACAATAACAAACACAATAAAAAAAGAATTAGCGAAATCGGTCCAGCCGTTCACGCGTGATGCGCTTACCAACACATTAAGCGATTCATTTTTATATATAGAGATATGCGTAAAATAAACAAATTAATACAAAAAGTGGCCTTATCAATCACACTAAATATCAATTTTTGTATTGAAAATCTAAGAACCAAATTAAACGACAAAAATCATTGTCACACGAAGTCATGACATGCAAATCGCGTGTCCGCTTGGATTTCAACCTGGCTAGATTTATTGAGCGACGCTCATTGCGCCGGCCGGCACCTACCGGCACCCACCGGCTACCGTCGCGTACCACACGTACCGTCACGCCTATTGCACCTTGCTACTCGATTAATCTCTGTTTTTACCTAACTGCGGCATGCAAACGAGGGTAATGTGTTTATCAATCTATGTATGTATGTATGTGGCGCTCTGGCGAACAAACGCGTGGGCCGATTTTGATGATTTCTTTCCGCCAAATTGTATGCTATTTATTAAGCTCTTTGTGTCTGTTCTTTTCTTATAATATGTGTGGTGTACAGTAAAAGTATATTCATTCATTCATTCATTCATTCTTACTTACGTCAATCGATTTGTGTTTATCTTGGGAGTGTCACTAAAGACATGACGGTAATCAAAATTCAATATGGCGACCACTAGACATATAATTATGATACATGATAATATTATCATATATATTTATATCTATGTATACTGGCTATATTTTAGTGTAGGCCATGTTACCCTACTGGAAGGGTAATTACTATCAGTACAAATAACATTGCGATGGTAACAGCAGTCTTCAAATAGAGTGCATAGATACATAATAAATAGCTATTATATATTCACAGCGTGTAGCCAGTGGGCTAGCTGCTAGCTGCTAGTATCATGTGAAACTCGCCACCTTTTTTAGTCACTTAAACCCGCGGTCTCACTGTAAGCGTATGTCTGTAGAAAGCTTTGACCGTAGCTACTTACCACCCTACCGTCAAATCGTGCCGCGAAGCGATTTAGCGTTTCGGCACGATAGCGTGTAGAAACCGATTAGGGGTGTATGGGTTTAATTTACACTGCCATATCCCTTCCAAGTTAGTCCGCTACTGATGACTGATCATCACTTACCATCAGGTGAAATCACAGAACTTCATCAAATCTTGACATCGAATAAAAGAAAAAGATTAACACTGGACTGGCTGTCCCTATTCAAATGTATGTCCAATGACTCTGGAGTATGCACCAAGAGATTATACATTCCTCCTCAGAGATTATACATCTACGCGGGAGCTTTTAGCTACACAAGTGTGTGCGCAAACACAGTTGCTCTCTCTATTTCCTCACTTTCATAGTCCAGTAGCATGAAAATCCGACGCTACCAGAGAGAGATTGGTAATTAAGTCCCGCGGAAACTCTCTTATTTATAATCTATCTCTGTGCTAAATTTCAGCCAAATCGGTTCAGTCATTGCAGCGTGATTGAGTAATAAACATACATCCATCCATTTATCCAAACTTTTGCATTTATAATATTTCTAGAGCATTTCATAAAATCGCTCACGTTTTGACAAACACTTTATATATAATTATAGCCACTTACATTTTTCCTTTTCTTATCTTTACTAAAACTTAACACATCTGATTGATCTTACTCTATCTAAGTACACATTGTAAATGTCAGAGAATTATGTAAATGTGGCATTTTCATATTTATTAGCTCAGCCATTCGCGTAGCTAAATTATCAAATATAAATGAGTACATTAAATTAAAGTTATGTACTTAAATGAATAAATTAAATTAAAAAGAAAAAGATAAATAAAATAATTAATTAAATTAAATTAAAGATAAGCTCTTCTCAGCAGAATCAGCATTCCGAACCGGTGGTAGATTCTCGACTTGTCATAAGAACTACAAAGTTACAAGGAGTAACTTAGCCTCCACTTTAGGAGCTTGGAAGAAGAAAAAGCCTAATAATAATTAGTAATTAAATACGTATACACTTATTTCTTTCTAAACCTTACATTATTATAGATACTCGATAGTTTTTTGTGTATCACTTGTTATTATAACTTGTGTTTATGCGGTGGAGCGCGTCGTACGCGGCGCGGTTACTAATTGCACTTCATAATTTATCAATACCGCAATCAATACGGTTACACCTAACCTTACTACTGGTGCTACTGCTCTTTATAAAAATACTTCTTTTTGTTGCATCTATAGACTTTGAAGACAATCATGTATGCAAAGAAACACGTCGAAGCCCAGGCTGCAGCCGCTTGCTTAAAAGATTTCATCATTTCAGCGTGCGGACGTCCACTGCTGAACATAGGCCTTACCCAAACAGCGCCACCACACCCGGTCCTCAGCCCTTCTCATCCAACCACTTCCCGCCACTCTCTTTATGTCGTCGATCCATCTTGCAGAAGGGCGCCCCACATTACACTCGCTTGTTCGCGGTCTCCACTCCAGGACTTTCCGGCTCCAGCGGCCATCGCTCCTGTGACAAGAATGGCCTGCCCACAGCCACTTCAGCTTACTAATGGTTTCGGCTATGTCAGTGACCCTGGTTCTCCTACGGATCTCTTCATTGCGAATTAGAAGACTTACTTACTTTTTTTTAAAACGAGACAAAATGTAACCTAACGGAATCCAACCTAACTTAACCCAATTTACCAATAACTCCCGTAACTATTCAAGAATCTCAAATATTGAATAGAAGCCGGCGTTACTTTGCGGAGGTTCATGATAATACTTATAGAAAAAGTAATATTTCTAGTTTATATTTAGTCAACATCTACTGATGATGCTCCGTTGTCGGAGCGAACCGTATGTCGACTGTGTTTAGAACTACTCTCGAAGGTTTTGAAGGAGTTTGTGTATCGCTACGTGTTGGTGTTGTGTTGTTCCTGTGTTTCTTCTATTCTGGAGAAACGACGGTGTACGTAAAGGGTGACGCGTGTTGCCATACAGATTTTTTCTTGTTTGGCGGATTACAGCGAAATATTACTTTTTTTTTCATTCATAAATCTCTTAAAGCATTTTGAATCATGAATAAGTTTCTTGCTGGTTCATCTAGGTTAGAACGGTATTCCGAAATAGATTCAAAAGCAATTTGTAAATTATTATTTTTTTGAAAAGAGCAACCGCCGAGTTTATTGCTGGCTCTTCGCGGCAGGAAGGCCATTCCGAACCAGTGGTAGATTCATCGACGATTCAAAAGCACTTGTAAAAGTTTATTCGAATAAAAAATATTTCTATTCTATCTGAAACCTTTTTATTAACATTATCCAAGAAGGTTGAGGTCACGTTGGTCGGTTTTTGTCAGCCACGAGTCCATTAGGCTCAGCCGTGTAATTAATCGTTAAACACATAAACAAACACGTATCGTATCGACACGACGTGACGTGAGATGACGTGACATCGCATCAAATGCTGAAGCTTTCGTTTTAACGTTCGAACGAGGCGTGTTGTTTTCTAATTACATTTTGACAGATGCACTACGATAGAGTGATTAAGGATCGATCGGACGAACAGCGTTAGCGTTAGCGTCGCTAATCGCTATACTGCTTTGGTATAGATATATCTATACCTATAATAAAACTGTGACGGGACGAATTCTGTACATTAAATATTATATTTCGAAAATTTTAATCGGAGGATGCTTTATTATCGATATTAATGCCAAAACAATTTTTTTTTGAATTTTTTGTCGGTCTGTCTGTCTGTCTGTCTGTGTCTGTGATTGTTTCCTTTCCGCTCACTTATTTCATTTTTTTGTGAGCGAATTGAAATGATATTATTATTTTCCAGAAAAACTGGGTCTATCTTGATGCGATTGTTTGCTTTACACAGGTATCATCTCAGAATAGGTTAAAGCCGTTGAAAAACCATATATTGACAGCTCAGCGAGCCTTGAAGATCCCCCACTAGATGGACTGAAAATATCAAACGAGCCCCAGGGTTCCACTGGATATAGGCGGCGCAAGATCAAGCAATCTATGATATGAAATAAGTGAACATCTCCTTTCTACTCACTTCCCCGCTTCCGCCCACAGTTCAGCAGCGCCTTTAGTGCACATACATGGTCATTGTACATGATTGACACTGACCTAAGAAAGACAGCGTAATGATTCCCCTCGTACCATAATTGCTGTCTAATGCGATCAATTGGTACACAATTACCATCGGTTATCAATTAGAAAAAATGTTAGATTAATAGATGAAAATTGTTCAAGTTCGGTTGTAGCTGGTTCTAGTAATGGCTCCTGTAATTGGTATGTCCTTCAGGTGGTTTTTAAGGTAGTGCTTGTTTGAAATGACTCAAAATAACTGGCCAAGTGCGTGTCAGAATTCCGATAAGGGTTCCGTGGTCATGCTATTGTTATCATGAATTTTGTTCATTATCATCAGCGAACTTTAAGAAAAAATAAAAAAAAATTGGAAAAATCAGAAATCTCCAGTTTGTAAATAGCTCCATGGGGTCATGGAAAATATATAATACTTAGCTTTTGTCCGCAGCTTTACTTACATTAAGTTCGATTTTTCAAATTCCTATTTTATCCCCTCAGGGGTTAAATTTTCGAAAATCTTTTCTTAGCCTACGTCATAAATCTCTGTGCCAAACAGCCCGATCCATCCAGTGGTTTGAGCTATGGGTTGAAAGATTAGTCAGTCAGTCAGTCAGTCACCTTTCCCTTTTATATATTTAGAAGATATTCAAACATAGTCAACTGGAGAAAGAATAAACCTGCGTTTGTTTATAGCCGCAAATGATTTGTGAGGAACTAACCGAATGTCTTCATTATGACTTTATCGCGTATTTTGATCGGGAGAGTGGCATAGCAAGTGGACTATTATGTCTTTATACGGAGCCACTGAGTTATTGCAGCAGAGTTTTAGTGGTGCTTACAAATGACTTATGTACACGCGGAGTCTATACATTCCGTTCTCTATTATTTATGTTTAACTTTGCATATGCAACCAACTGAAGTAAACACTAATAAAATGCTGGCAGGAAATGGTAAATATCGTTCGTTTGTTTTTTTTAGATATTCGGAGAATTTTGCGTTTTATTAAAAACTAAAATACACCGTAGTTAATTACAAGTACCGTAGTTAGTTACAATCCTTAATATTATACGAAAGTGTGTTTGTTTATTGGTTTGTCCTTCAATTAACTGAGCAATTGGTCCATTCATTAGGGAGCTACGAGTAAACAGATCAGATATACACTACACACGTCAAACTTATAACACCCCTCTTTTTTCGTTCGGGTTTAAAATAATTTTTTTTTTTTTTTTTTTTTGTTTTTTTTTTTTTTTTTTGGTTTGAACTGGGACCTTTCAGTTTTCAGTCCGCACCTTTAACCGTTGGGCTATTGAGGTTTTATTCGAATAAAAATTATAGAAAAAAATATATATATAGCCTCAATAGCCCAACGGCTAAAGGTGCGGACTGAAAACTGGAAGGTCGCAGGTTCGAGCCCCACCCGTTGCACTATTGTCGTACCCACTCCTAACACAAGCTTTACGCTTATTTGGAGGGGAGAGGACAATATAAGTCAAGTTCAGCTTGACTGATATTCTTTAAAAAAAAAAAAAAAAAATATGAATCCTCTGTTAATACGTTAGATGCAGCAGCGTACGACGCTCGTACTAATAAAATAGTACAAAAATAGCCCGTAGTCGATCAGTACGCGTCCGAAGGTCCAATTAACGCAAAAAGCCGCGTCCGAACGTTCGCTCGGCGGCCGCGCCCGCAAAGACGCTATGCGCGCTATGCGTCCGCGCGGCTGCGAACCCATCTTCCTCACATTTAATTGCACTGTATCATCGCATACTGAAATACCCTTTAATTTTTTCCCGAGAGGCCCGCGTAATGACATAATCGGGGCCCGGTCCGCTGGGCGGGTTTTTACGGGATAATTCCGATGCATTTTTGTTTTAATACCATTATGCCAGCCGCCTGGATTACTTAGAAAATCGTGAACCGAATTCGTCGATAGCTATCTCTGACCGCATTCGATTCTCTAAAAACTGTGTAAGAATTTTGGACAGTTTGGTGAACTTGGTAAGAGTTTCATTCGAAAATTTGACTTATTTTCTTTTTTTTTTATTCAATGACAAGACAGTCCTTGATTGCAATCTCACCTGATGGTAAGTGACGATGCAGTCTAAGGTGGTAGCGGGCTAACTCAGAAGGGGTATGGCAGTGTAAATTCAACCCATAACCCTAATGTGTTTCTACATGCTATCATGCCGGAACGCTAAATCGCTTGGTGGCACATCTTTGACGGTAGGGTTGTAACTAGCCACGGCCAAAGCCTTCCACCAGACCAGACAGAGACAATTCAGAAATTATAGATTCCCATATTGCCTCCGCCGAGAATCGAACCCGAGATCTCCTAGTTTTAAGACCACGGCGCTCATCACTGCGCCAAGGAGGTCGTTCAGTCTGAAGTCGACGTGATATTTTTTATTGTGAATTAAAAAAAATGTTTTAATACCACTATGGCAATTTCCTGTATTGGGTAGGTACTTAGAAAATCGTGAACCGAATTCGTCGATAGCTATCTGTGACCACATCCGATTGCCTAAAGGAATTTTGGTGAACTTGGTACCTAATTAATTAGATTAATTAATATTTAGGTAGAAGTAGGTAATTCTAGGTGACTTTTATATACCTAGCCCTTAATGAGATTTAGGTATTTTCCTGATTTAATTCTTGCTCTAGCAATAGGTACACAGGATTTCAAAATTCCAGGCATTCCGAACCAGTGTAGATACGAAAGCACTTTGTAAAACTTTATGTCAATAAAAAACTATATATTCTATTCTACTCTATTCTTATGGTTCAATTAGTTGGATTGGGTATCGAGTAATTTAATTAATTTTGAGGAAGTAAGTAGTTAAACATTAAATTTAAAATTACCTAACCTAAGCTTTAAAGTTAGGTAATGTTTACTTCCTTCCTCAAAATTGATAAGTTATTAAAAATTGTTTTACACTTAAGTATAGAGAATATATATCCTTGTTCTTTTTATTTAAATTAGATAAGTAATAACTTCAATTTAATCCAAACGAAAATTTAAACAGTTCTTTATGTAGTTTTTTTTAAATTCCTGAAAATCCGGGACGTTTGACAACCCTATACCTACTGAACGCGGCTTATGAAAAACTTATTTATCAAATCCAAATACAAATAGCCGTATAATAACACGTTTCAACTCTCGAGTATGAAAAATCAGTCGCAAAAACTCGTGAATAAATACCGCCATGTTGCGCGGCCATTTTACCCGTATCGTAATTACACAAAATGGCCGCCCGATTGGTTGGCGGGAAAAAAGCAAAGAAGTGCTAATCGCTCCAGATTCGCCGCTACCGAGGTGCTGTACAGTATAATTGCTCACTCGCATACCTACTTAGGTAAGTACTACTTGCTATTTAAAGTAATCAGCTAACAGCTTGATAGCGTGGGATAATTAGCTTAGAGCCTACTTAATATAGAGCCTGTCTTTAGTGATTGAAACTTTCCGAGATGTTGACATTAGGCTGTTCCCTAAACTAGGTAGGTAGGTAGGAAAATGTCTAGGGACTGGGAATTTTTTCTCGGAAAATCTCCTCATATCATACAAATTATTATTTTTGGTTTTACTATCAACTAATAACACACGCAAAGATCTATGATTGTCATTATAAAATTGAACAACAGTTTTATTTATTCCTTCTTTGCTCTAATTGCCTATATCAAGCCCAGATCAAGCCATTATGAAAAATATTAGTAGACGATTCATAATGACTACTTTCTCACAGCAATCTATCACCACTAAATACTACGGGCTTTATAAAGCGGTGTTATAATTCAGGGTTCCGTGTGATTGGGCGGGGATATCTTTATTCTGATGGTCGTAATTAACAGTACAGAGACGTTTTTATGGTAACTACTTTAAACTTTGACTCGGTCTACATTTGTTTGAGCGTAATCAGTGTAATGGCTTAATTAGTGGCCGTATTACGGAATACGATAGTAACGAATTGTTGCAATAAACATGAGGATGATGGCGACTGACGATGAGACTTAATCGCTAACTTGGCGTCTTAAGAAGGCTTATACGTTGGGCGATTTCAATTTCTAGACAAATAAGTAAATTATAATATATAGTAATATGTATATAATATAAAGTAATAAGGGTTAGTAACTACTTATGTGGTTTATTATTATTAAATATGGTTGAGCGAAGCAATGGCTGGATCATGCGTCATGCTCGTGAACGGGTGCCACCAACGGGAATGGGTCTGCTTTGACTGCCCGTCTTGACATGCGTTGGATTGGTGTACTTACGTATGCATTTTTGCATTTTTGAAGCTTTATTGTGGAAGCACTGTATACATAGCATAGCTTTGTAAAAAAAAAAATTTTTTTGAAAAGAGCAACTGCTGAGTTTCTTGCCGGCTCTTGTCAGCAGAATCTGCATTCCGAACCGGTGGTAGATTTATGACGTGTCATAAGAGCTACAAGTTAGCCTATATGAAATAAATAAATTTTTAATTTTGAATTTTTTATTAAACTCTATCTTAGGGAGTCCACATGCAACCAAGTTTGCCGTCAAGTTTACCTGAGTAGTATCGATACTTTTGGTTCGATACCTAGGAAAGCTGCCGAAAGCTGTAGCCTATGCCTACCGAGACAAAATAGATAACGCATCAGGAAGAAAATACTATAGAGTTATAGACTATAGTCTGCTTACTTACGGTAGGTACTTTCCCAATTAATCGATACTTTTATCTCATCCCTAGATTTCACACGTTAGCAGTCTTAGTATATTTTATGTATGTATGTGACCTATGTTTCAACGTTTCACCGTAGCGCCTAAACTATTGAGCCGATTCTGATGAATGTCGATTGCTTATTGATTCCTGTGAAAGGCTTTACATTACACAAACAAAATCAATGGCTACGACGCATCAATCTTACATCCAATTTTTTAATAGTCGGGTTATAGATTTTAATTTTTTTCTTCTTCAATGGCAATGTTCTCTAATAGCACCATCATAGCACCAGAAACCGCGTCACCCATTAGAGGGCAATTAACGGTAAACTAAGTCAACTGGCAATACCTAATAGCCAATTAGCGTTACCTGTCTACGGTATCTACTATAATATTGAAGAAACACTATCTCCTAATTGATGCCACTCTTTAAGACACTGGAAAGTTACAGAGTTTAAAACACTGATGGTAAGTTGAAAACCTTTTGTGGAAAGTTACACTGGTCAATTGACCTCTACCAATAAAACGAACCTGGATCAAGCGAGTCGCAGGGAGCCGCTGAATCCAGGCGGCGCAAGACCGAGGCCTGTGGAGGTCCATGCAGGAGACTTATGTCCAGCAGTGGATGTCTATAAGTTGACAAAGAAGAAGAAGAATAAAATGAAAGAACTACTCGCAGATGCATAATCAACCGTGGTTTCGTTTTAGTTTGACAGGAGCGAAACATTACAAACTGCGTATTCGCAGACTTTTAAATATGAATGAATCAATGAATATCCTAAATACCTATTGGATACAAGCAAGCGTTACCTTGCGGAATTTCATGATAATACTAAAAGAAAAAGTACCTATCTAATATTTTGTTGAGTCCACAATGCTCAATTATTCCAAATCCTGTGCATTGTGGAGTCAACATCTACTGATGATGCTCCGTTGTCGGAGCGAAACGTGCGTCGGGTGTGTTTTGAAGGAGTTTGTTTGTCGCTACGTGTTGGTGTTGTGTTGTTCCTGTGTTTCTTCTATTTTGAAGAAACGACGGCGTACGACGCGGCCGGCGCGCGTTGCCATAGATACACATTTTTTTTCTGGTTTGGCGGATTACAGCAGAATATAACTTACTCCTTACTCACTCTTTCAGAATGAATATCCTGTTTTTTTCCGCTCCATAACATACAGAACGACGCAAGAAAAACTGTATATCTATCCTTTGCATGAAGCTGGTACTATTACCTATATTGTTATGATTTCACGTCACTCAAGGAGGGAAGGGAGAAATTAATGAATAAGTGAGTGAGTTAGTGAATGAATGAAAGTATACCAGTACAATAAAACAAAATACAAATAATTTAAAGAATACAAAGCAGATATGTAGAAAAGAAGGAACCTTTTAAATCCCTAGAGGTTTGACATTTTCCTAATTTTTACAAACAATCTAATCCAGTGATTTCGGTTCAGTCGGTCGATTAGTCACGGTGCCAGTTATATAGCTATAAATATTAATAGATAAATTGAACACATAACCACTCGTTTGCGGCGCACGATCGGATAAAAAAATCATTCATATTTTGGAACGCGTTTCACCGTAGACGATTTATCACTTTAGCAGACCTAGGGTTGCTCACTTTTTGTACAACAAATAAAGTAGGTATATCAATGAAGGAGAAAAACAATGAAGTCATCAAAGAGGTGTGACGTTGCGGGTTACGAGGGGAATAAAATCCGGAAGTCAACACAAAGAATTTATTTGAGTCGTGAGCCGAGAGGCCCGTCATTAATTTCGAGAGGCCCGTCATTAATTTATTCGAATCGTGAGCCGAGAGGCCCGTCATTAATTTATTTGAATCGTGAGCCGAAAGACCCGTCATTAATTTATTCGAATCGTGAGCCAAGAGGCCCGTCAATAATTGCGCTTCCCGAACCTGTAGTAAAAGAAAGAAAGAAACGTTTATTTTATAAATTGTGCCACACATCACCCAATAGGTATACCTCAATTAAGTTATCTAGATTAGGTTGTCCCGGCGCCTCCACCACTTGAGCATTAAAGACAAAAGGCGTCAAGCAGAAGAAGCTCCGTAACAAGTAAGTCATGTGTGGCACAACCCGGAAAAAAGGTCCCAACTCAACAAAATGCTGTGTGCTTTGTACCTGCACAAGAGCATACAGCGCTGATTTTCAGCCAGGACCCTGATTCCAATAGAGCCTACATGTTTTTTCTGTCGTAGGGTCGCAATGTTGTCGGTGTGAGAGCCGCGGCGCTTGAAGTTTTTATTTTGCGATAATTCGTAAGATATTCATTTAAATTATATGGTGTAAAAGATTATCATAATGTACATGAAATGCTTATAGATATATGCTATCTGCATAAACCTATCCCACCATTCATATTGTTAGAACTCAAAGGGATTAGGCAGCGTTTACGATATCAAATATAATATTAGCTACAGTTGGCAGCCCTAAGCGGACGGCGCGCATCACGTATTCGGCGCACAGAACAGTTTTTCAGCTGCAAGGGGTTGACACAGACAATAAAAATTCACGATCGCGGGGAATTTAAGCGTCAAATATTATTATGTTAACACGCTGCGCAAGTTTTTGAGGCAGTCACGAAATTAAATGGTTTTAATAACGATCAAAATGTTGGAACTTGGAACCAATCTTGCGATCGCCTAACAGTGCCGAAAACAATATAATTAGGATAAAAAATTCATATTTTTATCAGTGCTGCAATCTGTAGGGTTAGTGTAAGATTTAATTCGAACGATCGTGTTCGTATTCGATAACATTAACGTCAAAGTAAAATGAACCTTAACTGTATTGGTTTAAAGTCACAAATTCAGGCCAACCGATTTTATTATGATGTGTATGCATTCTTATACGTAAACGTACAAGAATACATACACGAAATTGTGCTCTAATTCAAAGTAAATTGAACCATAACTAAATGTAGTTATGGTTCAATTTACTTTGAGGCTAATGTTATCGAATACAAATACGATCAATCGAATTGAATCTTATAGTAATCCTATTGAATTTGCAAAAAATGTATAAACAAAGATTGTAGGATTTTGAATTCCAGTTCTTAATTCAGAATTGGATTCTGGATATTTCAGGCCATATATAGTATTTCGTGTGAAAGTGAACGTTGCCGAGACATGTAAACTCGTGCTAACCCTAAGATGAGTTTTATTCATATTTCAACCCCTTTGTAACTGAAAAACTGTTCCGTGCTCCGAATGCGTAATGCGGGTAGTCTGCTAAACTGACAAATCTTTTGCGCCTCGACAAATCTTTTAGACGTCTTGTTTATATAGACACTTTTACGTGTTTCTATGCCTATATCAGACCCCAACTCCGCCACCACATAAAAAATAGTGAAATTCCATAAACCCCAAAATATGTTATTGAATTAGAATAGACAATTCCACTTCTATTTCACTTGTCATGTAACTGACAAGTTGTGGCGGTACTTCAGCGATTTAAAAATTTAATTGACGCAATTTTGGCGCTGTAAGCAGATACGAGTGTCTCTGGAACTAATAATATTGCAAATGGAGCACTTACCTCTGTAATTATTCTATTAAATCCTATGCAATCATACAGTAGGTACCTAATTATAGAGGTCTATAATTAATCTATGATTTCATAGATCAATTATAGAGGTCGGTGCGCCATTTGCAATATTTGCAACAAGGGTGACATAATTCAAATTCGACGATGAGAGAATTCTCTCGCTAGGGAGAAATGTTCTATGGATGTTAACGATCTCGAAACGCAGTGGCCAGAGTGCGACAGAGCATAAGCTCACAACCCAAATCACAACCTCTCTCGCTCTTATTTTTTGTGCTTAGCGTAATATTGTTTTTATAGCAAAAAAGATAAATTTTCGACACTAAAATTCGTGAATTTTAGATTATGTCACTCTTGCCGCAAATGAGCGATCTCTTTCAACTCACGAGGGCGCGTGGCTCATGGTACTATGCGTGTCGTATAAGTATGAGCGAAAGCTTGCTCGCGCCTGACCGCTCCCACCTAGGCTCCTGACAGACACGCACACTTAGGTACGCAATGTGTGTAGCTACAAAACGTAACCACAAGTAAAGCTCACACGCCCTCGTGAATCGCAAAAACTATTCGAGAAATATGTATACGAGATACCTACCTAATATCAATACGAGAGACACATCGTATATCAAATGTGGCACTGCAAATTGATCCTTAATAATTTAAACTATCATTTTTAAAGAGACAGCCAATCCAGTGTCAATCATAGATTAATTATAGAGTTCATTGGAGAGTTGGCAGTCAAGGCATAACTTACAAGCCTTGTTGGCTTAGTATCAGCAATTTATTGTTTTTTTGTTGTCTACTAAGGTTGCGGTATAATGGATACCTGCACTCACTTGGCTGGTTAACTAAATACAAAGATACAAATCAATATTCAAGCTAAATAAAAACGTTTAACCCTCCAGCGCAACCCGTGGCCTTATTAACACCTTGGCGGGCTAAATTACAGGGCGATGTTCAAATGTATGGCATTTCCGACTTAATTGCCATCGGGTGTCTTACAGCCTTATTACTGGGCTCTGTGTTTAAAGTGTCGATATCGATCATTCTGTTCCTACAGTGTCTGCTAGTGTTGCACGCGATAGTAATAAATATCGATACTAGCCGTCACACACACTACACACAGCTAGCGATACTAATCGTATCCTTAAAAAGTGAGAATATCGATAGGCCTATCGATAGTTTTTAATGAATTAACTATAGTATCGATAACGATAGTAAGTAACGATACTAATCTATTATCGATGGTCTTGATAGTTTTTCATAACAACTGTATTAATAAATTAAAGTAGTAAGTATCTCATATAGTATCGGATTATCTGTGGTATTGATTGAAAACTATCGATATTAGCGAAAGTATTTATATTCAGTACAATCGATACTATTGAAAGATTTGTCTTATGTCAGTAGTATCGCAAAGTACTGGCTATCGATGCTATCGATAGTAGTGGAACTATCGACAATTATGCAACGCTAGTGTCTGCTGTAATAAAGTGTGGGTAGTTAGCTTGTTAAACCATTTTTAATCTATTAATTGCGCTTTAAACACGTTTTTTATATAAAAGGGAATCATAAAATAGAATGGTCTTGTTACGAAAATGTCATACTATGATATCAGTCGTATTTTTTTATCAGAAGAAGAAATCTGACAGGAGCAATAATTTAATCTAGTACCTACAAACTATAATTTAAGAAATATAAAACCGACTTCTATTTACCGAAACAAACAATAATTGAAAAGGGAACGGTTTCCATATTTTGAAAACTATTAGATTTATTTTGATGAAATTATATTAATGTTCCAGTTGTAGTTAATGTAAGAAAAAAAAAATGATCACAATTCAAATAACAATCGTGAATCGTAAGTAAGGTTATAAATAAGCGATATAATTTTAACTAATTTAGCTTAAGTAACTAAAGTTAATATACATAGTACATATACATATATATTATCAAAATATAATAATAATAATTGTCTTTATTTCAGGCTAAGTACCCACCCATAATTATATTGTTATAAACTTATAAATAAATTTTAAATCTAAATGAAAACAAATACCTAAAAGTATTACTATTGTTAAATGTATAAATAGTCTTTCTCTTATAGTAATTGTTGGTAAATTTAATTTTTCATTTTCAAATATTAAATCGTAAAGCGTGTTTTATTGCCTAATTTAAATCGTAATAAATTCGGTTTGCGATTCAACCCATAATTACCGAATGGTATGATATAAAACAAAATGGACGGTGGACCTCGCTCGATATCAATCTGGCTGGATTTATTTCCCCGGCGATCCGCCTCCGATATATCACTTTTAACCACATATACACGTACGAGCATCGGATCGGTTCTTATCTGTTTTCCTGCCGATACTTTTGACACTGTTTTTTTTTATATTTAAACCAGTTAAATTCCTTCGTAGCGTAGTTGTGGTTATCCGTTTTATACTGATAACTAGCTTTTTCCCGCGGCTTCGCTTACGTTAAATTCGATTTTTCCAACCCCTATTTTGTCCCCTTAGGGGTTGAATTTTCAAAATTCCTTTCTTAGCGGATGCATACGTCATAACAGCTATCTGTATGCCAAATTTCAGCTCAATCCGTCCAGTAGTTTAAGCTGTGCGTTGATAGATCAGTCAGTCAGTCAGTCAGTCACCTTTGCCTTTTATATATTTAGATATGTATAATTCGACTTGAAAGGCTTCATCATCGTCATCACATCAGCCACTGTTAGACATAGGCAGTGCCGGCTTTACCTATGGTGCAGGGTGTGCAAAGCATACGGGCGCAGGGTTGTAGGGGGCGCCGCGCCGAGCCGCGCTTGCTTGCTTCCAGACATCATTTAAAATTGCACCATTTTTTGCATCTGAATTTCCTTTCACTGGTAACAGTAAGTCAAATGGTATTCTTGTATTGTAAGTATTCCATTTTGGTCGCGCGTCTACTAGAGGGCGCCAAGATATTGATTGTACACGGGTATTACATGGGCTAGAGCCGCCTCTGGACCTATGTCCAGAGGGGGGGGGGGGCTTAAAAGAGGCCTATGCCTCTTTTAAGTAGCGCCAACGTTGCCTATCCTCGGCCTTTCGCATCCAATCGATGCCTGCCATTTTTCGGATGTCATCGCTCCATCTAGCCAGGGGGCGCCCTACACTCCGTTGAACGGCTTGAAAGGCAATAATTACAGTTACATTTGAATACACACATCATTGAAATCAGCAGAATTTTCTGCGTTGATTGGTCTCATGCTGAAATCTATGGACCGCACTCTCAATTAGACTCAGACTTAAGACACAGTTAAAACGAGACAGATTTCTGTCAGAGTATATTATTTGTGTCTCGTTTTAACCTCTATCTTGAGTCTGAGCTGAGTTGAGAATAATGCAGCAGCATTATTCTCGTACCACCAGGAAGAGTTTTGCTGTCGCTTTTTAACTTTTGTGGTTTTGATGAAATAATTACTAACCCATACTATTTCAGAAAATATTGGGAAAATGGATAATTTTTAAATATCAGTTTATTAAGCCTTTAAACTACATTAAAAATTCGTTGGAATCGAGTACCTAGTAATGACTAACAGGCGTTTTTTTTTTTACAATTTTTTTCCAAAAAAAAAAAACATTAAAATGCTCTAGATAGTGTAAGCTTGCCAAAACGTCGCTTGGTAATTACTGCCGTTCAAACTTCGGTATCCGGAAAATAAGGAACTCCACAGAATAACATGCACGAAAAAAGTTCAAAAACTGTAACCCGACTACAGAAATAATATAGTAACCAAGTTGAAGTTGACTAATGTTTTCCTATCCCCTCCAAATAAGCGGAAAGCTTTTGCTAGGAATGGGCACGACAATAGTCAATGGTCGAACCTGCGACCTTCAGTTTTCAGTCCGCACCTTTAACCGTTGGGCTATTGAGGCTTAAAAATTAGATGTAACATACCTAAGTCAAATTTTGACGACCTCCCTGGCGCAGTGGTGAGCGCTGTGGTCTTATAACTGGGAGGTCTCGGGTTCGATTCCCGGCGGGGGCAATTTAGTAATTTATTATTTCTAAATTGTCTCTGGTCTGGTCTGGTGGGAGGCTTTGGCCATGGCTAGTTACCACCCTACCGTCAAAAACGTGCCGCCAAGCGATTTAGCGTTCCGGCACGATGGTGTGTAGAAACCGATTAGGGGTATGGGTTGAATTTACACTGCTATACCCCTTCCAAGTTAGCCCGCTACCATCTTAGACTGCATCGTCACTTACCATCAGGTGAGATCGCAGTCAAGGGCTATCTTGCCATAGAATAAAAAAAAAAAGGTAGGGTGGCAACCAGCCACGGCCAAAGCCTCCCACCAGACGAAAACCACCAGACTTTTGGCTATTCATAAGACATTAATTTAATCTAAAGTCAATTAGGGATGAAAAGGACTTACAGTTTTAATTAATTGTACTTTAATTACTATATATAATGCAACTTTGTAAGTTTACGAGCGCAATGTTTAGCATTACTTCATTTCTCATTGTTATTTATTGAGTCAATTTAAGTTGTTAAAGAATTTAATAATTATTGCGGAATTTTCGACATTGGAAAATCAATTATGAACAATTAGATACATGAATATGAATGAATGAATGAACTTTTGATGTAAATACACCGCACATGGAAAAACAAAAAACATGACAATGTTCTTACAAAAACATAATACAATTTGCTTTCCTTATCTCCTTTGCTTATCTCTTATTATTTAATTGCTACCTGGAAAATATTACTAAAATAAAAGCTAATATATAAGAGAGTCACATACATGTAAAATATAATATAAGTAGATTAAAATTAAACCATCATTGCAGATTTGCGTATTTATAATATTTAAATAATATATCTATTATTAGTGAATTCCATAACGACAAAATTGGCAAAGTTACAACTCCATGGAAGAAATCGACTCTGCGTCCGCAATAGGGTTGCCAGATTTTTTTTCAGTCTATATGGGACAAATTATTAAATGGGCAAAAATACGGGATTTCAGTTTTTTACCCGGGACCACAGATATGCTCTAAAATCTGTGCCCGGGACAAATAAAATAGTAAATTATATAATGTCATTTTTTTTTATATTTTTCCGAGGATCGAGTCTGTTTTAACATATTTTTATTCGTTCTAATATATCTGTAAAAATCAATACAATTATAATCGTAATGAGAAACGCTTATCAACTTGCTTTTTTACAAAACGTTGCCTGTGTGAATACTTGGACTTGGACTTGATTTCATAATGAAAAACGAAGTACGGTTCAAATACGGCACAGAGTCAGTCCCGCCGGGACATTTTAAACTATGCCTAAAATACGAAACGTCCCGGGAAAAACGGGACGTTTGGCAACGCTAGTCAGCAGTCTACAAGCTAGTGCTACTTATTGTAATCTTTTATTTTGTAATACTTATTGTAATCTCATATTTTCTTATTGTAATATTTTGTTTTGAAAAGACCAACTGCTGAGTTTCTTGCCGGCTCTTCTCAGCAAAATTGCTTTCAAAACACCTGTGGGAGAGTCTTGACTTGTCTAAAAGCCACAAGTCGTTCTACATAAAGTAAATAATTTTGAATTTTGGATGGTTCATGTGTGAACAATCGTCCGTTGCAAAATACCGTTACTAGTATCTGTAAGAAAGTCTGTAAGTAAGTAGTCTGTAAGATTTGAATGTCAAAACGTATAAGGAGTTTAGTTGTCGTTTTAAGGAAAAGAACGTTCAAACTATGGTTAAATTATTAACTAACAGTTTCTGCGATATGGACATAAAAATATCTTCGGCTGCAATTTGCGTTTTTTCTGACCCTTCCTAACACGTAAGCAATAACGTCGCGACAACATAATATCACTCATTGTGGTCGCACATGGTCAATAAGGAACTATTTTAATTGCGTCTACATTCCCTCAAAGGACTACATACATGAATACATGAAAAAATATTGAATAGCTTCTTTTTACTTTCTAACTTTCGCTACTGAGCTTGCCATAAGGATGCAAGGTATTTATTACAGAACACTGTTCGCTTTACAATAGTTATTTGTTCAACAAGATAGCAAAGTTCATTTTTGTTGCGAGTGCTTAGTTTGAATCCCGAGTAAGCGAAGGATTCTAATATAAAATCACGAGCGTAGCGAGTGATTCTAAGTTAGAATCCTGAGAGTAGTGAGGGATTCAAAGGCACAAGAAGCAAAAACTTTGCTATCGTGTGATACATACAACTTTTCACCTCAATAGCGAAAAAAAAAATACAAGATGTAAGAAAAATATTTATTAAAACATAAAGGATATTTTACAATTTGAAAAATTAGGTTTCTTTATTTAAACACTTTTCAATATCATGAGCGGTGAAAACTTTTGATTTTTTAGATTAGTGCCCCTCCGACTGTCTTTTCAAAAATGCAATAAGTTTAGGATAAGTTTCAATGTGAACGTCGCATTTCGATTTGATTGTAGCTTTTAACATGGAGTAAATACTCCATAATGTAGATGGTTACCTTGTTTTAGACAATTCCATGAAATATGATAAAATCACAGTCTCTGAATACGACTTCGCACCCTTAGAAAGTCTCCAATCATTAAATAATTCATACGCTTTCAAGTATTTTTCACGAGACTTTTCCGGAAGAAAGTTTAATTCAGCGTTAGACACTAATTCTTTTAATTCTGAAGGTGTTAAATTATCATAAGATTCACTCATTTTGTTATTTTAAAATTCTTACAACAAATAGGTAACTACTAAGAAATTAGTACCTAATTAAGATATAGAATAGAGTTAATTATTTTTTTTTTTGCCGCCATTTTATATTACTCTTTTGTCTGCGTTCGGAATTGTGTCATTCATAAAATAAGATATATTAATTAATTAATTTTAATTTTCTTTTGTTTGTTATGAAATTATAAATTTCCGAATTGCCCCCGCCGAGAATCGAACCCGAGACCTCCCAGTTATATAGGACCACAGCACTCACCACTGCGTCAGGGAGGCCGTCAAAAAACCTACTTGGAAATTTTCCTACCTGGGAAGAAAAAATTTACATTCGGCGGAGAAAGTTCCCAGGAAATGAAGATGAAGATGCTGAAGGATGGAAAATTACCCGTAGTCGTAAATGTTACCATAACTGAGTATAATTTACCTAAACGTAAAAATTCTTTTTACAAAACCGACTTATCTAACGCCATCTACAAAGTAATTGTGCCTATAAAATTTGAAGAGTTCCTTCGATTTCTCCAGGATCCCATAATCAGATCCTGACCTGATGACAATGGGACTACCTGAGAATTATACCCTGTCAAACAAAAAAAGGATTTTTTCAAATCGTTCCAGGCGTCTTCGAGTAATCGGGGAACATACATAAAAAAAAGAATCTGACGAATAGAGGACCTTCTCCTTTTTTGGAAGTCGGTTAAAAGTCATCTATTTTTAAATATAATTATGTAAATGGTAGTCTGCATAGTAAAAAGGTAAGATGCAACTATTCCTTGCTCTATACTTATTTAATAAAAAATGATTTCATTAACAGCTAGGTACAATATAGCTAATTAGTATTTACTGTAGGTACCTACTACAAGTGAATACAACAAAGTAGGTTACTTATTATTTTCTGTTTTTGAAGTAATAGCATCATATTAATTACCCAGATCCCTGTAATTACCTGATTAACATTTAAGAAAATAACAATTAAACATATTAAGTAAGTCAATAATCACCTAATTATTTAAAACATGCTATTTTCAGTGAGCGTGTTTATTTACTTATTTTTTTACAAAATTCTGTCGTCGTGAATATTTAATATTAATTACTTACCGATAAAATTTTGAAACGGCTAGCCTATCAGCTAATGTGTAGTTACCTACTACCTAGATTAGACCTTCATAAATACTTAAAACTACAGTTCCTTCAAATTCAGATTCCAATTAAAAATTATAATATGATATATTTCACGTAAAAAATATCGAAATGATTATATAACAGAGTGAAAACTAATTTAAATAACCTTATTGTTATACAACTAAGTTAGGATTTATAATAATAGGCGGTATAGGCATATAATTAAATCTAAAATTAAAACTATAATAAACCTAAAACCCCATCGAAATATACTTACATATTATATTAATTAAATAGTAATAGCACGTAACTAAATGTCATTTCGAACTATAGTATTTACCATTTATGAATTTTATGATCAAATACATGATGTAACAACATAAAACATAAAACGCCATAATTAATTGAATCCAAAATAAAATTGTAATATGTTAACACCTGGCATCTCTTCACACATTTGTGGGCTAAGGCAGACACGATGCATTGGTCGGCGACACTTGCGACTGCATCGCGTTTTGACGACTTTCGATCGCTGTAACGAAATCGCGCGATTTAACGTTTTGACGATTTCTAAATACATGGAAATCAAAATCAAAATCAAAATCCATTTATTTTTTTAAATAGGTAGTATAAATTCTTGTAGGTATTGCTATGTATCACTATTTCATGCCGTAAGGCGTACAAATTTTTACCTTAAAACTAGAAAATATCACTAGATACATACATTAAAATTTTTTTCATCAATGTATTCTGTGATACAATAATAATTTTTTTCCTTGAGAATCTTTAAGACTTTTTGTTTGAAGGTATTGTAATTTAGCTGTCTAATATTTTGGAAGCGTTCGGACGCGGTATTGAGCTTCCGAAAACTGACTAACAATCGTAGGAATCGCGTGATTTAACATTTTGGCAATTTTTGAATACATTGAAGGTTTGGACGATAATGAGCTTCTGAAAACCGACTAAAAATCGTTAGATCGTGGATCTCTGATGCTATGCAACTCGATTACCGCGACTTGCGATTGTATGTCATGTTCATTAAAACTGTTCGGACGCAGTATCCGAAAAGCAACTAAAAATCGTTAAAATAAATATTTAATCATCAGTGCTTAAAAACGCAACTTGGTCGCCGCGAATGGCGATTGCATGTGTGAGCAATGAAGCGTTCGAAAACGGCATCGCTTTGGAATAGCGACTAAAATCGCTAAATCGCGGAATCGCCGATGCTAATAGATTCGCGTCTGCACTTGCCCTTGTTCTGTACGCACCCTTGGCAGTTATGCTTATGTGTCATACTTGACAGTTAATTGCGAAAGAACTAAAATATTTCTAATTATCTTTAACATATTCGGTTTAATAAAACATATTTTATAATTTTATCCACATATTTGGAATGTAAAAAATATTTGTTTTCAATTAAAATATTATAGTTACGCATTTTTCTGTGGAACGAGACGTTTATGGAAAAATTCACTTCTGTTTTTAGGTTTAGGTCCGTTCATAAAAATATTTCTGTGCGTCATTTATCAGCATTCTTCTATAAAATATTAAAAAATGTACTTACATAGTTTTAAATATTTGTAGCGCATACCCAACATGCAATAAAGTTATAAGATGTAAAAATAAAAATATTATATTTCCATGAATTTCACAGTGAAGTATTAATTTATGGCCAATGCGATAAAAAGTAATGGCAGGACAATGAAATGCCTAACAAAATTTGCGAAACTGTTAACTTTCGCCGTTTGACTGGGACACTACAAATTATGAGTGTCAATTCAAAAGTAAAGGTTAACTCCTGCTAGACCTTTAGAAGCATTTTTTGTGACTACACATCCGTTCAACTTATAAATGATAATTCGTCAAGTGAGTCACCGGGCATCAAATCGACGACCGGAGAGTCTTGGGTCAACGATTAGCACTTACATCACTTACGCTTAATTTATGAAGAGCTCTTGGCATTTCCTGACGACACCGACCGTCATTTTAACTACCTTTTTAGGTTCGGACCCTATTGCTAATTCTCCACTGTCTGTCCGTTCGTCTGTTTAATGCTGTATCTCATGAATTTTTTCAGCCTATAAGGGACAAATGGTTAAAAAATACGGGATTTCATTTTTTTACCCGGGACAAATAAAAAACAAAATTATTTTGTGTCATTTTTTTTTTATATTTTTCCGAGGATCGAGTCAGTTTAAACATATTTTTATTCGTTTTAACATACCTCCAAAAATCAATACAGTTAGGTATAATCTTAATTAGGTAGGTACAAACGGTCATCAACTCGCTTTTTTACGAATGTTGCGTGTGTGAATACTTGAATCGATTTCATAATGAAAAACGAAGTACAGTTCAAATACGGGACATAGCCTGTCCCACCGGGACATTTTAAATTATGCCTAAAATACGGGATGTCCCGGGAAATACGGGATGTCTGGCAACGCTACTCATGAACCTGAATAGGTAGAAACTTGAAATTTTCACAGAATGTGTATTTCTGCTGCTGCTGTAACAAATAATAAAAAAAAAATATTAATTAAAGAGGGTTTGAACTTAATGATAGCTGGTGTTAAATCTTTCACAAAGGTACAGAACACTGTGTGGGCCCGACTCGCGCTTGGCCGATTTCTCTATTTGTTTTCTCACTTTCTAGAATTCTAACGACCTCCCTGGCGTAGTGGTGAGCGCTGTGGTCTTACAACTGGGAGGTCTCGGGTTCGATTTCCGGCGGGAGCAATTTGGAAATTTATGATTTCTGGTCTGGTCTGGTGGGAGGCTTTGGCCGTGGCTAATGACCACCCTAAAAGACGTGCCGCCAAGCGATTTAGCGTTCCAATACCATGGCGTGCGGAAACCGATTAGGAGTAAATCTACACTGCAATATCCCTTCCAAGTTAGCCCGCTACCATCTTAGACTGCATCGTTACTTAAAATCAAAATCAAAATTTATTTATTTCATGTAGGCCAACTTGTAGCTCTTATGACACGTCATAAATTTACCCCAGGTTCGGAATGCAGATTCTGCTGAGAAGAGCCGGCAAGAAACTCAGCAGTTGCTCTTTTCAAAAAAATTTTTTTTTTTACAATTGTTAACAAAACTAGGCTATGCACACAATGTTTCCACACAGAAGTTTCAAAAATGCACACCTACCACAACCTAACACATGTTAATATGGGCAGACACAAAGCAGACCCATTCCCGTTGGCGGCACCCGTTCACGAGCATGACGCATGATCCAGCCTTACTTACCAAGTTACCATCAGATGAGATCGCAGACTATCTTGTCATAAAAAAAAGGATTATATTATCAAAAAGTTATTTCAGAACACGATTTCGCGTCCAAGTAACACGAATTTGTTACGATTGTACCTTCGTAGCTTTATGAAGTCACCCCCTGGCCGCCCGTCGTATTATATCTTGATTGAATTTCGGCGGAGGTAGAACGCAATTTTGATTGCATGTCCCGCGTCTGCTTATTTTGTTCCAGGATTGAATGAGGGATATGAGATAGAAATGGAAAATTCCACTTGTTATCCACAAATTGATGCAAATTGAAAACAATGACTTCAGTGGTAAGCTGGCTGGTAACACGTGAACAAGTGTAAGTTAAACATTTAAAATGCCCCCGTCTTGTGAATCTATGGCTGGACTATGTAGTATATACCTGACATTAAGCTATTGCATAGCTTCTATCGCGGGCCAGCGTGGAGACCGAATCCAGAAATTCCGTAACGAAAATAACCTGACACGGGACTCCTCTACGGTGAGCCGCTAGATGGCATTGATAAAAAATGCTATGCAATAGCTTTACCGCGGCATTCGGGGACTGCCCGATTGATTTTTTTATTTTATTTTATTTGAGGAAACATACAGTGTACTTAGTAAAAATTTAAAGCCAAAACCTAAATTGTTTCCAATGAAACTTAGCATTTATTAATTAAGTACATTATTATCCGACAACGGAACAATCGGGTGTAGCAGAAAAGAGAACACAAAAACGATAAGTTATAATTTTCAAACAGAAGCTTGCCGAAAATTCTGCTTCATTATTAGATTCTCTTCCTCGAATATCATCTATCTAACACCTTATTCATTGAGACAAAATATGTGATCCGCCATTTTTAGGCGGCGGCCATCTTGGAATGATTTTCATGAAACATGGCTGAGAACACTCCCGACTTATTCACCTTTTAAACAAAAAAAAAAAACAAAATCAAAATCGGTTCATCCGTTCGGGAGCTACGATGCCAGAGACAGACACACACACACACGCACGCTAGCGCGAAAGCACGCACACACACACGTCAAACTTATAACACACCGTCGTTTTTGCGTTAAATTAAATTTAAAAAAGACGTGTGGCACTCGGGAACTGCCGCGGTAAAGCTATTGCATAGCATTTTTTATCAACGCCATCTAGCGGTGAGAGGAGTCCCGTATCAGGTTATTTTCGTTATGGAATTTCTGGATTCGGTCTCCACGCTCAAGGCCCGCGATAGAAGCTATGCAATAGCTTAATAATTAAAATTTTGTCCTCCCAATCGAGTGCGGCCACGGCGGCCACCCAAGTAGCACAGGAAGGCTGCTTAGCAGCTGAATAACGAATTCCCGTCACGCTTAAAGCTGTATAAAAAAGCTGCATAAGGGCTGTATACGGCCGTATACAGCTCTTATACCTCTTAAATGGGCACAAATTATACAGCCTTAAGTTGAGTAAAAGATTACAAGTTACTCTTTATTCAGCAAATATGTCACGTGACGTAAAAGTGAAGTAGCAAACTTAATCTAGAAAATTAATATAGGGTAAAAGCCGGATAGTTGCCTCGGACGGATACATGCCTCAGTTTCAAATGCTCTATGTTAGACGTATTGACAGTGTTTCTTTTCGGTTATAATTGAAAGCGCCCCCCGCGCAGGCCTCAGTGCCGCGTAAGCCGTTGAAGTAGGCGCACGTGTTTTGTCCGTGTGAGTAAAAATCTTCCGCGGCGATACTTCGACGAGCGTCAGAATTATATTGGTAAGTAATCTCTGTTAAATATTTTTATAACTGATTGCGATTTTCGTAAAAAAAATATTTCTTTGAATGCATTAGAGTTCAAATTGCACTGTTTATTACGTTTTATTGTTAAATATTTTTTATTTATTTCGTAAATAAAAAGGGCAAGTATCCGTATCAAAAAGGATAGTTGCCTATCTGTCTTTTGCGGATAGTTGCCCTAGGGCAACTATCCGTAACTATACATTTTTAACGAGCAAAGACAGATTTTTTTCTTAGTTATTTTTTCATTTGGTTTTACTATTTTTTCTTGGTGATTTTTTTTTTATTTGTTTTCATTAAAGTTTATATTAAATAAAATAAATATTCAACAGCAAAATGCCTCGCAAGTATAAACGAAAGTCAGGCGTGGTGCCGCGCCACATCAACTGGACAGAAGATAGTTTAGCACTTGCGTTCGAAGAACTAAATAAAAAACAAAAAAGTATCAACGAAATATCCCGGATTTATGGCATATCCTCTCGAACCTTAAGAAGACGGTATGAAAAGAGAAACCAGCTACTGGTAACCCAAGGTATGTCAAGGATTTAAAATTCTATATTTAGCTTATAAATAAAATAATCTATTTACATACCTACCTACTTATCTAATTGTATTTTTAACATTTTTAGGAAAATACCCGGTCCTTGGCTTTGAAAATGAAAAAAGACTAGTATCCCATATACTGAAGCTCGGAGACGCAGGATTTCCTCCTGAAAAGAGTTTAATTCGCCAATTAGCCTATCAGTTTGCCGAAAAACTAGGATTGAAGCACAATTTTAATAATGAAACTAAGATGGCTGGACCGCAATGGTTGAAAAGTTTCCTTGAAAGAAATCCCGAAATAGTTGTGAGGCAAGCTGAGGGCTTATCAATTCAAAGAGCGAAGGGTCTAAGCAGGGCCGAAGTAGCCAAATTTTTTGATCTGCTCATAACCGTCTTAACTGATAATGATTTACTGGATAAGCCGGAGCGAATTTTCAATATGGATGAATGCGGTGTCCAACTCAACAATAAACCTGGCAAGGTATTAGCCAAGAAAGGTACTAGAGCAGTGAAATCACTTACTTCCGGTGAAAAAGGTGAAACAAATACCGTTATTGCTTGTTGCAACGCTATCGGCAATTTTCTCCCACCTGTTCTGATTATCAAGGGGGTAAATAAAAAGCCAGAATTTGAAGAAGGACTTCCTCTTGGTTCCAAAGTTTATATGCAAAAGAAATCAGCATATATTTCCTCAGAACTTTTTTACAAGTGGCTGACTGAACATTTTATACCCCACAAGCCTCCAAGAAAGGTATTACTAATTTTAGATGGTCATTCATCACATTCCAGTGCTGTCAATATGCTAGAAACTTCTCGTGACAATGATGTGATACTGCTTTGTTTACCTAGTCATACTACTTCTGCTTTACAACCTTTAGACGTATCTGTATTCGGACCGTTTAAAAAATACTATTATGCGGAGACAAACAATTTTATTCGCACCAATCCACAAAAAAAACTGAACCGGTACAACTCTGGTCAACTGATAGCAAGGGCGTGGATTCGAGCAACTACACCTGCCAATGCAATAAGTGGTTTTCGCGGCAGCGGAATCTATCCAGTCAATCCAAATGCTCTGTCTGATGCTGAATTTGCTATATCAGATATTGCATTGGAGGAGCTTACGCAGGAACAAGAGTCTGAAACTATAAATGATCAAGTACCAGGCGCTTCTGGAGAACTAGCGTTACGTGAGCGCATACAGGAATCTGAATATGACCGAGGTAATGTACTAAGTCGACAGAACGAAGTGACTCTACAAGACGATCAAGTCCCAAGCTACTGTGATAAACATAATCCAGGAACTATCGTAAATGAAACTGAGAAGAATAGCGTGAACCAAAATTACACGCCACCTAGGCCGTCCTCGAGTCTTTTGGCTCTTTCTCATGATTGTTTAGCCCTAGGAGATGGCGAAATTGAAAATTAGATTTTAGATAATACTGAACTATCATTACCATCGCTGATATCTTTAAATGAGTCACAGAACAAAGATCTACAAAAAGAAACACCATCGAAATTTTTACATCAATCATCTCCTATACCAAAAATTCCGCTGAGTATGTCTAAAAGGGCTAAACAATCAGCAGAAATTTTAAACTCGAATGATAAAATAATCGAGAAGAAGAATAAAACTGAAAAAGCAAAGGAAAGAAGCATAATGAAACAAACGAAAGAAACAAAAACCAAACCAGTTGGTAGCAAAGAAAGGATGACGAAGAAAAGAGGGCGACCACAAAAAGATAAAAAATCAAAACAATATAGAGATATTACCAGCAGTGAATCAGAATCAGATAGCACAGATTTTATTGATCTAACTAAAGGACGGGCTTTAAAGAAAAGAAAAATTCGTATCTACAGTTCAAATGAAGAAAATGTTACAAGTTCAAAAACATCTAAAGGAAAAGCAACTAAAGGGCTACCAATCAAAGGCAAAAAAAACAAAACGTCTATACACTATAGACACTGAAAATATATTAAAAGTAAAAAATGCTAATTCAAAAATAGAAAATACCAATAAAGAAGTTTCAGTTGATAATTATTGTGCAGAATGTTTTGAAAATTATAAATTAACTAAATCGAAATCAGATTGGATTAAATGTGACATGTGTCGAATGTGGTTGCATGAAACTTGTACAACATTCAAAAACCATTGCCTGAGATGTGGCAAGTTGAAAACCTTGGCTTCTGGTGATAATCAATGCTAAGGCCAAAGTTGATTACCATATTTTTAATATTTAAGATAAAAAACCTTAGTATTTTTAAGTATTGATTAGGTAATAATTTAACTTCTCTTAGTACTTAATAAAGGATCTCAGTAAGTAATAAGGACTGAATACTTACTTAACAGATGCTAATGCCAAAGTTAATTCTTATTTTGTTTATTGTTCTATCTTTAAAATAAATAATAATGTTTCAATATTATTTTGGATACCTAATTACCATTTTTGAGTCTATTTTTGTTGTAATTTAATGTTATAATTTAACTTTAATTAATACTTAATAAAAGATTGTATTCAATAATAAAAACTGATTACTTAAATTAATATAAGTTCATTTCTATTTCAAAAAAAAAAAACAAATAGGCAACTATCCTCACATTAGGCAAGTATCCCCCGAACCATTTTTAACGTTAGGCTACTATCCGCCATAGTAGGCAACTATCCCCTTTTTTAGAGGTCTCATAAAACAGGATTTACTCAAAACTAATAATATTTATATTTGAAAAAATAGGCTATGTTAGAAGATTAATAAACTATGTTTAAGAATACACTTTGAATAAAAAAATTATTGGTACACATTTTTAATAAAAGAGCTTTTTTAAAAAGTGTGGCAACTATCCGGCTTTTACCCTACCTGTAGCTTAAACACAATTTCGTGGAGTGAATTGAATACGTGTGGTTATATATTCAAAGTTAAGTGCATTGTTTTCATATTTATAAAAGAAAAATGATTGGGAATGTAATTTTACTGACATTATACATATATATTACCTAAGAAAATTTTAGTGCGCCACGAAAATATTCGGTTTTTAATTAGTTTCGTGATATAAATAAGCCGTGATGAAAACTTGAATAAACAATTTTTAGTGCTTTGAAAAGAATTATAAGATAAAAAGTTGTTATTATGATATCGAGAAGTAAAAACTAATGCAATGCATTCCTAATTCATACACAAAACATCATAAAAGTTGAAAAATGAATCGGTATATTTATATAGATTATGAGGTTATACAACAAAATGGTGGATTCATGTTAAACAGCGACGTGAATAGTTAAAACTCTGATATTCAGCAATAAGCTGTAATGTGGGCCACATATCATTAATATATATATAGCTACTGGGGCTGATTCACTGACACACTGATTCACTGATTCACTGATTCACTGACTCATTGATCACCTCTCCTGTAAAATTTTGTATGGAAAAATTTTTTTTCACTCACGGTTTCGTATAGAGGAAAAAAATTCATTCGGAACAAAAATATGGAGAGAGCTGATGATTGAGGGTTTCGAAGACGGGTGAGGAGCACCGGCCAGGGTATCGAAGATAGGTGGGGGGTGTTCAACCAAATGTCACTCGAAACCTCATCCAATTGGCAAAGAGCCGAAAAAAAACTCCAAAATGGCGGATTCAAGATGGCGGCCATACAAATTTCGTCGGTGTCTATCTCGGAGACTATAAGAGATGGAAGAGTGGTTTCTTGGAAAAAGATGATCAAGACCCGAAGGTCTACTTGATGAATAGAAAAAAAATTCAAGATGGCAGAATTAAATTTTTTCCATACAACATATATGCAAGACTTTGTGCGGCGCCTTTTCAAAATTTCTGATGGTTTCGTATAGAGGACAAAAATTTATTTGGAGGAAAAATATGGAGAGAGCTGATGGTTGAGGATTTCGGAGACGGGTGAGGAGCACGGCCAGGATATCGAAGATAGGTGGGGAGTGTTCAAACAAAAGTCATTCGAAACGTCATCCAATTGGCAGGGAGCTGAAAAAAAAATCCAAAATGGCGGATTCAAGATGGCGGCCATACAGATTTCGTCGGTGTCTATCTCGGTGACTATACAAGGTGAAAGAGTGGTTTCTTGGAAAAAGATGATTAAGACTCGAAGATCTACTTGATGAATAGAAAAAAAATCAAGATGGCGGAATTTATTGTTTTCATAGAAAATGTATGCAAGACTTTGATACGTTCCTTTCCAAAATTTCTGATGGTTTCGTATAGAGGATAAAAATTCATCTGGATGAAAAATATGGAGGGAGCTGATGATTGAGGATTTCGGAGACGGGTGAGGAGCACGGTCAGGGTATTGAAGATATGTTGAGGGTGCCCAAACAAAAATCACTCGAAACATCATCCAATTGGCAATGAGCTGAAAAAAGATACCAAAATTGCGGATTCAAGATGGCGGCCATACAAATGTCGTCGGTGTCTATCTCGGAGACTATAAAAGATGGAAGAGTGGTTTCTTGGAAAAAGATGATCAAGACCCAAAGATCTACTTAGTGAACAGAAAACACGCGGTTCGCTTTAGCGAGCCGCGCACCCACGCGCCCTACTAGTTAATATATATATAGCTACTCGTGCTGATTCACTGATTCACTCACTCACTCACTCACTGACTCATTGATCACCTCTCCTGTAAAATTTTGTATGGAAAAAAATTTTTTCACGCATGGTTTCGTATAGAGGACAAAAATTCATTCGGAGGAAAAATATGGAGAGAGCTGATGATTGAGGATTTCGGAGACGGCTGAGGAGCACCGGCCAGGGTATCGAAGATAGGTGGGGGGTGTTCGACCAAATGTCACTCGAAACCTCATCCGATTGGCAGAGAGCCGAAAAAAAACTCCAAAATGGCGGATTCAAGATGGCGGCCATACAAATTTCGCCGGTGTCTATCTCGGAGACTATAAGAGATGGAAGAGTGGTTTCTTGGAAAAAGGTGATCAGGACCCGAAAGTCTACTTGATGTATTAAAAAAAAATTCAAGATGGCGGAATTTTTTTTTTTCCATACAAAATATATGCAAGACTTAAATTGATTCTTTTTCAAAATTTCTGATAGTTACGTATGGAGGACAAAAATTTATTCAGAGCAAAAATATGGAGAGAGCTGATGGTTGAGGATTTCGATAACGGCTGAGGAGCACCGGCCAGGGTATCGAAGATAGGTGGGGGGTGTTCAACCAAATGTCACTCGAAACCTCATCCAATTGGCAGAGAGCCGAAAAAAAATTCCAAAATGGCGGATTCAAGATGGCAGCCATACAAATTTTGTCAGTGTCTAACTCAGAGAGTATAAAAGATGGATGAGTGGTTTCTTGGAAAAAGATGATCAAAACAATAAGGTCTACTTGATGAAGAGAAAAAAATTAAAGATGGCGGAATTTACGTTTTTCATACAAAATATATGCAAAACTTTGATACGGTTTCTTTTCCAAATTTCTGATGGTTTCGTATAGAAGACAAAAATTCATTCGCAGCAAAAATATGGAGAGAGCTGATGATTGAGGATTTCGGAGACGGTTGAGGAGCACGGCCAGGGTATTGAAGATAGGTGGGGGGGGGTGTTCAAACAAAAGTCACTCAAAACCTCATCCAATTGGCAGAGAGCCGAAAAAAACTTACAAAATGGCGGATTCAAGATGGCGGCCATACAAATTTTGTCGGTGCCTATCTCGGAGACTATTAGAGATGGAATAGTGGTTTCTTGGAAATAGATGATCAGGACCCGATGGTCTACGTGATGAATAGAAAAAAATTCAAGATGACGGATTTTTTTTTCATACAAAATATATGCAAGATTGATACGGTTTCTTACAAGATGGAATAGTGGTTTTGGAAAAAGATGATCAAGACCCGATGATCTACTTGGTGAACAGAAAACACGCGGTTCGCTTTAGCGAGCCGCGCACCCACGCGCCCTACTAGTCCATTATATAGCTATTAACTTCATAATAGTTCACACGTGCCCCCTTAATAAGTCAGTGTAATAAGAGTTCACAAATACCTTCTTATACAGCATTTGGCGTAATTTTATCCACTAAACAGCTCTTATTCAGCCTAAGCTGTTTAAATATCACTGACAGCTATTATGCAGCTGTGGGATCACCAGTGTACTCTTAAAAGAGTCTTAATACGCATAGAGTTTCAAATAGGTCTAAAAGTGAGTATTTATACAGCTATCTGTGCTACTTGGGCAATCTCCTCAGAGAATAGCCATCTGCGCGGGAGATATTATAGTGCACAAGCGTGTGTGCAAACACGGTTACATTCTCATAACCCGATTTTTTTTTTTTTTTATTCGCTGACAAGATAGCCCTTGACTGCGATCTCACCTGATGGTAAGTGACGATGCAGTCTAAGATGGTAGCGGGCTAACTTGGAAGGGGTATAGCAGTGTAAATTCAACCCATACCCCTAATCGGTTTCTACACGCCATCGTGCCGGAACGCTAAATCGCTTGGCGGCACGTCTTTGACGATAGGGTGGTAACTAGCCACGGCCAAAACCTCCCACCAGACCAGACCAGAGACAATTTAGAAATTATAAATTCCTAAATTGCCCCCGCCGGGAATCGAACCCGAGACCTCCCAGTTATAAGACCACAGCGCTCACCACTGCGCCAGGGAGGTCGTCAAAATCGGTCGTCGTCCGATGGGATGGAAATCCGACACGACCGGCGAAAGATCAAGCGCAGGGCCGATGGCTCGCAAATCACTCACAGAAAATCCGACCTGGAATCGAACCTACTGTATAACATACCTATGTCGAATTAGTTACTAAAATTAAATTAGATTTTCTTGACAAAATTACTGTTCAAAGTGCCAAATTCTCAGGGACCTGCAGTGTCCCTCCAACAATCTAATCAAAAGTGTGATGTGATTTATTTACTACGACATTGAGGCTATAAATTAAATCAAAATAAAGGCTCATCTGCTAAAGCTTTAATAGATGAGCCTTATGGGGGAAGACACAAACACATAGATTTGACGACCTCCCTGGCGCAGTGGTGACCGCTATGGTCTCATAGCTGGGAAGTCTCGGGTTCGATTCCCGGCGGGGACAATTTGGGAATTTATAATTTCTGAATTGGCTCTGGTCTGGTCCGGTGGGAGACTTTGGCCGTGGCTAGTTACCACCCTACCGTCAAAGACGTGCCGCCAAGCGATTTAGCGTTCCGGCACGATGGCGTCTAGAAACCAACTAGGGTTGAATGTACATTGCCATACCCCTTCCAAGTTAGCCCGCTACCATCTTAGACTGCATCGTCACTTACCATTAGGTGAGATCGCAGTCAATAGCAAATAAAAAAATAAAAAAATAGACAAACTTTCGTATCGACATAATACGCGTACAGATGCAGGCAGGTATCCTAGACTAATCTCAGCTCATCACAGCACCCTCAGACGTAACAGAACACAATCTGATTACCCTGTAATTTGCCCCAAAAGCTCATTATTCCGGACCCAAATACCGTCGAATATCACGTAAACAAGTCCTTTGAGTTCAGACGACCTCATGAACGTTTAAATTACACTTAAATTTGAGCCTCAGGGTCCTACTTAGGCCTTAAACATACCCAACGCGACTCCTAGAAGTTAAATAAGCGACTGAAAAACTGCCACTTTTCCTGGAAATGAGAAATAGAAATAGATTTTTTTTTCAAATGAACTTTTTTCGAATCGTCAAATGAATCTAATTTATCTATCACTGATTCGGAATGCCGTCTCGGATACTCGGGTCATATATTATGTCATCGATTATACCCACGATCTCTCTACGGTTGTGTCGGTTAGCCAACGGAGAGTGAGGGGGGCGCTCTCTATTCCTGCCCTGGTACTTGGTAGCATGGGCGGGAGAAATTTTATCCCCGGGAAAAGGATAAAACGTTTATCCCCTCGCTTAGCTTTATTCACCCGTCGAGCATGGGTACAGCGGTGGAAATAACTCTCAGTGGATATACTTATAGAAATATACATCGCCTTCTCCACTGTCGCCATGCTTTAGCATAGGGAAAAGATAATTTTATCCCCTGTCAGTGGATAAAATCGGGGGATAAAACTTTTATCTCCTGCCCATGCTACCAGTGCTGTACCTGTTCTTGTTAGCTTATAACTTATTTGTCTTTTGACCGATTTATTTTCTGTTTTTACAAATGTTATTCTTACATGTTACATATTCGATTATAGGTAATTAATTAATGAATATCCGCATTTTGACAACAATCAAATATCAAGTTGCGTTAACGCGTTGAGTGTAAACGTCCTGCCAAACGGTTTTCGTCTTCGGTGCTTCTGTACCGTCGCTCCCCGTCTGCCCAAGCCCTTAACTCGCCTCAGGGCAGCAATTACAACCCAAAGCTTCTCTGTGTCGACTCCTTCCTGACAACGAGAGATAACTCGATTCCGCCGAGCTCCATAGCTACTGATGGCAAAGGCTGTGTGCTTAGCTTATTTAATTTTGATAACCTCTTGGTTTGCGTAAATGCGTTTGCGGTGGATTCGACCATTTAGCCAGGACTTGGCAAGCGCACGCATTCCCGTCTGCCTAAGTACATGTACAAACGTACGTGTCAGCTTATGTGACAGCTTTTGAGTTAGTGTGCGTTCATAGAGACATTAAGTTTTTTACGAGAGTGTGCGGAAGTGAGTAAATGTGTGCTGTACGTAGGCTGTACGTGATTACCTCACCTCCCGCAGAAAGTGGCAGAATATATTCAGTACTAAATCTGCTTAAAGGCTCGTCCCGGCTAAATGGTCAAAGTTCGGTGGTTAGTTTAGCATAAATGTACAGCCATAAATCAACCACGCTATGAGTAATCGGGAAACAAATATAATAAAATAAAAAAAGATTCCGAAGAATTGAGAACCTCCTCCTTTTTTTGGAAGTCATTTAAAAAGGAAAAGGTGACTGACTGACTGATCTCATCGCAAATCTAAAACTACTGGACGGATCGGGCTGTTTGGCATACAGATAGCTTTTATGACGTAGGCATCCACTAAGAAAGGATTTTTAAAAAATCTACCCCTTAGGGAGTAAAATAGGGGTTTAGAAATAGAATAGAATAGAAATAGTTTTTTATTCAAATAAACTTTTACAAGTGCTTTTGAATCGTCGATGAATCTACCACTGGTTCGGAATGCCCTTCCTGCCGAGAAGAGCCAGCAATAAACTCGGCGTTTGCTTTTTCCGAAAAAAATTTTTTTCAAATAGGTAAGTAATAAAAAATCGAACTTAACGTGAGCGAAGCCTCGGGCAAAAGCAAGTATAACATATGGATGTTACGTGTAAACAAATGATGGAGTGAAATAAAAAATTAAATTTACTGGCCAGAGAGTGCTTGCAATTATGTTCCAACTTCCTACCTTATGTACCGGTGGCATTGGATGACATAACACCGTTATGAGTTATGACCCGTTTTAAAACTAATGACCGTTTCAACTGGAGGGCGTTGTTAAGTCGAGGGCGTCTCGTTAGTGCTACATGAGCGCTGAGTGCCGACCTACCAACTACCAAGTACCAAGTACCTACCAGCGTTGGGCGCGAGGCATTGTTCCATTTTAAATTTCGTTTAAACTTAACTTCGGTTTTACGAGACAAATCGCTCATTTGCGACAAGAGTGACATAATTCAAATTCGACGACGAGAAAATTCTATGTTCGTATTAAATCGTATGTTCTGTAGATGCTGCGGTCTCAAAACAACGCAGCAACGCAGAGTGCGATAGAGCATAAAGTCACAATCTCTCTCGCTCTTATTTTATTAGCTTAGCGTAATGTCGTTTATATAGCAAAAAGTATAAATTTTCGACCTGTGTTTTCGATATTAAAATTGGAAAAATATAAATGTTCGACACTAAAATTGGTGAATTTTGAATTATGTCACCTTTGTCGCAAAGGAGCGAAATGTATTAACCTTCCATCTCAAGTTGGTCGTCGTCGACTATTACAAAATGACGTCATACCGTACCATTGACAAGAAAATAATAGTTGTATTTTTTACTGTAACCACAACTATGACCGAAGTATTCTTCTCTGGCAATTCTTTTCATGGCAATGTCATCTTGAAAGTCTAAAGGCGTAATTTTCCATTCCTCATCGCTCCGATGAACTTTTCCGTTTTTACTCATCATAGAAGACGATACGCTAACAATAGTAACGAAACAAAAATAAATAACTGAATTTAAATTCTTTTTATGTCATAAATAATGTTGTGAAATGTGACCTATAATAATAAAATTAACAATGCGACCTCCTCTGTGGCGGGTGCGGCGGCTACTAGCGCCGAACAGGCCAAGAGGCGCAAATATGAAAATCTTGATGGTAGTTTCGTATTTGTGCCTTTTGGGGTGGAGACCTTGGGGCCGTGGGGCCCGGGGGCTCGAGCTCTTTTTGGAGAGCTATGTAAAAAGGTCATCGAGTCCACCGGGGATCCAAGAGCTGGCAGCTACCTTGGCCAAAGAATTAGTTTGGCCATTCAAAGGGGCAATGCTGCCAGCATCTTGGGTATACTATGCCGCGCTGCGGTGATATCGATGAGGTTTTAGGTTTATATTAGTTTTAATTTTAGAAATAATTATTATTATATATAGTTTTAATTTTAGAAATAGTTATAGATAATAATAATATTATTATAATTTAGAGTTTAATTTTATATTATTTTAAGTTTCTTACTTCATATAATAATAATAAAATTATTAATATTTTAAAATTGTAAAAAAAATAAACCAAATCAGCCCAAGAAAAGTTAATGAAAGCTTGACATAATTCATTAGTCTCAAAATAAAACGTACAAATGAACTTACTACTTCCAAAGTAAGTCACAAAGGCGGCAGCATCGGCGCGGGTAACATTGTTAAGCTCCGGCGGCCGTCAAAAATACGACTAATTTTAATTGCATCGCTTATAGAGTCCCTCATTATCACGTTATTCCGCTTTCTGGACCCCCCTGTATTGTGTTTTGCTACAATCGCTGCATTGTGGACTTTTTGAATCACATTTTTTTATGATTGCAAAATAGAGTTCCTAGAAAGACCTCTGTAAAATAATCTATGATTAGCACTGGATAGGCTGCTGTCATCTCTTTAAGGGTTCCGTATCCGAAGTGTTACCAACAGGAGCCTATTCCGTCCGTCCGTCTGTCCGTCCGTGTGTGTGTGTGTGTGTGTGTGTGTGTGTGTGTGTGCGGGCGTGCGGACGTGGGGGCGTGCGTGCGTGCGTGCGTTCGTATGTTCGTTACTCGTTCACGCTAAAATAAATGGACCGATTTGGCTGATGGATCTATCCCGGAAAATTAAAGATCTCCCGCGGGAATTAAAAAACCTTAATCCACCCGGATGAAGCTGCGACAGTATTACATAAAAGTTTCCGTATTACAGTTTTACAGTTCGGATTACAGTTTTAAAACTTTGAACAAGTATTGAGTTAAAAATATTTCTAAAACTTCTAAACACGAAATCTGTCGTCACACAAGTATTTTATAGTAGGGTATGTATTCGATGCGGTAAATCGAATCAAGGGCAATCCTCGAGACATATTGTTTTGGAACACTGTTTGATTCCGACAGAGGGTGATTTTTGCGGGATCATGATAATCTTCCGCAAATATCTAGTCCTTGCTATTATTATAAATGCGAAAATCTATAAATATATAAAGTACTAGCGGACGACCGCGCTTTTTCAATTCACAATCGACAGTACCTACTTAAATCACAGTTTATGTGGGCAGAATCCCTGCAGCATCAGGATTGAGGAGTTGGGTCCTGGAATTCATCGATTTAGTCTTTACTTTATACCTACAATAACTATTCCTAAATCCCCATAGTTTAGGGCAGTACCCCTGCAGCATCAGGATTGAGGAATTGAAAGCCGAAGTTTTTATCATAATCGGGAGCATCTCGCAAAGTGTTTCTATAGATTAAAAAAAGGTTTAGGTACGCAAATTGGTTAAAAAATCACGGAGATATCGATATAAAATTAGCCTATGTTACTCCCGGTAAAATCTCATCAAAATCGGTTCAGCCGTTCCCGAGATGAGCGGTAACAAATAAACAGACAGAAAAAAAAATTTAAATTTGTTTTGTTGTTATAAGTACCTTATTTAGCTACTTACATAATATGCTTTTAGTAAAAAGCTGTTATTTTGATATTACAAACAGACACTTCAATTTATTTATAGTATGTATAGAATAAATGATAGTATCTGATTTTGCATAAGAATCAAATCCCTGAACGGTAACCGGAGCCCCGCTCCCAAAACAATTAGGCCTGCGCTAGATGCGAATATAACAATGTAACCCGACGTCTCACGCCTTACGCACCGACGAACGAGTGCGGTGAATTATTAATATATAGAACAAATCCCGGATTATGAGGGCAACCAGGGCCGTGAATTATGAAAACCTATTTATATCTGGTGCCTACATTGTACTCGTACAAATAGATTTTTCCGAGGTCCATTACTGGAGCGGGCCAAAATATGTATAATGTATTTGTTACTATAATGAACTAGTATACGTAATAGACAAGTACCTAATGAATAGTGGATTTTTTCACCTTACGCCCATATGGCCAAGCCACATTTTTGCCATATTTTGACTAAGGTGTAGAGTTTGTGGCTTCTAACTAACTAACTAAAAATTATAATTTTTTGACAGTGCGAGTCATAATAATGGTCTCGTCTTGGCATCATTTTACATGAAAATGTTTTCGGTGGGATTGTTTATTTCTTTACTTTCTTCTGACTTACAAAAGCGCTTACGAATGTCAAAAATGTTAATTATATTAACATGAACCTATAAAGAGAGGTATATTAAATAAAAAAGGAATTACACAAAACTACAAAAATAAAAATCTACCACGTAGGTACACATTCACAATAACAGAAATAAATTACGTCCTAAAAATTGGTAGGTACTAATCCGGAATTAGAAAGTGGGTCCCCCGTACCTCAGTGAACACGTAGGTAAAGCCGTTGGTCCTGCCGCCTGCGCCTGAACTCTTTCCGATCGTGTCTAATTTCCGTCAAATCGGACTAAGAGAGTGAGGCAATAGAGAGTGCAACTGTATTTGCGCACACAATTGTGCACCAAAATACACATATCTCTGTGGAGATTGACCGCCGCAACCGGATTCGGTTGGGAAGACATTATTAAATATTTATTTATTCAGTTATTCACTAAAGAAAACTCAAAATAGAACGGAACCTATCAATGTTTCAGCAACGCTCCTCAATAGCCCAAAAGCCCAACAGTCAAAAGTGCAGACTGAAAACTGAAAGGTCGCAGGTTCGATCACCGCCCATGACCCATCGCAGTATAGTCGTACCCTCTCCTAACACAAGCTTGGAGGAAAGAGGAGAATAAAAAAAATCAGTCTCTGAAACCGCAGGTTTGTACTTAAAACTAGTGAGGCGTGAAATGATAATGCAAATAGAGAAACTGTGTGAAAGGGGACGCAAAAACTTTATTTGCCTACGTTTTTATCAAAAACGCCGATGGCTCCATTTAGATAGCATTCACGGCCAATTTGCACCGGCCGATGCCATTCATCAGCTTTTATATGACTTAAATCAAATTGAGTCAATATGTTCATAATTCTCCAATAAATGTATAAAAAACTTTAATGTTGCAGACCGACGTACACCTGCGACTTATTTTATTACGATAAAAAGTCTGGGTACCTATTCCGTATCTACTTGCATGAATAGGAATAGTTTTTAGATTAGAAGAAATAGGAATTTAAATGATAGGAAGGTGTCTACCTTTTGTGTTGATAGGTATAGGCGTATGATCCAATTAATTATAAACTAGTGTGCAATGCATGGGGGTTCCTCTGCTGCACATATTAATTAAATAAAGGCATTAGTAGTGGATAGAATCAACATACATTATCTGAATCTAAAGGTTTCGCTCGTTTTCTTATTATTCACATAAAAAAATATTGTTGTAAATTGTAATAAAGTGGTAAAAGTAATCACATTTTAGTATTTTTAGTATGTCATTAGCAAATAAAAATTAATAATATCAAATTACAAAGAAAAAAAAGACGTGTGGCACTCGGGGACTGCCGCGGTAAAGCTATTGCATGGCATTTTTTATCAACGCCATCTAGCGGTGAGAGGAGTCCCGTGTCAGGTTATTTTCGTTACGGAATTTCTGGATTCGGTCTCCACGCTCAAGGCCCGCGATAGAAGCTATGCAATAGCTTAAAATTAAGACCACATTGGTTTTAATTAACCAACCAAAAGTCGCTCGGATGTAGGTTTTCTACATAGAAAAGGAGGCAAGCGTTGAACATCGCGACATTATTTATTACGATCTCTATCTATTGCGATTCGCTTCCCACAAAAATCGCATGTGTGTACTTTTCTAAGTAATAATTTAACAAAGCAACTGTAGCATGCAAAACCGGCTTAACACCAACTGTACATGTTAGAGCGATGTCACACGGCGCAATGCGGTGTCGCTGCGGTGTTCTACATAAGAAAACTCCTTGAATCCTTGATGTTCCTCGATATTCTTTGGTACTTGGTACGCTGAGGTATCGAGATGTATTGCGGTGCGGCGTTACTAAGGTATCTACTATTGTAGTATCGCTGCGGGGTAAGGCCCCATAGATCATGGGGCCCTGGGCACTTGCCCAGACTGACTTATAGAAAAGGGGAGCCCAGCCACGCGGTGGTGACAAATGTGTTGAAACATTTGTCAGCTAACTAACTAACTAGTCTAACTTGACATATCAGCGCATTATCTAAGTTGCTTTCAGTCCGATTAAATCCGCCGCGACGCTGCAAGACGCTGTATGGTACCGCTCTTAGTTCGTTACATTGTATTCTCTTATTATCATAATTGTTGCCACACAAATTGCATTACAATATATGATCTAAAACTTCCACATAAACCGCTAAGTAGGTAATAGTCGATCTTTTTTTAGCACTATGCTATTAAAAAATCCTAAAAACTCAGATGTCTTAACATTACCTAAGGGGTACCTTATTTTACCCACCTCATATTGATGCGAAAACCTCCTTATAATATTTTTGCTGGTAGTTGGTACCAAATTATATTATTAACTAGTAGGGCGCGTGGGTGCGCGGCTCGCTAAAGCGAACCGCGGTTTTTCTGTCTACCAAGTAGACCTTCGGGTCTTGATCATCTTTTTCCAAGAAACCACATTTCCATCTTTTATAGTCTCCGAGATAAACACCGACGTAGGGTCGCCGTCTTGAATCCGCCATTTTGGTATTTTTTTCAGCTCATTGCCAATTGAACGATGTTTCGAGTGATTTTTGTTTGGGCACCCCCACCTATCTTCGATACCCTGGCTGGTGCTCTTCACCAGTCTCCGAAATCCTCAACCATCAGCTCTCTCCATATTTTTCCTCCAAATGAATTTTTGTCCTCTATACGAAACCATCAAAAATTTTGAAAAGGACCCGTATCAAAGTTTTGCATATATTTTGTATGGAAAAAAATAAATTCCGCCATCTTGAATTTTTTTCTATTCATCAAGTAGACCTTCGAGTCCTGATCATTTTTTTCCAAGAAACCACTCTTCCATCTCTTATAGTCTCCGAGATAGACACCGACGAAATTTGTATGGCTGCCATCTTGAATCCGCCATTTTGGAGTTTTTTTTTCGGCTCCTTGCCAATTGGATGAGGTTTCGAGTGACATTTGGTTGAACAACCCCCACCTATCTTCGATACCCTGGTCGGTGCTCATCACCCGTCTCCGAAACCCTCAATCATCAGCTCTCTCCATATTTTTGTACCGAATGAATTTTTGTCCTCTATACGAAACTGTGAGTGAAAAAAATTTTTTCCATACAAAATTTTACAGGAGAGGTGATCAATGAGTCAATCAGTCAGTCAGTGAATCAGTGAATCAGCACGAGTAGCTATATATATAGTAATAATCACTCAAAACAAAATATTCTTCGAGAAACAAAGAAATAGTGAAGACGTGAAGACGGGGACAACAGCTGGTACCGTTCTTCGTTTTGGTTTAGAGAAGTTCCCAAAGTGTTTCATCTTTCTTTTGAATCATCTTCTATAGTTCTTTTCAATCTTTTGAAACTATAGAGAGAACAGAATTTTGGATTGTTGTCCACTATTTCTTTCTAGAACGGGCTGTTGGAAACTTGGAACATTTTTTTAGATACTTTCGTAGATTCAAATAAAAAAAACGAATTTTACAGCGTAAGTCATAATTTGCATTTAATTTATTTCAAGAGCGAACACGTGCACCACTCCCGCCTCTCGCTAAAACTACAATTAAAAAAAAAACTTCAAAGAAATGCCGACGTTATTATTGGCAGAGGTAGGTACGCAATGGACCGGTACTTTACTTACCTATTATACAAAATCAAAATCTTCACGCATAAAGTTATACGTACGCATACGAGAAATCTAAAAGTCATTTAAAATAGGCACCCATTCGTAAGAAGCCACCTGGCAGGAAAATTCACACATTGCAAATAACTTAACGCATTTAATTTCTGAACGCTTAATAACTCATTAAAAAGACTTTTATAAAGACCGTACACTCAAAAACGAAACTACTGAGCACCCTCAATTAAAACGCAAAGTCAAAACTCAAAACTCTGTAAGGGAGTCGAAAACAAAGCAGAAATCAAAATCACAAGTCAACCATTTCCCACCGAAGTGTTTGTAAGTAACCATTTTATAATTTAACACAACCCTTGACTAATCAAGGGGCCTCGAGAGGTCTGGAGGGGCCTCGGGACCTTTCAAAGACAAAGGGCCCCCATTAGAGTGTATTTTGCAAACAACAAAGATCAAGTTGAAGTCATACTGTAACGTCCATGTAACGTTGGAACGACTTTGTTTCAGTTTGAAGTGTTCGTGGTTTTCACGTGGGAATATTTGGTCACAATGAAAAATTGCTATGGTATGTTTTTGACCACTTTTGGGCACAACGGTATTGACTTATGTACCTACCTACACTAGACTGCGGCCGCGACGTCCGCGTTGTTAGGTTTTGGGGTGGAATTATCAAAAACTATGACACGGATACTTTTTTATTTTGAATCTGTCTCGTTTTAACTCTATCTTGAGTCTGAGCTGAGTGAGAGTACTTTCTATAGATTTCAGCCTTAAAGTAGCCGATTCGCCCTCTCCCTTATCGAGTTCGACTTTGCAAATCGACACATCAAATCTGGTAAACTTTTCCTCGTGTATGATTTTAAAGTCAACAACATAAAGGGATTCGTCGCCGTCCATAGACTAGAGTTCATTACGCGCCCCATGTGCCGAGATCGTCTTGCCGAGGGTTGTTCACGAGGGGATGGTATTATGCTATGAACGTAAGTAAGCTCGAGTTTCCATACAAACGTACCTTTGCTTTAATTTAGAAAATACATGTCAGATTGAAATCAAACTTTGCAAATAGAGGTAGGTGTACTTACATGTGACAAAGTTCGAAATAATTGGTTTTTGTTGTAAACAATAAAACAAAAAAAAAATACTTACAGCGTTATAAATTATAAAGATCAAAAAGTGGTTTCTCGTAGAAAGGCGTAAACGACGCGGTAAGCAAAGCGTTCTACGTTTACGTTATATTAATATAACTTTAAAAAAATATTACGTTGTTATCTCACTGAAACTGTGCTACTAGTGAAGAAACTTAAGAACGTTGCAAGTAGGTACCTAGCTTCTTTCGTCGTTTACGAGCTTCTCTGAAACATTTTCTGCGATTTGTCTTTTAAAACAGTGAAGGAAAAATAGATAATGCTTACTAATATTATAAATATAAAAACTAAAAATGTGTTTTTTTTTTCCATGACGCAGCAACAAGCAGATCAATATGAGTTTTTGCATGGGTATAACTAATTGGGAACTTGGAGGAGAGTGACATTGGCTGTTTTTATCCCGGAAAACAAGGTCAGACGGATAAAGGACACATGGACAAAGTCACGGGTAAAAGTTAGTACCTACATAAAAAACTCGTCCTCTAGCGGAATTGGCATAACATCATCCAGTGTCGTTTGAGGCTCGAGTCTTGATCGCACCTTGTATTTGCTCAATCGCGTTGAGGGCGAAAGACGTTACTCTTGTGACGAGAATACAAACGATACTTTCTATAGTTTACTCACTTTACTGCTCGATTGATCACGAGGTTTGAATTGATTTTTTGTAACAAAACTTATAAATATATCGTGAATATATCTATCTCCCGCCCGCCACTAAAAACGTAGAAAGAACTAGGCTTGTTCTTGCTCTCTCACTAAAAGAAGCGCTCCGTACTAGTACATTAAAAAGACTGTACTAGTTCGGACTTGGAGTACATACTATTAGTACAGTAGTTCCGAGTCAAGCAAATGAAACCCAAGGAAGTACTTAATGAACGATGTGCGTACTATAATTGATTATATCTGTTTGTTCACTCGACTCGGAATAAGCTGGAGACGATTCCTTTCCGAATAATAGAAAAATGTACTATTAAGTCTACGGAGTTCGTTCTCGTTCAGTGTTGGGAATTCATTATTAATAGTACTTAGTACATGTACTACACAAGACTAGAAGATCAAGCAACTAATCAAAGAACTTCACACTATGTCACTTTAGGTACACTCTACGCACGTTTTCTTCGACACCAGGATATCTTCAAGAGATACTTCAGATACTTTGCAATGTTGCAGAACTAGATTAGTTTAAATTGAAGCTTATCTTACTGTTTTACACTGTGCCTGGCGCATATCATTTGCTAAACGATATCTGCATGTCTAGTGTTATATTTAATTATTAGAATTATTTAATAAAATAATATATTAGTTTTTACATGACTTTTATTTGTTATCTTTTTCTATCAATTGACATAACATCATAAACATTTATAAAAAGTTTAGCTACCACAAAGATCTTACTACAACATCTTCCTTTTTTTTTTTTTTAATTGGGATACCTCACTGGTGGTCGAACCACACGTCCATGTAAGGTTTTGTATAAAGAAGGTTTTGGAGCAATTACAGATTCCTCATCATCATCCGGAATATAATAAGGTACAAAATTAAAAGGCTTTATAAAAAATCTATTTCTAATAAACATCCTCCCATTTTCTCCCATTATCTTGTAAGTTCTATTATAAACTTTTTCCTTGACTATTCCTTTTTTCCAAAATCTATTTATTTTAAAAAATACATGTTCTCCAATTTCCAACTCTCTTAAATTAACCTTGTTCCTATTATAATAGTATCTATCCTTTTCTTGTCTATGAATTAAATTTCGCCTTAAATTCCTATCAATCCTCGGAAGAAATGCCTTCTTTGCCATAGGTATAATACCTCTTAACTTTCTGTTGAATAAATTCTCAGCCGGAGATGCAATAACATTTGAAATGGGACTATTACGAAATTCTAACATTACTAAATATGGATCCTTCTTATCATATAAAGCTTTCTTAAGTAGCCTCTTTACTGTTTGTATCTCACGTTCCACCATGCCATTTGATTGAGCATATTCTGGACTTGACATGGTGTGTTTAAAATCATAGTCTCTAGCGAAATTCTTAAAATTGTCACTAGAAAATTGCGGCCCTCCATCACTAAATAACTCATTTGGAATCCCATGACGACTGAAAATCTGTTTCAATTTATCAATAATAAATTCGCTTGTAGTACATCTTAAAAAATCTATCTCAGGAAACTTTGAATAATAATCTATCACAATCATATAATTACCTCCATTTAATTGAAATAAATCTACACCTACTTTTTCCCAAGGTAATTCTGGTACAGCATGAGGCATTAAAGTTTCTTTTTTATTATTATTACTAAAAAGAATACATGTTTCACATTTTGAAACCATATCTCTAATCTCAGACATCATTCTTGGCCAATACATAGCATCATTTGCCCGTAACAATGTTTTGGTTATGCCTAAATGTGGAAAATGTACACGCCCCAGCATTTCTTTTCTAAATTCAGGTGGCACCACTAAACATTTTCCTTTGAATATTAAATTTGATTTATAAGTCAAACTATCTCTTACATGCCAATATGACCTTACTATTTCTGGCAGTAACGCTTTGTGATCAGGCCAACCCCTTAATATATAATCTTTTAACAATCTCATTTCATCATTCCTATCTGTCAATGTTTGATAATTATTCAACTGTTTTTTGCTGATATTTAACGAACCTATCACCATGTCTATATTAGCTTCTATATTATCTTCATCTAATTCTATCTGCAATCTATCATTCACGTCAAACGATCTAGATAGAGTATCAGCTATATATAACTCTTTTCCTCGTTTGTAGACTAATATAAATTGATACTTTTGTAACTTAATTAACATTCGCTGAATTCGCGGTGAACAAGAATTCAGTGGTTTTTTCATGATACCTATTAATGGATTGTGATCTGTCTCGATAGTAATATTCCTACCAAATATAAACTGATTAAATCTCTCACAACCAAACAGAATTGCTAATAACTCCTTTTCAATCTGCGCATAACGTTGCTGACATTCATTTAATGCCTTGGAAGCATAAGCAACTGGTAAATTATTTTGTAAAATAACAGCACCTAAGCCATCTTTTGAAGCATCAACAGACAAAACTATAGGTAACTTCTCATCGAAAAACTGTAGTACAGGCTTTTCAGATAAAATCTTTTTAAATTCATTAAATGCTTTTTCATGTTGCTCTAACCAAATAAAATCTACATCTTTTTTTAATAAACCTCTCAAAGGGGAAAATAAACCCTGAAAATTAGGAATAAACTTGGAAATATAATTTACAACCCCTAAAAATCTTTCTAGCTCTTTTCTATCTTTTGGACTTTTCATTGATGTAATTGACTCTATCCTACTATTATCAAGAGTAATACCATTCTTACTTATAATATGGCCCAGGTATTTTAATTGTTCTACATCAATCTTACATTTTTCTTTGTTTAGTTTTACATTTTCCTGTCTAAGTCTATCAAAAACATTTCTTAATCTTTTATCATGTTCTTCCTTTGTTCTTCCCCAAATCAATATATCATCAATATAAACATCTACGCCATCTAAATCATCTAGTACTTGACGCATGCGATGCTGATAAACTTCCGAAGCACTACATATACCAAAAGGCATTCTAAGAAATTTGTACCTACCAAATGGTGTATTAAAAGTGTCTGAACTCGCTTCAGACAATTTTATATTCCAGAATCCATTTTTTACATCCAGTGTACTAAAGAATTTAGCACCTGAAAGTTTACTAGTAATCTCTTCTAGTGTTGGCAATTCAAAGTGTTGCCTTTTAATAGCTTCGTTAAGATCTTTAGGATCTAAGCATAACCGCAAATCCCCATTAGGTTTGTATACAATAACTAAAGAATTGACCCATTCTGTAGGGTGTGTTACCTTGCATATGACTCCCATTTTTTCTAATTCCTCTAATTTCTTTTTCAAATTAGCTTGTATTGCAAGAGGAACTCGCCTACTTGCATGCACAACAGGAGTAGCTTCCGGTTTTAATTTAATATCATACTCTTCCTTCATACACCCCAAACCATGAAACAAATTATCATACTCAGATGTGATACTTGCAACATTTTTAGTTTCATTGGTATTCGTTACAGGATTAACTAAATGCATTTTAATTGCTGATTGTAACCCTAATATATTACATGCTTTGTCTGATTCTACTACATAAAATTCTACTACGTAATTCTGACCTTCATATTTTATAGACAGTGAACACTTACCAATGCAGTTAATTACCTGACCTGTATATGTTGTCAGTCTAACTTTTGTCGGATAAAGATTATGTCTATCCAACCCTAAACATGATAACATATTAGCTGATATTATATTAGCTTGAGCTCCTGTGTCGACTTTCAAATGAAGAGGTACACTGCCAACTCCAGCTGTGATTATCCAATCCTTTATATCCTTTTTAAGTGCACTTACAAAAACTGCTCCAAATTTTACATGTCCTTCACAATTCTCATCTATTGTATCATCATTAACTTCATCCTCTACTTCATGAACAGAACGTTTTTTACATTGACTTATAAAATGGTTGTAACCATTACAACGGACACAACGTTTACCGTATGCAGGACATTTCCTTACTGGATGATTATAGCCACACTTTTGGCATGCTTTTCTATTATAATTTTCATTCACATCTCTCATCTGCTCGCTATTAAATCCAGATTTGCTGAATTTATTCTGTTTTTTATCAAACTTATGTATGTTATAGTCCGAATCATTGCTACTATGAGCATTATCCAGAGGACTAGATACACATATTTTCTCCAACTGCATTTTTGTCTCTTGTGATATACGACATATGTTTATTGCCTTGTCCAGTGTTAATTCTTTTGTTCTTAAAAGTCTGTCTTTCACCGTTGTGTCTCTAATTCCACAAACTAATCTATCTCTTATCAAACTTTCCGTGACAACTCCAAAATTGCATGTACTGCTTAAATCTCTTAGCACCACCAAAAAATCTTCATAAGACTCGTCATCTTTTTGATTTCTGGTGAAAAACTTATATCTTTCGTATGTTTCATTTTTTTCGGGATTAAAATGCTCCTCAAACTTTTTAATTACTTTTTCTATATCAAAGCGATGATCGACTTTCTCAAATGCCAATGTATTATATAACTTAATGCCTCGGTCGCCTATTGCATTTAATAGCAATGCGGTTTTGGTTTTTGGACTTTTTTCGTCATTGCCCGACGCGATTATGAATAATTCAAATTTCTGCCTGAAAAACCGCCAATTCTCAGCCATAGAACCCTGCCAACTAATTTCTGATGGTAGGTTTATTGACCCGTTTTCTGTTATAATTCTGGCTTTCTCCATTATAATTATTTTTTATTATATATTTCTTACCTATATCCTTTTTCTTTTTAAATTACCGACTGCGCCATGTTATATTTAATTATTAGAATTATTTAATAAAATAATATATTAGTTTTTACATGACTTTTATTTGTTATCTTTTTCTATCAATTGACATAACATCATAAACATTTATAAAAAGTTTAGCTACCACAAAGATCTTACTACAAACGATATCTGCATGTCTAGTACAAATCAATTTTGGAATAAGATCCACCGAAGAGTATGGTAGCAGTGGATTTTTCCATTATAAAAAAGATGAACGGGTCCTTTACTGCAATTTGCTTCGCTGGAACTCGTGTGTTTGGCTCGAACGCCGGTGACACGGTGCTGATTATAGTTTGAGTCTCTGTAATTATGAAAGTCACTCTGTGCGTTATTTCACCGATGTATATTTTATCATCACTAAAACTGTCGAAATTGGCGAAATTGGCGAAATTCTTATCAAAAACGTCAGAGAGACCCATGTTGAATAATTGTTTGTCTAAAATGGTGTACGAATTTATCCCATAGCTCGGTAACTTTACCTCGACCTCTCTCAAACCAAACTCGTTGGTGTCACCTTTAAGTTTGTCGAGAATGTCCTTCAATGAGACATCTCTTAGATACGTGAGCACTTTCTTGATGTTGACCCCGCGGTGGGGTCGTACGAGAAGCAGGCAGTACTTCCCGTCAGCTCTGTACGGCAGTTCTGTGACGGAAGCGTGCAACGACTCAAAGTTAGAGAAAGGGAGTCGCGCTTTCAAATACATCATATTTATCTTCGCTCCCTCATTGCCATCTTGGTAATGGTCTTGCACCGTGTCCGCAACGTTAAATGGTGTTGACCAATTCGCAATAAATTTAAAGTAAGTAATTGCACATAATCATCGTGGAATCCACGAAATCCTCACTCCTAAGCAAATTTCTGATAGGCACTTGGTACGATCGCAAGGTTTGCGTCGCTAAATTCAACGCGTACTGCGGTTCTCCAAAATAAACACTCTGAGTTATGAAACGGAAGTCGTTTTCTAATCTTCTAATGCTATCTGAATTCACGTGCAATAAATCATCATAGAAAAGGAAGTTCAACAATTCTATATGAACGCCTTCGTTCACTATCACAGATGTTCTTAGTTTTAAAAACTCTTCCACAGCTTCACTTCTCTCCTCCGTTAACAAAAACACCGTCGAAACTTCATCCCGGGAGACTCCCAGAGTTTCGTATGCCACGCTTATCAGCATAGTCCAAATAGTATATGGTGATATCACGACATCCCGATCTGAATCTCGGAGGGTGCGTTGTAAAAGTTCGAAGCTAAAATTTCTTGTCTTTGAATTAAAATCTAAATCACCAAATGACGATGCAGCAAAGAAAAATATTAAAAATATGACCGCACTCATCGTGTCCCGACGGCTTTTGTTTTATCGTAGATGTTAAAAGTAGCGAACCTACTGACCTCTTGTTATCAAGAGCGATAACACACATGCGGTAACTTTTAAGAAGATGGTAACTCAATATGGTTACCGTATAAAAATATTGTAAAAGTTCAAAATCGTTTTAAAGAAAAATAAACCTAGATATCGGCTGGTGGGTACGAAATCAATAGCATCTAAAAACAAAACAAATCAATCAAAACTTGAAACGTTACAAAATCCGTCAACAGCATTAACTTTCCGAACGTATCAAATCAAACAAAATGTACGCCATTACGTATTTAGAAAAAAAAAAGAACAAATTCTAAATGCATTTCCCGCCAGTCCGTGTTGCTATTCAAAATAGAAACGTATTACGCGTGAAAAGAACTGTCTCAAATTACTTTACACGTTCTATCCTCTTCTGACACGTTGCAAGACGTAGTTTCATCTCTGTCTGATGCTATACAAACTCTGATAAACAAATACAAAGGGCCTAATTGAGTAACTAGTAAAACGAACATCTCTGTCCCGTCCCTTCGCATATTAAGGCAAGTTTAATTTTACCGTTGGAAAAGTAGATTTGCTGCAATTTGAACTTTATTTAAAGAAGGTTAGAGTTGTATTGTTTAAACGAGATGGTAATAATATCGTTGTCGTTAACACAATTTTGGAGAGTCGCGCTCTCAAGTGGTAAGGGAGTTCAAGTCCGGGTAGGGAACTTAATTTGTCAACAATTTCAGATATTTGAATACGTTTCGCTGTTCAATGAGCTTCTGTCAGCTTAAATTGTTTTTCTTTCTTTTAAATAATTCGGCTTCCCGTCTTGTTAAAATATTTATACGGCGATCCGATACGAATGTTGATAAGGAATTTTTGTGCTTGTTACAATCAAGATCGAAAGCGAACTGTAATGAGTTTAGCGTTTATCGTTCTCTTCGAAAGTGTTTTATTTATTTTTGCTTTAGGTACCTTTACACCAATACAAAATGTCTAGAAAATTTCTGTGTCACTCCGTCTTATTTGACTCGCTGCAGCAATTCTTGAGACAGCAATAACTTATAAACTGTACCTAATCAACTTATTACTGGGTAGGTTAAGCTAGGGATTAATACTGAGATCTATAGAACGTGCTCTGACTTATCTCAGACTCAAGATAGAGGGTAAAACGAGACACAAATATGCTCTGACATAAATCTGTCTCGTTTTAACTCTGTCTTAAATCTGAGCTGAGTGAGAGTGCGGTCTATAGATTTCAACCTAAGCAGCATGTAAATGATTCTGAGTCGCCCAGCATTAGGATTTTTCATCGTTCAAAGTCGTGGACAAAAGCTAGTTTCTAAATAGAACAAACAAATAAGCTAAAAAAAAGATACCTACCGGCCAAATTAAGAACCTCCTCCTTTTTTTGAAGTCATCTATCAAATCAAATCAAAATCAAATCAAAATTTATTTACCAAATTCATGTAGGCCAACTTGTAGCTCTTATGACACGTCATAAATCTACCACCGGTTCGGAATGCAAATTCTGCTAAGAAGGGCCGGCAAGCAGTTGCTCTTTCCAAAAAAAAAATTTTTTTACAATACTTATGTAACAAAACTATGCTATGTATACAGTATTTCCGCATTGAAGTTTCAAAAATGCATACGTAGGTATATACAATCCAACACATGTTAAGACGGGCAGACAAAGCAGACCCATTCCCGTTGGTGGGAATTTGTGGTTGGTTAGAAATAGAAGCCCACCCGTGCGAACTCGGGGCGGGTAGGTACGCAAGTGTAGGCAGAATAATGTAGTGGTCAGCAATAGAGATTGACGCGTCGGCAGCGTGGTATCCGGCGTCCGACAGAGCTGATCGCATCCTCATTGAGCGCAGGATACGGCAATCTGCGCTGCCCCGCCCAGCATAGCAGGACGGCACCAATAACCGTACCGACGACTGAACCCTGGGCCCCAAGTCTGCTATTTTACATGTCATTGTCATTGATCCGCAATACAATTACAATACAATTATCATTGGTCCAAAATTTCGTAGTCTACTAAATTCACAATGGTCGTTTGATTTCTTATAATTGGATTGTAATTCAATCATACCTCGGTATTGCCATTAGCTTAAAAAGCGTTTGCCGAAATGAGTTTCAAAAAAAACTACATATCAAAAACGTTTATTTAAGCTAGATTCAAAGCTAGATGTGTCAGTGGCAAACCATCGGAAAACAATTGTGACGCCATTGAATTAGTAGACTACCAAAATTGCTAAAAGTAGCAATTGGGATGTCATTGATAGGCAATGTAACTACAATTGCAATAGCAGACTTGGGCCCCAGGACGGCACCAATAACCGTACCGACGACTGAACCCTGACTATTTACCTTTGCCTATAGACTACTTGTTCGCGCCCAATGTTGACCGCGATTCACAGTTTACAATGTTAGTCGACACATCTAAAGTTACCCTTTGTCTGTGATATGTCAACTAACACATAGCAAGAACAGGGGCCCAAGCCTGCTATTGCAATTGTAGTTACATTGCCTATCAATGACATCCCAATTGCTACTTTTAGCAATTTTGGTAGTCTACTAATTCAATGGCGTCACAATTGTTTTCCGATGGTTTGCCACTGACACATCTAGTTTTGATTCTAGCTTAAATAAACGTTTTTAATATGTAGTTTTTTTTGAAACTCATTTCGGCAAACGCTTTTTTTTTAAGCTAATGGCAATGCCGAGGTATGATTGAATTACAATCCAATTAGGTATAAGAAATCAAACGACCATTGTGAATTTAGTAGACTACGAAATTTTGGACCAATGATAATTGTATTGTAATTGTATTGCGGATCAATGACAATGACATGTGAAATAGCAGACTTGGGGCCCAGGACGGCAGCAATAACCGTACCGACGACTGAACCCTGACCATTTACCTTTGCCTATAGACTACTTGTTCGCGCCCAATGTTGACCGCGATTCACAGCTTACAATGTTAGTCGACACATCTAAAGTTACCCTTATTTGTCTGTGATATGTCAACTAACATATAGCAAGAACTGACCTTAAATTCTATGACGGTTGACGTGGACTATAGCACATGAAATACATATTACATAAGCGTAGCTATAGCGTGGCGTAGTATAGCGTAGTATAGGTGCTGGAAGGGGGTCCGTTAAACGGGGTAGTGGCGGGCAAAAATTGTATAAATAGGTTTTTTAAAAAGTCCGAAGCTCTCATTCTATTTCCTAATTTACATATATAAGTATCTAAAATTCAAAGTCCTGACTGACTGACTGACTGACTGACTGACTGAGATATCAACGCACAGCCTAAACTACTGAAGTTAGAAACTTGAAATTTTTACAGTTGGTTCCTTTTATGACGTAGGCGCACACTAAGGAAGGATTTTTGAAAATTCAACCCCTAAGGGGGTAAAATAGGGGTTTGAAAAATCGAACTTAACGTGAGCAAAGCCGCGAGAAAAAGCTAGTAATAATCTATAAATAAATCAAGAATTTATTATCGAAGTATATAAAAAAAATTCCTCCGCATGCCCTCCGGCGAGTTTGTCTGTCTTTTCGCGTCAATCTAATGAGCCTACTGTAGAGATTTTCATTCCGTTTTCAGCCATGTAAAGCCAATTCTTCGAGAGGACTATGCAGTAATGTCTAATGCTAACACCTAATTAATCGATAATAATGATAGTTCAGCCAAAAATTTACCTATTTAACCTTCACACATAATATAATTTGAGAGGGAAAAGGGGAATAATTGTCACGTTCAGCATAACAAAAACATTTCATGCATAGTTAGCTAGTCTATAAGGAGGATTACTACGTGCCGCATTACCCGTTGAATATCGACGACGTTACACGCAACAAACCGCCTCCGGTAGATAGTTCCCTCATTAAACGTACAATAAAAAACCCCCTACTCATCCCCGCTAAGCCCTGTCAACGCTGAATGCCTCCACAATGGAGGCAAATACGACTCCAATAAAATAAACTAAACTAAAATAAAATAATCGTCGAGGCGCGTCGGTAGCCGTCAAACCATTGTGCCTCCGTCATGCGCCGGGTGACCCCACGCTGCACTTACAGCGAGACTGTCCCGAGGCCCTAGTGTAACTTAAGATTTATGACGTGTCATAAGAGCTATAAGGTAGCTCTTATGACACGTCATACAGGTACATGAAATAAATAAATTTTGAATTTGAATTTGAATTTCAAGTTTACGAAAAGTAAGAATGTTTCAATTCATCCAACCTGCCGCAAAGTAATTCTGTGGTATTAAAAAAGTGATATTTCTTTGCTATAATACGCAAAACCAAAAAAAACCGTATGGCAAAATGTGCCGATGAAGAAGCAAAAATGTACAGCGCGTACGGCGCGTTTTTCCTTTACAGATTTTTTCTGGTTTTGCGGATATAATAACAAAAAAATATTACAATTATTATCCAAGTTAGCCCGCTACCATCTTAGACTGCATCGTCACTTACCATCAGGTGAGATCGCAGTCAAGGGCTATCTTGTCATCGAATAAAAAAAAAACTTCTTCTTTTAAGACTGTTCCTCACTTGTAGGTACTATATTGGCATGAGCAATGCATGCGAAATCGCGTCAATCCGTTGTATCTATTACTGCGTGATTGAAATGTTAGTTTATCGTTCAATTACACTGTCGAAGTGTACCTAATATTGTACACAATCTATGATTATAGTACCGAATCTCTTCATTGTATCACTGTAAGAAACTGATGAAGCCTTTACCAATCACTTTCCTGGTTTGAGGGGACAGCATGGTCACCTCGCAAGTCCCATGGCTGACTCCAAACTAACGACCAAAATGTTTAGAAAACAATTTAAGAAGCTTCCGTTTACCATCAGTTTATTTACGCCATTGTGGCTAAGCGGATCGCTACCTAATTGTCGACGAGGCGGACAGACAGACGGACAAACAGAATGGATGGGAAACGGTCGAGTTTCTTTTTTATACGTTGATCAAATAAACATTATTTCGATAGGAGCGCGGGAGGAAGCTATTAGTATGTGTTGCTTTTGGAACGACTTACTCACGTGTGAAGTAAATACTGGAGGGAGTTAACGTACATACGTCACTCAATAAGTCTTTGGTCTGACCTATAAATGGCAACACTTTTGACAAAACCATATGATTACAGAGTAGTAGGATCCTTCAGATGACACGTGTCAAAATTTGGCGTCGTTCTGACAATTAGTTCAAAAGTTAGAGCGGATTAAGTAACCTAAATTCTTAATTGTTGTTTGGTCCGGTGTGAGCAAGCGCGGCACCCACTTCGAAAACAATTTTCGCATGCCCAAATTTTCGTGTAAAATTGTAAATACACTACCTTCTGATATCTCTAAGGTGTCAGCTATCTCACGCAACTTCACTTTACGGTCTTTCAAAACGATTTCGTGGACTTTTTTATGTTTTCCGGAACAACTACCGATTTCGGTCGACCAGCGCGTTCAGCATCTTCGGTGCTTTTGCGACCCCGTTTAAATTCAGCATACCAATAAATTATGCTTGATTTCGCTGGTGCGGTGTCCGGGTAACACTTATCGAGCCACTGTTTTGCTTTGGTTGTATTTTTTCCCATTAAAAAACAATGTTTAATTAACACTCGAAATTCTTGTTCATCCATTGTTTTTAACAATTAAGAACTTGGGTTACTTAATCCGCTCTAACTTTTGAACTAATTGTCAGAACGACGCCAAATTTTGACACGTGTCATCTGAAGGATTCGACTACTCTGCAATCATATGGTTTTGTCAAAAGTATTGCCATCTATAGGTCAGACCAAAGACTTATTGAGTGACGTGTTATATGTAAAACAATTCCGTAAAAAACGGTTTCAATTAAAGGTAAGAACTGAAAATTAAATATATCATAAGTAAAAACTCATAATTTGAGGTCGACGATTCAATCTCCATCCGCTATAGTATTGACGACCTAACATAAGCTTTATGCTTATGATTTGTAGCACCTGAGGCACCACCAATGCGTTGCCTGCTTTTTAGAAATTCGATATAACTGCCTCGTTGATCTAGTGGTTAGCAAGTTCGACTCCCGACGAGGTTGCGGGTTCTGCGCCTGATATCTCTCCGGTCGTGTCGGATTTTCGTCCCATTGGACTATTAGATTCAAGGGAATAGATAGTGCACCTATGTTTACGCGCACACTTGTGCAATATAAAATCTCCCGCGCAGATGGCAAATCCCAATCCCAAATCAGCAAAATTGGGTAGCAGAATCAGATGGATTCTGCTACCCAATTTGCTGCTCCGTCAGCAGATCGTTCTTGATCCTCGATCATCATTTATCTAACACCTACTCATTGAGACCATTCTAATGAGCCCAAACACGCTGTACAGGTACTTTTTTCGTCAGGAGGTTAAAAATGTATCTTGTAAAAAGCTCAATGATTGTGAAACGCCGGATAATTTTTTTAAAGTCACAAATATCCCCAGTTCCGCGGCCCCCACAGCGCCGGGGCTCCCCCACCTAATGGTGCGCGAAACTTATCACATTATCAAAAAGCAACAAATCGAATCCTTTGATCAGGACGCCTCGCTAATTCGGCGATTACTGGGCGCCTAGCGTGGCCCGCTGCTATCGAGTTTCGCTACTAGCGAATAAAAACGTAGACACTTTAATAAGGTTAGCAGAGTAGTGAGATAACACTGTCAAATATTGAATGATATTTCACAGAATAAGATTTTATTTTATTAAAAGACTTCCTTTACTAGCTGATGTACGCGACTTCGTACGAGTGGATTGTTTTTGTTTAATCCATCCAGCCATAGATACAAACTTTCGCATTTATAATATTAGTAGGATGACGTACACAACATATTAGGTATTACGTATTGCACCTATTTGAGATTTGAGTTTTAAGCCTTGAATTAGCCGTAATACGAGTAGTAACAAGCGACATGCCGGCAGTCGCTGGACACACAACAGTAGCGAACAAAAGGCACAAGATCGTGTCACACAATCTTGTGCCAATTGTTCGCTAGCACACGAAGCAAGCAAGCTAGCGAAACTTTTATCCAACGGTTGAGAAGACCATACATGTGTGTTTCTCGTCGAATTGAATCGCTACCGAGCCAAATTCGAAAATTTTGCGACTAGCGTACCCTGGTTAAACCCCGGCGCCGGTGCACAAAGGCAGCTGATGACGGGCCACGTGACTCGCTACTTTGTAGCTTGTTAACATTAACCCGGCGAGGGGCCAAGGGGGTGGGAAGGGGGAAACGGGGGCAACAGTATCAATGCACCGTTCAACGGCTATTATGGATTTAGTCTAATAGAATAAACGGGTAAAATGTATCTCTTTTGTAATTTGAGATCAAGTAGGGGATACTTTCCCGATAGGCATTTGAGTCCCAAAATGCTGTTAGGTCCTCAACTAGTGTGGACTGTGGATTGACGATATCAAATGAGTCGAAGGAAGCCACTGGATACAAGCAGTGCAACACAATTAAAACCGTTAAAATGGGTAATCTTGGGTATTTTCTGATTTGGTTTCGGACTGTTCCTTGTTTGACTAATTGATAATAACGCAGGGTACACCAGTGTCACCGCCTGCCCGCCTGAAATCAGTCTCAAATGGCCCCAATTGCATCAAGGCTCTGGCAGACCCTTAGCTAGTGGGGACCAGAAGCTGTAGGATACGAGCGACGCAACACCGTATTGAAATAGAATGGGCAATTTCGGGTACTTTCTGATTGGGTTTCGGACCGTTCCTGGCTTGACTGCGCCAATCAATATCACACTGTACAAGTGCACAAGCTCGAGTCTCGAGTTCCAACTCGCCGGCTAATTGATAATAGCGCCGGATACACCAAGTGTCACCGCCTGCCTGCCTGAATGCGGCCTCAAATGAGCATATAATGCGTGCGGTGATTGCTCAATAAACAAAACCCTCACATAAAGCCCCATTGTGGGGAGGAAACGGAGCAAGGAAGCGCAGCATTGTAGTTATTGCGCTGCGCGATTGTGCCCAGACTCAAAGCGCACCGAATTGTATGAAGGTATTTTCTGCGAAAGATGATCTGCAAATTGGAAGGTGAAATTAGTAGGAATGTTTCTCGCTCTCGGGCCCTTTTTGAAGGGTTATCGCGTTTCGAGGGCTGTGTGAAGGAAAGTGAATGGGACGCTTTCTGTTTTTGTTCTATACCCACAGCAATTACGAGTAGAACTATATGTAAGTATACGGCTGTAGGATTACCTAAAAATGATTCTGATCAGTCTGACGATCGCAATCACTTTTGATTTAATTTGATCAATGCATTTTAGCAAGAAAAGGTTAGAATTATTTTGCTATAATCCGCCAACAGAAAAAATCTGTATAGTTAAACATGCAGTTACAAGCTAAGCACCGCTTACCTCCCCAACCAAGCAAGAAAGCCAAGTTTCCAAGCAAGCAATGTCACCACCACTCACATGCACTGTGTCAATATCGAGAGAGTATCAGCCAATCTGGTGCAATCATTTTTGACATTCTCACACCATCTTCGAATTACGAATCGATAAATCTCGAAGCAGAATACCCTGTAAGCCGAGGTTCTAAACTTTTCTGAACTATATGTAGGTACTCGCTTTAATGGTGAGCTAAACATGACGAAACCTGCATGCTTTCTCTGCAAGATTTCTACATAATATTCTCAAATTATGGGTAATATTTACATGGGTACAGTTGGGGACCGGGAGAGCGACATAGGCTACTTTTTATATCGAATAAAAATTCTTTTCAAAAAACCGACTTCAAACGCCACTACAAAGTATAAAAATAATTCTATTTTGTACACGTTTGTTGAAGTCGGGCGGGCTTAAATAGAAACGATGAAACCGATACGCGATGCTCACCCGATTTCAATAAGCGTGTCTCTTATAATATGTCACCATAAGGTAAGCGTCGCGCATCGATTTCATCGTTTCTAGTTAAGCCCGCCCGACTTCAACAAACGTGTACAAAATAAAATTATTTTTATACTTTGTAGTGGCGTTTGAAGTCGGTTTTTTGAAAAGAATTTTTATTTTAAGCTTTTTAGTGTAGCTTGTTCCTACTCTCTTTCTCCCTCCCTCCAACACTACAGTACTAAAGTAGTCTATACTTGGTACCTACAGTACTTATTAACAACACACAATTTCTAAAGAGCTAGGACCAGGAGTTCCATGATTTAGTCCATGCTTGGTACCAACAATATCAATTCGTAAGCGACAGTTCCTAAATCCTCACAGATTAGGTAGGCAGTACCCCTGCAGCATCAGTATTGAAGAGCTAGGACCTTGAGCTCCACGATGTAGCCTATGCTTAATACTAACAATATCAATTCGCAAGCGAAAGTCCCTAAATCCTCACAGTTTAGGTAGGCAGTACCCTGCAGCATCAGGAGTGAAGAGCTAGGACCTTGAGCTCCACGATGTAGACTATGCTTAATACTAACAATATCAATTCGCAAGCGAAAGTTCCTAAATTCTCACAGTTTAGGTGGGCAGTACCCTGCAGCATCAGGATTGAAGAGCTAGGACCTTGAGCTCTACGATGTAGACTATGCTTAATACCAATAATATCAATTCGCAAGCGAAAGTTCCTAAAACCTCATAGTTTAGGTGGGCAGTACCCTGCAGCATCAGGATTGAGGAGTAGGACCTGAAGCTCTAAGATCTAGTATATGCTTAAGCCAAGCATACCGATTCGTAAATGACAGTTCCTAAAACCCCATAATTTAGGGGGAAAGTACCTCTGCAGCATCAGGCTTGAAGAGTTGAAGGTAAAAATTTTTATGGGACCATTTCGCGAGCTTCTTCTGTCGATTAAAAAAAAAATCGCGTGAATCGGTCCAGAAACCCAGGAGTAATCGGCGGGCATACATAGAAAAAAAAAAAATATACCGGCCGAATTGATAACCTCATAACCTCCTCCTTTTTGGAAGTCGGTTAAAAATTAAAAAGTTCCCGCGGTTTAAAAACTAAATCCACGCGGACGAAGTCGCGTTCATCGGTTAGTAAAATTAAAAAAAAAAGATTCTGACGAATTGAGAACCTCCTCCTTTATTGGAAGTCGGTTAAAAATACTTACAGCAAATCGAACGCGTAGGTAACAAATTCGAAGCGTAAATTAACTCAACAGGAGCTAAGTTTAAGGCGACGCGAACACTTTGATCATTCGCGGGTTGTTTCGCGTTCTAAAAGGATTTTTCCTTTGTCAGTACTCGATCGCGCGATGACTGACACGCGATTCTAAACGCGGATTACATTACCAAACAGAGTATACCCCTTAAATCACGAACTCAACACGAAAATGAACCTTATTACTATGTGATAAGGGATAGAGATTGAAATATCGTTTATGCCCAGGTAGATTTTGATGTTTGTCACGGCATGAAGTTACATTTTCGTTAATGCAGACTATGGCCTTAAAGTTGTTCGATTTTAAATCTTATTACTATTGAAATAAGGGCGTTTGAATGTTTTGTGAGGTGCAAAAACACGTTTGCAGCGGTGTAATAAGTCCTCGGCTCGGGTAGTCTTTGGAAAATGAGTTTCCTAGCGTACTGGCACACGGGGGAGTAATTGCGGGGCCACGTTCTTGTCTTTGAAGCGGCAGCTTTGTAGAAATTGCCATCCTGGTGAACGTTATATTTACGAGTGGGTAGCCTACTAGGGTACCAGGTTTTGCTTTCGACTTCTGCACTGAATAAAATTCTAAATGCTATTCTTTGATTTTCTAGTAGAAACCCGTCAGTTGGTAGGATCTTTTTTCTGAAATGAATATCACATTTCAAACCTTTAAAACTAATAGCGAACGTTTGTTTTACGTATTTTGGAATAATTACTTACCCTGTGCTTAATAAATCGGTAAGAAATAAATTATCTATATTATATATATATTATGTATATAAAATTCAAAGTCCTGACTGACTGACTGAGATATCAACGCACAGCCTAAACAACTGAAGTTAGAAACTTGAAATTTTTACAGTTGGTTCCTTTTATGACGTAGGCGCACACTAAGAAAGGATTATTGGAAATTCCACCCCTAAGGGGTTTAAATAGGGGATGGAAGTTTATATGAAACTCCGTCATTTTCCAAGCTGTTTCCATCAAAGTTGGTATTTGAGCTTTCAGTTAAAAATAAAGAAGTACGTGTGTCACAGTTTTTGAAAATTCCACCCCAAAATCTAATTCCACGCGGACGAAGTCGCGGGGGCTAAAGCTAGTTTTTAATATAGTTATTAGTCAACATCCCAATAATTATTGTAAATTGAACCTGAAAGTTGTTGAAGTTGAAAGTTTACTTATTCATTTCATCTCCTGTACCAGAGTTTTTGTCGCTTTGTGATTGAATGGCAAATAATCAAACAAACACACTTTGACATCACACTAATATCATACTTCACATCACATCACACTAATCACACTAATATTATAAAGCCGAAAGTTTGTATGTGTATGTGTGTGTGTGTATGTTTGTTACTCCTTCACGCCACAACGAATGAACCGATTTGGCTGAAATTTGAAATGGAGATAGCTCATACCCAGGATTAAAACATAGGCTACTTTTTATCCCGGAAAATTACAGAGTTCCCGCGGGAATCAAAAAACCTTTATCCACGCGTACGAAGTCGCGGGCATCGTCTAGTTTATAATAATAGTAAGGATATTGACAGGATCTGCTGCGTCGTCGCTAGTTGTCGCTGAAGCGCCGCGCCCGTGGCCCGGGGTAATTGTCGCGAATCGGCGCGTCAGATCTGAGCCGTCGGCGCCTTTTGATTGTTTTTCCGAGCTTCTGTTTTTGTCGCGGCCGCGGCCGGTAATCGCGCAATCGCGGCCGATATTAAAAGGTCAATCCGTAATTCCCGAGTGATGAATGTCCTGTAATTTTAGGTGTAATGTACGATGGGAACGGATAACTTGTTATATTGCTGTTTTTGTGTTAGTGCAAAGGCAGAAACGCCGACTTTATTATAATGCTTAGATAGCCACTAGTTTTGTCCAAGCTTCGTACTTATGAATGACCTATGTGACTCCACAGTAGGGCTACCTAATGATGTTCACATGTCGCTGCTTCAATTCAAAAGTATTTTCACAAATAAAAAAAATTATAGATATTTTTTCATTGCGAAAATAGGTACAATCATAATCCTTCATATTTTTATATTTAAAAAGACACCCACTGATTTTGCAATTTTAACCGATTTCCAAAAAAAAGGAAGAGGTTCTCAATTCGTCGGAATCTTTTTTTTTTATTTTTTATACAAGGTGTAACGGAAGGGGAGGGGGGGGGGCATCAACCCTGAAGGAGGTGAATGTGCTCATGAAACTGAACAACTTTCCCCAAGGAACATAGGCTGAAATATGAAAAAAAAATTTGGACCTCCCTTACAAAATTGACGACGATTGATTTACTATGGGAGGCCCAAAATTTTTTTTTTTCATATTTCGATTCCCTGATTATTCCAAGACGCCGATTTGGAAAATTCTTTTTTTGCTTGCAAGGGTATACTTTCCAGGTGGTCCCATTGTCATCAGATCAATCACGATTGATATACTTTGTAGTAGGTAGCGTTTGAAGTCGGTTTTGTAAAAATAATTTTTATGTTCTTATTAATTTAACATAGACAACATCCCAATTTCTCAAAAGAAAAGCGCAGAGGAGCATTTGATAGCAAGCAACTCAACTTGGTACTGTGTTTAGGGAGCAAGTGACGTGGGGCGCGGGAGGCAGTCCGCGTGTTTATACCGAGATGTTTTTAAACAACTACTTATAACTGCGGCTCACATTTCTATACTACGCCACGAACAGGGATGTCACAAACCAAAATAAAACTAGTTTACAACTGTGAGATAATGATCTAAGACGATCTTTAGATCAAAATATGATGGAACTGACATCATTATAATTATTATTACATTACTTGCTGATTCCCGCGAATTTGTACGCGTGGATTAGGGATTTTGAATCAACGGGAACTCAATAATTTTCCGATATAAAAAGTAGCCTATGTGTTAGTCTTTATCTTTTATATGGGTGATTCTACGATAAGAGGTTTTAAGTCCATAGAGAATACGGCCACGGAGAAAAGTAGCTGTTTTTTCATTAAACACTTATATTATGATTTTTGTTCTATTTATTTATCTTTTCACGTAAGGGCAAGTCACTTTATGCATATTTTATTAAAAAGTCAAAAAATCAAAAAATTCCAAAAATTCAAAAAATTCAAAAAAAGTCAAAAAAGACTTTTTTGACATTTTTGACGGTTTTTGATTTTTTTGACTTTTTTTGACTTTTTTGACTTTTTTGATTTTTTTTGACTTTTTTTGACTTTTTGACTTTGTTGACTTTTTTGACTTTTTTTACTTTGTTTGTTTGCACTAACCTTATCTCCCCTGGTCAACAAGTTTCTCTCCTGACATTTATCTTGCCAGGTGAAATATGGCAGGTGAGAGACGTTTTCATGATAAATTGTATTGTTTTAATTGACATAAGAAGTTTTTCGGTACATTATGTATCACACTTTCACTAGTCCATCATTATTTAATTAGACCAGTAAATGCAAATAAATTGAATGAATAATATAACTTTTATGACTTGCCAGGTGAGAGACACAATGACCTCGCGAAACGGCTACTTTGAATCAACGGTCGCAAAAACTAACAAATGACGGCGCTCTTAACGGCTCACGTGTTTTGCATTACGAACTACACGTCGGTAGATGACTTTGAGCACTATTTGGAATATGGCCGTTTTATATTTGTGTTTGTAGTAGCGGAATGAAATTTTCTAGAGTAGATACCCAAAAACAGTGGGACAAAAGTTAAGTTTAAAATATATTGCAAATAAATAAATATTGTTCTATTTTTCCTTAACAATACTTGAATACATTTATTGAAGTTTGTGTTTAACATATTTTAGTTTAATAACTGATACAAAGAAAGTAAGTATCGTTTCAAATTAAACTGAAACCGACAGGGGGACAGGCCAGGTTAGAGACTTTTTTAGACTTTATAAGGAATTTCAGAAAAATATACTTTAATTAGGCATTGAATCGTGACGTTATTTAATAAAGTACATTTAGGTGATGTGTTTCATTGCAAAAAATAACAACATATACAGTAAAATTTCTATTTTAAACTGATTGCCGCACAAGTTACCTCTTATCGTAGAACTACCCATATAAGATTTTTTGACTGGTTTTTAATATTTTGTCCCCACAGCTGTATCCTCACCGGAAAGCGCATTGTTGGCAGACCCCCACCAGATGGACGATGACTTCAGACGAGTCGCACGGAGCCGCTGGACACTGACGGCGCAAGACCGAGACCTGTAAAAGTCCATGTAAGAGAGAGTCGTTTGTCCAACAGTTTCAAAAAATAACTTTTTCAATATAACCTCTATTTTATTATATTTTACACGTTTTTTAAACTCTTCTAACACCTTCATCCTTCCTATTCTGGAAAATTACGAAATTTATAATTTCTGTAATATATCTGGTCTGATCTGATGGGAAGTTTTGGTCGTGGCTGACCACCCCACAGTCACACTTGTCATAGAATCCTACTAATCCTACTCATTTTATCGTACTAGCCCTCTCATATTATAAATGCCAAAGTTTGGATGGACGGATGTTTGTTACTTCTTCACGAAACAACGAATCGACCGATTTTGCTGAAATTTGGATTGAAGATAGCTTACACCCGGGAATTACACATAGGGTACATTTTATCCCGGAAAATTAAAGAGTTCCCGCGGGAATCAAAAAAACCTTAAGCCACGCGGATGAAAGCTAGGAAAAAAAAATCTGTTTATTAAAGGATGGTAAGTTTCGCCAACCCTACAGCCGCGAGGCGTCCCTGTCAACGTGTCTTTAAAACTGAGCAAATATGAAAGGGCTCGGGTTTCGGGATCGATTTTAAAACAATATTCGTTTCCCGACGGAGGCGCCTCCGAGCAAACAAGCAGCCGCTGGCCGTCACAAGCTCACAAGCTCGCAGCGACTAGCCGTAGGTACCTACCCACTCGCTCCGCCGAAAAAATACTTTACTTACTTACACTGGGGCAAACAAAAATTACTGACAAAAACTTTGTTTGCCCACGGTCTACACTACACTGATATACGAGACCCTAGATATAGACCTAGCTGAATAGATACAAAAGAAACTACCATTAGTTTTGACCAAAGACCTATGGCTAGCAGTGTATTTTAGGGCTTTATTCGTTACAAGGATTAAAATACATTATAAACTATATAATCAAATTACTTACAATTTCATGATAGTAAGTTACATAGCAGTTACGAGTGAGTTACACTTTTATTTGAGAATTTATTTATTTATTGCCAAAATACACGTGATATGGTGTTACAAAATGTTTTGGGAAATAATTACAGCAATAGGTCTTAAAATAGTAATTTCCCTTACATAATATTCTACCAGGTGTGAAAATTGTTTGGTTCCACTTCTTACTAGCTTTTGTTTGTGACTTCGTCCGCGTGGAGTTAGTTTTTTTCAAAATCCTACGGGAAATGCCACTCTTGCGGCGTGATTAAAAGACAACTAATACTTTCGCATTTATTTAGTAGGATAGATTACCTAATTAATCAGTAGGACATGAGTAGGACAGTTGAATGAAATGATGACGGTAGTAAGTATCTGATTTTTATATGTATCAACGGCACAAGTACGGCATTCAGGTGGCGATTCGTTTCTATTTGGTTTGGAACCTCCTTCAGAAATGGACGATGCCACTTCATCATTATAAAAAGTTTTCTTCGATACATACTCGCCACTCAGTCGCTACTTAGAAGTTTTGAGGATCATTGTACTCTAATGCTGAGATCTATACTGCGTACTGTGACTCAGCTCAGACTTAAGTCAGAGTTAAAACGAGACACAAAATGTGCAAATCTATATATATAAAATTCAAAGTCCTGACTGACTGACTGACTGACTGAGATATCAACGCACAGCCTAAACTACTGAAGTTAGAAACTTGAAATTGTTACAGTTGGTTCCTTTTATGACGTAGGCGCACACTAAGAAAGGATTATTGGAAATTCCACCCCTAAGGGGTTTAAATAGGGGATGGAAGTTTATATGAAACTCCGCCATTTTTCAAGCTGTTTCCATCAAAGTTGGTATTTGAGCTTTCAGTTAAAAATAAAGAAGTACGTGTGTCACAGTTTTTGAAAATTCCACCCCAAAATCTAATTCCACGCGGACGAAGTCGCGGGGGCAAAAGCTAGTTCAAATTAAATTCAAATTCAAAATTTATTTATTTCACGTAAGCCAACTTGTAGCTCTTATGACACGTCATAAATCTACCACCGGTTCGGAATGCAGATTCTGCTGAGAAGAGCCGGCAAGAAAATCAGCAGTTGCTCTTTAAAAAAAAAATTTTTACAATAGGTAACAAAACTATGCTATGTATACAGTGCTTCCACAATGAAGCTTCAAAAATGCATACGTAGGTACACAATCCAACGCATGTCAACACGGGCAGACAAAGCAGACCCATTCCCGTTGGTGGCACCCGTGCTCTAACATAAATCTGTCTCGTTTTAACTCTGTCTTGTATCTGAGCAAGCATTACCTAATAATACATCAATTTTTTTTATTCGATGACAGGATAGTCCTCGACTCTCTAGTGACGGTGCGTCTAAGATGGTTGCGGACTAACTTGAAAGGGGTATGGTACTGTATATTCAGCCTGTACCCCTAATCTGTTTCTACACGCCATCGTGCCGGAACGCTAAATAGCTTGGCGGCACGTCTTTGACGGTAAGGTCGTAACTAGCCACAGCAAAGCCTCCCACCAAACCAGACCAGAGCCAATTCAGAAATTATATAAATTCCAAAATTGCCCTCGCGGGAATCGAACCCGAAACCTCCCAGATTTACCTCCCAGTCTCATGATGCTTATGGGTACGGGGCCCATACAAAATTACCCATTATCCTTTAATATCGGATAATACATTTAAAGTTGTTGAAATCGGCTCTTAATCAGGCAATACATCATAACCCTTCATTGCTTTTATATCTTGCAAGTAAAATCGTCTATTAGGTAAATAAAGAAATAAAGAAACATCCATTTATTTATGTGGAAATTATTTTAAACGTATGAGTTATTTTCAACTATAAAGTTCAACGCATAAAATATTGCAACTATTACTACATAACTAATCACACTTTCAATTGCTAATATCAACAACTTGCCTACATACGGCTAGCATTGCAATCAGCTTTTTAATATTCAGTACGTATTCGTCTACTGCAATCGACCGATCATATCAAAACGTTTTACCGTATTGAATATAAACTTCTTTTTTATTCAAAATAGGCACAACTTTTACTGAATTTAATGCTTTTCAATTGCGAATTGTCAGTATAAAGGTCAGGGAAGTTAGCGGTAGAGATCTACTTGCAGATATTTTTTCCAAAAGTTATTTAGTACAATAATATTATGAGCTTAACTTGTAAAATATATTGCATAGAAGCAGCACTGGTAGCATGGGCAGGAGATAAAAGTTTTATCCCCCGATTTTATCCACTCACAGGGGATACAATTATCTTTTCCCTATGCTAAAGCATGGCGACAGAGGAGAAAGCGATGTATATTTCTATAAGTATATCCACTGAGTGTTATTTCCACCGCTGTGCCCATGCTCGACGGGTGGATAAAGCTAAGCGAGGGGATAAACGTTTTACCCTTTTCCCGGGGATAAAATTTCTTCCGCCCATGCTACCAGGGCTGGCGTTACTTTGCGAAGTTCATGATTAGCAAGAAAAGGTTTGCAGCAAAGCATTGTAAAGTCGACATCTCCTGAGGATGCTCCGGTGTCGGGGCGAAACGTGTGTCGAGAGTAGTATACAAGTCTTGCGTGGTGGTGCATGTGAGCGGTGGTGGCATTGCTTGCTTGGGAACTTGGCTTTCTTGCTTGGTTGGGGAGGTAAATGGTGCTTAGCTTGTAACTGCATGTTTGACCATACGGATTTTTTCTGAGCGGATTATAGCAAAATAATTCTAACCTTTTCTTGCTTGTCAAATATAGTTTTGTTCAAATTTTTTATTTTATTTAATGTAGTCCAACTTATTGCTTTTATGACAAGTCAAGACTCTACCAACGATAAGGAAAGCAGTTTCTGTTGAGAAGAGACCACAAGAATTATTATTCTATTGATCCTACTATTCCTACTATCCTGCTAAACTAATCCTATTAAATATTATACCTAAATGTGAAAGTTTAGATGTATGGATGGATCGATGGATGTTTGTTAGTCAATCACACCGCAACGACTGAACCGATTTGGCTGTTTGGCACAAAGGTAGAAAGTCTGGAATAACATATAGGCTACTTTTTCTACCGGAAAATAAGAGAATTCCCATGGGAAAGGAAAAAACCTTAATCCACGCGAACGAAGTCGTGGGCATCGACTAGTAACTAAATAAATTTTAGTTATAGTTTGTTATAGTAGTTAGTTTTAAGTAGGTACGGATTTGAAAGAAAGCAGAAATAGGCTGCTATCAAAAAAAGCGGAATACCGCTGCCATGGTTACGCGACGAAGGTGCTTACGACCTAAAAGTAGGTTCTCGAATTCCGCGGAGGTAAACCAGATTCCGCACACTCGCATGGCTTGACAGGTGGCGTCGGGTCACGTGACCCCTGTCATTATCCCCCTCCCCCCAATCCTCCGCGTATAATTAAAGCCTCCTCTTACAGACAGGACCAATTTGCTTATCAAACTTAAAACAGCCTGTTGGTAAAGTTAACTAGTTTTTACAACGCTGATTGCGGCGATAAGTGAAAATGCAGTCACATAATAAAACCGGTCGTTTTCAAAATCTATCTAATCCAAAATATGAATAAAAATCTAATATTTGAAATAAAAATAATATGTTTTAATTTCAATTATTTGGAAGGATTGGTTCAGTTCATGACTATACATATATGTCACCCCTAAAGGAGAACTACGAAAAACCAACTAAATACATCTTACAAATGGATGTATGACCCATTTGTAATTAATAATATATTATTTATTTTATAAGCATTCAAAAAATTGAGATTCGAATATGACTCAATTTTTTAATCTAGCTTGGATGAGATATGGCAAATAGGAGTGTCGTGAACCTAAATATAAAAATTATTATAATAGGGTCATATTTAAATTGATCTTTTATTTGAAGGTAGTTTGATAAAATCGATATTAAAACATTGTTGCTAAGCGGCGCGGCGGCGCGGCACCGCGGCGTAGGCACTCGTCTGGCGCCGGACTGGCGCCGGCCGTCGGGTATAAATAGGCGGATTTAACGTTAGGAATTTAGTCTCTCCCAGAGACTCATACGGCTATTGGATGCTCTCGCGTCTAGGTCGTTGTATTTGATTAAGGGATTGCGATAGCAATCGCGCCCTAATAGAATAAATATTGCCTATAGATTTTGATGAGTGTAATTAATTGTTGATTAAATAATACTTTGATATTTTTCATAGCTACCCTCACGTCAGACGGTGGTTTGTCCGACGTGACGTGGTTAAATTAATTAGATGCGAGGACAGGGGCCACTAAAAGGGGTGAGAGGAGGTGGCTTTAGGTAGGGTTTCAGCGTTTTAAGAGATCAGATCTTTTAAGGCGTTGTTAGTTTAGTTTTAATTCCCATTTCTGGATTGTGTCTTACAGGAGTAATAACTTTCCCAAGTTAAACCTGAAGCATTGCTAAAGAGACTCAAATCCACGACTTTTTATCACAAGCTTTTGCCCACGAGTTAGTTTTTCAAAATCCCTCGGGAACTGTTTTTTCCGGGAAAAAATACAGTTTCGATTTATAATACTAGTAAGAATAGTAAGGATATATATTTTCAGTTGTAAAATATGGTTTTCTAAGAGAATAGATTTTTTAAACTTATTGGGAGTTTGAACATAAGTTGGAGGAGGAAGTCGGCCCCGTGTGTAGCGGCCATTATTACCCGAGATGTCTTCATTCCACCACTTCCTTTTAATTAAATACAGATTAAGTTTTTGCGTCGCGAACTTGGAACATGATGAACATTTTTATTTGAGGGTGGAACGTAATTATCATTGCACAGTTTGCGTTTCTGACCGTTATAAATGAATCGATCGGAGTTCTTTATACGCTTTTTTGTAGGTTACGTTTGTAATTTATTAATCTGCTATATTACCTATAGGTTGAAATGAGGATGACGTATGTTGGGTAACTCAGAATATACTTACAGCGATTAAAGCCAACACTGTGCTTTCCAGTGCGAATTACGTAATCTTTCTTCTTTCTTTTCTAGGGACATGTTACCTATCTGTTACCTACTAAAATTTTCCTAAAAACGGTTTTAAACTTCTTACTCTATACAATATTCATCGAGGGAACAGTATAAAGAATCTCACCTGCACTGGTAGCATGGGCGGAAGAAATTTTATCCCCGGGAAAAGGATAAAACGTTCATCCCCTCGCTTAGCTTTATCCACCCGTCGAGCATGGGCACAGCGGTGGAAATAACACTCAGTGGATATACTTATAGAAATATACATCGCCTTTTCCTCTGTCGCCATGCTTTAGCATAGGGAAAAGATAATTTTATCCCCTTTCAGTGGATAAAATCGGGGGATAAAACTTTTATCTCCTGCCCATGCTACCGGTGCTGATGGTAAAGGCCGATGCCCGATGCAGTCTAAGGCTGAGATCTATAGAGCGTGCTTTGACTCAGCTCAGACTTAAGATAGAGGTTAAAGCGAGAGACAAATATGCTCTAACATAAATCTGTCTCGTTTTAACTCTGTCTTGAATTTGAGCTAAGAGAGAGTGCGGTCTATAGATTTAAGCCTAAAATAAAAGTGGGAATAGCCAAATAATAAGGGTGAATATTAATTAAAGATTAATAATTAGTAGTCAAGCTGAACTTGACTACCTACCTAATGTTCTCCTTTCCCCTCCAAATAAGAGTAAAGTTGTGTTAGGAGTGGGTACGACAATAGTGCATGAGTGGGGACCGAACCGTCAACCTTTCAGTTTACAGTCCGCACCTTAAACCGTTGGACTATTCAAGCTATAAATATACTACTAATATATCTACCAGTACTATTACTTAAACTTACAACATGACTCTAGAATCTAGATGTATGAGCAATTATTTATTATTAGCTTTCTCTATTATTATTTGGGACGGGTATTTGCTTCGGGGTGACTAAATATTTTTCTCCATTACAAGTTGAACCTAAACAAACACCGAGCCACTTCCTTCAATACAAAAACCATGCAAAAACCACCAGAGTATAGCGTTACGGTATCCATTTAAATGTTATGAAAATTCCTCTTTCCCATGCGCAGGCGCCACTTTTTTATGCGCAGATGATATTTCAATGTTGAAGCTTTTTTTTTTTCTTTCTTGGAACTCTGGGCGCCTTGGACTTGATCGACAGCAGTTATAAGAATTCATCAATAAGCATTAGATAATGATGTTAAGTGCTGATAATCGTATAGGGGAATACCTACAATTTACCCGACTACACTCCGGAAATGTCTGGTTATGTATTAATACATACTTCAATACTATGTTCCGTACTAGCGTTGCCAGACGTCCCGTATTTCCCGGGACATCCCGTATTTTAGACACAGTTTAAAATGTCCCGGCGGGACTGAATCTGTCCCGTATTTCAACCGTATATACTTCGTTTTTCATTATGAAATCGATCCAAGTATTCACACACGCAACATTCGTAAAAAAGACTATCTTATAAAGATAGTCTTTTGTGGCGATCCTTCCAGCATAGCTGCATGGGCGGGAGAAATTTTATCCCCGGGGAAAGGCTAAAAGTTTATCCCTTCGCTCAGTTTTATCCACCTGTCGAGCATGAGCAAAACGGTGGAAATAATATCCACAGTGGATATTCTTATAGGAATATACTTTTCCTTTCCCTTGTCGCCATGCTTTAGCATAGGGAGAAGATAATTTTATCCCTTATCAGTGGATAAAATCGGGGGATAAAACCCTCTCCTCCCCATGCTAACTCTGCAGGAGAACTATGTTATTCGGTTGAGACACCGAAGATGAAAGTAACTTTGTCTGTCTGTCTGTTAACTTTAGACAAAGAGATAAAATTCAGAAAAATTCAAAATTCTTTATTCCATATAGAAAGGCCAACCTGTGGCTCATATGAAACATCAAAACTCGTCGGTTCGGAATACAGATTCCGCTGAGAAAGGCCAGGAAGTAACTCAACAGTTGCTCTTTTCATATGAAAATATTACAATGTAATAAGTTATTGCACTATCTTCTGGACAGAGATGCCAAACCGTTTGATTCCATGCAACTTTGTCATTAAGAAAGTCACTAACATTCTGTTGAGCCGGCAAGAAACTCAGCAGTTGCTCTTTTCGTAACAAAATATTACAATATTAATGTATAGCTACGTAATATTACAATATAATAACTTATTACACTATCTTGTGGGTAACTGGATGCCAAGCCGATTGATTCCATGCAACTTTGTCATTAAGAAATTCAGTAACATTGTAATAAATTAGTAAATGTGTTTTTACGCATTGTTTAAATTTGTGCAATGGGAAAACCAGTAATTCCTTCGGAATCATGTTCTTTAAGCTTACCTCCACCCTACAAAGGATTTCTGAACTTTACACAGGCGACAAGACAGTGTTTCTAATGACGGATTCATAGGATTTTGTTTCTCGTGGTTGATTAATTATAAAAAATCTAAAACCTCGCAACGAAGTCAAAAGCTATTTATTCCGCATTATGTTTGATGAAGATCGCTTCAGATCTTTATCTCTTTCCATTTTATCTCGTAGCAAGTTTCGTAACGTAGCAAGACCCGTATTTGGAACCCCTATCTTACCTCTGCAATCGGTCTGCGGCTAAAGAGTTTCATTAATTAAACAGTTTGGAATTAGATACTTCATTTATATATGTTTTACTTCGTGTCTGTTAGGTAGTAGGTACACGACAGGTTTTGAATCAGTTGATTTTGTTAATCATGAGTAGGGTTGCCAGATTTTTTTTCAGCCTATAAGGGACAAATGGTTAAATGGGCAAAAATATACGGGATTTGAGTTTTTTACCCGGGACAAATAAAAATTACAAATTGTTTATTATAATTGACAAATTATATTTTATGTTTCCGAGGATCGAGTCAGTTTTAACATTGTCATTCTGACACTAACACTGTCATTGGTCGATGCGGGCTGGGAGTGCAAGTTAGTAGCGAGACGAGTACGTTTTACGAACGTTGCGTGTGTGAATACGTAGATCGATTTCATAATGAAAAACGACGTACGGTTCAAATACGGGACAGAGTCAGTCCCGCCGGGACATTTTAAACTATGCCTAAAATACGGGATGTCCCGGGAAATACGGGACGTCTGGCAACCCTAATCATGAGTGAAGTAAATCAAAATTTGGAATGCCCTTCCGGCTTTCGTTTTTCCGACTAACTATAATGTGTCTTTAAATCAAGAGTGAATCACTATATATATTATGTCGTATAGTCATTATGTGTCATAAGTAGGGAATGCAATCTCGATCTCGCGAGATCTCGTTCTCGCGAGATCTCGGCCTTTTTTAGCGAGATTAATCTCGGACGAAAAAAGGGCGAGATCTCGCGAGATTAACGAGATTGCACTCGAGCATAAAAAAGTCTTATTCGAAGCGCGCACTGACATGGACGGAGTTGCGACCTGTCGGTTTCGTTCTGTGCGCAAATTAATTTTTAAATTACTAAAAGATTTGCGTTTGATATTAGAAAAGAAGACTGGTTGTTTTTTTCATTTGTTATTTCAAATTCAAAATTTATTTATTTCATATAACCCAACTTGTAGCTCTTATGACAAGTGATAAATCTACCACCGGTTCGGAATGCAGATTCTGCTGAGAAGAACCGGCAAGAAACTCAGCAGTTGCTTTTCAAAAAATAAAAAATAATTTTTTTTACAATAGGTAACCAAACTATGCTATGTATACAGTGCTTTCACAGTGATTTGATAGATACGTACGTCAAAGTTTACTACTTAGAAGTTTATTAAAAAATGATAGACAATTTGATTCATAAAAGTCTATTGAAAAAATTCGTGAAAATAAATATTATGTTATAATACTTATAATTTTTATTATTTTCTTTCTAATTTATTCAAATATTGTGATTATTTGCAAAAAAAAACACACAAAACTGCCAATCTCGCGAGATCTCGAAATTGGCGAGATCTCGCGGTATTGTTATTCACAATCTCGCGAGATCTCGCTTGAGCCCCAATCTCGCGAGATTTGCATTCCCTAGTCATAAGACCCGAGGTTGACCTAAGTGATATAAATAATTTTGAATTTCGAGTTTAATGGTCGTGATAATAAATACTCGTAAATACGACTTAAGATGGAAATATACCAAAACTTTTATCATGTAAGCTTCGATCGTTAATTGGTTACATTATACATCAAAAACGCAGTAAACTCTGTCGTGCAATGTAGCTACGCCTTAGTACTCTGTAGAATTATCATAAATCCCGTCTATTTATGGACTTACTTCATGTATGGGAGAGTAAATAGGCATTATGTTACTGAATGTAGATGGTGATAAAAGCGGATGCTGTGGCGCCGCGCTGCCAGTTGGCGCTCGTCAGGATATAACGCGCTGAAACACCCGCTCCAAGTCACAGGAGGTAGCGGGTTTACGAAAGTAAATACCTAAATTCAACGTTACTGAACGTGAAAGGATGATAAAACGGGACCAACGGGAATGGGTCTGCTTTCTGTCTGCCCGTCTTAACATGCATTGGATTGTATGTAGGACTTAGGAAACTTCATTGTGGAAGCACTGTATAAGTACATAGCATAGTTTTGTTACCTATTGTAAATTTTTTTTTTTTTTTAAATGAGCAACTGCTGAGTTTCTTGCCGGCTCTTCTCAACAGAATCTGCATTCCGAACCGTTGGTAGATTTATGACGTGTCATAAGAGCTACAAGTTGGCCTACATGAAATAAATAAATTTTGATTTTATTTGAAAAAAAGGGGATGGCGGTGAAAGGCCACAGGCCTCAACATCTCGCCACTCGGGGCAGTTAGCGCTCTTCAGGATAAAATGCGCTGAAACAACCGATCTAAGTCAAAAGAGGTAGTGGTTTTACGAATGTTTATACATAGTATGTGCTAATTCTTTATGGGTGATTTAGATTAAACTGTTACAAGAGCTGAGAGAGAAAAGTTAGGTCATAGAAAGAGAGAAAAGTCTAGGTGAATAAGATGGTAAGTAAGTAGTCACTACTTACTGTTAGTCAACCTGAATTGCACTTTATTGTGTGTTTATTGTGGAGTGAACCTTCTATACCTACCTTTAAGTACTATTAGGTATTCTGTGATTTGACGCTCGGCCTACGTCACATACGTTCGTAAAGTGCTGATTTAGTAATCACGTGAAGTTCATTATAGGTAATAGGTCATTAAACTAACTTATTCTAAAATTACACTAGAAATATTACAGTTAATTATCCACCTTTCTTCCATTTTTCTCCTGGTGTATACTCAGTCATTGGTTTCCCTGATATCCCACAAGTACCAATTCCAACTCGACCAGTTAAATTATCAGGTGATGCAAATATACTTTTTGTTCTCACTCCAGGTTTCTTTGATGCTTTGGTATGAAATGAGAGCCATTTGTTTTTCTCGCTCTCTCTTTCTTCTTCAATTTGTTTAAATCTTTGTTGTTTCTTTTGCTTTTTCTTTTTTAAATACTCTCTATTGTAGCCTTTGCCGTGCTTGCTTTCATCCCCAGACAGAGGTCGCTTTGCCCCTATACCCAATGATTTAACATCTAAAATAGAGACAGTCTCTAATGTTGTGTAACCATCAAACTTTACTTTGAGACTACTTTCACCGATTTCTTCTATGGTGGCCTCGTAAAACATGCTATCTGCCTTCCACTTGGCCAAGCATTTTTCGCCAATCCTCCACTTCGGCTCTGATTCTCCGGCATCACCCTGCTCCGCAGCCAGCAGGGAAGCTGCAACATCATCATCATTACTAGAACTATGAATATTATGAACTTTGGATTCACCCTCCTGAGTTTTTATTAGATCGCGTGTCAACTCAATTACTTCTTCTAAATCCGTTTTCAGCTTTAATAGTTCTTCATTTTGTGGGTCCGTCAATAACGCTGCTTCGACCTGCTGTAACTGAAGTTTATAATTCCTTAAATCGTCTGCCATTATGAATATAATGTTCTAAAACTAATTGACAGGGCACATTAATATTAGAAGGACTCTACAAAGGCGAATTGAAGAGAAATTCACAATTTATTTTATCAAGAAATTGTCTGTAAATGATTTTCACCAATCACCATACCGGTTACGCATATATCTCATAGATAGGTATTTCAGTAACATTAACGAACTGCCAGGCGCGGCAAAACAAATAGATAAAGCCGAGGGTTTAGCTGAAACATACTAACGTTAGTCTAACGCTCTCGACTTGTTCCACGCACAAAGTGAAACTCAATCGTCGAGGTCGGGAGGTGATCGCATGTCTGAAGTCACTGTCACTGCAATGAACTGCGGGCGCGGTGTCAACACATGCGCGGTAAATATAGCTGAAACATGCGATATGTGGCTACCGACCCGACCCGCCTGCTCGTGAGCGTCTACGGCGCCACTCATGAAAATAAGTGCGGAGAGAAATTTAAAACACCCCCGACGTGTTACAACATCCTAATCCTTAATCAGTAGGTAATCGTTAAAATAAAATATGTAATCCGCCATTTTGTGGTGGCGGCCATCTTGGACCTTTCAAACAAAAGGAAACAAAATCAAAATCGTTCATCGGTTCGGGAGCTATGATGCCACAGACAAACACACACACACACGCACACACACACACACACACACGCGCACACACACACACACACACACACATACATACAAACTTTTGCCTTTATAATATTAGTGTGGTTTAACAAGCCCGGTTTAACAAACACGGTTAAACCCAGAATTTTAAGCCTATGTAATGAAACAAATTAATAAATTATAATCACGCCACGCTGCACGCTGGTAGAGCTGTGAAATTAACAAGAATAATAAACCAGAGTGTTTAAGCATAAATCATTAGGTAAAACAAACTGAAACGGGCAATTCACAATTAGCTGAAGCCTAATTTGAAACAAACAACGAAACGCAAACAGCAACACGACTGATTTGTCGAAATAATTGTTAATCATTGCGCAAATCTAAACCGTTGCTGATTTTAACGAGCGGACGGCAGTCGGCAAATAGCTGGCGCTCGGTAATTCTAGCAAACAGCGATCTCAACCTGGTCATCTGGTGCCAACCCTTCGCTGTTTGCGCGGTCGGTCGCTCCGGCCCCGGATGAATTATTCATACTCTGCGACAGTTAATTGTAATGAAATTTATGCCCCCTACCCCGCTCGATGGAGCTAAGCCGGGCTTACATGCCGAAGAATTATTGGATTTCCCATTGCACAGATTTAAACAATGCGTAAAGAAACATTTGTGAAGTCATGGTTATTTCAAAGTTAGTGACTTTCTTAATGACAAAGTTGCATGGAATCAATCGGCTTGGCATCCAGTTACCCACAAGATAGTGTAATAAGTTATTATATTGTAATATTATGTAGCTCTACATTAATATTGTAATATTTTGTTACGAAAAGAGCAACTGCTGAGTTTCTTGCCGGCTCAGCAGAATCTGCGTTCCGAACCGGTTGGAGATTCATGACGTATCATAAGAGCTACAAGTTTGCCTACTTGAAATAATTTTGAATTTGAATTTGACGCCGAATTAACAGCGCGCGGAATGCCAGAAAAAAGTCCCCGCGAAGATAAAATAAAACACACCCGAAACCTCGTGTGAAACGCGACTGATGCTAATGTAGTAAGCGCCAAATACATCATGTATTGTAATAACTCGTAAGATGTAAGTAAGAGTAAATGAATAATTTAAATAAAAACGGCTATCATCTTTTAGATCTGTAAAATGCAAATCTGCATCTGAAGATTTATCATTACACGCGCTCTTTACTGCAGGCTCAGGCTGAAATCTGTAGTCTGCATCAGTACTTACGTCGGCTCTTCTAGTAGAATCTGCTTTCGAAGTGGTGGTAGAGAATTGACTAGGTAGGTACTGACAAAAACTACAGGTTGGCCAACATAAAATACCTAATTAATTTTGAATTTTATGATGGTATCACGCATTATAGAATACCTTTCTAGCACTTATTTAACTTATTCTTCTTTCTTTGTACGAAAATGCAATATTTTGTAAAACCTATTGCACTTTAAGTTTCATTTTGGTAAGCGAATAATATCATTTTTGAGACAGTAAATATCTTAAACCCAAATTTTCAAAATTCTTTTAAGTACGAGAATATTACCAAAAAAAATTCTCAAATGGCTGAAATCAATCTAACAGAAAGCTTTGATGACGTCTGCATTAGCCATGGATATTAGGCGTAGGTAGATTTAGGTACCTACTTCAATTTGCGCGCAACTTTTTACCGCTGCAAAAAATCCACTTAAAATTCCGTATGAGCATGTAATCAACATCTTACGGCGAGCGTTAGACGCGAACGAGTCTTATTATTTTATTAGTTCACGCGCGATTTAATCACGATTGTTGGTTTTGGTAAGTTAATAAGCGGGAACGAGTTGAAGCCCTCGCAATTTGACACGGGCCTAAGAGGCACCCTGCATGAAGGGGTTGGCAGACTGCTCGTTAAACACCGCCATATTCTTAGCGGCTTGTGTTGACTGTTCACGTAATCTCATAGGCTTTTTGACGGATTTACTGGATTGTTACATGCTGCAAATGATAAAAGTCAAAATCAAAGTTCGTACTATGGTAAATTTTTTGAACAACAACTGGAGCTGTCGATAGAGAGTAGTATATTTCTTGAACTGGAGTTTTACATTATATTATTTACGAAATATACTGAAGCTAACAAGGGTTCTGAACGCGCCGTAGTCTGAGAAGAGCCATTACCAAACTCAAACTAATGGCTCATTTATATTTTATACGAGCTTATTCCCGCGGCTTCGCTCACGCTAAGTTCGATTTTTCAAACGCCTATTTTATCACCCTAGGAGTTGAATTTTCAAAAATTCTTTCTTAGCGGATCCCTACGTTATACCTAATACCTATCTGCATGCCAAATTTCAGCCTGATCCATCCAGTGGTTTGAGCTGTGCGTTGATAGATCAGTCAGTCAGTCAATCAGTCAGTCACCTTTTGCTTTTATATATTTAGATGACCATCAAAAGCTTAATCGAAATTTCTTCATTACCAAGGTCAGGTTATTATCGATTCCTTGTTGTAGGAATAATTAGTTGAATAGAATGCCTATAAACTATTTTACGTCTCTCGTGTAACGTCCTAATTATGACCATTCACTATTTATTAATAGTTGTCATTTCTACTTAGGCAACATTAAAAGTAAGTAAGTTTTAAAAGATAAATGTAAGTATCCTACCAAAAAAATAATCTAAAAAAAATACCATACATAGGTAAATTACATAGCACCAACCTTTACTTACCGGAAATTACTTAGTCTAAGCCAAATATTACGACAAAAAATATCCTTATCGGAGACATTTTGAATGCTCTAAAGCCATCTCTCGGGAGATGGTAACAATAGATACAGTTCAATAGGGGTGTCGTCAGTCCTTTTTTAATACAAATCCACAACTATACTTTTGCGGGCAAAAAGTGTGACGCTTGGGGTAATTTCGATCTTCCACCTGTATTATAAGGGTTGGGGTGATTTTCTTTGACTTTGTGAATTGGGTTGTTGGAAGTAATTTTGGGGAGAGTGGGGCGGTATCGACCGTTGTGTGTCCATCTATTTAGTAATGACTTCCGGCGCGTCAGGTGCGCCTTTTTTTTGTGAGGATTTGTTTAAGTTTGATGAAAATGTCTGACTGATAGCGTTTTTCGTAATTTTGAGTAAGTAACGACTTTTTTGTAAGTATTGTTAAACCACCACAATGAAATAAGATGTTTGGGGTGGAAATGCAAATTAGGTACTGACGCTTTTATTTGAGGTAGCTTTGAGAGTCATTTTAAAATGTTTTAAATTAAGAATGTTTTAGATGGGACATGCTCAAAAAAAGTATTGTTCTAGGGCAGTAATAAATCAGATACCAAACGGCATAGGCATATAAAACTAGCATATAAATATGACTACGTGATAAAGAAATCAAAAGTCTTAGTTATAGCACAGGATTCTTAGGTACCTACCTACTTACCTACTTAGGAGAACTCTCAACCATGGCTCAAACCTCGAAATAAATACTTTTTAGTTTTAGCATACGTGTATAATACCTAAGTTCCTACGTGAGCTAATCTAAGCTAAATCAAAATAGTAAGTACTAGTTCTAGTTCCAAAAAATGGACCTATCATTGTCGTGTCAACTGATAAACGTCCACTGCTGGACATAGGTCGCAAGAATCAAGAAGCAAGAAACCCTGCAAGAATCGTCATAGAACACGGTCTTTGTACACGGTTATGGTCAAGTAGGTACCTACAACTTGTGTTCAGCATAACGTTGATGGAAAAATGTAGATAGATTTAGTACCACGCATTCGCAGGCGTTTAACTGAAACTTAAGTACATAGAAGGCAATCAAAACTCCCAAAACACATAACAACACATAAAATGCCCAACAAACGCCAATTGAGTCCAATCGTATCAATTACAGCTTCCTGAACCTCAAAACTAATTCTTATTGCTTTCCTTCAAGCTCCATTTTTCCTTGCGCTACAATAGAAGAACTAGGGGTATCATTTACAAAGGTGGGTAAATAGAGGAGGGATTGTGAGCTCTGTTGGGCGGTGTTACGGTTCGCTTTGCGTGGGTCGTGTTGAGAAGAAGTGTGGTGTCAGTTACAGGATTGGCTAGTGGAACCCCGCCCGGCTCCATTACACCAACACCTACTCTTTACACCCACTGTGTCCCTATTGCTATCGGTCGGTATTGACTTTTGTAAATATACTGACTTGCCCGGGCTTACTTCCCTACCGTCAAAGATTTGCCGCCAAGCAAAAGGCATCATGACAGTAACCAAGAATCAATTAAATTATGAATTTTTCTCATGGAATAAGATTCATGGATTATAAAAAAACGTGTTTATTTTTTTATTAGCTGATACCCGCGACTTCGTCCGCGTGGGTTTAATTTTGAACACTTTGATTTTCCGGGATAAAAAGTAGCCTATATGTCACTCTCCAGGTCCTCAACTATACCCATGCAAAAAATCACGTCGATCCGTAGCTCTGTTGCAGCGTTATTCAAGTACAAACCAACATACAAGCCTATGTCACCTGCACCATTCATCAAATTCGGTTCAGTAGTTTACTCGCTACAGTGAAACATTCGTAAATAGACTGCTAAAATCCTAACCGTTACTTTGCCATAGTTGGGTAATAAAATATTGCATTAATATTATTTATAACCGCAGATAACAACAATATCATTATTTCTCTTTTGTATTATTATGAGTGTGATAAAGAATGAAAAAATGAATGACCGGTCAGTTAGTGGTAGGTACGTGGCTACTTAACTGGACAATATCCTATTGTCTATGGTCACGTACGTCCTTTATCTGGTGGGCTTTTTAGAGGACGCCTGTCAAAGCAAGCGGGATGCTGCGTGTTTTTACAACTGGACCGTCATACAGAGAGATATACGTTTTACCTAAAGAAATAGAGAGGCTATTGGCATATTTATTTTAATCCTTTGCAAATTTTTTAATAACGAAGACTTGGGAAAGTGTATCAGTTCAATAGCTGTAATAGATTTTAAATATTTGCACGAGTGAGTGACCAGTGGCGTGCACAGAGGGTAATGCGGAAAAATGATATAAAATGGAGAAAATCGCCAGTACGAGTTATAAAAACTTAAGGGTAGGCTTTTTATAATTTATACAATGCCTACCCTTAAGTTTTTTTTAATTCGCACCGAAGATTTTTTCCATTTTGTATCATCTGCCTACCCTGTAGTACATCCTGTGCACGCCACTGTGCACGACGAAGTAGAAAAATTTGTTGGAAGTGACGTCATATATTATATCTATTTTTGAACCTTATTCCAACAATAAGTTTTTATCTTTTGATTAAATTTTATTCATAGTTAGGTAGGTATATTGATTGCAACTTTGAACTACATAGGTAAAGTAAGTCTTACCTTGAGTGTATTAGGTAGGTAAGTAGATAGTAGACACCTTAAATACCTAAATAGTTGATCCAAGTTTAATCCCTTGCCTTAGAGAATATATTGAGGGTTCGATTCTAGATAAATTATCACTATGATATTAATATTGTCTATTATTCATTATTCTAAACCTCAGTAAACTCGGGGTAAATTTATTTTTCTATTTTATTTTATTGGTTTCTCCTTCAATCACTTTCACACTTCAATAGAGCAATAGATCGAAGTAATTTCAGTGCAGAGGTACGTATGTAGTTTAGGACCTAGAAAGCTTTATATCGGTAAAATAATGGGTTCACGCGGAATTTTAGAAAAACTAACGCCACGTAGACGACTTTGCGGGCTCATAATTTGTCGCTTTGTCCTATCTGTGACAAATAAAATGTTTAAATATCCTCGCCATCATCTGATTGCGTGGAGATGACGTGCTGAATATTTAATTGGGGTGCTCGACTCAAATAATGTTTGTTTTTTTTATACACGCCATTGTATGATTTAGAATTATGACGAGACATTTTCATATTTTCATTGGGTATCAAAATAAAACTCATAATATTATTTTGGACGTTTGACCATCTGTTCATAAATTACCATCACATTAAGAACTCTAATGAGTTTGTTCAAGATAGATAATTATTATAATATAAGCGTTGGTTTTGTAAAAATTCTTTTTACAACTTCAAGCGCCACTTACAAAGTATCAATTGTGCCTATAAAATTTGAAGAGGTCCCTCGATTTCTCCAGGATCCCATCATCAGATCCTGACTTGATGACAATGGGACCACCTGGGAAGTATACCCTTACAAACAAAAAAAGAATTTTCCAAATCGGTCCAGGCGTCTTCGAGTAATCGGGGAAAATACATAAATAATAAAAAAAGGATTCCGACGAAGGGAAAACCTCCTCCTTTTTTTACAGTCGGTTAAAAATAGTATAGTTTCCTACTCAAATAGACAGCTATTCAACAGCCAATAAATAGGTAGGTAGGTAGGTACGTATAGAATAGATAGACGTTAAATAGAGCGTGCCTCGAAAGCGGAAGCATCCACTTACCATAAACTAGGTAGCCCTTATCTTCCTTTCAACTGCTAGGTAGCGATGTACATTTTAGTTTACTATCTATCTAAATTAGGCCTATTTGTTCGGGAGTGCATTTAACTAGCTACCTAGACCTACCTACTTCCATATGCCAGAATGCTTTATGTATGTACACTGTACAATACAATAATATATGCTTCCAATCTTTCCTATTATTGACCATGTGCTACATACCAAAAACCCATTTTGGCTTTGGCATACCTAATATAGGTACCAAACTGATTTTTAAAAGCGATAAGTAAGTAATAATAAGTTAGTTTATAGTAAGTTAATTAGGGTAAGACGCTTGGCGGCAGGTCTTTGACTGTAGGATGGTAATTAGCACGTCCAAAGCCTAGACCAGACCAGACTTGAGACAATTCAGAAATTATAAATTCCTAAATTGCCACCGCCGGGAATCGAACCCGAGTCCTCCCAGTTATAAGACCAAAGTGCTCACCACTGCGCCAGGGAGGTCGTCAAAAACCTACCCATCGATTGTATCAATCTCTGCAGCCTCGTATCTAAGGTAGAAACATAATATCGGGCATTAGATAAAGGTAAATATCACTCAACATGTAGTCATTTGACCTCAACTCATCTGGTGAGTGGATACTTACGAAAGTACCTACTTCCCAGCAGCTTTCAATTAAAAGTACGAGTAGATCATGACAGGCAGGTGCCAGTCTCAGGAGTGGCTTCGTTAGACCCCTCGTCCGGCAAAACTGCAGACAATTATACCTTCGAGTAGACTGAACAACCCTAGCTGGTGCGCCCAGCCCCCTGATTCTGTAACTCAGTGCCTATCACCGACGATAGGCATTTTTTATCCATTGAAGGTTTGAAGAGAAATGTCATTTACTATTTCATAGTAAACCTTCAATGGATAAAAAATATGTGTCAGTGACTTTCATTTTTTGATAGGCACCGAGTTACAGAATCAGCCCCCCAGGTCTGAGAATTCCTCGCAAATAGTAAGGGAGCTAGAAATTATTCAGGGTTGAAGACAATTAAAAGAACCTAGACTGGCTAGGTATCTTGCCCGTTTTCATCAACATTCTTTAAGTTTCACGGGCTTTCTAAATATAGGGCAACGGGTAGAGTTTGCTTCGAACCTGCGACGTTTCAGTTTTCAGTCCGCACCATTAACCTTTGGGCTATTGAGTAAAGACTTGACTAATACTCCCCTCTCGCCTCCAAATAAAATTCATGTTAGGAGTGGGTACGACAATAGTGCAACATAAATGAAGATAGATGATTATCCACCTTTGAGTAGGTACTATCAAAGTTATCCATTTTCAGTGCGCGCCTTTTGAGCTATCGAGGCTTTGGTACATTGTGTGCGAAGTGTGTAGGTATATTCCGAATAGCAATTTTTCGTAATACAAAAATGAAGCGAATTAATCGCAGCGCAACTCCGGCCTGCAGTACTCTTCATTAAGGGGTGCAAATTGACTTCGTTAGGGACGAATAATCGCGCCGAGCGACGGGAAATGCATATTTTTACTTTCTGAAATTTTGTAGGTAAGTAGTTAAGTACATAGAGGCAGCTAACTAGATATTTAACTCGAGTTGTCTAGAGTAAGCAAGAGTGAATACAAAAATCTAGCAGCACGTTTAAATCAAAATCAATTTTACAATAAACAAGAACGACAAAGTGGGCAAAGTTAAAGTTATAGATTGATTCACGATGTCAGCTTTTCGTTTTATAAAAAAATGTATATTTACTTAAACCATGTGTGTTTCTTTGTTGGTTCGTCCTTCAATCAAGAAGCAACGTGAGTTTCTGGAATTGGTAGTTGATCCTCAACTGAAGAGTGACCAGGTCCAAATAGTTCAAACGAAGTCGCGGGCAAAAGCTAGTCAAAAATTAGTTTACAAAAATACTGATAAAAAGATGGGGTCATTGAGCTAAAAATTAATTAAGTGTTAATTAATTATTCAATGGTGATTGAATTTATCTGCTCTATTGGATAGAATCAGGCGTTACTTTGCGGAAGTTCATAATTAGCAAGAAAAGGTTAGAATTATTTTGCTATAATCCGCCAACAGATTTTTTTTTTTTGTATGGTGTCCTATCTATCCATATATCAGTCTGTTGGCGAATTAAAGCAAAATAATTCTAACCTTTTCTTGTTTATCTGCTATATTTTTAACCGACAAAAAAAGGTGGTTCTCAATTCGTCGCGTAGGTATAGGTATATCTATTTTTTTGAGTTAGATACTTAGGTACCTACTCAAAAAGCTGAAATTCTGAGCTGCTGTGCATAACGGGCATAAATTGACTTCGTTAGCAACGAAATAATAATACGTAATCGCGGAGCGCCGGGAAAATGCTTTCAAAGGTACTTTTTCTCTGTAACTGTACCTACCTACTACCTCTCTCTATACTTACATAATCTCACTTTCGACGTAATTTTTGTGTGGAAAGTCGATGGCTTTTATGTTCGAGGACGAATAAATACTAATTTTTTTTAACAGTACAAAAATTAAATGAAAATATTTTCAAATTCCATAGATGCACCCACTTTTGTATGTGCATCTATGGAAGTTGAGAAAACCCCAGGAACAAAATGCAAATGAGAAAAGAATAAAACTTAATAATTTTCCATGTTATATTATTATTTTTACCAAAGATAGGTATAAATTTTATTTTAATGTCATAATTAAGGTGTGAAATGTGACCTAAACTAAAATTGAATTTCATAACTTTACTAACATTCAGAATATTTTCATCTAGAGAATAGAGACCTTATTTGAATTTTCTAACTTTTGATCTAAGGCTGAAATCTATAGACCGCACTCTGACTCTGCTCCGATTCAAGACTGAGTTAAAATGAGACAGATTGATATCAGAGTATATTTGTGTCTCGTTTTAACTCTAGGTACTTTTAAATTTGAGCTAAGTCTGAGCACGCTCTATAGTCTCAGCATTAGTGTGCGATATGGATTTTTTTTTATTATTTATTATGAGATAGTCCTGTTGTCCTGTTAATATAATTTTCAACAAGGCAGGCATAACACTGTGGTTTTCCGGCTGAAATTTCATATAGTTAGGTCTTCGATCAAAGATATTTTTTCTTCTGTGATCGAAGAGTTAGGTGTGTAGTACCTACTTGTATTTTTTTAGTTGGATCCTGAACTCTAACTATAGGTATCATGTAGAGTTATAGAACATTTAAAACAATCGGTAGGCCCTTAAATACGAGGCAATCTAGGTACGAGGTATACAAAATTACATGAACAATAGCTGTTACAAAAACTAATAATGGCTACAAATTACAATAACATAACTGCTCTAAAAATATTTTTCTTCTAAAGTAACCACTCATTGTAACTGAATAACGCTCCTCATTAACAGTCACATGCAATTCACCCTAAAATCATACAAAATGGCGTCGTATCACCCGCCATAATTGCTATAGACAACATTATTTTTTTCATTGACAAAGGCATAAAGTTCAAAATCCTATGAAACATTTTTTTTGTAATTTATTACAATTTCATTTTCACATAATAGCGTCGATACAAAAGAAGTACATAAGGCTGGGTGTAAAATAACATTTTAAATGAATCTTTTCGTAGGGGTGCGATAATAGGTATTGCGAGCTGTTCTCGGTTCGCTTGACGCACCCTCTCGATGAAAATCAAAATGCTGGATTGTAAATTGTAACACTTGAGGTTATTGGACTTTTTCTTTTTACTTAGAAATTGTTATTTTTTGCGTATCATGCAAAATCATGCTGCAGAGCATGGGTGTGATTATCTAATATAAAGTCGTTAGTAACTGCAAAAATATACCTACTTATTCTCAATTAAAACGGAGAAAAAAACTTGAGAGGTGTCAAGGGACACCCGGATGGAACGAAGTTCAATGCGAAATAGAAATGAAAATATCTGGCTTGCTTTCTATAAGAGAGAGAGACAGACAGAGAAACATGCGACGAACATAGCAAAAAGTGTCGTGACAACTTTTCGTAAGAATTTTTTCCGTCTAGCCCCCTTTCACAATGTGCGATAAGAAACTTCGTTCCAACAAAGTCCTTTTCAATTATATTATTACTTGAAAATACCATAAGGTCTATAAGTTAATAGTCTTTTCATGTTTGTAAATGGTTTGTAATTTATCAACGAGTACCTACATTATGTAAGCTTAGATATACAAATTCACATAAAGAGTAGGTATGAAGCAGTCAGCTTCACGACGAGAAGTTTTCATAAGAGTCTGTAGCGCGCTTTGGATAAACCTAAATCCATGTTTGTAGATACTTTATTATCCTTCCTGCATACTCCAACAAAGATGAGCAATAATAAATAAAATCACTGATGCAAAGCGAAAGTCAACAGAGTGTGCTCATACGTCCTCTCCGCTCCATAGTAAACGTCCCGACGAGGGTTCGCGAGCACAAACGAAGTTACAAAGTCGAGTACGTAACGAGTGGCCTCTATACTCTATAGTCTATTGTGCCTGCGTGTAATGCAGTCAGACGGAGAACGTAACGTGGTTACCGGCCGCCCGGGCGCATGCTAATGCCGACTCCGAAAAAAAGAAAAAAAAAAAAAGGTAAAAGTCAACTGTCCAGCGCATCCTGTCAACCGAGTCGAGTTGGCGGGCTTTTTTCATTTTGGAACGTGCTCAGATTTTCCACGGCAGGATTTTGAACGGATTTTAATTTTTCGTTCATTTCTTTATTAATGCTGATGGTAACTTGATTAACTACTTATTTACCAATAAACTCTTATATTTGATTGTACTTAAATGTAATAAGTAGTAATTCTAATACAGTGGCATATAAAAAATCAAAACAGGTACATACCACATCTCAAGCTCTATGATTCGATTCTGTGGCGGCGATTTAGCCCACTACCATCTTAGACTGCATCGTCACTTACCAACATGTGAGATCGCAGTTACTAAGGGCTATCTTGTCATTGAATTAAAAAAGCAGCAACCTATAAATAATAATAAAAAAAAAAACACTTTTATTCAATGTCTGTCATTTACAATTTTGGTAACAACAAAATAGGACAAACTAAAACTACTAGCTTTTGCCCGCGACTACGTCCGCGTGGAGTTAGGTTTTTAAAAACCTCGCGGGATCTCTCTCTTTTTCAGGGATAAAAGATGTAGGTGCGTTCCTTTCCAATTTCTCAATTATATACATGCAAAAAAATCATGTCCACCATCCTCCGTTGCTGCGTGATTAAAGAACAAATAATATAAACGTAAAAAATCTTTTTACAAAACCGACTACAAATGCCACTACAAAGTAGGTACCTATATCAATTGTGCCTATAAAATTTGAAGAATTTCTTCGCTTTCTCCAGGGTCCCATCATTAGATCCTGACCTGATGACAATGGGACCACCTGAGACAACCTTTCAAATAAAAAAAGAATTTTCCAAATCGGTCCAGGTGTCTTGCAGTAATCAGGGATCATACTTACATTAAAAAAAACCGACGAATTAAAAAACTCCTCCTTTTTTAGAAGTCGGTTGAAAACTAACACACTTTCGCAGTTATAATATTAAGTAAGGATAACAATCAACTTGAATTCATTCCCCACGGCAATAGGTGCCTACAAATCCTACAATATTGCAAGCAGCCGGGGTTTCACATTACAAAATGGTGAACACGACACCGCATACCTGGCGCTTTATGTCCAATAATTTGATAAATATCTCCATTACGGTATGAAATTCAAAGCTTTTATGGGATTAACGAACGCTTTCAAATATGATTTCGTGCGACGCGTCACAGCCGATGGGAGGCAGATGTGGGTTTGTGGTGTAACATCCCACATGCTTTTTTTTAGTTAGACAAGTTAGTCCTTGATTGCGATCTCACCTTATGGTAAGTGACGATGCAGTCTAAGATGGTAACGGATTAACTTGGAAGAGGTATGGCAGTAAACCCTAATCGGTTTCTACACGCCATCGTGGCGTAACGCTAAATCGCTTGGCGGCACGTCTTTGTCGGTACGGTGGTAACTATAGCCACGGCCAAAGCCTCCCACCAGAAAAAATGCTATGCGTATACCTACAATATAGGAAGTCATCTTATCGTTAAGTACTAACAGTTCACGTCAAGTTGGCCGCTTGTTGGCCGGAAAAATTCCAATTGTAAGCGACTCAGAGTATACTGCCATACCCCTTGTATGTTATTTTATTCGTTTTGAAAGTAAAAGATGAACTTGCACGTGAATTGATTTTTTATTATTTAAACTTATTGAGAGCACAATGTAATGTCATGGCCACTATTGCAAGAAAAAAATAAAAAAAAAAGTGGTCAAACTTCGAACCGAATCCCCTAGCTTATAACAACGGGAAATACGGCAACCGGCAACCATGGAAGAACACACTTTTTTTTTAGGGTGACAATTGGCAAGTGTTGCCATACTTTTTTTTTAAATTTCAATTTTAATATTGAACACCCTTCGTCGGTCCATTTATTGTGCGGTCTGCTAACACTGCGATTTCCGGTGCGAGGTCACCATTCCAACACCTTGGTAACTAGCTCCAGTTATACACACCTAATACATAGAAGACAACACTCCCTGTATCGCAGTCGGTAAAAAGAGTAATCTGTGCCCCCTCTCGTTATTAATCATCTCACGACAGCCGCCTGCGCTGGGCGGGGAGCCCGTCGCGTCGGGTCGGTGTCGCCCCCGTCGCGACATTTACATGACAATCAGCACCGGCCCTTATGTCATAGCGACTGGGTAGGTGGGTACATACAATAGGGTAGGTATATACATATTATTCGGTATTATTGTCTATTCAGTTCTAACCAAAGGTTCTAACGTACCTATCCCAAACGCCAACTTTTTGAAATTCGGTAGGTAATCATTATTTATTAGAATAAGCATTTTTAAACATACATATAAAAGAACATAAAAGTATTCTGTCAAGTAAATATTAACTATCTATTAATCTTGCTGTATCAATTTTTATAAAAAACTAAAAAACTGTACTTAATTTAGTCTAAATTAAAATTAACAGAATTAAAAAAAAGCTCTCTGTCTCCTACACATTTTTTAATTTGGCGTTTGAGATAGGTAGATACTTCAGAATTGAATAGACGTCAGGCAAGTGGGCAAGGGTATCTTTCTTATTTTTAATTCGTTTTTGCAACACCATATCATGGACAAAAATGTATCATCACTCATTCATCAACATCTTATCAACATCATTCATTCGTCTCAAACCATCGCTGGCCACTGAGCTCTATAATTAATCCACGATTAAGACTGAACTGGCTTTACCTATACAAATAACAGCTTAAATTATATTAATTATTAATAGACCAATAAGACAGGTGGTCGATAGTCTTCTTGTTATTTTCAGCTATTTCAGTAGGTATACCATATACTATATATTGTACCTATAAAAAGACCATCTACAACATATACATTTATTATTTACAACACCTAGTAACACATGTCATATTATATCTACAGAGACTATACTATTACACATTTATAGAATACAGGTAATCAGCAAATCAGTGACTATGATTATCATTATTATATTGCAATAAACAGGACGGAACTGTGATAACTAGTAAAACACAAATACAGAACCGGGTTGGAAAGAACTCCTAAATGCACAAGTTTATGAAGACTTAACATAAATGCTTAAAGGAACTATAATACGATACCAAGATACACTTATGGATCACTAGTAAATCTCCCTTGCTCCGTTTCACACGAATACTCAATTACGACTGCCCGCTCATCTCTCACACCACATAACAACAACTTCGCGCGGGGTAAAAGGGCGGGAAACCGATGCCGCGCTGCCGCCATTTTTGCAGCAGTAGTACCACCCGTTTCACGTGCAACCGCGCGCTGAGCGCGCCACTAGTCCAATGTTGCCACCCGCGCGGTCACAGATATCACGCGATTTCCGTAGGCGACAACATCCGGCCCTCCTGTTGACGCATTCGTCCCGAATTGCGTACTTGTCTGGTGTAATTGCTGAGAACAAAAGGATAATATAAGCGAATTGTAGCATGAAAGTCAGATTTATTCTGAATGTGTACATTGAATTCAGAACAACCATAATACATTTACTTTATCAAACACAAGTCCTACAGTGTGAAAATGGCAACTTTGACAATGACACATGAGCGTGTATAGGCCCGCCATCTGGGGTCGTGTATAGCTCATGGGTTGAAAGAAAGAAAAGGTTAGCAACTTTGACAATGACACATGAGCGTGTATAGGCCCGCCATCTGGGGTCGTGTATAGCTCATTGGTCGAAAAATATAAAGTGATTAGCAACTTTGACAATGACATATGAGCGTGTATAGGCCCGCTATCTGGGGTCGTGTATAGCTCAATAGTCGAAAGAAATAAAAAGATGTTATAACCTCTTGAAATTTTCCACTATGCCAACATTGTACAGCGTTCACTGCGGATACCTGATACAATTTCGCATCACACTGTAACCCTTATGTTCGAAGCAAATACATTAGACATATGAAGTAAACACTAATCATCAATAGTTTAGTAACAAAAATAATACCTCTGACAACATCCGACTTATAATTCATCGTTTTCCAAACGTATCCAAGACTGACCCTCTCATATCTTCTACTCCGTATCCGTTATGATCCAATATTCCAGTGACTTGAAACGGTCTTTTATACTGTGCTATGTTAGTTTAGTGCTCTGTTTGTTATTTTAACAGCTAGGAACTTTAATAACTACAAAGATCTCCAATTTGATAAATTTCCGTTTTGAATCAAAAGTGCCTTTTTGTTTTTCCGCGCTTATATTTATTTCAGAGTCTACTAATTGTGCTCTTAATGCAGCCACATATAATAACTGGTCTTCGTTATTGCAATCTCACTATTCATTCTTAATCGATACCCAAACAAAAATACCTCACTCGATATTGCCGCTTAGATTTCATTTATTGTACTGTTAATACCTTACTGAATTCTATCGATATGTTGATCCCGTTTATCGTTATCAGTATCTTGCTCCCATGCTACGAAGGGCCCCGGGAATTGTTTTATTATAACGATCTACTTGACCATTAGAACGTGGTACGGTAGTCGATATAATGATTTAATGTAAGGTATGAAAAGAAAAAGAAAAAAAAAAACGTGCAATTTGTGCAAATGGGTATTGGATTTAACTGAGAAAGTTTTTTTTTACCATGAATATTTTATAATAAATACAATTTAAACAGTCCTTTATATATTTTGTACAATGGTTTTTAAACGCGGAAACCAGTATACTATCGGATTCTTTTGACAGTTTCGTGAACGGCAAAAATTGTTTAGGTACTAGCAATCGTCGCCCATATTCCGTGCGTTAATAAACTTTGTCGACTTAAAATTTATAGCGATAATAATAAGCGAAAATTTGTTCATACCGTTCGGCCTCTCCTGATTTTAGTATGTCACGAATACTACAAATACTTGGATCCTGAAGTTATATGAGTATTGCTTATATGAAATGAGTCTACATTATTCCCCAACTTAACGGGGTTCCCACTCAATGCATCTACATGTTGTATTTGAAAAACCTGCCCTATATACAACCTCAAATGAAAATTCTTGGGTGCGCAAAACCCATCTACTTATACGAGGAATTAGGTCTTTCTTTGTCAAAGCATGTTTAACGGCATTACAATCCGTGATAATTTTAAAATTAAATCCCAGTAAATATTGTCTAATTTCTTGTGAAAATAAATAATAATAATAACTCCTTATATTTAACGTTAAACCCTTCTCAGATAAAATTCTTAAACTCTCTCCTAGACAAGAAATATCTACAGCTACATTGTCATTCATGTAACATATGATTTTACCAAAAACGATGATTTGTATTCATAAGTCATTGAAATATGGTCGCTGGTCCATTATAAAGACCAAATAGGCATCCTTGTAAATTCATAGTGACCATCACTCGTAATGAATGCCGTTTTGTGGACATCTTGTTCCTTAATTGGGATATGATAATAACCGCTTCTCAAATCAAGCAAAATAAAATATGTACAACCGCGTAATTTATTCAGAAGATTTTCTATTATGTGCATAGGATATTTTTCTCTTACCGTAACTTTATTTAATTGGCGATAATTTATATAATAAGCATTTTTCCCCACAGGATTTATCGACTAATCGTGCCAGACTAACATAAAATAATTACTATGAGAATAATATCGTTAAGTAACAAATCATCAATCTCGCGAATAATAACTTTTCGCTTCTCAAACATACAATACGGCCCTTGATAAACCGGTTTAGATGTAGTAAGATTTATTTCTAACTCCACGAATTAAATTTTCCCTAATGTCGACAAGTCATTCGAATTATATTATAGATATTTGTTTAATAACCCTTTCAATATAGGTTCATGTTCGGGGCAAGAAATGTTTAGATTAGGAATAATATCAACCATTGACACTTGATGCGACGTTATCAAATACGAAGATATCATCAATACGACTGTACCTACATTATACTTCTTTTTTTTTTTTTTCAGTAAAATTCCTACCAACTAATACCTCACAATCCGAAAAGGAATCTATCACGTACATTGTCACTATCAGTACAACTTAATAAATTTTAAGTTTACCCTCAACGTACTATTTACTTCAATAGTTATTACCGGTTTTTCAAGATCTCGTATTAGCAAGCCAAGTTTATTTACTAAACTAAGTACAATTAGAGAGCATCCATAAAAGATGTACAAGGTTTGTCATTTAAAAGATTTTTTTTAAATAATTTTCGCTTCAGAAGAGACTAATTTTACCTCAACATCTTTTCCAATTTTAGTTTTTAATAATTTACCTTTACAGGCCAATTCCAAATGCCCGCTTTTCAAACAAAACGTACATCTTACATCATCTTTAACGGTACAAGAATTTCGTTTATGCCCTATTTCCCCACACCGAAAACAGGTAGGTTGACCCCTATTATTACTAGACAGGCTAATCGCTGAAGGAAGTTGAGTATAACTTGTTTCCGGCTTTATATCAACCCTAGGTTTGGAAAACAAAGCTTTTTTATTTATTTGTTGATTTGAATTGGTTAAATCTAGCTGAATCTTGCTGTGTAAAAATGAAGCTAGATCATCACAATATCTGAAACTACCCGCTTCCGCCGCATTACATAACTGTGTATCACCTATCGTACCAACGATTATAGAAATGATATCATTTTCTCTAAAACCCAAACGTAATTTATCAATTTTGCTTTTTTGTTGGAAATAAAATTCATATAATGATTGACCGTCATTTGGTTTGTTATCTAGTAATTGTTTAAGCAATAGAAAAGTGTTCCGTTTTATTTGGAAAGTGTCGGATAATTTATTCCGCCAATCTTTCCATTTCCACGACGTCCATTTTGTTTCATTTTTTTGTAATGAATCATACCAAGTTTTTGCTGTGTTTCTTACTTTTTGTAAAGCCTGATATTTAATCATTTCATCTGACCAACCAAAACTAATCGCGTTAGCATCTACCACATTAAGCCACATATCAACATCATCCGACAAAGGATCAAACTCAGGTATAACAGACGATAATAAAATATTCTGACTCACTTTCGAAGAACGGCGGCGGCGTCGCTTACTTCTTTTCCGACGGTAATCTTCACTACTGTTACTACTAGATGAAGAAGAAGATGTTACCGTGTCTGAACTGGATGACCGTCTGCGCGTCCGCTTATGCCTTTCTTTTTCCCTTCGAGGCATGATCGAGCGTCGTGGTTTCTTGAGCACTTCTGATATAGAAAGACCATCTACAACATATACATTTATTATTTACAACACCTAGTAACACATGTCATATTATATCTACAGAGACTATACTATTACACATTTATAGAATACAGGTAATCAGCAAATCAGTGACTATGATTATCATTATTATATTGCAATAAACAGGACGGAACTGTGATAACTAGTAAAACACAAATACAGAACCGGGTTGGAAAGAACTCCTAAATGCACAAGTTTATGAAGACTTAACATAAATGCTTAAAGGAACTATAATACGATACCAAGATACACTTATGGATCACTAGTAAATCTCCCTTGCTCCGTTTCACACGAATACTCAATTACGACTGCCCGCTCATCTCTCACACCACATAACAACAACTTCGCGCGGGGTAAAAGGGCGGGAAACCGATGCCGCGCTGCCGCCATTTTTGCAGCAGTAGTACCACCCGTTTCACGTGCAACCGCGCGCTGAGCGCGCCACTAGTCCAATGTTGCCACCCGCGCGGTCACAGATATCACGCGATTTCCGTAGGCGACAACATACCTAATAATAATAAAGAAATGTTCGTATTATTATAAATGAAATTAAATTACACACATTCTTTAGTGAATTCAACGCGACTATACCTAACTACTAATGCCATCTATTGTTACGAAACGGCAATGCAGCACATATTTCCATAGACTTTACAACGGATAGAATTCACATTAAAGCCCGTTCGTGTACTAAGAATTAAGCTCGTCATGCACTGGGCAATTTTTCACCATCACCACAATATTCTTATTGCTTTTACATCGCCGTAGGCGTTTGACCGAGCATCCGAGCAGATTTAAACGTTAGTGACTGGACAGTTGGACACTCGTTAGCCCATCGTTAGCCACCGTGACTTGCCCTTTCAGAGTTTGTCATTATAGTCTTTCATCTTGAGTGCCCTGTCTCGCAACCTTAATTTGTTTTTAAAATCCTTGAGAGCAGACATCTTCTGTTCGGGCAAATTATATTATTCGATACTTTTACAATGTTTTTATTCTCTTATCCTTTTAGGAATTAATGTACAGCCTACGGATTAAATAAAATACTTTAATATTTTATGCTATACACGCCTACTGCCTATGAGTAATTAAACTGATAAACGTATGATCTTGACTTAGGTTCTTGAGGATACTTTTAAAGTTTAGAAATTCGAATAATTTTTTATTCTAATGTTAGTATTTTAAAATAAACGCTTTTTTTCAATACAATATACACTACCTACCTACCTACAACGAGCTTACAAAAGTTTTTGCCCACAATTAATTCATCTCGATTCCCGTGCCATGGAGTTAGGTTTTCAAATTCCGCCTTCCGGAAACCTTTTTTTTTCGGCATAAAAAGTAGCCTATATGTCACTCGTCTTCAACTATAGGTACCCATGTAAAACTGATGTTTTGACGAATGTTCGACGTGATCGTCGAACTTGCGTCGAACCCAGAACCAACAAACAAACAGACGCATTTCATTACTTACATTAGGTAGGGTGACCAACCCAATAGCTAGCACTGCACCAGTTTATTCGCACTTTGGCAAAAAAGATTAAAATATAAGTTTCTGATTGTGGTTTTTAAATTTTCAGATTAAAAAATATTTAGAGGAATTCATATTTTTCAAAATCGAAACCTTTCTAATCTGGAAAGTTTTAAAATGACGTCAGTATCGTAGTTGAAAGATATCGTTCTGGAGTTCCCGAAGTTTTTCGGCCATTTTGACTCATCGACGTTAAGAGTCAGTACTTACTTAATAATGATTTAACTGTGGTTTTATTTGAGTTTTAATAATATAATTGTTTTCAATTGATTTTCTAAGTATTATTAGTTATTAATTAAAAAAGTAAATGAAACTTTCCCGTTATTTCATTGCAAAACAAGGGGTGTCAGTATCTGGTTACAAAATTTGGAGATTTTCCTGTTTATTAACACTCCGAAGCGATTCGATTCCCTAGCAGACTGGGAGTCTGTAGACGATATTAACAAGTGTGTGTAAACTGTCCATACTCTGGAGTCTAAATTCTTTAAGACCCATCACACGAAAAGGACCAAGAAGTTCTCTGACCTTACTCTCAAACTGATGGAAGACAGACAAGAGATGAGACTTCAGTCGTCAGCAGACGCGGATGCCTACTGGTAGGTTAATAGGCAGATCTCTAAGAAAAGAACTCGTGACCTGCGGGCCTTGAATACCAAGTGTATTAAAGATACCATCTAGTGGAACAGAAGTTCCATTCCAAAGTGTCCGTGAGATATCTATCTATCGGACAGAGCCAGCTGACGCGGCTGAAAACTGACGAAGGCTGTCACGTTTCTTCTCCACCTGAGGTATGGAGGTTGAGAAGTTCTATGGGCAGTTATTTATTACGAAACAAAAATCATTCAGCGGACGATGGAGAGAGCTATGCTCGGAGTATCCCTGCGAGATCATATCAGAAATGAGGATATCTGTAAGAGAATCAAAGTCACGGACATAGCTAAGCGAAACTGAAGTGGAAATGGGCGGGCATATAGTTCGAAGAGCTGATGGTCCATGGGATCCCATGGTTTTGGAGTAGCGAACCCGTACCGGGAAGCTAGGTGGACCGACGACATCAAACGAGTCGCAGAGAGCCGCTGGATTCAGGTAGCGTAAGACCGAGGCCTGTGGAAGTCCATATAAGAGACCTTTGTCCAGCTGTGGACGTCTGTCGTTTGATAAAGACTATGTTTACGTTTTCTTATTAAATATGTAAGGGTGTTTGTTTTAAATATAATAAATATAAAAAAATTAAGTCACCTACAGTTACTATAAGAATTTCCGTATATTATTTCGTAATAAAATCTATATTCTAAAAGACTTCCGTAGGTAGCCTAGCGTTATATTTCCCTTAAACTCTATTAAAATCTGAGTGTTGATAATTGGATAATTTTGTGCCCATAACTGGTAACAAATGTGCGAATAATTGGGGACAGGGTCATTTTTCAATCTTATTTAAAATTCTAGTTGATTTAAACAAAAAAATTTCAATATCTTCTTTAATTATATATTTTATTAAACAAGTAACCTTATGAACACAGTGATTTATAGAATTTGGTTAAATTTATACTTAAAAAACATATTTGAAATAAGATAAACTCTTAAAGTGCCCATAATTGGGTCTGCCACCCTACAATAAAATGACTTTGACAACGACTTGTGAATGAATGACATAGACATTGACAGCTAATGTTTCAACATCCTGCGTGATTGTCTAAAAATAATTACTACAATGTGACAATGGCAATCACCCCTCATTGGCCAATCCTTTCTCGCTATTGGCTAAAATGCATTATTGCAGCAAGAACGCCATAAGGTCAACCAGTAACTACAATTTAGACTGTAGCAATGATTGATGCAGACTGCAGCTATTCGGCAATCGACCGGACGTTGCATTTAAACATATTGTGGTTCGAACTTCGAATTAATGATAAACACTGATAAGAATTAACCCGGGTTTAAAGTACTTTATGCTTAAGAATTAAATACGTTGAGTGCACGCTCGGGCCGAGGGCTGTTTTAATTTAATTATTTTTAAATTTAATATGGGTGTGCAGAGTGAAAAAGTATTAGATGCTGTGTCGGGTTGGGAGGCTGTGAAATTAGTGTTCAAATGTGTGTTTATAGGCTTATGGCAAATGATGTATCTCGCGGTGCGAAGGTTATGGAAAGGACACCGTAGAAAACTCTCCAAAAGCTGCTCGCCAGTGGAACTTACCGTGGATTCGTCCGTCGGCGTACATTGCTACATCAAAATAATGGTACGCCGGTCACTTGTTTAGTTATGATTTTCATATTAAGATAATAAAGCTATTAAATTTTAAAAAGATAACTAGGTAAGGTAAAACTTAGATAAGTATGTCTTAATGTTTATATACAAATATGCATAAGTTATAAGTATACTTACTATATTTTAAAATACCTACCCACATTAAGAAAATACTACATTGTACCTACTAATTCTATGGCACACAAATACCTACATTGACCCAGCTGGAAATTCAACCCAGGAAGTACGAAACCAATGCATATGATGGGTATTACAAAAAAAATTGAAACTATGTTAATTACTAACAAAAATAAACATTTTTAGGGGGTCAAATACCACTATGTAGAAACAGGTCCTAAAAGTGGCAAGAAAGTCCTGATTCTTGGTGATGCTCCCGACATGGGTGACCTTTGGGTGCCGAGATGGTCTGCTGTAGTAAGGAAACTTGCTGAAACTGGTCACCATGTGATCACCCTGGATCTGCGAGGGACAGGAGGCAGTGAAGGCGGTGGGAGGGGTGACCTGGCACCTATGAGGGCTGTTGGCGAGTTGAGGGCTTTACTGGTGGCTCTTGGGGCTTCAGAGAGTAATCCAGCAGTGGTCATTGGCTTTGGCATTGGTGGTATGTTGACTTGGTGAGTTGCTGGTGTATTTCACATTCTCACACTCTCTCATTATACCTCATTTTTTATTTTTTTTAAAGAATATTAGCCAAGCTGCAGTTGACTAACATCCTCCTATCCCCTCCAAATAAGCGAAAAGCTTGTACTAGGAATGGGTATGACAATAGTGCAATGGATGGGATTTGAACCTGCAATCTTTCAAATTTCAGTCCGCACCTTAAACTCATTGATGAGGGCTGTGACCCTTTTCCATTTTTCATTTAATGGTAGGAGGTTTCTTGGGATAATGTGGTTTGTTCCCAGATCCTTCTGCAATATAAGTATGCAATATTCCACTCATTCTCACACAAATAACATCAGCTTTTAACTTTTCTATTCTATTCTAACGGTGAAATGTCTCAATAGTGCAATGGTTAACGGTGCAGACTGAAATTACAAAGGTTGCAGGTTTGAACCAAACCTGTTACACTATTATCTTCATCACTCGGAGAACAAGCTTTCTGCTTATTTGTGGAGGGGGGGGTTAAGGAGAATATTAGTCAACTTCAGCTTGGCTGATAGGTATTTTTTTATACATTGTATACATACTCATATTTTATTGGAGTTGTAATGTTTAAGGACCTAGAGGATCATTTTACTATCCCAAAACACCAGTATGTGATTAATGGAAAGGAATCACAACCCTCAATAATGAGCAATATGATGCAGAGCACAAAGAAGGGTACCAGTAAAATATTGTATTGTAATAGATAAAAAAAAGTTATCTAAAATATCTGGTTCATACATAAAATCTTGAAATTATGTAGGTTAATGACACCATAATTAATTATCAGTTAACTCACTAATCAGTTGTGAATTACAAATTACAATACAACATATCATTATAGTTACTCATATTACTGTTATCAGCGTGAATTCCAAAGGTCTTGGTTCACAATACGATCATACGACTGACTGGCCATAATTCCTTTTTAATACCTTTTTTATTTCATCAGACAGAATAAAATTACTAGCTGATGCCCGCGACTTTGTCCGCGTGAATTTAGTTTTTTTATTCAATGACAAGATAGTCCTTGACTGCGATCTCACCTGAATAGAGACAATACAGTCTAAGATGATAGCAGGCTAACTTGGAGCAGGTATGGCAGTGTACACTCAACCCATACCCCTAATTTGTTCCTACGCACCATCATGCCAGAGTGCTAAATCGCTTGGCGGCACGTCTTTGACGGTAGGGTTAATATCTTACAGGGACTCTGATTTCTCAGGATAAAAAGTAGCCTAAGTCACTCTCCATAGTCTACCACCCTGGCCCAATTCGAATTGGCGGACTTGACACACCTTCCAGTTTCCTCACGATGTTTTTTTTCACCATTGAAGCATGCTTCGACCATTTAGCCGGGACGAGCCTTTACGCAGATTTAGTACTGAATATATTCTACCACTTTCTGCGGGAGGTGAGGTAATCACGTACAGCACACATTTACTCACTTCCACACACTCTAGTTAAAAAGTTAATGTCTCTATGAACGCACACTAACTCAAAAGCTGTCACACTTACAAGCTGACACGTACGATTGTACATGTACTTCGGCAGAGGGGAATGCGTGCGCTTGCCAAGTCCTGGCTTATGGCTAAATGGTCGAAGGAAGCATGTAATATTTAATTTCTTAAACATATCAAAGACTCTCTTATTGAATAAAAAAAAATCCAACAGTGGATGTATTTTGTTGATAGGTACCTCGTCCACTGTCACGGCGCGCTGGTGAACAAGTTCGCGGTGGTGGCGGCGCCGCATCCCAACCTGTACTGGCAGCACCCGCCCGCCGCATTCTGCCAGGGCTGCTTGCACTTCATACAGGTAATACCACCTCTACACTTCCAAACTCATGTTCAATTCAAACTATCCGCATAACACCACCTCTACACCTCTAAATTCATGTTCAAACTACCCGCAAATTACTACGAAATCGTCTAGCTGTTACATTTTAGCAGCACGGTTGCTGAACTGATTTTAATCATAGAATGAAGCTTTTACTTTGTTAAATTAAAATAATAATTTTCCTTGACTGCGATCTCATTTGGTGGTAAGTGACGATGCAGTCTAATATGGTAGCGGACTAACTTGGAAGGGGTATGGCAGTGTACATTCAACCCATAAAACTAATCGGTTTCTACATGCCAACGTGCCGGAAAACTAAATCGCTTGGCGGCACGTCTATGACGGTAGGGTAGTAACTAGCTAAAGCCTCCCACCAGACACTGACCAGAGACAATTCAGAAATTATAAATTCCCAAATTGCCCCAACGGGATTCGAATCCGAGACCTCCCAGTTATAAGACCACAGCGCTTACCATTGCGCCAGGGAGGTTACCAGTAGTGTCGTAACTAAACAACATTATACGTAATGTAGATAGGTATATGGGTAATAGAAAAATTTTAGTAAGTGATCATAACATTAGGTACGCAAAGTTCTTATAAGGAGAGGTTGCAATAACATATAAGCTATGAGGCTTTTCTTACGTGTTCAATGAGGCTGAAATCTGGTTTGAAAGGATTTAAAAAGTAGGTATATAATATGGTTCCTGCAGTGGCCCCACTTGCCCGAGAGCTGGCTGGCGGAGGGCGCGCTGCAGGGCGGCGCCCACCGCGCCAGCTCCCGCGCCCGGGACTGGAGTGGCGCTCTCAACTATGTTAGAGGTGAATTACACTACTTTTAAAATACTAAAGGGCCTAGGGGCTAACGAGGACTCTTGGCGCGTATTTCACCATTGGCAGCCAATTCAAAATTCTACCTTACTATGACAGTATACACTTAGAAAAACATGCATTTTTCAGAGGTCAGTTTGTCAACTGATCGATAGTTTAATGTTTTTTCTATGTTCTCTTGTGGGTGCACAAAAAAGTGTATTTTATCATTCTACCCTCACTCGTGCGGGCAGGCGCGGCGTGGCGCTGCATCCACCCGGAGCACAAAGTCCAAGCATGGGGCTTGAACAAAAACGGTTATCACGTGCTTTTTTGCCACGGTCGTCAGAGTTCCTAGACCTCCTCAGTGCTTTCCTTCAAGCACAAGTCTAACTCGCAATAAAAAAAATCGCCAATAGTGCAGCTTACTTGTATTATTAGGGGTCAATTTGATATATTGATGGATAGTTTAACGTTTTTTCTGTGTTATTTTGTGGGTATTTTCTATTTTATCATTCTACCCTCACTCGTGCGTGCAGGCGCGGCGTGGTGCCGCATCCACCCCGAGCACAGGGTCCAAGCCCGGGGCCTGCTGGTGGGGTCCCGGGACAGCGCGGCGCAGCTCGTGGCCAGCGCGCAGTACTGCGCCAGCCCCGCGCTGCGCCTGGTGTCCGCGCCCGGCCCCGCGGACAAGGACCTGCCCGCCATGGTGCTGGACTTCTTTGTGGGTGAGGAAGCAATTTTTTAATTTTTATTTAATTTTTTAATTGGTTTGCCAACAGGAAATCACACAAGAATTACAAAAAATTATACTACATCTATAGAAACATTTCAGGTAAGCACCCAATTACAGGCAAACCGGCATGCGCTATTATTTGCTGACAAGATAGTCCTTGACTGCGATCTCACCTGATGATAAATGAAGATGCAGTCCAAGATAGTAGCCGGCTAACTTGGAAGGAGTACGGCAGTGTATATTCAACTTTAAAATAAATTGTGTTCTGACAGTTTTTGTATTGAGAAAATCTACGAAAATATTGTCCTTACTTACTTTACGTTGGTGAAATGGGCCCTTTCATTGAGATTTATAGAGCGTGCTCTGACTTAACACGGACTTAATATAGTTAAAACGAGACACAAAATATATGCTCTGACATAAATCAGTCTCGTTTTAACTCGGTCTTGAGTCTGAGCAGAATGAGAACGCGGTCTATAGATTTCAGCCTTAGTTTTAAATTCTTTTTCACCTCACTAGCTCAAAAAGGGCGCCTTTGCTGTCTAAAACCAGTCAGCAAAAGTAGTTTTTGCTCACTGATTTTACACAGCAAAGGCGCCCTTTTTGAACTAGTGAGGTGAAAAGTTGTATGTATCACACGATAGCAAATTTTTTTTTGTGCCTTTGAATCCCTTGACACTCAGAATTCTTCGCCCGCTCGGGGTGCAAACTAGGCACTCGCAACAAAAATGGACTTTTCTATCTTGTTGAACAAATAACTATTCTTATGTGTAGGTAAACAAAAGCCCCCTGAAGAAGTGACGCGCGTGGGTGGGCTGGTGGGGCGGGTGCTGGGCGCGGTGGCGGACCGGGGCCGCGAGCTCACGGCGCGCCTCGCGCTGCCGGCCAACGCGTGATAAGTCGCCACATTTATCTTAGAATGCTACATATCTTAGGAAACTTATACCCGTTTTCACCAACGTTCCCTTGTAGCTCATTTACACAAGGCGCAGAATCCGTTCCGTTAAGTTGTAATACACACTTACATTACATTAACATTTATTTCTAATAGAATAAAATATGTAGGATGTAGTTGTGATCTTAAGACGGTAATTACGTCACATCATGTATAGCCGAACGCGTCACCCGCCGCGCGCCCCGCAGACCATCAGGAGGGTTGTGCTTACAATGGTTTATCTGTAAGGGTCAGCTCACACCGAGACGGGACGATGCTCGTACTTACCTCTTTACTACGAGCATCGTCGCGTCTCGGTGTGACCCTTATAGTACCTAAAGATACAGAAGATTCACTCTACAGAATCATTTAAATAAATAGCAACTCTTAGGTTGATGATTTAAGTGTTGGTGAAAATGGGCATTAGGGTCAAGACTGACGGACTGCATTTGAACTGCAAGATTGCAGATAGAAGTACGTCGCGACTGCAAGCAGACTGAGCAGTTTTTATGTATGAATGTACTAGCTTTACCAGTGAAATAAGATCAGTAACAGGTTTTTAAAAAAAAAATACAAAAGTGAATAATGTTTGTTATAAACTGAAAAAAATATACACCTATATGTATTTCAAATACAGTCTGTCTGTCTACAATGCATTACGAAGTTCCTTTCCCCCGAAGACTGAAAAGATTGTTGTAAAAACGAACCTTAAATTTCGGTTAAATTAAAAAAAATTATACAAAAAAAACTAAGTTTATCTATTTTACTAGTTTGTAGGAGATTAACCAAAGTTTACGCTGTGTTCATTTCGGTTTTTTTTATAGTGCTGTAATTCTGTTGCACAAAATCTAAAACTACCTACATGTAAAATTAGTAATAGCATTTTTTATATGAATAGCGAGCTCTCGGCAGAAAGTAGTAAGTATATTCCTTGATAGCGAGCAAACGAGAAGGCATTACGTTTAGAGCTGTCAATTTAGCTTAGTTTATAGATTTCAGATTCAAGCACATTGTTGTACCTACTTTATTTGCTAACTTACTATACAGTAGAATCTCGATTATCCGGAACAAATAAAACCAGGGGTATTCCGTATAATCGAAAATCCGGATAATCGATTTCAAAGCAAATGAATTACAAAGTACCCATGTAATTTAAAATTTTGATTGGAAATAACTTGTTATTGATCTGTGACGTAATCAATCACATCTTTTGAGTGATCACGAATGAGTTCGGATAATCGGATGTTCGGATAATCGATGTTCGGATAATCGGGATTCTACTGTACTTAAGTTCAAGATCGTTCCATCTATTTTCTACATTCCATTGTATTTAGACATCAAGTTCGCATAATAGATTTTAAAAGTAGACTGATTTTTCTATATCAATAAAATTAGGGGGTAGGTAGTTAAAATTTTGTCTGTAAGCATGTGTCTACTAGGGATTGAAACCGATCTGGAAAATTTTGGTGAACTAATTGAATGAATTATTTATCAGTGCCCGGTATATTAAAAGGAGAAAAGGCAAATTGAGAAAAATCTCGTAATCGAATGAAACCAAAATGGTTCCGATACCGGTTTGCAAGCCCTGAATACTACTATTCTTGCCAATTATTGATTATGTTGTTATTAATTATAATATTTTTATGAAAGTTGCCATACTGTAGTGTTAGTATAATAGCGTAGCAGGGGTGACGAATCTTTGGTACATTTTACAAAAGAAAATACGTCTGAAAAGTTACACCGCCCCTGGTTTATCAGAAATACGAATACTTATATTATTTTTTAAGTGGATATTATGTACCTACTGAACATTTTATTTAAAGATTATGTATTGTTTTTAATAAGCTTATTTATTGCGAAACTATACTTCGATATAGTAGTGTAATAAATTAAATTAAAATATTTAATGATAAAATATATTATTTTCATTTCCATTTTTATGATGATTCTAATATGAAGTTCTCAATTCGTCGGAATCTTTTTTTTTTTAATGTTTATTTTGTTGTCCCCGATTACTCGAAGACGACTTGACCGATTTGGAAAATTCTTTTTTTGTTTGAAAGGGTATACTTCCCAGGTGGTCCCATTGTCATCAGGCCAGGATCTGATGATGGGATCAAAAATGAAACTGATAGATGAGCTTCCAATACGTAACAAACAAATGACGGGTGGAGATGAACTTAGAAAAAATAGAGTCAACCACCCAGTGCGAAACAAACACATTTTATATCAGTGCCCTTTATTACCCCGACGATATCCGAGGAGTTGACCGCGCCCGACCTTTTCACCGGGTATTGATCACGATTGGAAATCTGCGAACGGTTTATTGATTTAAATGTCAATTAATCTTGTAAATACGGTAAGGTCATAAATGATGTAGGTATCTTTTATTAATTACGATTTAATTAAATGTTTAGTCATGCAAGTCAATACAACACACAAATTGAGATGATTAGGTATAAAGAATGGGGAAGGTCACAGAGATACTTACAACCGTTAAGAAGAGGAAATTGGAGTAGGAGCACGTGATGCGTAACACCGGCAAATATGAACTCCTTCAACTGATCATGCAGGGAAAAGTGGCAGGTAGAAGGAGGCCTGGCCGCAGAAGGATATCGTGGCTAAAAAACTTGCGCCAATGGTTCGGGAAGAGCACAAAGGCATTATTTAGAGCAGCGGTCTCAAAAGTTCAAATCGCCCTAATGATTGCCAACCTTCGCAAGGAGACGGCACATTAAGAAGAAGAAGGTATAATTATGTTGGTGTGTTTTTTGGCCGAAGTGTTTGGCCAACGCAGGATTAAGGTCGTCTCTCACTTATTAACCTCTCTCTCTGCATAGGGTCGCCATCCTTGGCTGGGATCACCTCCCAAACGATATTTTTCCACTTCGTTCCATTTTCCGCAATATTTAGAGCGGCGTGGAAAGATGTTCCGAGTGCAATGCTGATCTGATCGGACCAACGCATAGGGCTACGTCGTCTTGGCCTTTTCCCTTCTACCTTGCCCGGCACTTATTAACCCGGCACCCGACCAACTCTGCGTCCGACAGGTGGCCCTCGTGATGGTGTCACGCGGCCTGCCAGTGGACGCGCAGTGGTCAAAGGGTGGACGACACGTGGTCAAGGCATCGCCAATGCATGCCCTCTAGTCACTGACTTTTATAATTAATATATGATTAACACTGGACTAGCTGCTGTCATTTCTTTTTTAGACCTACTTGACTGACGCCATATTGTAAACACGGAGAAGCTATATAAGTGTCTCTGGAACTAATAATATTGCAAATGGCCTACCTACCTACCTCTAGAATTTATCGCTAAAGACCAGTATCGCTTGAAAAACTCAAAAAAGTCACGCGCTCCAAGCGATACTGGTCTTTAGCAATTATGTAGATAAAGTTTAAAATTATTTCACACTGAAAGCGCTGCTACCATTCCGGTGTAGGGCCCTTAGAGAGACTTTTATGTCAGATGTGGCGCTTCAAATTGATCTATAATTAGGCTGTTATTTGCTTATTTGTATAGGGACAGCAAATCCAGTGTTAATCTATAGAGATCAGTGCCTCTAGTATTAATCAAAATAAAGCGAGTGAACGACTCGCGGGCTGCTTATGTGATGATGATAATGACAAAATAAAAATACTGTAACAAGTGCAAAATGCCCTTTTATTACGCAATATGCCCACAAAAAGCTAACCGTTTTATAAATTTTCACTAAATTTATTTATACATAGTATAATTATTATTATTATTCACAGAGTCAATATAGATTTCCAAACATTAAAAAAACTGCTCTCTATTTTCGATAAAATGTCTCGCTACATTGAATTTTCATGTATTTGTGGAGTATAAAAAATTACAAGAAAAACAATTTGAAGAGAACTAGTTTATCGATATATTACAGTCATATGTGGCGAGACCCTTAAACACAAACGGTACGACAATGGTACGGTACGATTAGGATCGCACTATAATTAATCAGTCAATTTTAGTCTATTTAGGATTTGTGTACCACCGAACTGTGGCGCCATTCCAGTGATACGTAATTTTTTTACGGTCGCCTGTTGGTTAGTGTGAAAGAATGATTAGATATTACTTTTTCATTCAAGAGTGAATAAGCATTTACTAGGCAAGCGCGGTCCATCTTAGGCTGCTTCTTCACTTACCATCAGGTGTGATCGCAGCCAAGCGCTAGTCTATATATTTAAAAAAAAATCTATCACCTCTGACTGAGTGGCTAGAGTATTCAAAATAGATTGAGTTTCTATATTTAAAAAGGTTTCTATATAAAGAATTTCATAATCATAATTTTCTTATATGCAAAGAAACACTGAATATAAATTATATTTATACATATAAAATAACCATACATTTGTTGTACCGTCAGTATTAAACAAGACTACCCGCAGACTTACAATTTCCAATTGGACAACTAAATCACAGATTATACCGATAGGCATAGTTACTTATGTTAGCCCGCATATCTTATCCAACTAAATCATCGACTTTTTTCTTCGTCAAAATCGTGTTCGATAGTCGGCCAACTTTAAATTGTATATGTGCGGTCATTCTAAAAGGTTTGTATATCACATTTGTTAGAAAATATTAATAGAAAAACGTATCTAATTCATACAAATATGTACAAGTTCTACAAAAGAAATAGGTACGCGGTATCATAAAAGGATAACACAAAGTTCCACATTTGAAAGCCTTTTTCATTACGAATTACGAGTGACTAACAAAAAAAATTTAATATTTTTTCAATTTTTTTTAAACAAGTTTTATAATGCTGGCAATTTTAGGACTAGATGTAAGGCGAGATGCCAATTAAATCGAGAAAACGAGTATACTTAAATGAAATCTTTAATTAACTTTTGAAGCTTACGCTGACTGTGCGTAAATCTGTCAATTAGTGTGCTTGGAAAAGGGAAAAACCCCTTCCATACTAAATGACATATATATGATGTCCATACTAAATACAGTTTACGTAAACTTGAAATGTTAGAAACAGAAAAAATTGTTCATACTTAATCGATTTGCAACAATACATTTTGGCACATTCATAATACGAGTATGTTATTTTTGTTTAATTTTATTTAATTATTAACTAAATCTTTTCTGCATACAATACTTAAAAATTAAGTACACGCAACATAAGCTGCCATCCGTCAAGCAATAAGCTAAATAATAAATAGCGACTCTTAATACCACACAATAAAGTTCAATTCAGGTTGACACATCGCTATTTACTGTCTTATTCACCTAGACTTTTTTCTCTTTCTATCACGTAACTCTTATCTCTTCGCACTGTCTGAATTTAAGCCTTTCGAAGAGGTACGCCATGTACTTGTAGGCCTGGTATATATATAATATATATAGCTATAGCAAACTCTGAACAAATCACAAAAGAGGTACAAAAGACTGAAATTATCATTCCTAAATTCCATTTAATTATTGTGGCAAGGAAAAAAAATAGTCTCTAAAAATCTATAAGTAATATTTACAATAAACAAATATTATTCGAGATCAGAAATTATTATTACTAAAAAGAGTAATACTTTTCGTAATTTAATTTAAAAAACTAAATTACATACAAATGTACAAAATATACGTTATGCAATATTTAAAATGTTCTTATAATGTTTCACTCTACAACTTTATTGGTCTGTGGTTTTTTATGTATAAAAGTCATTAAAACGTTTCATAATTTTCCAAAAACATAACATTACTTCAGTTGTCATCAAGCAGCGACCGCAGCTTCACTCTAGTCCACTAAAAGACTAATAAATTATTCAGAGCGAGTCCAAAAAGTAAGACCCATTTACAAAACTTACAAAGTAACTGTACATATAAGTTACAATTTTCACTTATCTACAATTATCATACAAACACAATTATTAACCCGTTAAGGACACACTGGTGCCAAATTGGCACCAACGTTTTCTTCAACTACCTGTATCTTCTAGAAATTTATTTTTCTCGAAGTTTCTATTGTTCGACAAACTCGTGCTAAGGGTCCCCTAAATCTATGTACCGATGCCGCGTCAGTTACTTACAAACAGCCGGTTTGAAAGGACGTCAAACTTTTCGTAGTGCCTATCTGGCACTAGTGTGTCGTTAAACGTTGCGTAATCGTTGTCTGTTCTGAGTTTATGTAAACGTTTTTATTAACTCCAGAGGATATTTTCTATCAAAGTAAGTATGTTTTAAGTAAAATTTTTCTTATAAAAATATTTTTTATAGGTTAATAAGAAAAAAAAAAAAATACTGCAGCGACGCTATTGAGCACGTGATTACTACTTTATAACAATAGTTTATAACGAAAATATTCATTACATAATAAAGCTAAACATAAACAATTTTGACAATTTCTTGTACTATTTTTACACTGAAATTCATTGTATTTGTTTTTCTTTTTGTAGGATGGCTACAGAGGACCGAAGGTACAATCTCCACACCAGCCGAGCTATTGTACAGACATTTTCTGACTAATTAGAACACTAAGCAATTATAAGAATTTGTAATAATTGAATCGATTTTCTTCTTAAAGTTTACGAAAATATATGAAATTTGTATGAAAACTTACGAGACTCGTTTTTTTCGACCTCTGAAAAACACGCAACTTTGACCATCCTTAAAAAATACTAAAATCGTTTTTTTTTCTAAATGGCCTTGACAGACTTTTAGTTGACTTACTAAAGAGTAACTACGATCAAGAATTTTGGAATTATAATGATTTGTAAAAAAATAACACGCAAAATAAGAAAGCACTGTTTTTTCGTGAAACGTGTTTTGTTTTTCTATAATTTCTATTGAAAAAAAAAACTTGTCATAAAAATCAATATGTTTATCGTATTTGTGATTAAATTCCCTACAATTTGGTATAAATTTGAAGTTATTCGATTAATTCTGACGAAAGTTATTAAAGTTCAAATGTGCGCGGTGCCGATTTGGCACCAGTGTGTCTGTAGTGTGGCTGAAAAGAAGTGTGTCCTTAGTGGGTTAACTCTAATGGCTCTAAATATTTGCCTCTCTACCATAAATACAATGTATGTATATCAAAATGGCAGTTCTAAAAGAGTGATTTACACAGAACATTCTAGGGTCGTAATTAGTCAAATTTTGTTCACGACCCTGAAACATTCATCGCACATTCCAATTCTGTCTCAATAGACCCTACAATAACTTTATACTTGTTTAAGAAAACACTTGAAAAAGTTATTAAGAAAACATCACAAGAATTTATTGTTACATAAAAAATATTATGTATAGAATAGAAATATTTCTTTACAACAAGAACAATTTCTATAAAAAAAATATCTACGTTATTTTCTTGATAAAAAAAATTATCTCCCGCATTCTCTATATTACTTTCATTTATTATGCTCCTAGCTGATGCCCGCGATTTCGTCCGCGTTGATTTAGTTTTTAAAATCCTCGTAACTGAAAGTTTTTTTTTTTTCAGAAAGTCGTGTAGTTTAACGGCTACAGCGTGACGATCACAACCACCTCTGATTGGCTGACCTGACACTCAAACATAGTTAAACATATTTAAGAATGCACTGTTGCCAGCAAGAACACCATAAATTCAGCCAATCACAACCGCAATGTGATAATCACAACTGGCCTAGTATCAAACGGTCGTTTCCCCTTTCCCTTCCACGTCGGAAACCGCTTCACTAACACAACTATCACTGTCGGGTTTCAAAGTCACATCACTATTCACGGTCACATCGAGCCCGTGCTCTTTTCTCGCCGTCCTGTCTTTGTCTCTGCTCGTAATTTGAGTGTAAAGTTCGTCCAGTTCGCTCGCAAATGATAGCGGACTTGTATCGCGGTTGACTTCAGGGCAGCTCAGCGCCGGCGTTGGAACGTACTTTCCCAATTTCGGATTGTTTTTGACGGTTTTCCGCCATCCCGGATCGTAATTAACGTACTGGCTTTCTAAAGTCGAAACGTCCTCGTTGCTAAAACTTATTTCGTTCGGGCACATGGAAGACGGGGACGGGGCGTATAAGCCGTGACTTCGGATGCTGACTTCGGACATTTGATAATTCGGACAGTAAATATCACTTTCGTTTTCGAAGCCTTGTTCGCTGGCGTTCGTGCTGCAAGTCTCGAAATCGTACGTCGTCTTTGCCATGAAAAATGTATCCTTATCGTCGTCGATCTTATCTTTAGACCCTCGAATATCCTCGTCTGGGTTTTGCAGTAAATTATCCGTTTCCCTCAACTCCGCTTCCAAATGATGCGAATTTGTAGATCGATTGATGTCATCGCTGTTCATAGTGCATTCCTCCGATATATCCTGAAGCGATTTATCGACTATATCCTTATTGTCGTGTCCTTTATTAGGTTGCAAGTAATCAATGTACTGGCCAAAACTCTCTGTATCGGTAATTTCGTTGGTCGAACATAAGGCACTGTGGGTTTCTTGGAGAGACGTCATTTCTGAATGAGTATTCAAAGTTTGGTCTGAACAGGTGTGAGGCATCGCTATTTCTGAAGCCGAACTGTATTCGAGGCTGCACTGCTGCGATATCGTGCGCATTTCGGGGTGTTCGCTCGCGTGACTCTGCAAGCACTCTTCGGAAACGCTGTTCCTCTGTCCGTTCAAACTCTTCTGAGCATTAGCTTTAATGATTTGATGTTGAGGCACTTGTGTTTCCGGCACGTTCGTGTAAATGTTCATCACTTGCGCTCTCCCGACTTTCGGGTCGTCATTTTTGGCCCAGGACTTGCGATCCGTGGAATAACTTTTGAAATTATCTTTCGAATCGTCCTCCAGCAAGTTCGGGTTGACAGCATTTCTCGATTCTTTTAAGCCGTTGTATGGTCTTTCGACGTGCTGATTTGTGTTGTTGACTTTAGTGCCGGCGTTTAGGAAGCTGGCCACGCCGTTGTAAGCTTCTTTACTCGGTAAAGGTAAGGAAACATGAGAGTCATCGTCGCAGTCACGTCTCAAGGGCAACTCGAGACAATTCCTCTTCATATGTTGCCTCTGCTTCTTGAAAAACTTCTTGGCGACGTTCATTTGATTCGGATTGTAGAAGATTTCGGGGCCGACAAATCCCGAATCGGGATACGTCGTCATGGAATTATTAGACCTGTACTGCTGTCTGTGCAACACGACTAGATTTATGTTTGGGGTTTTCCCGTTTGTGTTCTTGAGGTCTTTGGGTAGCGTTTGGCCGTTCAGTTCCGCGCCAGCTTTGTACGTGCCGCTGTTATTGGTCTTTGTGTTGGTTCTGTTCGAGCTTCTGCTGCCGGAGCCCGATCTGTTATCGTTGGGAACGTGTTGGGGGGAGGCGGTCGTGGCCGGATTGGGCGGCAGATTTTGCTGGTTCGCGTCGAACACGCTCCTATTCCTGCAGCACTGTTTGCTCGACTGCAAGTAGCAATGCATCACGGCCCACTGAGCTCTGACATCGCTTCTGGCGATTCCGTAGAAGAATAAAATGAACGTCCCCAATACGGTCGCGCAGACCGCGTAAACTATACTACAAATGTCTTCTTGATAAGGGAGATACGCCGGTAGAGGTCTGTACACAGTGATCCCTCCACAGGACCAAACTGACACGTACAGGCAAAGGACGATAACTTGAGCGCGCAACTGTATTATTGGAGTATGTTCAATGTCATCCACTTCCGAATCCACAGTCGACTTTAAACTCCGCCTCTCGGGCTCGTTAGCTTGATTCGGTTCCCACATCTCCAAATCGACGTTTTCCGTGGCCTGGGTCCCTTCGGATAGTTGCACGTTCATATTTCTTATCGTACATCGAATGAGTAGGAACAGGATAAGTATAAACATGAGTAAGATCCCAGCGGGGATGAATAAAGCGCTCAAAGCGGGTGCCGTACTCAAAAAGCACTGCGAGTAGCCGGCGTAATCCTTCAGATTGACTGCGCCGGATATCCCGCACACGATTAACGCTATGCCCCATCCCACTAAATACAACCCCAGAATTGGTTTCTGGACAGGAACTTCCGGTGGGATATCGTATTCGGGGGTCCTTACAGGATTGTGGGTCTTCGTAACCCACTTGTACATGTTGCTAGCAGACACGCACATCCACAACAAGCAGCATAGAGACAGATAATGGATCAACAATCCCAATATCTGGCACAACTTGACGTCTTCAGTTTGATAGATGCCGAGGGTATACATGAAGCAGAGCAACCCGATGGCGATCCAAGTGTTGATGAGAGCGTGCTTGGACTTCTTCGCCATCTGTATAGCGGGGTAGCACATGATGTAGGTGAGGGTGGCGCAACTCACGCTGCCTATGAGAATGAGGGAACCGACGTAGATGGCGGGGTGCGAGACCTTGAAGCGCGCGCCGTCGGTGCGCGCGCCGTAGATGCCGGTCTCGACGTTCTGCAGCAGGCCCACGTACGCCAGTCGGGTGCAGCTCATGATTATCATCTCTGATACTACGTGCGATACTCTGCAATCTGAAATTACGTACGTTCTAAGTATACTATACTAAACCGTTAGTATCGTTTATCTTTTTCATTTTTTTCCATCTTTTTTTAGAAAAAAATTTAGAGTACCCCCGAATATGAAAAGTTGAAAAAAATATTCACGCCCCCGACTGGGAGCAGTATTGAATATTTTTAGTAAAAATCACTTAAAAAAGCTAATTTTGGAAAACGATCAGACCATAGATAAACCATAGACCATAATACATAAGTTAGAATACTGAGTGTAGTGAGGGATTCCAAGGCACAAGAAACAAAAACTTTGACATCGTGATACATACAACTTTTCACCTTACTAGTATTAGTAGTTAGTTTTTAAGATTATAATGTGCAGAATAAATAAATAAATCGTTTAAAAAGGGCGCCTTTGCTGTCTAAAACCAGTGAGCAAAAGTGCTCAACTTTTTGAGCTAGTGTGATGAAAAGTGTATTTTTTCATTCGATTATAGGACAGTCTTTAACCGCGATCTCACCAGAGGCATTGTCGCTCCACCGCCGCGTGCGCGGGTTCCAGGTGGCCGCGCGGCCGTCCACCCCGCCCACCGCGCGGCCCCGCACCGTCGCTATAATCGGCTCCAGGAGCTCCCCGCGGAGAGACGCGTTAGCTGCAGTTGTATAGAAATAACCGAAATAAAATCCCTGCTTCTGATAAAAAACACAAAAAGTTCCACCATCTTCCATAAAACCACCCCAATCCATCATAAAATCTATTGAGACAATTTTTCTCTTCGAAAATCTTTTTGCGTTACTTCAACGTTACGGTTGCAACAAGATGATACAAAGATCTGTCGAACAACGTCGATCTGTTGCAACAACGAAAAACTGAAAAACTGTGGGCATGCACGTTACTCGTTTGGACAGAATACACATAGCAGTCTCATCCCGGCCTTAAAGTTTTGAGGAAGTCCCTACTCCCTGGTCAGTGGTCTCGAGACCGGCCGACTAACTGATGAGTTGACATCGCTCAAGCAAATGCACCGATAGACGTCCACTCCTGGACAAAGGTCTCTTGCATGGACTTACACTGTCTTGCGCTGCTTTTATCCGTTGGCTCCTAATGGAGGGCCAGCTTGGTGAACTGTGGCGTCTAACCCTTCTCTGAGAGAAGACTTGTACACAGTGGTGGGCCCGTGATGGGTTGAGGTGAATGAAGACTCACCGAGCTGGAAGCCAATAACCGGCGAGGTGATCTCCATGTTCTTGTCCTCGCGCTTGGTGCTGCGGCCGTAGTAGTCCTTGGAGCGGTGTCCGCGCGCCGGCCCGTCGTCCAGCACCGGCAGCAGCGGGAACAGCGCCGCGCCGTCGTACGCCGCCACCACCAGCTCGGCCGCGCGCGCCTGCAGCATGCCGCCGTCCTGCGTCGAGCTGTACAGCAGCGACTGCGGGATCTGGAAGCCACGAGGCTCATGAGACACGCACGTCACGCCGCTGAACCCTTCGCGCACCGGGGATGTGTCTACGTACCTGCACGCTAGCGTGTATGAGCGCGTCGGTGACGGTCAGCAAGGGCGCCACGGTGCGGTTGGTGGTGGAGCAGTGCAGGCGCGGAGGGTCGCCTCGCGTCGCGCTGTACCACACGCACGTCACGCCGCTGAACCCCTCGCGCACCGGGGATGTGTCTACGTACCTGCACGCTAGCGTGTATGAGCGCGTCGGTGACGGTCAGCAAGGGCGCCACGGTGCGGTTGGTGGTGGAGCAGTGCAGGCGCGGAGGGTCGCCTCGCGTCGCGCTGTACCACACGCACGTCACGCCGCTGAACCCCTCGCGCACCGGGGATGTGTCTACGTACCTGCACGCTAGCGTGTATGAGCGCGTCGGTGACGGTCAGCAAGGGCGCCACGGTGCGGTTGGTGGTGGAGCAGTGCAGGCGCGGAGGGTCGCCTCGCGTCGCGCTGTACCACACGCACGTCACGCCGCTGAACCCTTCGCGCACCGGGGATGTGTGTACGTACCTGCACGCTAGCGTGTATGAGCGCGTCGGTGACGGTCAGCAAGGGCGCCACGGTGCGGTTGGTGGTGGAGCAGTGCAGGCGCGGAGGGTCGCCTCGCGTCGCGCTGTACCACACGCACGTCACGCCGCTGAACCCTTCGCGCACCGGGGATGTGTCTACGTACCTGCACGCTAGCGTGTATGAGCGCGTCGGTGACGGTCAGCAAGGGCGCCACGGTGCGGTTGGTGGTGGAGCAGTGCAGGCGCGGAGGGTCGCCTCGCGTCGCGCTGTACCACACGCACGTCACGCCGCTGAACCCTTCGCGCACCGGGGATGTGTCTACGTACCTGCACGCTAGCGTGTATGAGCGCGTCGGTGACGGTCAGCAAGGGCGCCACGGTGCGGTTGGTGGTGGAGCAGTGCAGGCGCGGAGGGTCGCCTCGCGTCGCGCTGTACCACACGCACGTCACGCCGCTGAATCCTTCCCGAACTGGGAATCGCTCTACTGCCAAGTTTATCTAGAAAAAAGACCATATAGTTATAATATGCATATATGATAGGATATAATAAACTGACCGAAAATTTCTCCCACATATTATAAAAATAATATAAAGAAGTTAATGTTGCACTAAACAATACTTGAATACCAGAAATAAAAAAGGGTCTAAGTGCCAAAACAAAAAAGAGCAGGACTTTGTGTTTCAAATAATTAATAAATCATTTAAACATATTTCTTTTATTTTAAACTTCACATGGTTATTATTACAATAAAATTCTTTACAGCGCTAGTCGTTTAGTTCTTATTTTAGGTTATTGGCGAGGGAACATACTAAATAATAAAGTAATAAAAACCGAAACGAAATTTTTGGCACTTACACCCTTTTTTATTTCTAGTATTCACTTGTTGAATATGAATACTAAAATAGCAACACTGAAAGTTTTATAAAAAATTTAATTTAACCCTCAAATGTGCAAGTGCAAAACTTCCTTTAGAATTTCCAATTCATTAGAATTGGAAATTCTCTCAATCTATAAACCTGATATTTGGTAAATGGCTCTATCATAAACATTGTTAAACTACTGACCTTGTGTGCCTCTATATTTCTGGTGTACGTGGATATATCTTCGGCAGCTTTAGCCAAGTCCGTACACGACCCGTACAGGATTTCAGCACGAGTCATCACTGGAACTGATATATTCATAGCTGAGCTGATCACGTCCAGAAGCTTTGAACCTGAAATATTTCATTTTAATTTTCATATGTCTACAAAATCAGCCCGATAAGCTCTATAGAAGGCTCTATAAGCTCTACAGGGTAACGTCTCAATGAGTCTCAAAGCCGAATAAGGAATGAAGGCCTTGAAAGCCTCAATAGCGTAACGGTTAAAGGTGTGAACTGAACACTGAAAGTTCGCAGGTTCAATCCCTACCCGTTGCACTATTTTGTACCCACTCCGAACACAAGCTTTTTCATTTCCTTTCTTCAAAAACTTACCCAAATTAGTCTCCTCTGATATATACTGCATATAATTCCTTATTGCCCGAGCTATAAACATGACGTCATCCGGATCGGAAATTTCAGCCAACGGATATGTCTTTTCTTGTATCAACATGGCCAACCGTTCCGTTGCATTCACAGCTGAATATTGCACTAAACTAACATTCAGCAAGGCAAATTGCTGCAATAATTTCGTTATATTGCTTATATATGAGCACTGGGTAGTGTTTGCTTGACTCCATGTAGCATTTGCATTGCAGTATCTATAGGCAAATCCATCACCGCTTCGACAAGGTACGGACGCAGTTCTGTTCAGCAACAATTGAGGCCAGGAATACAGTCCTTTGTTATCCATTGTATGATCAGTCTTACAATACTGGGTCTGATTAGACAAAACCAATACTTGTACTGTATAATTGTGTCTAATATGATTCTGATCGTTGTACATACAAGTCCAATTCCCCATGTGATAACCGCTTATGTTGGAGAAATACACAGAGGTTTCCGCTAGACCTTCCTCTTGCATGTCCGTATTCGTTATATTGACATCGCATATTTCTAGCATCGGATGGTGCCACTTTAACTCGTACTTAGCGACGACAGATGCGAACGGGGCACTACAGGTGAGTTTCAAGGTGTCTCCTTCAAATACAACTTGGTCATGACTTGGCTTAACTATCAGGGTGTTAGAAGGCAGTACGCTCCCACAGACAGATAAGTCGAGAAAAATTCTTAGTTTTCTCACAGTTTTGTTAGCCATGTTTTCCGGGAAGGCACACTTGGGGCTGCCGACGAGTTTGACGCTGGTATTCCTCGCCCAGTCGCCTACCCAGAGCAGCTCACAGTCACATATGAGAGGATTGTCTGTTATGTCTCTGAAAAACAACAATAACAACGGATTAAGCGATGGGCAAACGCTTACGGCGTCCTGCGTCAAAATTCCGTAAAGTAAAAGTGATTAATTTAATTGTTAAAATTTCTACTATAGGGAATTGACAGTATAAAAAATAAGCTTTTTAGTAATAAATTTTTAAATTAAAAACATGGTCGCTATGGGCCTCTTAAGAATAAGGGTTGCAAGGAAGAGATCTTATTGCTTATTGAGTCGCGAAACTGAAGTGGAAATGAGTGGGTCACATAGTTCAAAAAACTGATGGTTGATGGGGTCCAAAGGTGCTGGAGTAGCAACCCCCGCACCGAAAAACACAGCATTGACAATTTAGATGGCCGCAGTAAGGATTTACTGCTCTGAAAATGATAATATTGACTAAATATAAAAGTACTCACAATTGTTTCAAGCCCACAAGATAGTCGAAAGTACCCGCACTCAGCACTGAAATATGGTTCTGGGATAAAATCAACCTTTCCAAGTTGACCAGACTCTTGAACATTTCCTTGTAAATGTTGCTGATTTGATTGTGCGAGAGATCCAGTCTTTGTAAGGATGTCATGTTGTAAAACGCGTCAGACTCTATCAAGGATATTTGGTTTCTGCTAAGGTCCCTGGAAGATATAACCTATAATTAAACTACTTTTTCATAGATAATAACAACTTTGCTAACTGTTTAACACATATTTAGCAAATTAACACCATTTTAAAATAGTATCAAGTAGATCTAGATAAGATACTTACAATTTTTGTAAGTTTGGCAAATGTAGCTCTCTTGATAAAGTAGAAATTGCATTTCCAGACAGGTTTCTGAAAAAAAAATCAATCAATTAAAAACCAAGAAAACTGCTTCATTGTCTTATCAATTTATTGCTTAAACGCCTGGATAAGGATAGAAACATACTAAGAGAATTTTCAGAATACTTCTGTTATGATGATTCATTTATACAATACAAAACTGTAATCCACAATTGTTGTTATTGTAATAAATATATCCTTCCACCCATATGCATTGAAATGATTATTTTCACAATCATCAGAATACATTGTATTTTGTAACAGAACAGTTAGGAATCTAAAAATACTTCAGTTCATGTGAGAGCTTTTACAACCACACTAACTGTAAGCAACAGCACCTGTTATTCAGATAATGTTTATTAATTCAATGTAAGTGCCTTGCAGCTTTATTGTTTTTAAGCCAACCTTTATGTGAAGCTCAAAACTAGTGCTGTAAGTAATTCTTGCCAGCTCTTCTCAGAAAAACCTGTTTTCCAAACCAGTAATAGAGTCATGAGGTGTCATAAGAGCCACAGGTTGGCCTATGCGAAATAAATACTTTTGAATTTGAGTGGCTAGCACGATTGAGCAATGGGTGGGATTTGAACTACAGGCCTTCTATATTTTAGTTTGCTCCTGGACTGTTAGAACTAAAACTGTGAAGGTCCTATGGTTATAAATGGTATCTTTTTGATTTGAGACAGCTTTCTGAACCAGTGGTAGATTCATTTGACAATTTGAAAGCACTTTGTAAGTTTATTTGAATAAAAAATTATTCTATTCTATTCCTAGTTACACTAAATAGCATTTTAAAAAACTATATTTACAATATTTCACACTTGAATTGATTGAACTCTGAGAGTTGTGGTCTTGTGAGGGTCTTTACTCAAAAAGACAATGTCTTTAAAGAGTAAAAGCTGACTGAAAATTTCAGATAGGATGCAGTTTTAGTACAACATACCGTGCAGTCAGTCATTGCAGTTAATATCAACTGCAATGATACCACATCCAAATGCAGTCTGTTTATGTAGAACCTTGATGTCAATGGTGATTGTGAAATGGTCATTTTACAAAAGTGATGACTTACAAGCTAACCACATCCATCCAAAGTTTGCTCAGATCTATTTCCTTCAACTCCGTTATCTGCGCCGGGGTACCGCCGCAACTCAGCTTCAATAGTTCTCTTGGTTCAGATTCCACCACCCCTTCGCCAGACCGGTTCCCCTTGCACGAACATAGCGACGGGCAAAATCCTAAAGCACCCTCAACTACCAAGAATAGTGTAACTATATAGAACTTCATTTTGCTCATTTCACGTAAATACATGATGGCATAAAGCCAAAATACGTAAATTTAATCACATCTTTGCAAATTATTAACTACAACAATGACACCACGCGACACAAAAAAATTCAGTAATAATATCAATTTTTATCTGTTTATTTTGAAATGATTTAAAAACATTTAATTTATAGCACTGATTTAATTGTGTGTAAAGAAAAATAAACAATAGTTCAACGATACACAAGCGAGCGCTCGCCCAATCCGACATTTGTAAAATTGACTGATTGTGATTGATTGATTGGACTTTGAAGTTGAGCACCATAGACTAGACGACCTAATTGAACGAATGGATAAATGACGTTATGAAAAATATCTTCACATCGTAGAGAGAGAAGACATAGAGCCAGTGACGATTTCTTTCTCACTCACACTAAAAAGAGAGCAGAAATAAAGTTACTAATGTGATAAACAGAGACGCAGCTACCCAATTTTTTGTCCCTCATCGTGTAACCAGTTTTTTTCAAGGTCGCCACACTTTTGTGCGAAACAAACTGACAGTTATAAGAAAAATTTAGTATCTATGTGTGTTGCCAGCTTTAGGTACCTATACAATGTCCCGATTTTCCCTATCCTACTAATATTATAAATGTAAAAGTTTGGATGTATGTATGGATGGATGTTTGTTACTCAATCACGCCACACTAAACCGATATGGTTAAAATTTGGCACGGAGATAGGTTTTTTTAGTAATGTCCTCTGACATACCGTAACGGCGGGTTACTTTGGCTACTTTTTCAATATTTTGAGAAAAGAAAAGAAAGATGATGATACATAATATATGTCGGCGATGATTAAAGTGTATTCAGTAAGATAGTGTCGGTTACTGTTCTGAATTATCCTGAAGTTTCGTTCGAATGTTCAACGACCAGTCGAGAACTAACAGTTCTCGACTGGTCGTTGGACATTCGAACTTATCTTAAGAATTATTTTATTTGCAAAGTTCTTAATTTTTAAAGCCATTTTTAAATAGCTAGAGGCAGACTTTTTATGTTTTTTTTTTTAATAATTATTAACTTAAACTATGAAGAGTTGCAGTTTTATACGACTGCCTGAAAAAAGGAATATACTGTTAATTTCATTCATGATGATTTTGATGACTAAATATACAATTTTTGTTGCTTTTAATTCAATAGCATTACTCGATTGAAGGAAAATTATAAACTGTTCTTTACAAATTATTTTGTGTAACATTCTTACTAGTAACTTGTGTAACGAAAAAAAATATTCCTTTGTGTTACATGCATCTTTTTTCAAAATGACTCACATATGCTAAATTTCTATTCGGCATTTCAATATTTTTTTTAAGGATCAAAAAATTATCTAGTGAATTGGTCCTATGAAACTACACTAAAAAACTTTAATATAAAAAAAAATATTTTTAAAAATCCGACTTCAACCGCAAATCGTGTACAAACTAAAATTATTTTATACTTTTAAGTGGTGGTTGAAGTCGGTTTTTTAAAAATACTTTTTTTAATATTATTATTCTTTATTGCACACAATATTAAGATATATGTAAAAAAATAGAAGCTTACCCTAATAGGTGTATCTCTCCCAGACAACCTTATATGTGTAGGTATGTTATTTCAAAAATAAAACAATTCAGCATCTGTTTTGTCGTTTTATTTAAAAATCCTGGGAAGAATTTTCCATCTAATTTGGGGTAACAGGGGAGTGCAGTTATTGTGGCAACATTAAACTCAAACTTGTCATGTGACGTCATCGTTACGTCATGTTATCTCTATTCCAGTCGCGGTTACACAGTACCTTCGTCTATTGCCTTCTCTGTCTACGCTTCACATTAACCGTAGACAGAGAAGGCAACAAACCTTGTTCAATAGCCCAAACCAACATTAGTAGGTAGGTATTTTATAACGTGATATAGGTACCTAACGGTGATATAACGTTATTTAAAGATTTTTATATCTATGGATTTCAACAAAATTGCAAGAACCCACAGATGTCAATAGTAATCTGAATCTGTGCCTTGTCTGTGCCTGTTGTCGTTAAAAAGAAAGGAATTCAAAATTACAAAACAATTTCAAAACGCGAACCGTCATAATTCTGAATTCTTGAAGTTTTTTTCAACTCTTCCAGTGTGGTTTAAGAAAATTATATAATATTTCCTTACCGTTTAAATGTATCTTTAAAGAAAGTTTATCATGTCAAGTGTAAGAAGTTCATGCGATGACGACGAAACGCAACGCATGGTACCTTCTTTTATCGAGGCACGTCCACCGCTAGTGTTAAATCCCTTCATGAGGCCTAAGCCTCAAAAAGGGAAAAAACTTTTTGACGACCTCCTGGAGGACTCAGATTCCGAAGAATCGGATTTAGTGCAAGTTTATCTGAGATTGAAACCGTGTAATACTCCTACCAACCAGTACGAAGTCCATTCAGAGCGCTCTTTGATTACATCTTTGGATACCACAACTGCGGGTCATGGAAGGCGCACTCAGCATAATGTATCTAAAATGTATACGTTTTCGCATATTTTTGGACCAGATTCATGTCAAAAAGTAAGATTAAGTTTATATTATATAAATATACTAGCCGATGTCTGTCTACTTGGATTTAGAATTTAAGAACAATTTCCTTCACATAAACTTTATGTAAATCATCTATTTTATTTCAGCTCTTCAGAGATGGAGTTTCAAAATTCTTATCTTTGGAACATAATGATTTATTTGAAAAGAATACATTCTTTATAGTGCCAAGGGACCAACCCTTAGCACTAAAGAAAACTCACATTAATTAAACACCAGTGTTTTTAAAAAAAGTCAGTGGCTAAAAGTCTCTTTCATGACACACATATTACATATTTAGTTTCAAACCTAGACCTGCTGTGGATGATGTGGACCTGAAATGTTTTTAGCATGTTTTGATTAATTTTTTCCAGGAAATCTTTGAATGTGTAGTTAAGGACAACTTGAAGAAGTTACCAGATGGCAATAGTTTTACACTCCTCACATATGGTGCTTCTGGTTCTGGGAAGACATTCACCCTGATGGGAACTGTATCAAAACCTGGTCTCGTGCCAAGGTCTTTGGAGTATGTGTTCAAAGTAGTTGATGCTGCACAGCAACCTCTATTTAAACCTCATGAAAGGGGCTCTGTGAAATTGAGTAATGCTGAACAGGACTTTGAGTTAAAGGTAAAGATATTGTCTCTCCTTGCATATACTACAACTGCATACAAACCTGAGTGTTGGCATCCTTATGTTGTGTTTGTCCTTATTCCACTGTGGTTCAACATTTGGTACAAACTACTAAGGTGTGGGGAATACCCATTTGGCCAGTGGCGTGCATACAGGGTAGGCATTAAGTGGGCAGATGATATAAAATGGAGAAAATCTCCAGTACAAGGTATAAAAACTTAAGGGCTAGGTCTTTTATAATTTTTACAGTGCATACCCTTACATTTTTTATAACTCGTACTGGAGATTTTTTACATTTTATATCATCTGCCTACCCTGTAGTACATCCTGTGCATGCCACTACTTCTGGCATACTTATTTATTGCTATATAACTAGAGTATGATTAAGTATCTTCTAGGCATGCTGCATCCTAGGCTGTTCATCAGGTATGATTATCAAGCCCTAAAAATTTTAATTTTCAGTTTGTGAAACGCATGAGGCAGATATCGGCGCCAGTGAGGGATAAGTACAGACGCATGACTGTGGAGCTCGGGACTGACCTGGCCGGTAGCACCATAGACCTAGCTAGTAGGAAGAGCCACTATGTGTGGGTGAGTCTCCACATCACAACTGATTCAAACTCAAAATGCTTGTGAAACGCCTAGGGTCGATATTGGCACCAGTGAGTATTTGTCCCTCACTGGTGCCGATCAAAAACAAAAAAAAACAGTACTCAAAGCTGTTCTGGCCGGCAGCACCATAGTCTTTGGTGTGTACATATAGTGGCTCCTTCTATTGGTCATCTTACCTGACCAATAGAAGGAGCCACTATATGTGGTCGAGTTTCCACTTCAGCTGATTTAAATTTAAATGAGCATGTAGGCCTACTTGTACCTTATGACAAGTCAAGTCCCTACCCAATGGTAGGAACCAATGTTTCTAAATCAGATGAGTTCAGTAGAATCTGATGAGAACAAGTGCAGAATGAATGAGGCTGGCAAGAAATTCAGCAGTTGCTAACAAAAAGTCTAGTAAATATTTGGACTTTTTATGTGGATGATTATAGAAAGAAAGAAGAAAGAAAATACATTTATTTTTGTTTAGTGTTACAAACAGTACATTACGCATAGATTACACACTACACATTATACATTATGGATATGATGTCCACTACATTCAGATGATTGATTTTTTTATATTTTTTTTGTAGGTATCATTTATAGAGATTTATAACGAAGGCATCTACGATTTGCTGGCGCCAGGCGATAGGAGGAACGCCGCAAAACTTGCCATACGAGAAGACACCAGTGGCAATGTTTATGTAAAGGTAAGATATTAGTATAAGGCCCAACTGTGAAGTACTATTATCTTTTCATGGCTCAACCGTTGAGTGGACCTAGACGAAAGTTGAGCAGAGATTTGCAAACAAATTGCATTGCATTCTGGAGACAAATACAGAAAAATCAAAAACCTAAACCTGTGGTATAGGTTTCCACAAATGATAGTATACAATAGCTTCTGATATTCTAAAAAAAATGCAGTTTTTTTTTCATAGCGGCAGCAGTTTTTTTTCTGTGTTAATAATACAATCAGTCAGTGGACTATGAGCAGATGTGTTGTGAGTCTCGTGCGGAGACAACTTCCCCAGTGAGAAGAACTCCATGCGTCTTATGAAGCTATATACCAGCAACAGTTAAAACAGAAGAACTTTGATTGGATGTTTAGAAGAAAAAGAAATAGGATTTATTTGCATGATTGTAAATACAGTGTACGATATTATAAATTATCTGTATTGTACTCAGGAAAATTCATCGTGGAAGCACTGTATACATAGCATAGTTTCATTAACTATTGTAAATTTTTTTTTTTTTTTGAAAAGAGCAACCGCCGAGTTTCTTGCTGGCTCTTCTCGGCAAGAAAGGCATTCCGAACCAGTGGTAGATTCATTGACGATTCAAAAGTGCTTGTAAAAGTTTATTTGAATAAAAAATATTTCTAGTCTATTCTATTCTATTCTATTCTACTCTGTAGTGAATTCACAATCAGCCATATAACTGGCATGGATTCATATCTTGGGTGTCAAGCTTGTCAACTATGGTATTCAACTTGTCAAGTTCCCAATGACTGTCCACCCAGGGGGCGACGCAAGCGTTCGTCCGGTCGGGCGTGGAGGCCTACGACGTGCTGATGGCGGGCAAGCTCAACCTGCAGGTGGCGGCCACCGGCGTGCACGCGCAGTCCTCGCGCTCGCACTGCATATTCACCATCACCATGCTCACTGAGACTGGTATGCCCTTACTTATTCCTAGGACGTGTGGGTACTACACATTTTAAGTATGTTCCCTAATTACTCGAAGACGCCTGGACCAATTTGGAGAATTCTTTTTTATACTTCCTAGGTGGTCCCATTGTCATCAGGTCAGGATCTGATGATGGATCCTGGATCGAGGTGACTCTTCAAATTTTATACGCACAATTGATATACTTTGTAGTGGCATTTGAAGTCAGTTTTGTAAAAAGAATTTTTATATTATTAATGGTTGTCAAACTATTTTGATTTAAAATGGACTGCAGAATGAATGAACTGAATTGACAGTGGAATTTTTTTAATCATCACAGGGGAAATCCTCGCATTGGAATTGATGTCCACACCATTTTGAATTTAAAAATCATTAAACCTCGGATTTGACATGAAGCTCTAATTAAGTTTTACTTTGTTTTTTTTTTTTTTCAAAAATAAAAGTCCTAAGCTTGGATTTAAAAATGCGGGTGTCCTTCGAGAAAACTCGTAATATCTGTAAGTTAAAAAAAAATGTTCAGACATTTGAATTTGAAAATGCTCATTATTCTCCTAATGAGCACAGCTGCTGTAAAGCTGTGAACACATCGCTCATTTGCGACAAGGAGACAATTCAAAATTCACCAATTTTAGTGTCGAAAATTTATACTTTTTGCTATAAAAACAACATTACGCTAAGCACAAAAAAAGTAAGAGCGAGAGAGATTGTTACTTAATGCTTTGTTGGCCGCTGTGTTGTTTCGAGACCGCAGCATCCACGAAACATTACTCTAACGAGAGAATTCTCTCATCGTCGATTTTGAATTATGGCACTCTTGTCGCAAATGACATGTTATTGTCGCAGAGGGCGGCACTCGCAGCGCGTGCGTGCGGCTGTGCGACCTGGCGGGCTGCGAGCGCGCGGCGCGCACGCGCAACACGGGCGCGCGCATGCAGGAGTCGCGCGCCATCAACTCCTCGCTGCACGTGCTCGAGCGCTGCCTGCGCATGCTGCGCCGCAAGCGCACAGTCGCCACTGTCGTGCCTTACAGGTGACTGTAACACTTATTTTCCTTCTATGGTGCCATGTCAGGTATGGTTTTTCTACCCCGACTATGCCAAAGCCTTCTAACCTAAGGGTTATGATAGAAGATGCCACAAAGAGTCATTTGACTGAATGGTTGAGCGAAGCAACGGCTGGATCATGCGTCATGCTCGTGAACGGGTGCCACCAACGGGAATGGGTCTGCTTTGACTGGCCATCTTGACATGCAATGGATTGTGTGTACCTATGTATGCATTTTTGAAGCTTCATTGTGGAAGCACTGTTTTGTGGAAGCATAGCTTTGTTACCTGTTGTAAAATTTTTAATTTTTTTTTTTTGAAAAGAGCAACTGCTGAGTTTCTTACCGGCTCTTCTCGGCAGAATCTGCATTCCGAACCAGTGGTAGATTTATGACGTGTCATAAGAGCCTATATGAAATGAATAAATTTTGAATTTGAAAAAATACCGAATAACGAATATTCGTTGAGGTTCTTGGCTGAAACATGTAGTAACATGTAAAGACATTTAGATGGAGTGAGATCGCAGTATTCCTAAAAAGGTTTGCTAGATATTTGGTGGTGCTTCTGGTGCTCCAAATGTTCATGGGCATTGGTAATCACTAAATATCAGCTGATCCAACTGTTTGTTTGTCTGCTTCTATATATAAAAAAAAAATGTTGTTTATCTTACATTGTTTTTCTTCACCCATCCCCAGGGAGTCCAAATTGACCCGGCTACTCGGCGCGGGGCTGTCAGGCACGCGTGGCGAGGCCGTCAGCATGGTGGTCACGCTCAACCCCTCGCCGGAGTACGTCAACGAGTCCAGGCACGTGCTGCAGTTGGCGGCCATCGCTAAGGACATACGTAAGTATCTATTATGGCAATTGGAATTGGAGAAGCTGTCAGCAAATTGGAGAAGCTGTCAACAAATTGGAGAAGCTGTCAGCAAATTGGAGGCGCTGTCAGCAAATTTGAGAAGCTGTCAGCAAATTGGAGAAGCTGTCAGCAAATTTGAGAAGCTGTCAGAAAATTGGAGAAGCTGTCAGCAAATTGGAGAAGTTGTCAGAAAATTGGACCAAGCCATCAGCATGGTGGCCATACTCAACCCCTCGCCGGACGTCAACGAGTCCAGGCATTCAACGTCAACGAGTCATTTCATAAGATGAAAACAACAGGCATATATCCCCTCTTTAAATACATAATAACAAGGCTCACTGACCACGAGGCGCAACACTAAAAGCACTTTTTCGAATATCGAAGCTTCATTCGAAAAAATATATTAAAAATGTTATTATATTATTATTATTATTATTATTTAACACTTTATTTGCACCAAAACAACAACAAAGAAAAAAAATATATAGGTATAAGACGAGACAAAAGTTATGACACAAAAGGCGGCCTTATCGCTTAGTAGCGATCTCTACCAGGCAATTATATATATTTTATTGTGTTCATTCTTCACACACATTCATATTAGTGTTTTCAAAATCCGTATTTCAGTGCAGCTAAAACACTTTGTGCGTAAATATACCATATTACAAAATACAAACCTCAACTGTGGCAGAATTGTTAAGAGAAGCACTCTGTTTTCCTTTCTGTTTGATAATGATTATGTTTTATTAACAGAAATCAACGACACTCAATTCACCGATTACCCCAGCACTTCTGAGAGCAGTGTACAAGACACCACGGTTGGATACAACAGTTACGAAGTGATGAAACTCAGAGCTGACAATGAAAGACTGCTTTTTGAATTGCATCAGTGAGTTTTGTTACCGTTTAAAAATGTTTTACAATTGATGTTGTATGTTGCGAACACTTTTCACAAAAATTTTTTTTTTTCTTTGCTTTGCACATCCATTGAAGTGACATCCCATAATAAGTAGAGCATGTTATGGTTTATTATGCTATGTTAGCCAGTGTTGTCCTTTTAAGGCGAAACGTGTTTTCACACAATAAGATAGACATTTACATATAACCTGATTAAAGAAAATTGGATAACAATCAACATATTTGTTCGTATAAATGTCACCAGGACCATAATAATGAATCTATCGACACCTCATTCATCAAAATCAGTTCAGTAACTTAGACACTACAATGGTATAATTCTTTCAACACACGAGGGGGCGTAAGTTGAAAGAAATATATTTACTTATTAGCTTGCGTTACTTGTGATTAAGTTGTGTACATGCACATTGCGTAGGTATACGTGCCTGTCAGGAGCCTAGGTGGGAGCGGTCAGGCGCGAGCAAGCTCTTCGCTCCCACTTATATACACACACACAACCATGAGCCACGCGCCCCCATGAATTTTTTTTTTAATAAAGAATATTAGCCAAGATGAACTTGACTTATATTCTCCTCTCCCCTCCAAATAAGCGAAAAACTTGTGCTAGGAGTGGGTGCGACAATAGTGCAACAGCTGAGGATCGAACCTGCGACCTTTCAGTTTTCAGTCCGCACCTTAAATCGTTGGGCAATTGAGGCTTTGCAAGAACTATACTTACATTCACAGAATGTTAAAATCATACCCTTTATCCTTTTAATTTTCCGTAGTCTGATAAAAAAAGAGAGTAAGTAAAAATAATTAAATCCTGCCATTCCTCCCTTCCAGAGCGGAGGCTCGCAACAAGGAATTAATGGCGTTAATGGAGGAGGACAACAACAACAAGAAGTCAATATTGGAAATGCTCGAGGAGAGCAAGTCTATATTGAAGGAGTATTATGAGGCGGAGTTGAAAGCTCTGCAGACCAAGGTCGTATAACAGTAGCATTTTGTCTTATAACGTTTGAGTTGGGTGGGCCTAAATAGAAACGATGAAATCGATGCGAGACACTAGCGCAACTTCAACATACGTGAATAAACAACAATTATTTTATACTTTGCAGTGGCGTTTCAAGTCTGTTGTTTAAAAAGTATTTTTTATATTATTATTTTAAACTTTTAAGTATAAATTCATAGGACCAATTCACTAGATCATTTGGTTTGCTCATTATGTAAATAAAATAATATGATGCAGAATAGAAATTTAGCATAATTATGTATGTATGCTATGAACTATGCCCGGTTAAAAAAGTGTGCTTATGGAAAGCAAATGCACAAGTCACTATAAAAAATATCCGAACTGCTTCAAGTGCGCTTATAAAATTTGAAGATTTGTCCAGTATCCCATCATCAGATCCTGACCTGATGACTATGGGACCACCTGGGAAGTATACCCTTTCAAATAAAAAAGAATTTTCCAAATCGGTCCAGGTGTCTTCGAGTGATTACTCTTTTTTTTTATTAAGTATGTTCCCGGGTTGAGGAACATATGTAAAAAAAAAGATTCCAACGAATTGAGAACCTACTTTCTTGGAAGTGGGTTAAAAATGTTATATAATATGTATAAATTCATCAGATGGACGAGATGGTGGAAGAGTATGAGAGCAGATTAAAAGAGCAGAGTCAAGCATCGCAGCCTATCTGTGGAGATGCTAATTCAAAGATATACCAAAACCAGGTAAAGTACCCAAAGCTTTAATGACTCCATAGCTTGCACACCATTTTGTACAAAAAAGCTTTTTCTTCAACCGATCGCGTCAACAAAGCGCTGAAGAAAGGTATCTTGCATTCACTTCCACATATCTCGGTCTTGCGCCGCCCGTATCCTGCGACTCGTCGGTCCACTGCGCTTCGGGGTTGCAACTCCAGCACTTTAAGACCCCAACAACCATCTGCTCTTCAAACTATGTGTCCCGCCCATTCCCACTTGACACATAAAGGAAATTATATGCCCAAAACTACATACATAATGCTTGTCGATTAATACTTCAAAAAAAATATACAGTAATTTTGTAATCGCTTTAAACATTTCTGTGGTGGTGTCGTGTGGTGCGGGTTGTTACGTTCCCTCAAATATGGTTGAGCGAAGCAATGGCTGGATCATGCGTCATGCTCGTGAACGGGTGCCGCCAACGGGAATGGGTCTGCTTTGGCTGCCCGTCTTGACGTGCGTTGGATTGATGTACCTACGTATGCATTTTTGCATTTTTGAGGCTTTATTGTGGAGGCACTGTGTACATAGCATAGCTTTTTAAAAAAAAAAAAATTTTTTTTGAAAAGTGCAACTGCTGAGTTTCTTACCGGCTCTTCTTAGCAGAATCTGCATTCCGAACCGGTGGTAGATTTATGACGTGTCATAGGAGCTACAAGTTAGCCTACATGAAATAAATTAATTTTGAATTTGAATCATTAAATTACAAGTTAAAACTAAAGCTACGAGGGTAATTATTGAGCGCTAAGCTAAGAAGAGCTCCTGATAAAGAATAAACTCAGGAACTTTATTATTATTATACCTATTCCACCCTAAAACAATTTTTTTTTGTTCAGGCAAAATCACTTGAAGAGTTGGATACCTGCATCGATGAGGGAGATGGTAAGTAAGCTTAAAACGTCACTTATTAACAGTGATCAGCAGAGTAATTTCGGATGAATGACCTCAAACATTATCATAGTATGGATACGACTGCGGGATTACGGGATTGCGGGAATATGATCCCACATTTATTTTTAAATACCTACGTATTCGCAGATTTCTATTTAAAATCAACCAGATTCACTAAACAAGAGAATATTTCTGAAGGTCCGTTGCATTAAAAAAAAGTCTTGGAATGATCCAAATTATTTATTTAAATAATAATGTATGTAACGTTTAAATGTTTAACTAGTTGATTTTATTAATTCTGATAATATTGGAATCCTTGAAGTAACAAAAAAATATATAAATCCCAATCAGTGGGATTAATAATGGCATATCTATATTTCGATAACGTCATGAAATTCCGCAAAATTGCACTGCCTATGCCATGAGAACTAGTTATCCAAGATAAAAAGTATCCTATGTCCAAAGTATGTATTTCGAGCATGTGTTTTTTTTTTTTATTCGATGACAAGATAGCCCTTGACTGCGATATTACCTGATGGGAAGTGACGATGCAGTCTAAGATGGTAGCGGGCTAACTTGGAAGGGGTATAGCAGTGTAAATACAACCCATACCCCTAATCTTTGTGCAATTTTAAATAATAATATTATTGCTAATAATTTTAAACTTTCGAAAGACGATATTTTCACTCTACTATAATACTTATAACAATAATATTAAAGTCGATAAAGCTAAACATAACGCACATTCATTATTAACAATATAATATCAGGGCCTCAAACTTTATAAGATTAAAGATATGGTTATTAAATTTCTCAAATTATTTCAGAAAACACTGAAAGAGTCATATCTCTAACAGACAGTGAAGGCAGTGACAGCGAAGATGACACATACAATGAAAGCTTAGAACCAACTTTCAGGAAGGAGGATATTAACCGTTCTAGACTGATAAGACAAAGCATTATCGCGGATATAGATACTTTCAATCGTACTTCTCGTATTAATGAGTCCAGTTCAGATGAAAGTGATGTAGAAAAATCGGTAGATTCAATGAAAGATGACGACAAAACTTGTGAAAGTAATGCTGATACAAATTTGACAAATGAAGAATTAAATTGCTCTAAGTTAGAGAACAGTTGTGAAAGCGATATTGACAACGAAGAAGTTATTTCAACAGTTAAAAAGGCAACTAATTCTTCGCGCTGTACATATGTCGTTAATAGTATAAACGAGGATATTGCCCCAATAGTCAATGAACAAAAAGAAACTTGTGAACCGCAGCGCCCACTGAGTCGTGAAACTTATTGCGTGGTATCTTCAGAAATTCTCAATATTTCTAAAGACAAAAACCTGCAAGATGAAATTCCAAAATTGGTTAAGGGTAATTCGTATGAAGAGCTTACTGTTTCTAATGGCATTAAATTACCAGATACAGATGAAAACAGAAAATCACTAAAAGTTGATACGTTTAAAGACCTTGATATTTCTAGACACATTGAATCACAAGAAAAAAATGTATTCTTGAAATCAAAAGATGCTAACGTTAATGATTTTAATGTTTCTAAAGGCATTATGGTTCAAGAAGAAAATAAAGTTTCAGAATCACTAAAAGATGATGCGTCTAATAATCTTAATATTTCTAATGTCCTTAAACTTCAAGAACAAAATGAAAATTTGAATTTATTAAAGGATGATACGTTAAATTACCTTAATATTTCTAAAGGCATTAAATTACCAGAACAAAATAAGAATCCAAACATATTAAAAGGTGATAACTATACACATCTTAATATTTCTGAAGGTTTTGAATTACCAGGACAAAATGAAATTTCCAAATCACTAAAAGAGGATACTTTTAAAAACCTTAATATTTCAAAAAACATCAAATTAGATGAACAAAATGAGGTTTCAAAATTACTAAAATATGATGTTGTTAAAGAGAATGATATTTTTGGAGTCGATAAAATTCCAAACTATCATAAAGATACAGACTTAAAAATCCTTACAAAAAATGAAAATGTCATACCCAAGATATTACCTAATACTTATGCCAAAAAAGTAATGGCTTCGATTAAACAATCTACAGAAAGCAATAACTCGTTACTACAATTTGAACGCTTAGAAATGGAGACGAGAGGAATCGATGATGGTAGTAAAAGAGATACAGCAGAGTTTTATAATATTAATCATACTCAAGAAAAAAGAAAATTCTTTGATGAAGATTGTCTTGATAAAACTCCTGCTACCGTTGTTAAAGCTAAAAGTAAAATACCTTTTTTCGACAACTCTAATCTAGAAAAAAATAAAATTCAAGACAATCTAATTAAAAATTCAATAACTTCTAATGTTCCACCTGAAGAGAAAAAGAAATTTCTTGAAGATACTGTCACGAGACAAGTCGACCAAGTTTGCTCAGTAAAAAAATTAATATTTTCTTCAAAAGTTCATGACTCCATAGATATTTTCGAAGAACTCGATTCTCCGCATGTTAATAAAAATTTAATTGCTGAAACCCAGATGACAACTGCAGACATAGTTCGAAATTCTATTGGGACAGTCTCAATATCATATAAAATAACCGCTAATTCTGCCGATGCAATTCGAAAAAAATCAAATACGTTAGCAATAAAAACGTCTAAAAACGAAACAATTGCTAGTGGAATCGATAGTCATCTTGAAATAACAACTGCAGATTGTACAGAAAAAGAGAAATCAAAAATGGATTTCGCAGTTGATTTTAATGAGAGTAACTTGAACAAAAACCCTCTTGCATCATTAAACTTCGAAGAATCACAACTTCAAGAAAATTGTAACCAAGTTAGTAATACGACAGAGGAATTCGAAAATATTTGTAAAAACATATCAGCATCGCGAGCTACTGAATTTGATTTACTAGTGCCTCAAGATTCTCAAGAAATTATTGAACAAAACCTCACCGAAAATTCTTTAACTGAAAATATAAGGTACAATTTGCGCCACAAACCAAATTTAGAAAGACCTAAAACTGAAAGGAAGAGGGAGAAAAATAAAATTTTGGAAGGAGAAATACTTCTAGAAAGTCTCTCTAAGTGCGAGAGTAAATCGAAACCAACAAGAAGAAATCTTAGATTACGTAGACAAAAAGCTGAAGAGGAAGATATTGAGACAGGAAAATTAAAAGATATAGTTAATCTGCAATCTGAGTTCTCTGATGTGACTTTGGATGTCCCCGCGCCGGTAAAAGCCAGAAAAGATATACCGTCGCCAGAAAAAGTTGAAAACGAGGAAAATAGTCCCCCCTTAGAAGTACAGAGCTGTCCGGCGAAGAGGTAATTTGAATTTGATAGTCTTTGAAACATGTCAATTAAGGAAGTTTTAAATTTTTATCTTTTCAATATAATTGAGCCGATATTTTGCGATTGTATCTTAGGGTCTAAATAGACGAAACACTTTTAATTTCATTTCGGTAGAATCCAATCTGCAATTCATTTTCTAGGCATATTAGTCTGCTCCGACCTAGACCTCATAGGTGTTTTTAGTGATGTTGAAGAATGCTTTTCTGATTATGTATAGAACAGAGTGGGCCTTTTTTGAAATAACCACAATATGTGCATCCCATTTGAAGTGTCTGCTACTTATTATTTTTGTTGAATAATTATTATAATTTTTCAGTATCACCCGTAGCAGAAGGAAGTTATTCACGCCCCGCGCTGAACCGCTCGAGGAGAGTCCCGGCGGGACTGGAGACAGCTGCGACAAAGTTCGCGTGCCACGACCCTCTTACCATCGCCCCAGAGCTCGACGCAAGCTTTGAACAAGTGACCTGTATCTTTAATCTATGATTAACACTGGACAGGCTGCTGTGATTTCTTTTTTTTGAGCTACTTAATTGCCGCCATTTTGGATTCGATTGACCCCATCTTGACGTTGTAAGCATAGATATGAGTGTCCCTGGAACTAATAATATTGCAAATGTCGCACCAACCTCTATAATTTGTCTGTGGCCATTTGTAGTACATATTAGTTCCAGAGACAATCGTATGTCAAATGTGGCGCTTCAAATTAATCCAGCTGTCATTTGTATAGGGTCAGCCAATCCAGTGTTAGTCATAGATTAAAATAGAGATCTGAATCTGAATGACGCAAATTGAGTTTGGGCTCGTTTGAGTCATCTTATCAAGTACTCTGGTTTTATATATATTTTTTTAAAGTATAATATGTATTTGAATATTTTGATAAAAATGCGTATTTTACTCAATAGTTCAACGGGTTGACCGTTGAAATCCCAACTGTTGCTCACTATTATCGTGCTCACTCCTACTAACGCAAGTTTGACTTTTTGGAGGGTGAAAGGGGATTATTAACCATATTTAAAGTACTACTCGTACAATTAAAGAATGTGATTGAAAATGGCGTCGCTTCTGTTCACCTCTCACTCGCACACTGTCGCTATCTATACTCACACTCGCCGGTACGGACAACAACAATAAACTGATAAAATGACCGTCTTTATTTATTTATTTATTTATTTATTGGTAATCAACAGCGTGTACAACATAATTTTACAAGATTATTTTAATCACAACACACTAATATTATAAAGGTGAAAGTTTGTACGTGTATGTGTGTGTGTACGTGTGTATGTTTGTTACTCCTTTGCGCCACAACGCATGAACCCATTTGGCTGAAATTTGGAATGGAGATAGCTCATTCCCAGGATTAAAACATAGGCTACTTTTTATCCCGGAAAATTAAAGAGTTCCCGCGGGAATCAAAAAACCTTTATCCGCGCGGACGAAGTCGCGGGCATCATCTAGTTCTTAAATAAAACCAAAAATGATTACATTATTTGAATTAAAAAATATATATATCGTTTATATTATTTACTAGTATATTATAATTTATTGATTATTAGCAGATTGTTGCTCGCTATAGATCCCGTGTATGCTGACAGTACCGGCATAATGAGCCGCCATTTCTAAAACCATTCTTTAACTGTACGGATAGTAGTTTCCGTCAAAATATAACTATTATGTTTATATTTCAACAAACTCGATAAAATTGTACTTATCGTTAAAACTCTATAGAATATTTTGTTTTAGATTAATCGGTTTAGAAAAGAATTTATACTGTAAAATCTTTATCTTTAATTTAATAAAGGTGGAATATGAAAATAATTTATTTTGATTTATTTCATGTTTACTTCCACTTTTAAATGGAATATAATAAGTCGACCAACAAAATTTATTTTTTGGCATCAAAACCTAGCTTCTAATTTAATAACTCAGCAACGGGAAAATGATGAAGCTTCTAATATACTAACTCGGCTTCTTCACAATGGCCACAAAATATTCCAAAGAAAGCATCAAATAAAGAGCCACTATTTTTATTATTGTCCACTGCCACTGCACGATTTGGTGCGAGTGAGATGGATACGACTGGCCATTTGCACGATTTCGTTGGTGCGAGTGAGACGGATGCGACTGGCAATTTGCACGTTCTCGTTGGTTATGGCTATTTGCACCAATCAGAGAGCGCCATTCAAAACATGCATTTGTTTTTTTTGTTGTTCTGTTGTTAGTGTGTTAATATTGCAATTATTTTTGTATAATTTTTTCTTTAAACTAAAGTTAGGTTAGGTTAGGGTTATACATGAATATTCAGGTGCCCGGCCGAAGGCCGGGCACTTAGGTTCTGTTGGGATCGTAAACCTACCTAAAACTAAAAAAAAAGTTGAAAAATAAATTTGATTTTTTTTTTCAAAAATGTTATAATGTTATGTGTAGGTATTTATCTTGAGTTAAATTTAAAAACAATCATTTTTTTAATTTCATTTTATCAAAAAAAAAACGTTTTTTTATTTAGTTAGAAACATTTTTTTATTTCATTTTTCTCACAAAAAAAAAAATTAAAAATGTGGTTGAAGATTTGGTGTATTATTTGATGCTAATATTTAAGTATTTTAGGAGTTTACGGTTTGAAGCTAAGTTATAAATATAGATGCTAAAATTATATTTTTTAGAGGCTCACTAGTTGAAGCTGACTTAGTAATTTAGAAGCCAATAATGGTATTAAATAGAAGCTCGTTTAATTACATGCCCTTTTAAATTTCAACTAGGTAGGTACCTTTTTTAAGTGACTTCTAAAAAAGGAGGAGTTTATCAATTCAGCCGGCACCTTTTTCTTAAACTAATGGTTGTGGTTGGCCATTACTTACCATAGCTTATGGTTTAATCGTCTTGTTAATAACTCGACTAAATACAAAACATCTTAACAATATCCTTTTTTTACTCAAAAGCCAAATAAAAATCTCTTCAAAAATAGACCATAGTTTATTTTTGAAAACTAATTCTGTTTAAAAGCATGGCAAAAAAGTCGAAATGAAAATAATTTTTTTCTTTCCTGGCAACACAGTATTATTTCTAGTGTTATTGGTTGGGCAACAATTCAAGTCCAATTTCAATAGTCCGACGTCCATTCCAATTTCAACTTGTGTATAGTCTGTGTCGCTGATGAATAAATGGTTGTAGTAGGTACCTATAATATTCTATAGTAATCTGTGGTTGTCTTATCTGTCATTTTATTTTGTTGGTGTTTTGGTATTGCGTTTTTATGTTTTTGAGTAGAAATGATTTATTACGAATACTGCATTTAATGTGTTTGTAATTATTAAGAGAAATTTAAGTTAAAAATAAAGAGTTTGATCATAATGGCGACTAACGTCCGAGCGTCGGTGTCTCAAATTCTCCGTAACAAGGATGATACAGTGGATGAAGATGATGAACCAAAAAAGAAGTCCCGAGAAGATTGGAGAAAGGCTAAGGAGTTAGAGGAGGCTCGTAAAGCTGGTACAGCACCCGCTGCTGTTGATGAAACTGGTACGAATCGTATATAAGAACGATTTTTAATATTGTTATTTTCTCATAGTGGCTGCATTCAAGTCAACGTATCGGAACGTGAATATTTTCACATACTACTTCTAAGAAAATGTACAATGTGTAAATCATGAGTGCACAGATGGGATGGAGTACAAATATTAACCATGATGTTTCTTAACAGACGGGAACATCTGTGGTTCTGCTGCAAGTGCAGTTACTCTGGTGATGGTCAAGTAAACACCTTAGAGACAACACTGCTTTTACACACAACCTTTGCTTAACATTTTTTTTAATAAGGCTTAAGATTTTTCTCAATTCAGCTCAAAAATCTTGTATGTATCTTAAAAATAATATTATTACAGGCAAGGACATAAATCCCCATATTCCGCAGTATATATCATCAGCACCATGGTACTATGGCACTGCTGGCCCAACCCTAAAGCATCAGAGGCCACAGGAGGATAGAGAAGCACAATTCACTAAACTTGACACATACTACAATAAAGGAGTTACAGTAAGTAATGCTGCCATCAATATATATTTTTAAATAACTTTGGCTTAAAACTGAAGCATATTTGTTTTATTTATTTAATTATTATTGGGCAGCATAGATGACATTTGTGTTTGGTACATGAGATAAAAAAAATGTCTACAAAGAAATTTAGTAGTAAATATTAGATTTTAAGATATGAAAACTAATCTGAATGGAACTTAATAGTTTTTGATTGCTACCTAATCACCTACATATAGAATTACATCTATGTATTCAAAATTAATAAGATAAAAGATCTGCCAAAAAAGTAACAGATATGGATCTTTCTTCTCCCTCTGATATCCACAGATACGGATATCCGGCACATCACTAGTTTTACCAATTTACACAAAACTTTAACATATTATACACCTAAACCTTCCTCATAAATTACCCTGTCTATTGATGAAAACTGCATGAAAATCTGTTCAGTAGATTTTGAGTTTATTGTGAACAGACAGACACTTGGTGGACTTTGTTTTATAATATAATGAATAAATGTTATTTTTAAATGATAGAGATTTTTATATTTTGACTATAATTGCTGTGATTCTTTTTTTTAGGCAAGTTCTGCAACAAAGTACAGGAAGGGGGCTTGTGAAAACTGTGGAGCAATGACTCACAAGAAAAAAGATTGCTTGGAAAGGCCAAGAAAAGTAAGTTTTAATATTTAGGCAAAAAGGTTCTGCAAATTCTCTTATTGAGTTGAACATACAACCTTCATTTTGCCAAAGTTATTGGTGTAACAATTGTTCACTGTTATTTAAAACTTTTCCATACCTTATCATCATTAGTGATTATGATATGACCAGGCTAGAAGGACATGTGAACAGTCTGGCAGTCCATTAACCACATGTAGCAGAATAAATAGGCTAAAGAGAACCACAGTGGAAGAACTATCACTGTAAAATAGGCCAACAGTTGCATAGTGGGAAGAGTTTCTTGGTGGAGTAACCTTCTACTTATGACAAGAAAATTATATTATAGCAAAATAACTCTAAACTTTTCTTGCTTATCATGAACTTCTGTAAAGTAAAGCCTGATTCCAAAATCTACTTATAGTTAAAGATTGACTGATTGTAGATGGCTGAAAAATAGCAAAAAAAAAAATTTGTTAAACACATAATATGTGAACAGAATTAGTGATAGTGTAGTATAAAAGCTGCCTCAAAGAACACAAGAACAAAGTGTCTTCAATCGATAAAGAAAGACTAAGTTACGTCAGTGGACTAATTCTTAGTATATAAGATATTTTATAAGTTTAGGTTAAAGTAAAATTACTCATTAGCCGTGTTATTAGGCTAGATTGTAATATTAGTGAGTATACATTGTAGTGTATACTTACACTAGCTTTTGCCCCCGCGACTTCGTCCGCGTGGAATTAGATTTTGGGGTGGAATTTTCTAAAACTATGACACACGTACTTCTTTATTTTTAACTGAAAGCTGAGTTTCAAATAAACTTCCATCCCCTATTTAAACCCCTTAGGGGTGGAATTTCCAATAATCCTTTCTTAGTGTGCGCCTACGTCATAAAAGGAACCAACTGTAAAAATTTCAAGTTTCTAACTTCAGTAGTTTAGGCTGTGCGTTGATATCTCAGTCAGTCAGTCTGTCAGGACTTTGAATTTTATATATATATAGATTACTGAAAAATAAAAAACATAATATGACATAAACTTGTTATCTGCTTTAGATTGGAGCAAAGTTCACTAATGCAGGCATAGCTCCGGACGAGTTCGGCCAGCCGGATCTGAACCTTAGCTATGATGGCAAGCGCGACCGCTGGAATGGCTACGACCCTGCGCAGCACAAGGCTATCATAGAAGAGTACCAGAAGGTGGAGGAGGCCAAGAGGGAGTTGCGGGCTAAGAGGCTAGAGCAAGGTGCTACCTAACTACAATCTATTTTACCTTCGCTTTTTTTTTAAAAGAATATTAGCCAAGCTGAAGTTGACTAATATCCTCCAAATAAGCGGAAAGCTTGTGCTAGGAGTGGGTATGCCAATAGTGAAACAGGTAGGGTTTGAACCTGTGACCTTTCAGTTTTCAGTCCACACCTTTAACCGTTGGGCTATTGAGGGTTTAAATGCTTTGAGTTTTGATGACCTTCCTGCCAGGGAGGTGGTCTTTTAACTGGAAGGTTTTTGGTTCAATTCCCGGTAGGGTTAATTTGGGGATTTATAATTTTAAATTGCCTCTGGTCTGGTGGGAGGCTCTGACCATGTCTAGTTACCACCCTATATCAAAACCGTGCTGCCAAGTGTTCCAGCATGGTGTTTAGAAACCGATTAGGGGTATGGGGTTACTTACCATCAGGTGAGATTGCAGTCAAGGACATGTCATGGAATAAAAAAACATATTAAAACCATAAAAGTTATTCATTTAGTTAAGCTCAAATTAACAACAATAACGTTATTTAATTAATGTTTCAGACCCCACTGCTACAGAAGAAGATGAATTGGAAGGGGAGGATGAAGACAAATATGTGGATGAAGTTGACATGCCGGGTACTAAGGTATGTATTTTTTATGCCTGTGATAGTTTATTCAGGTTAAAAGGTGGGTGAATAAGAAGAAATCATAATATATTTGATTTATTTCTTCAGCCAAATTTTTTTCATTAGAACCCCAGATCTGCTCACAGACTAATTGCTGATAGAAAAGAGGACAAAAGACAAAAAAAAAAGATTTTTTCATTGAGCCAAATTAATCCAACACTATGCTTACTAAAAATATCGGTCAGTGTTTCGATTCTGTAAAAGGTATATCAATCATCGCTACAGTCTCAATTATGGTGATTGGATGAAATTATTGTGTTCGTTTTGCAACAATTCGATTCAATTGTAGCAGCTTTGCTGTAAAGAAAAATATTTTTTTACCTCACTAGGTCAAAAAGTGCGCCTTTGTTGTCTAAAACCAGTGAGCGAAAGTCTTTTCTATTCACCCAGTGAGAAAAAGTGTTTTGAATCGCTTGTTCGCTTTAGGACAGATTCGCTTTACGACAGATTTGCTTTACGGCAGATTCGCTTTACGGCAGAAGTACAGTGAACTCGAATATATACAGGGTGTCCCACGGCGATGCCACATGGAGGGGAAGTACCTTAAATATTGTAGATGGAACATTTTACTGAAAGAAGACTTCATTTTAATTTAAAAAACAATTTAAACTGCATTCATAGATTTTTAAATAATTGCCTGGTTGAACCGGGACTCGAACCCGCTATACGAGAAAAAAAATTAACCTGTATCTTTATCATACCGATCGGAAGGCTTCATCATAAGGATTATTTTTTGTTAAATAACATAGCATGAGAAATAAAAGGAAGACCATGAATTTTAGCCTTTGATGTAAAATTTTGTTCAGAAAAATGAAAAGCTGACATTGGCGTATCGACATGTCCTTCAATCCCGCTGCAAACTGTTGCAGCGGGATTGAAGGACAAACCAATAAATCAACAAACAAACACATTTTCGCATTTATAGGTAATATAAGTAAGGATTAGTAAGGATAGTAAGGATCGGGAAATGATGCGTACTTCTCAAGTGGGTACTCATTAGTAATAGTCAGTTGTATGTCGATACGCCAATGTCAGCTTTTCATTTTTCTGAACAAAATTTTACATCAAAGGCTAAAATTCATGGTCTTCCTTTTATTTCTCATGCTATGTTATTTAACAAAAAATAATCCTTATGATGAAGCCTTCCGATCGGTATGATAAAGATGCAGGTTAATTTTTTTTCTCGTATAGCGGGTTCGAGTCCCGGTTCAACCAGGCAATTATTTAAAAATCTATGAATGCAGTTTAAATTGTTTTTTAAATTAAAATGAAGTCTTCTTTCAGTAAAATGTTCCATCTACAATATTTAAGGTACTTCCCCTCCATGTGGCATAGCCGTGGGACGCCCTGTATAGATAGATTTTTGTTTAAAATTAATAATACATTAAACAAGTTAATACATTAATGCTAATAGATGGCGCTGTATTTAATATCGGTCAAGTCATGTTAAAACAGTTTTGCGTCAACTATTATTATTTTTTATTACGTCTAATGTTAAAAGTTAATTATTACAATATATAACTAGTGGTTCGCCCCGAACTGAGAACTCGCGGTATCCTATAATTCCCTAAAGATAGTTTTAACTTTTAATTATAATTATAATTTATAACACCATCCTATATTGTTCTATCATCAAAGTGTACCTAATATTAGCATCAAAAAAAAAATTCAATTTTTTTTTACTTACTTTTTTTTGTAAGCTTTAGGTAGGTTTACGATCCCAATAGAACCTAAGTGCCCGGCCTTCGGCCGGGCACCTGAATATTCATGTATAACCCTAACCTAACCTAACTTTAGTTTAAAGAAAAAATTCAAATGACGGACAAGTGCAAATTCACTCAAGTAGACTCGGAGAGCTCGCTTCGCTCGGTCAATAATAATTATATAAAGGAAAGTTTTCCTTGGAGTGGAGACCATATTTTATCTCGACCTGTACAATTTTTGCCGTAAAGCGAATCTGCCGTAAAGCGAATCTGCCGTAAAGCGAATCTGTCGTAAAGCGAATCTGTACTAAAGCGAACAAGCCTTTTGAATTTAGAACACTGGATTGGGATTTATTCAATTCATCATCTCAAGAAAAGTTCGGAAATCTTGTGTATAATATTTTATAACCCCCCAACATTTTATTTCATAACATTTTTTTACTCTCTATTTTATTATTTAAACTTTTGGCTTAAGTTTATGTTTCTTACATCTTGTATTTTTTCACTATTGAAGTGAAAAGTTGTATGTATGACATGATAGCAAAGTTTTTGTTTCTTGTGCCTTTGAATCCCTCATTACACTCAGGATTCTAACTTAGAATCCTTCGCCCGCTCGGGTCAAACTAGGCACTCGCAACAAAAATGAACTTTGCTATCTTGTTGAACAAATAACTATTTTTAACTACTCTTTTATATTCAGGTGGATTCCAAGCAGCGTATTACAGTGCGAAACCTGCGTATTCGCGAAGACACCGCCAAGTATCTGCGCAACTTGGATCTCAACTCCGCGTACTACGACCCAAAGACGCGCTCCATGAGGGACAACCCCAACCCGGAGGCGGCAGAGTAAGTTCTTTTTTTTATTATTTTTATTGCACAACATAGTACAAAATGTGAGAGCTGAATAGAATAGAATAGAAATATTTTTTATTCAAATAAACTTTTACAAGCACTTTTGAATCGTCAATGAATCTACCACTGGTTCGGAATGCCTTTCCTGCCGAGAAGAGCCAGCAAGAAACTCGGCGGTTGCTCTTTTCAAAAAAATAAAAATTTTACAATTGTTATTGAAACTATGCTATGTATTCAGTGCTTCCACGATGAATTTTCCTGAGTACAATACAAGTAAAAATAAATACAATACAAATACAAATAAATACAATCCAATACATGTTAACACAGGCAGGCAAAAGCAGACCCTGAGATCTATAGACTGTACTCTCTCAGCTCAGGGTTATGACAGAGTTAAATGACCGGTCAAATGCGAGTCGGACTCACTTGCCACTGCCTCGGGGATGTCGTCAGAAATAATACAACAGAATCGTTTTTTTATTCAAATAAACTTTTGCAAAGTGCTTTCGAATAATCAAGGGAATCTACCATTATAGGTTTTATATATCACACACCCAGATCCATAGTGAGACAACTCAAGGTTCCCAACTGTTCCCAACGAAAAAAAAGTCTTATTAGCAAAGTTATGAAACTCAATTTTATTTTAAGTCTCATTTCATGACATCATTTATGACCTAAAATAAAATTGAGTTTCAGAAAATATTCAGATAGAATTTTAGGAAACAGACCTTTTTTAAGTTGTCTCATTATTGATCTAGGCCCTGATTCTGTAACTCAGTGGCTATGTTTCTAAATATGTATTCTTAGCAATCAGAAGCGGAACATGATTAAAATTTTAACAAGTCAGGATAATAACAGACAGGATATAACACTTTGGCCTTATTTACTTTCAATTTACACTCAAATTCACATAATTCCAAACAACAATTCAATAGAGAGGTTACATCATGCACAACCGTTAACAATTTCACAATTATAGGAACAAAGTGATATGGAATGACCTTACTCCAAATAGTGACCAACAAGTTTCCCGTTCGACGAGTGCAGAGAGAATAAGCCCCGTGCACAACTGTGCACTCGCATTTATAGATGCAACTATGCTGCGTCACCCACATTATTGTGGGTAGTTATGACTTAAATAGAAGCGTCTCCTAATAGTATAATATAGGTTGAGTTAAGTATACATTTGGTTGTAGGTCTGAGTACGCGGGCGAGAACTTCGTCCGCTTCACGGGCGACACGCGCTCGCACGCGACGGCGCAGATGTTCGCGTGGGAGGCGCACTGCAAGGGGCTGGACGTGCACCTGCTGGCCGAACCCACCAAGCTGCAGGTGCTGCAGCGCCAGTACGAGGAGAAGAAGGACCAGTTCAAGACTCAGGTATACATACATAGATAGATAGAAAGTTCACACAAATGATGTTAGCGCTGAGCGTCTAACGTCATTACATACTAATGAGTAATGTTACAACACATTTAATGCAGTAAAATATTGTCCCCATCAGCGTAATGCCTTTATTATCGCGTTAATTTACGCGTTACGGCGCAGGTGGAGCAGGGGCATTAAAATTTTAAAAGAATCTTACTGAGGTATGACTCAGGCTCAGGTAAGTATTTTTTTTTTTTTAATTTATTGATAAATTTAGGTACACAAATAAACTACTAAAATACTGTGTCGCCAAACTGGACAGCCAGTTTGATGGCGACGAGCCAGTTTGATGGCGAGATGGAGAGTTGTGTAGGGAGAATTATCCGCGTATAGAACGTCACGCCCATTCCCATAAACGAGTTTCGGACTTTCATGAGGCGTAGTCGAGGAATCTCGAGCCTATCTCTATGTATTTTGCATTGGCCTATCGTGTGCATCACCACACATTTTTCTGTCTGCTAACACAGATAGAGTCGTTTCACTTGTAAAATGTGTTCCAGGTGAAACAATCAGTTCTGCCTTACTGCAAACACAGTTAAAGATAGTTCAACTAATCTTGGCGCGCGGCGCCATGTGTGCGTAAAGCCTGTGTACAGTCAGTAACTGTGTGTGCGTGACAGAAGGACGAATAGGCGGCCGCCACGTCATTGCCACACAAATTAAAACTGCATGTTTACAAGCACACGCACACATAACGCCGCGCGCCAAGATGAGTTGAAATATCTATACCGACGTTTCACTAGTAAATGGTTGTTCCAGGTGAAGCAATCAGTGCTGGACAAGTACGGCGGCGAGGAGCACCTGAAGGCGCCGCCGCGGGAGCTGCTGCTGGCGCAGAGCGAGGTGTTCGTGCAGTACAACCGAGACGGCACGAGGGTTGGCGCGGCTGAGAAGCAACTGGCTAAGTGAGTCATCATCAACTTATGGACGTCCACTGCTGGACAAAGTCTCTTGCATGGACCTCCACAGACCTCGGTCTTGCGCCGCCTGAATCCAGCGACTCCCTGCGACTCGTTTGATGTCGTCGGTCCACCGGGTGGGGGGTCTGCCAACACTGCGCTTCCCGGTGCGGGGTCGCCACTCCAGCACCTTGGGACCCCAACGACCATCAGCTCTTCGAACTATGTGAGGCTAAGTGAGTAATAGCACACAATACCTAATCCTTATTCCTACTATAATATTATAAATGTGAAAGTGTGGATGTTTGGATATTTGTTACTCAATCACGTCGCAACGACTGAACCGATTCTGCTGAAACTTGCCACAGAAGTAGATCATAATCTGGAATAACATATAGGCTACTTTTTATCCCGGAAAATGAGAGAGTTCCCGTGGGAATTAAAAAACTTCAGTCCACGCGAACAAAGTCGCGGGCATCAACTAGTAGTAACTAAAAGTACAAGGGGATTCCCTCCGCAAAATGATTTAAACAAAAAGCGACTCTTGTTACCACACATTAAAGTGCAATTCAGGTTGACACAGCGCTACTTACCGTCTCACCTAGACTTCTCTCTCTATCACGTAACTCTTATCCCCTCGTACTCTCTGAATTTAGGCCCTTCAAAGAGGTACGCTATGTACTTGCAGCTTACGGAGCTGCAACTCCGTAAGTTACTCCGGAGTTTACTGCGGAGTGCGCCAGGCATGATAATAGTTTATTGGTTTGCTACAGCTACATAATATGAGGAGCTGGCGAACAAAAGGGCGTAATTACATAATTTTCTCAAACAACTTTTTTCATGAAATCGTGTTCTTATCATACCTCTCCATCTATTACGTGCAAAAAAGTCTGTGAAAACGGCCTAAAAGTTGCATCAAAATGGGCTCAAAGTTGACGATTCCGTTCAAAACGTGGTAATTGTAAAATAAAAATCCTGTCTCTCAAATATATTTTTGAATACCAATCAAAAGGGGGTAAATTTCATATTATTCAAGATTACGGAACATGGATTTCAATCAAAACGAAGTAATTAGCATAATTTTGTGGGGAAATTCTTTTATATTACTCTGGCATCCCCGATTTAAATATGGCAATATTTTAGTTTGTTATTTTGTATATCTTTGAAGCCAGTTCCGCGCCAAAAAAAGTTTTAAAATGTCATCTGGAAGTCCTAGCACTGTTTCTGGGCTGAATTCGGGGACTAAAACTATTGAGTAAGCAGTTTGATGAAAACTGGCTTGAAAACCCTGACTTAGTATGGTACGGCGAGGTTTTGGGTGACGTAGAAAACAGTGGTAAAAGTGACGCTAATGAGGACATTGAAGATTGTTGAAAAAGATTCGCATCTTTCTCCACAATCTTCAATGTTGAAGTAGATGTAGAACTAAACGTGTACTATTTTAATAATGATTATATCAGTTTCTATAATTTTTTCATAAAACTAATTTTTTTTAAATTACTAATGTAACAAAAAAATTCTTAAATTGATTAATTTTTTTTTATTCTAGAACAGACTATTTTTTATTTTTACTCAATCGATGATCAAAATGTGGTAATTGCACATCAGTTTCAATCAAAACGGAATAAGTGAACCGATGGCTAACAAAATGGGTTAATTGAAAACTTGTCTAGTCTGTATTTCGTTAAACATTGAGTTCTGAAAATTAGCCAAAACGTATATAGACTTGAAATTTGAGAGTCATATGAATCCAAAAATCACAACTCTATAGGTGGTCTAGAACCTAGTGTTTTAGTATTTTGCTTCTACTGTAAAATTTAATATCTTGCAATTACCCCTTTTTGTTCGCCAGCTCCTCATATGAAACATTATGTATCAGTTATAATTTTGTTTCATTACAGGAGTAAATACGAAGAAGACGCCCTGATAAACAACCACACATCTGTCTGGGGCTCCTTTTGGAAGGATGGGCAGTGGGGATACAAGTGTTGCCACTCCTTTATTAAGGTAAGCTTTCCAATTAATGTTTTCCTCGCAGAATCATTTCCTTATCTGAAAAAAAAAACAGTTTGTTAACATAATAGCAGAAAGAGGAATAAAAGATTTAACTTTGTCTTAAAGTGGGTCCAGATAGTTTGATTTTAGTTGAATGTCACTTGTTGTTCAATAAAACATTAAAAGCGAATTTGAATGAATGTCTGTTCAGACCAACGAAATTCGAATCGTCTGAACCCCATATTGGAAGACTAACTCGCGTAAGCAACTGTTTATTTTAATCTATACATACTTATAAATATCCTGGTTGGTTGTTTCGAAGAGTTTTATCCTGTTTTGTTTTAATTTTTATATGTTGTTTTTTTTATTTTTGTTAATTTGGTCTGCCATATTTTCATTCATTCATTTAATATCTTGCAGATGTCATATTGCTTGGGTGAAGCTGGAAAGTCTGTGGTACTTGATGTGTCGGAAACTGAGAAAGCGGTACAGAAACAAGAAAAGAAGAACGGTGAGATATCCTTAGTTTCACTGTTATATACATAATTGAAACACATAAAGTAAAACGAAAACTATATTTATGAAACTTACATTTTCTTGAAACATGCTTTCACTGATATCCATAGACTTAGCACCGCAGAATAGTGTTGCCAGTTGTTACACCTGACATTCACATAATTTAAAGACTTAAACACAAACAACGCGCAACGGTAATGTGTCCATTGCATCACCTAGAAGTTGTAATATGAGAAATTTCACCCAATGCACTATTTATGTTATACATATTATTCCTATGATAAGATTTTTGTTTAGTTGTAGGGGAAAGAGGTACATTAGAGGTCATGGGTTCAGCATGGGTAATATTTTATAACTTTCTTTGAACAAATCGTCATGAACATTAACCACAATGGAAGGAAGTATTTTGCGAAAAATGCTATAAATTGCTTAAATAAATGGGTATCCTTTCTATTTACATTTCATAGATAAATCAGAAAAATCTTCCTCGTCGTCCGACTCGAGCTCAGACAGCAGTTCTTCCGATTCTGAAAGTGGTAAGAAATCTAAGACAGAGAAGACGAGCAAGAAAAAGAAGAATAAGAAAAAGGCCAAGAAGAAGAAAAAGAAGGAATTAAAGAAGGGAAAGCGCGAAGAGGATAAACTGAAAAAGGTATGTTGCTGTAGTAGGAAACATAGCAAATACAAATGGCAACTCTATATTTGATGTAATGTAATGCCACCCTGAAAATTTTATATTTGTGTAGAACTTTTTATTTTGGAATGTAAAGTTATACCAAAAAAAATATGTTTTAATTTATTATATTATGAAAATAAATATTATTACAACAACCAATTATTATTTGGGAGGCACATAGAACGCTTTGTTCGAATTATAAAAACATTCTACATATTAGGAGGTTTAATTAGTTTTTGAAAGTGTCAATTTTAGTTGATAAAAATCCAATCCGAATTTTTCAATTCATTACACATTCGTCACACTAATTTATCCCTCAATAATTATACTTTTAATTTATGCATAATTAACTTTATTATTTCAAACAGGCTCTAGAGATGGAAGAAAGAAAACAGAAGCACGCTGAATATTTGCTTTCAGTAGATGAAAGAAAACGACCGTACAATAGTATGACACAAGTCAAAGAACCAACTGAAGAGGAAATGGAGGCTTATATGATGAAACGGCGGAGAGAGGAGGACCCGATGAGCCAGTTTATGTAGACGTACCTACATATTTATTAAGTCAAATTAGATCAATATTTATCGAATGTAAAACAGAAATAAAGTTTTGTTGTGTACATACTAAATTTATTTTGTTACCTGTGGGTTGACACTGGAGTAGTATATTCCTTGATTACATAATTTTATTAAAAACGCTTAAAAACCTGTATTACAACTTTAAAGCGGAAATTTAATGTAGCGTTCATAGTGTCGGAAAGTAATGTTTTCTACTAAAATGGTAGGTATTATTTTATATTGCAATACTAACTTCTGACCACAGACTACATTAGTTCTCCGTAGAGTTGAGTAAAAATGGAGGTGACCTAAGAAATAGGTGTTCGTAATTCCATGGTAACTTAACTTCGATAGGTACCTACTTTCTCGAAGGAAATCGAAAGTTTCATATCGATTTTAAATAAATCTAGCAATTCTCTGTCTACGCTAGCAATGCTATAAAACAAGGAAGAACATTCTTGATATGGAAGTTCAATAAATAGCAACCACTATAACTGTGTCAGTGAAAAGCACAAAATAAAAAAATGTCTTCATATCATCTAATCGAACGATATAGACTACGTTTCAATTTTGACAATTTCATTGTTGATACGATTATTCTGAATTGAAAGTACAACTTATCGTACGATAGCAAACCGAGTCGATCGATAAATCGTAAGGTTTTGAATCGCTGTTTTTACCCCGTGGAGCCCCGTGGCGATAAAGATCCCCGGTCGGTATCTCAAATCTGCAAAATCGAGTTTATACCCAAAATAATCGACTTTATGACTAATCGATTTCAGCATGCCTAGTTCAAATCAAACCAAACGTCAAAAGTCAAACTGAACATTAATGTCAAAATCTGTGTGTGTCAGATTCGGTCAAATTAATTTGCTTTGCTTTTTGATTAGTGAACCGTCTTTATTAAGTTTGTGATTGTTTGTTTTATAAAAGAGTTATGATGGCTGAAGACACAACAGCCGACGCCACAAGACGCTTGAATGTTAAAAAACAAACTTTGGATGACGCGTACGCGGCGCCGGCAAACTTCCTCGAGATCGACGTGGTGAACCCCGTAACGATGGGAGTTGGGAAAAAACGCTACACCGATTACGAAGTTCGCATGAGGGTAAGTCGGGCAGGATGCCGTCAATACCTTACAGGGTTAATTGGATTAAACGGTCACGCTACCTCGATGTTTACGTTGTGGAGCTGCTCATCTTAGTGGGCGGATCGTGTACCAAATGACGAGTCATACCAACGTCGATTGGTTGATAATAGCTTGTTACTGCATGATAAAAAACTTGGGAATGAATTGCTCTAACAGGTTCTAAGTGAGATGGTGACAACAAAACAAATATCTGAGTCTTGTGCTTCAGTTTCTTGTCTTGTGTCCCAGAACAGGGTGTGTTTGGGATCCTCGTAGCTTTAGTTTTGACAGAAATAGATTATAATCCTCACCATTATTGTTAGGGGTGGAACTATATCAGCCAAGTATCAAAGCTTTACTAGGTGCTTGGAGTTATTTTTTTCCTTAATATACACTCTAGATAAGCCATCTCCGCAGAAGATATTACACTTTACAAATGCGTTTGCAAACACAGCCTCGCTCTTATAGCCTGATGGAGTGGAAATCCTACAGATCAGACGCAGGATCTACAGTTTTACTGGGTGACACGCTGCCTACTTCCTAACCTCGGGCTAGTACTGAGAATTTCTTGGTTGAAAAACCCTTTACATTTTTGGTCCGACCAGAGAATCAAACCTGTGACCACATCATCCACAGTCAATACTAACTACTAGACCAAAGAAGTTGAATAGAGATAATTTTGAATTTGAATACAGTTTCCTGCTTCCAGACCAATTTGCCAGTGTTCAAAGTGAAAGAGTCCAGTGTCAGACGGCGGTACAGTGACTTTGAATGGCTCAGAAACGAACTGGAGAGAGATAGTAAGGTTAGTGCACTGATAGGACCAGTTTTAATGTTATCTCGAAAATGAAACATGATATTATTTGAACTGTGTATTTGGCATTGTTGGCATAGTGACAAACTTTTTATTACAACATTAGCTGATTCCCACGACTTCGTCCGCGTGGATAAGGTTTAGAGTGACTTGCTACTCATACTATCCACGAGAAGTTATGTCCTCTATCTCCGAAAATATTTAGTTATTTTTTGGGTAACTTGGACCGTTTACGCAGCGCACGCAACGGAAGCCCTCAAATATGGATAATTTTCCCCGTTTTTGCGACATTCACTGATGCTTCGCTCCTATTGGTCGCAGTGTGATGTTATACAGTGCAACCTCGATATAACAAATCGGAGGGGAACAAGAAAATATTCGTAATATCAAGTAATTCGTTGAACTGAGGTTTGTTATGTTGAGGTTAGATTGGTCTAAAATTCGTTATAAAGAGGTAAAATTTATTCACCTCAATATTACGTATGTACTTATCTTGTTATAGCGAACAACTTCTGATTAACGAACAACAATGATTATTTTACAAACAAAAGCGTGTCGAAACATGTCGAGACATGAATCACATTATAAGATTAAGAGTTATATTATTGGTGGAAACTTTATATAAAGGTTTTGGGTTGACAAAATTCGTTAATTAGAGGTATGAATACTTTTTCTTGATAGTTGAAAATTCGTTATTAAGAGGTTGTACGCAAAGAATGTTCGCAATGTAAAGGTATATTTTATATTGACTCTTATGGACAATTCAAGGGGATTACGAAAAATTTGTTAAATCGAGGAAGTCGTTATATTGAGGTACGTTATATTAAGGTTGCACTGTATAACCTAAAGCCTTCCTCGATAAATGGACTATCCAACACAAAAATATTTTTTCAATTCGAACCAGAAATTTCTGAGATTAGGGCGTTCAAACAAACAAACTCTTCAGCTTTATAATATTAGTATAGATTATGATCATAGCAATTTTTGAAACTACAGTATTCTTGTGCAAGGCACCCAGTCTGTAGGGATTTTCTTTATGACTATGTAAATGTGCGGAAAGCCTCAATAGCCCGACAGTTAAAGGTGTGGAAAGCCTCAATAGCACAATGGTTAAAAGTGTGGAAAGCCCCAATAGCCCTAAAGTTAGTGCAGACTGAAAACTGAAAGGTTGTACCCACTCCTAATTCTAGCTTTCTGCTTATTTGGAGGGAAGAGGAGAGTACAAGTCAAGTCCAACTTGGCTAATATTCTTTTTTTTTAAAAAAAAACAATCACCAAACCATTCAATAACGTTTTTTTAAACTTTTCTATACTTTTCAAGCCTAAAATAGCCATTTGGGTGGAAGTTATGAAATAGATTAAAAATTATAAAAATATTTAATGTTTTCAGATAGTAGTACCTCCCTTGCCTGGTAAAGCGTTAAAGAGACAACTACCATTCAGAGGGGATGATGGCATATTTGAAGAAGAATTCATAGAAGACCGTAGAAAAGGTATTTAGATTCTTTTAATATTCGTAATAAGAACATACCTAAAACAAAAAAAAACTTCGAAGTACCTCCAAAACATAAAAAAAACACTTTTATTACACTTTTATAAGCAGGCATGTCCCTTATTTTTTTTTTTATTTCTTATTAAATTAATAATAGACTTCCCTATTTTGAGCCCTAGCAGAATAACAGCGTTGTGAATACATCTGTATCCACAGCATTGAACTGAGCTAGGATCCTTTCATTAGTATGGCACATAGAAGACACTAGTTAAGTTAGATTTTAAGTAACCTTGTATGTGTGTATGTCTAAGTGTACTTCTTTTTTGTATATTGTCAATGAATAAACAATATTCTATTCTATTCTAATTTTTGAACATTGGCAAGTTGAAGTTCAACACCTGAATGTGGATTTTTTTTATGAACACAAATGATTTTTTTTTTTGTTCTTTTCGAAAATCCAGACATTTTGATAATCTGGACAGGTTCTGGTCACAACTACTCTGGATAATCGACACTCTACTGTAATTAGAAAAATTTTAGCATCCATACTTTGTCTACTCTTGTTAGATAAAAAACCAACTTTATTGCTAAAATGAATGATATAAGTAACATTTTATGTACATATTATGCTCCATACAAGAAAACCTTGCATGATGGCATTAACATTTTATGAATAATCCAATTAAATGTGTAAATAATGCAAATAGTTTCTTATATAGTGTGTATGTATGAGTATTCTGTTACTTTATTGGCTTAGTAAGATGTGCAATACTTATATTGCAAGAAGCAAGATTATTTTATTGTTACATTTGTATAGCAGTTATTTCCAAACTATTGCATATAGGTTGATTATTTTATTCTTACTTAAAGCAGTACTCAAAAAACAGTATCTCAAATAACTTTTTTTTTGTCTTCCCAAAATTTACGAAATGCTATTTAAAGAATTATTATTTTATTCATTCTTCTCATGTTTTTACAAGAAGAATAATCAGGAGCTTAATAAAACAGAGATAATATTTCGAAATCGCAATTTTATTTTTTCGAGAATTTATTTTATGTGCGAATTGTATTTTTGAGTTTTACTATGAACATAGTTTTAGCACAATTCATATTATTCATTAAATTAAATTTAATTTAATTTCATTCCTGATTCGCACGGCTAGCCTCTGGAATGCTCTGGGTATCTTTAAAACAAGAGTGAATAGGCATCTTCTAGGCAAGCGCGTTAAACTTTAGACCTCATCATCAGTTTCCATCAGGTGTAATAGAGGGCAAACGTGTGCCTATAATGTATTAAAAAAAATAATAATTTTACAATATTGTACAAAGACGTAATAAAAATTAGAACAATTGTATTTCGCCCATTCTGCCATTATTTTATTATCAACAAGAATGAATCTGTTTCAAATTTTTTATTAGTTCAAGGTTCAATACACTAACATTTTCGCTTGATTGCACGATTTTACGTACTGAATGGCGCGCAATGATTCATTGGAAGTTTTGCTTACAATGTTGTGACTCATATCATATTAAAAGAGTACGTCATTTGCTATCAAATGTGTTGTACACTGGGGTTTTAGGTGAAATATAATGAATATTGGGTTGGTTACTTTGCGGAAGTTCATGATTAGCAAGAAAAAGTTACATTTATTTTGCTATAAACCGCTAACAGAAAAAATCTGTACGGTCAAACATGCAGTTACAAGCTAAGCACCGCTTACCTCCCCAACCAAGCAAGAAAGCCAAGTTCCCAAGCAAGCAATGCCACCACCACACACATGCACCACGCAAGACTTTTATACTACTCTCGACGTACGCCCCGACACCAGAGCATCCTCAAGAGATGTCGACTTTACAATGCTGTATTGTCTAGTTGTGGGGTTTTAGGTGAAACATAATAAAATCAAAAGTATATAAAACTGATGCCCCAGATTTCTTTTGTGTAGATTTAGGATTTATAAAATTCCTTTTCGAGATAAAATCGTCTCTCGCATTTAGAATAGAATAATTTTTGATTCAATCAAAGTCCGTCTGTCTGTCAGCGACAGTAAGTAGGTGAAAAGTAAGGTAACTTCTATTTAAGTTACTGTGTTTTCAATTACGAGGGCAGCGTAATAGGTAAAAAATTGAAATTTTCACAATGTGTTGCCTGTAATTGTTACAACAAATAATAACAATAAATTAAAAGAGGCTCCTCTACTAGCGAAACATGTTTTTTCGGTGTTTTTTTTGTACGGAACCCTTCGTATGCGAGTCCGACTCGCGTTTGACCGGTTATTTTAATAAAAGAACCGTTGTTCCAGGACTAGAGGTGTTCATAAACAAAATCGCGGGCCACCCGCTCGCGCAGAACGAGCGCTGCCTGCACATGTTCCTGCAGGAGCCGACCATCGACCGCAGCTACGTGCCCGGCAAGATACGGAACACTTAACCCCCTCCCGCCCGTCCCGCGCGCCCCGCACCCCCCGCACCCCCGCGATAAACGACGCGACCGACTCTAAAACGATTCACCATTCATGAGTAACTAGCCGGAGAGAGAAAAAGCGTTATCTTCAGTGAAGTTCTAACGTAAGTCATTTTGGCGGATTTAACCATTTTAATGCCATCCATGTTAAATATTGCCATTTGTTATTAATTTAAAAAATGAAAAAAAAAAATTGTCAAAATCACGAAAATACCGATGAAAAAATCCAATGCTGAGCAACTCAGAACCACGTACTGAATCCGGTTTCAGTTTTCGTATCCCTTACACACTATCGCACCTTTAGAATTAAAGTAACTTAATTCAAAAATTGTAATCTGTGGGCAATGAGCAAAAAAGAATTCAAAAAGGTATATTGTTGAGTAAATTTAAATGTTTCTCTGCCGTGTTTTATTAGAAAAAGTTGTTTTGTGCAGATTTTTTTATATTGATCTTTTATAATGGATTCGTAATATTATGTAAATTTTTAGTTAGGTCACTATAATTCTAAAGGTGCGATATATTGCTTCATTTATTACATCACTGATGACCCTAAAAAAAGGAATGTTTTGTTGGTTCCTTAAATGCTCTTTCTCTGTTCGATCGGTTAGTTACTCTTGTGTCTCAACTCACCGGCTATTTTATCGGCTGGCCCGTTTTTAACTGACTTAAAAAAAGGCAGAACTTCTCTTTTTTTTTTTCTTTGTAGTTATAGGAAATTACGCAATATCTTATTTGATTTTGTACCGATTTCTGATTAATGATTCTTTTTTTTTAATTATAAGTAAAGTACCTAAAGGCGGTCCTATTTTAATTTTAACAAAAAGTTCTACCTCTTGAATTTCACTTTTTTATTACGAATATTAACATTAAATTTAAAAATTATTTAAAATTGGGGGTTCTTAGGTCCTGCACAGACGAGACTTTTTATGCGATCTAATCTGCGGCTCACAAGAAGTCTGCCTGGCTCAGTACCAAAGTAACAAAATTATTCATTAGAAAAGAATAGAAAAGTTTTTTAAATTCAAATAAACTTTTACAAAATGCTTTTGAATCGTCAAGTTACCACTGGTTCAGAATGCCGTTCCAATCGAGCCGAGATAAACCAGTTTGACACTCTGTTTTTGTTTTTTAGTTCATTCATTCATTCATTCAAATACAAGTATGCTAAGGATTGGCAATCATCTGTGGCAGACACTGACCTCTATAATTAATCTATGATTAACACTGAATAGGCTGCTGTCATTTATTCTTTTGGAACTATGTACTTGATTGACGCCATTTTGGCGCTGTAAACAGTTACGAGTGTCCAATGAACTAAAATTAACGGTACTAGTTGATAACTGATAATTGATAGTTCCTGCATCCCTATATTATTAGTTCTAGAGGTACTCCTATGTCAAAAGTGGCGCTTCAAAATCCATAATTTAAACTGTTTAGCTACAGCCAGTGTTAATCATATTAGTTATAGAGGTCAGTGTTGGCATTAGCTATTTAATTTAAATATAATGTATATCCAAAATTAAACTAGTGATTTCGATTTTCCTCATTAGCTAGACTTTTTGCTATATAAAGTGGTAACATTATAACGTTGATTTGGAAGTTACAATCCTCCAGAGACCCATGTGTTAACACCACAATCGCTATTTTGGGCATAGATGATTAACTTTAGGAGTATAAAAACTCCAATATAATTAATTTTAGGTATAGTTAATTTATTCAAAAGTTGAAATAACTTTATTTTGCATACATCAATTTAGTAGTTTTATTGTAAGAACGCTTTTTCCAAACGGCTCAACATTTTTCGCACGCTTGTTTTTTTTTTTGTTATTATTGATAAAATAATGGGGTGGGCAACTGTCTAAGTGGCGTTAGCGTAGCTAGTGCCCAAAATAGTTATTATGTACGCTGTAATTCGGAAATTATTTTCAAATATTAAAATTATTGAGTACCCAATGCTCTGAAATTGGAGTACATTATTTTCCTAAGGACAAGAAAATTCGAAAGCTTTGGTACAAGCCTTTGTTAAAAACACGGCGAACCGAACACGAACCGATACGTAGTGAAAGCGAAGCGAGGCGAAAATGTCAAAGTAGGCGCAAACACACGGCGAATCGAACACGTGGCGAAAGCGAACCGAGGCGAAGATGTCAAACTAGGCGCGAACACACGGCGAACCGAACACGCGGCGAAAGAGAAACGAGTCGGAGGCGTCCCACAATACTGAGACGCCATATTTCTATATTTCTGCCTTTTTAAATGCATTTTTACAGTCCTTATGACGTATATTATGCAACGTATTTATGCAATTCATTCAATAAACTCGGTGTCCATCTCGTCCACATGTCCAATAATTTGTAAATAAACACAACTAGCACGCTTCGCCTTCGCTTTCGATCTCACGTCGTTCATATAAAGTCAGTTAATACAGATATCTCGCTCACACCTCGCTTCGCCTTCTCGCGTGTGGTTCGCCACGGAAACGGTTCGCTCCGTTTCGCTTTTGCATTTCTATGTGACTAGATAGTAGATTCGAACGACACCGTACATTACAAAATAAAAACGCTTCGCCACGCGTTCGTTTCGCTTTGTGTTTGACAAAGGCTTAAAAGGGAAAAAATTAAAATCAAATAATGAACCACATAAATAACTAGGGAACTAGATATGGTGGCACCGAGTTGAGCTTTAGCCGGCCAACCCCATTGAAGACATTTGCATATATGTACTCTGTAAAGGCTTTTATTGAGGGAAAAGACGCCATATCTTTTTTTTAATAAATGCAAATATTTTAAATAATATTCTTAGTTATTCTAAATAAGTTATTCTTTAAAATTATAATTTATTCGTTTTTTTTCTAAATAATAATGGTGAGTTTGAAATCTAAGGGAGTCGTTTTAAAGTTTAATTGCGGTAACTGGATACAAAATAACTGAACGATGAATAACAATATTTTTGAATAAAAAAAAAAAAAAGAATCACAGTTCGCAAAACATTTTGCACTTCATTCCACACACGCAGATAGGAAAATTAAATAACCACCTGCCATAAAGTAAATAAAATAAATTAGTCTATGGTACTACTCTGAGTAAAATGTGTTTTTAGAACAAAGATGCTATGAATGTTAGGGCGGAAACATACGAGTAACTGAGCTTGTGTATTAAGTCGGCTGCATGTTAATATCAGGAGTTTGAATCCAGCGAACGTTAAAAGTGAACAAAGGAGGTCTAAGGCAGCAGTCTATAGATCGCACTCTCACTCTGTTTAGACTTAAGACAGAGTTAAAACGAGACAGAGACAGAGCATAATTCTGTCTTGTTCTTACTCTATCTTAAGTCCGAGCTATAGATCTTAGCATAAGACAAAATGTATGAGAGCCGAGTGATTTCCGGCGTTCGATAGTTCTTGCAATTCACGAGGGCACGTGGCTCATGTTTGTGTGTGTGTCGTATCTGTATGAGTGTGAGCGAAAGCTTACTCGCGCCTGACCGCTCCCACCTAAGCTCCTGACAGGCACGCACACTTACGCAATCTGCATTTACACGACGTAACTACAAGTAAAGCTCACGCGCCCTCGTGAATTGCAAGAACTATAGCAAAAAATCAGACAATATGCAGCCATCTTTCGATAGCCACGTCCAGTCAAAACAAGGTTTAACCTCTGGAAAATTGCGAAAGTTTTGAAACTTTGCACATCGAATTATGGGTACCTAGGGATGAATATACCAAAAGTCCTCATGCGTACGAGGCGAGCTCTAGCGGCAATTAGCGGAAACAGGACTCTTTTTTTGGTTTTTTGTTAATATCTCGAGAACCTTTGGTCAGAGGTAAAAGTTTACTACTACATAATTAAAGCTTATTAAATTTGCAACAATAATGATTATATACATTTTTCTTGAATTCCTAATAATTACCGAGTTTTAGGCCACTAAAAGATAGCTTTTTCGAAAAATCACGCTAGCGGCGCCCGGTACAATATGGCATTTGTAATAATATTTGACAATCATGGTTTATCATTTTTTTTTTGGGTACCAAGGGTGATTCAGAAAATAAACTCCATAGTTATGTACAAAAAAAAGACATATTGTTTATTAAACAACTAGCTTTTGCCCGCGGCTTCGCTCACGTTAAGTTAAATTTTTCAAACCCCTATTTTACTCGTTGTACCCCCTTAGGGGTCGAATTTTCAAAAATCCTTTCGTAGAGGATGCCTACGGCCTAATGGCTACCTGTATGCCAAATTTCAGCCTGATCCGTCCAATGGTTTAAGCTGTGCGTGGATAGATCAGTCAGTAAGTCTGTCTCCTTTGCGTTTTAAATATTTAGATGAAATACAGAAACAATAAAAAATGCTATCAACGCACAGCTTAAACCACTGGACGGATCAGGCTGAAATTTGGCATACAGGTAGCTATTAGGCCGTAGGCATCCTCTACGAAAGGATTTTTGAAAATTCAACCCCTAAGGGGGTACAACGGGTAAAATAGGGGTTTGAAAAATTTAACTTAACGTGAGCGAAGCCGAGGGCAAAAGCTAGTTGTTTAATAAACAATATGTCTTTTTTTTGTACATAATTGTGAAGTTTATTTTCTGAATCACCCTTGGTACCCAAAAAAAAAATGATAAACCATGATTGTCAAATATTATTACAAATGCCATATTGTACTGGGCGCCGCTAGCGTGATTTTTCGAAAAAGCTATCTTTTAGTGGCCTAAAACTCGGTAATTATTAGGAATTCAAGAAAAATGTATATAATCATTATTGTTGCAAATTTAATAAGCTTTAATTATGTAGTAGTAAACTTTTACCTCTGACCAAAGGTTCTCGAGATATTAACAAAAAACCAAAAAAAGGGTCCTGTTTCCGCTAACTGCCGCTAGAGCTCGCCTCGTACGCATGAGGACTTTTGGTATATTCATCCCTAGGGACCCATAATTCGATGTGCAAAGTTTCAAAACTTTCGCAATTTTCCAGAGGTTGGGCCATTTTTTGAGGTTTTTTGACTGGACTATGAGATACAGAATAACCTACCTGGTTTCACATGTATATAAAACTTTGGTAACTTGAATTGAACGCGGAACACATTACCAACACCCAAAACGCCGCATCGGGATTTTGAAACTCGTGTTACAAGTATGTTTCTGCCATTATTAATTTGTTTGTTAAGGAATGGCCGGATTTAAAAATAAATACAAACCTAATTTTTGCAATTATTAGGACCTTATTCTATTGAACAAAATTTCAAAAATATTGTAATCTCAGAATGTAATTGACTATCTGAGATTAAAATAGTAATATTGTAATCTTAAATATAATTATTATCTGAGATTGCAATATTGTACCTAATCTCAGATAGTAATTGGTCATAATACGAAACTTTTTAAATGTGCTCACTAAGAAAAAGGAAAGCATTACAGTTTTTTCTGAACGGAACTTGCATAATTATTTTGTACCCTATTTTTGCAATTGTAAGGTTCAAATTACGAAAACATTTTCTGCTAAAGAATAGTCCAAATACACACAACTAAAATCGACTGAGACTATTGTTTTTCATGAAATCTGTTTTCGTAATTTGAACCTTATGATTGTAACGATATGATACAAAATAAGTTACGTTCTATTGATCTGACACCCTACATCCAAAATACTGCTGTCAATTTGTTTTGGAGATTGTGAAGGTTCAACAGAATTAACATTTGTTTAAATCTCTGGCCATTTCTAAGCAAATATTTTAATTTTTAAAATTAAGCAATATTATATTAATCTGTTATACCTATTATTATATTTTGATCGTTTCATTCGTAGAGATAATCATTTTAAACTTCGCCATTCTAAGGTTTTGTTGCAAAAAATGACATGTTGTTGGCGGTGTGCTAATTTTGCAGTTTAAGCATAATTATAATATTTATGCCACAGACTAGAGAAAAACGATAGACTGTAATTAGGAGCAAAGAAGCCGATTAAAAAAAATTATAGAGCCTTCTTACCCAAATTTCACTAAAACAACTTCCGAAAAAAATTCGCTCTGCGGGAATTGTGTTCAATATTTTGGCCACAAAAAAGCGCAAGTTTAGTGGCAAGTATGAACGTGCAGCGCAAAACGATTTTCGCTTCGAACGTTCTTTTCATGGCCTTCGATTCACATTGACGTGTCGAATTTCTCACCTCTTTCAAAAACATCTAAAATTGAAACCGCCTTGCAATAAACTCAGACAGCTGACATAGACGTTATAAGAAATTTTGGTCATTGCATTGACCACATTCAGGGTTTCGGCTTCATTATAATGAACAGTGTAATTTTGAGTGCAGTCTATCTTTTTCTTTAATCTGTTTATTGACTATTTATGCTAAAACATAATAAATCTCATTGTTTTAGTCGAACTTAAGTTTTGAAATTATATCGAGTGTATTTATTGTGTATTAATTAATAATAATTATTACTCAGTGAGTAGTGTAAGATGCTTACACAGGAGTATCAAATAAAAATATAATTAATGGTGATATTAAACTTGGTAAATAAATTTAATTTATTTGTACCTAAAATATGTTGTTAATTTTAAATTAACAGTCAATAAACTTTTGAATGGACGAAAGATTTTTAATACCATTTTTAGATAACATTTTAATAAGCTACAACGTAGGACCTGCGCAGATTTTTTTGTTTTGGTAGGCCTGAAAATATCATCAGCTATTTATTGTATACCGTACGGCTAAACTTGGTACAGTGGATTTACCTTATTATTATATATTTATTTATTTTTATTTAAGGTGTAGGGTATCTTGAGAACCCCGACAAATCTCAAAAGTCAATGGTAAAATGGAATCAAAAATAATATAAGATTAAAGACAAACTTACACCTCCATTTAACTTCTCATTTGTCTGGTATGATCAAAACAGGCGTTTTTCCTTAAAAAAATTATGCAAAAAGAAAAGGCAACCGAGAGTCTCCACCACTGTCATACCAATGTTGCCCACTTCTATTTACTATGTTTGTAATCTATGAATTATACTTTTGTTGACTCTGTTTCAAAAACTTACCAAGGATAATATTGCCATCAATAAAAAAGGGAAATGCATTGCAATCGATGCAAATTGCAGACAAAAGCTGGAAATCTATGATATAGATGTAAATTAGGTTTAGTTTTATTTTGTATGAAACCGGGATAAAGTTATAGCTGTATATGCAGAGTTTAATAAGAGATGAACTGATGACTTAGGCCGGTGTTACAATATCACTATCCAAGTAATAAATAGGTAACTATTCCTAAATAAAAGAAAATTTAAAATAAACACGTGTATTTATTTTCATTCTGAGCTTATATTCAGTGACCTCTATTAATCTTCTACTATCTCTTTTCTTGGTTTATAGCTTTTCTTTAGTGCCAATCCTTTCCTGGTCTGTGACTTCGCCAGTGTCTAGTAATGACCTAAGAAGATCTTTGACGCATGCATGGAACGAAAAAAAAAGCCAATAAAATTTTCAAAATTTTTTATTAGAGAGATACTAGATCGGCAGAAATAATTAGGTACCTAAGATATGCTTATTATGATTCGCTGTCAAGTTTAATAACAATGCGATTTCGGCCCGAACTCTGAATGGAATCTTCTTGTCTCCATAATTTTTGACCGCGAATTTCTATTTCTTCATGCCAAGCCTCTTGAGTTTTCCTATAAATTAACAAATGGATATTACTTAGGTACATAAGGTCGCCTATTGTACCTACTCTGTGCTGTTTATGTGTGTTAGTAATGTACGTTTTTGGACCTATTTTCAAATAGTTAAGTAAATACCTAGGTAATCAAAAAATTTGTGCTCGTTTCGCTCACGTTAATATTGTAGTTTCTTGGGTTAACCGTTAAGGCCACCTCCATACCTACGTATGTAGCCGGGTCGTTTTATTCCATGACAAATAATTGATAGTTATTGACAAACGTAAGATAGTAGCGAGCTAATTCGGAAGCAGATAAACCCATAGACAGGTACGCCTAATAGCTTCCTCTGTATGTAAAACTATTAGTTAGTTACCTGCAGTTGTCGATGAGCGGGCTGGTGTTGGGGAATATGTTCTGCAGCAGCAGCAGACACGGCAGCACCACCACCGACACGAACTGGATCTGCTCGGCCGGCTGGTTCACGCTGCGGCGCCGGTCCATCATGCTGAGTGGCGTGTAGCCCATCGCCCGCTCTTTGTCGCCCTAGCATTTTCATTTAAATATGTACTTATAGATATGTAAATGCCTATTCTTCTTTTGCATCGATGTATTTTTGCCAATTGTTGTGTAGGTATACCTACCTATAGGTAAGTAGGTAAGTGGCGTATCACACAGTATAAGAATTGATATATAGTTTCTTTAGCATTTTTGTGAACTCGCTGTTGGCGTACCTCATAAATAAATCCGCATTTAGTGAGAAAACGAACGAGAAAAATATTTAAAAACACGACTAATAGAAAATTGGATACAACATCCGTCGTCATATAAAATGTAACCTAACCGGACTGAAAGCTCATTCACCAAAATCGGCTCAGTAGTAAAGACGTTACTGTGGAACATACGTGGATTAGGTAGGGTACTTCCTTTTGGCTATGACAAACTAAGTCGGGTTAATCCTCTGAAAAGTTAACACTTACTTATAAGAGCTACCTGGGTTTTAATTAGCTGATACTTAGGCTGGAATCATATCTATGCGCATCGATTTGGATTATTCCGTATGATTTGAGTCACGCTTATGAATATGGGTCAGTACCTGTTTATAGAACTCTTCATAAACGTCAACAGCTATAGCCTTGGACACGCCAAATGGTTTGCAACATCCAGATAAATCGCTGGTGGTCATCAATATACCCTAAAACGTCCGGAAGAAAATCATGTCTTAGCAAGTTGCAAAAATAGGTTAGCCATTACTATCCTGATTTTTCAGGAACGTCCTGCTTTTAAGCGTAGGTAGGTACAGCTACAAATTTATATAGATTAATTCATTGTAACAGTTGAATTTTACCTTTAACAGCCTGCGATGTGAATTGTCGGTCCAATCAAAAGCACGTTGTGTTAAAATTGGTGTGAGTTGGGCCCTTATCTGAAGTATGAAAAATATAAATTTTTGCAGTCATTATATAAAACAGAAGGCTTAAAAAATTATTCGCAATTTATTTCATACCAAGTGAAGATACCTGGAAGTATATCGCAAGGTCTGTGCAAAGAATATTGTATTTCATCTCCTGCAAAATGCGGTCGCGATCAGATATAGAAAGTTTGCTTAGCAAATTTTTGTCCTGTAACAAAATTTCCGATTTCTTTTTTACTCATGAATAGATAATCAGGAGAGGATTCAGTGCCAATTTCACCAACACCAAATAACGTTTAACCGAATTGAAAATCTGCCAAAAAATCAGTTTTAACCCTCAGAAAAATGCCATTCGTCATTGGTGATTTGGTACAGTATACGAGGAAGGAATAAAAAAGTTAGATACCTCAATAATTTTTTTCGCCAAGAAGTAATGGTGATACTCTAGCATCGATGTTTTGTACATCTGTGCTAGAGGATGCTTGCATAACGACAGAAAGTTGTTGTTGAAACCAGGGTGGTCTAAATCATGGCATAGCCCCGCTAGCATCAAAGCTGCAGTCTAGAAGACAAAGGTTTAATGATTTTAAGTTGTTATCACACTTAAAATCTTATGTCTGATTGTAAAAGACGTAGGTTTTGAGTATAAAATAAAAGTTATTGAAAGACGCAAGAATTCTCACCTCAACGAAATCAAAATATCCACAATTATTGACCAGTATCAAATACATCGTGTGCGTGAAGCAGAAGGCATGTTCCGCGTTATGATACGGGTTATTTCTATAGCACTGCAGAATAGTTAGTGCGAAGTCTGCCAAAATCTGCCTCTCGAAGTTTCTGTCCGCGAACGTTTCCACAAACATGTAGCAGACCAGACCTGGCATATCCTCTTTGCTGCCTTCACTTATATGGTAGTCATAGCTGTTAAGAGCACATTAAACTTTGTTATTTAATTAGATGAAGCCTGCGAATTCGTTAGTTGTGGGTTAAGTTTTTATTTTTCCGGGACGAAAAGTAGCCTGAAGGTCCTCAACTATACCATCGTCCTTTCCTAGTAGGTGGATATCCCAAGATAGCTATTTAAAAACCCAGCGTTAAGGAAATGCATATACTATACCTATACCTACTGACAAAGGTATAAGAAGGTACATAAGAAAAGTAGACATAGAGTAAAGAAGTATATAAGAGAGGGAGACTACAGAGAAGAAAAAACTTATAAAAATAAAATTATAGAAGAAAACACTTGATATGTCATCTGTCATTAAGGAAATTCTGTTAACTTGCGAAAAAATTCGAAAAAAAAAAGTTCTGTATAAAAATTATACCTTATGAAGTTACTCGGCGGCAGTACAACGCCATTCGTCTCCATGATTTCGTCCATATCATGACGGCACGGGGTTAAGTGAAACACCATTAGATCGCTATAAACTTTATTTAGGTTTTCCTGAAATTATATTAAGAAATATTTAACCATTTCAAAAAATAAACAAGCTTGATAATTCTTTTCAATTTAGTTTAAAACAAAGAATTAATATTTTTCGACGAGGAAGCGCTCGGCATTACGATTAAAATACTTGCTACGGTTAGAAAATCAACCGTTTATTTATTTATTTTTATCTAAAGATGTAACTTCTTAATATGCAGATATATTTATTATTATGTTGGATATTTTGGATAGAATTCGATGGATTTGGTCGGTCAAAAATTAGGAGTGGGCGATCATACGTACATGGTATATTTTGTTTTGCTGCATATTGTAAAAGTGCACAATCAGCGAGCAGTAGCTGATGAATACTTGGAATATGGTCTCATCTTCAGCGCTGAATGGCTGGGCGTTTATCTTGTTGGTTAATTGGACTATTCCTGTGGAATGGACTAATTAAAGAAAAAGCTTGTGCTACTCGTATTATAGGTGCAGGACTTAGGTAGTAGGAGTTTTTTATTTCTAAAACTATTATCCCAGACGTCTGAATTAAATTTTTCTTATTTAAGTATTTTTTTTTTAATACAAATTCCAAATCAATAGCTTTAGTATAGTAACTGAAATAAGTATTCTGATAAACGGACAGACGGACGAAGTTACACCATAAGAGTTCTGTAGGGACGGAGCTCTAACAATAGCGTTTGCAGTCTTCTTTAACTTCAATAAAAAAAACATTGAAAGATATCAATATTTCTAAAAGTAAGTGAATAATGTGATGACCGGAGATAGAAGTAGGTAGGTATGATTAAAAAAATCAAAGCTAAAATAAAAAAAAAAAAAAAGAATTTGTTTATGTGGTCACCCTATTAATTTTTTGACATTTCATAGACTAAAGATATTTTAGAAAGGAGATTTAATATTCCATAGACTAAAAGAAGATTTAGAATGGAGATTTTTTAAATTGTGCAAATATAATAAAACCTCACCAACTACACCCGTCTTATCCTTAATCGGCGCGACGAGGCATGATCTGACCACAGTCCCCGTGGTGGGGTCTATCTCTTTGGAGAACCGGGGGTCTTTGTAGGCGTCGCGCACGTTGAGGGTCGCGCCCGTCTCGGCGACCAACCCCGCTGGAGTCGGTTCTTGGCTTAAACTATCAATAAAGATAGGGATTTCCTTATAACACGTGTGATACAATGTCAATGTTTGACGACCTCTCTAACGTATTCGTGTCTTATAACTGGGAGGTCTCGGAGACAATTTGGGAATTTATAATTCCTGAATCGTTTTTGGTCTGGTCTGATGGGAGGCTTTGGCTGTGGTTAGTTACTAGCCTACCGTCAAAGACGTACCGCCAAGCGATTTAGTGTTCCGGCACGATGGCAAGTGGAAGTTAAGGTTGAATGTAAGTACGTTGCCATAGTTAGCCCTTTTAAGTTAGCCCGCTACAATCTTAGACTGCATCGTCACTTGCCATCATTTTGACAAACTGCTATGAAAAAAAAGTGACGTCACAAAGAACGCCATGACACCGTCGAGCGTTTTTGCGTGAATTTTAAAACTTAAAATGGCAATTTTTTCTACCAAACCTTTTATTTTGCTAAAATAAGATACTTTTTGAAATACTTCCAAACATTATCCAACAGTTTTTGAAAATCGGTCATCATATGCTTATTCGGTAAAATTTTTTGGTATTGGGTAGGCTCACTTGACTCTGATCTTCTTCTTGGGCATGGTGGACTTCTCGCTGGCCCAGCCGTCGTCCCACATGTCGGCCAGCAGCTGCTCGCCCGTGTGCTCCCTGTCCAGGATGAAGAAGCTGCTGCGCATCGCGCCCATGAACGACTTCACTACTGCCTACAAAAGAAAATAGATAAATAGATAGATAAAAACTTTATTGCACACAAGAGACAAAACATCTTAAAACTACGCAAGCAAAGGCGGCCTTATTACTAACAAAGCAATCTCTACCAGGCAATCATTGGTGACAGTGAAATTAGGTGTGAGGGTAGTTAGTCCGTAGTATGGTGCAACATAAATAATGTCCTGTTAAAAAAAACAGCGCTATACTAAATCATGACGTCACGAGCGAGTAGCTCCAAACACTCCCCATAGAAAATTGCGTTTTAATAAAGAGACAGACAGTCTTATTTATTTTTCTGCTTGGACAAAAAATATTATTATTCAACACAATATGTTACATTTTTGATTGTAGGTACCTAATGAATGAATATCCACATTTTAATAAATCTCAGAGGAGAAGACCCGTGTCGCGGAACTAGAAAAGCGTTACGTCGAAAGTTATTTCACAACAGCTAACAAACGCAAGCCCTCACCAGCATGTCGGTGAGCATCGTGTCAATGGAGGCCAAGTCGCAGAAGTAGTTCTGCAGCAGCGCGCGCAGCTCCTGGTTGAGGTGGGCGGTTCTCTGCAGCGTGATGCGCTCTTGCGCCTGGTGCACGGCCGCGCCCGCCCAGCACGCCACGCTCACCACCGTGTACACTATGTTCTGAAAAGGAACAATTGTTCCAGACTTTGATACTTGATTCAAATCAACTGCGCTCTTCCTCAGTTAAAGGAATTCCACCGCTGAACACTAGTACCCATTTTCACCAACCATACCTAAATCATTCCCTAAGTAAGTAAAAGTCGTCTCAAACAAAAAGCTGTACCTATATAAGGTAGATAAGGTATACTTTTGGCATTTTGATGAAGTAGACGCCTTTTCAGTTTAAATGAAGACGATAATCACATGTTTAGTGCTAACGCAGTGAATTGCTGAATAGGAAGGTATTTCATACCCTCAACCCATCCAGTTAGTTTGATCACCCAGATATGTGTATCACCCGGCGTGATATCACCCAGATGATCAAAGTGTAATAAGTATCTTCACCTATAATAGAGATACTTCACTACGAGTGTATAACAATGCCAGGTTTGGAGTATTGAAGGAAAAATAAATTTCCTTTGATAGATAGGTATAGTTATTCCGCCAAACAAGAAAAACTGTATGAAACGTATGTAGAGTATTTTTCGAGGAGTTTATTTGGTGTGTGGTCTTCTACACGTGGAGAAACAACGGTGTATAGCGCGACCGGCGTATTTTTTTTTTTGAGATTTTTCTTGTTTGGTGAATTTTATTTTTCCCTCAATACCATGGAATTCTGCAAAGTAACGTCCGCCTCGATCCAATATTTACAAGGTTTGGAATACTCAACAGGTGTGAAGCTCTCACATGATCATAGGGCTCCGAATATGTCCTGTACAGTTCCAACACAGCGTAGCACTCCCCGTCGGGCTTCACCACCGGCATGCACAGCGCGACCTTCGCGTCGATCCACCTCAGACCCTCGGCGAAGCGCCTGTCGCGCTGCACGTCCTCGAGCAGCAAGTACTCCTTTGTTGCTGCTACGTGTGCTGCTGCGATCTTGCCTTCCTCTGTTAGGAGAATTACTTAAGGGGCTACATGATCCTATCGATTCGATAGAGCAGTGATAGCCTTGCGCTCTTCTATTTGGGGTACTCGGGACCTCTGATTTTCTGAAGTTAAGTAGGCACGTGCGTTTAAGCCAGTTAATATCACATGTTTCGACAGTTATGGAAAACTTCGTGAAGAAACCTGTACGCTTGAAAGTTCTCCACAATGTTCTTAATGGTGCGTGAAGTCTGCCAAGTTGCATTAGGCCAGCATAGCGGACTATAGCCTAGACAGTTTGAGTTACCTGCGCTCAGTATTTAGTGAGCAAAAATGTGAGAAGTAAAAAAAATTTTATACAATGTGTTAACAATCGTACACACGTTCAGACTTCAGTAACTAGTTAGGTAACTGCTGCCGTTGCCGATGCGTTTTGTAAAAGGAAAGTTAGATATGGTCAATTTAGTTGATCATTAATGATGATTGATGATGACTGAGAGATAATAAAGGCTTGTCGCTAACCAATCGGTACGTTGACCTCATGTCGCTCAGGATTGAAGATGTTTTGAGTCATCAAGACAATTTCATTTTTCAGTTGGTTCACTATATAAACGAAAACACCTAGAAACATCATTTTCATTTGAAATTATGGTGTGGGAGTAGTGTTTCAGGTTGCACTTTTAAGTCAAGGGTTTTTATATTTTTGTTTGGCTCTGAAAATTGACTCTTGATACCTACTAGGTATATCGAACGAATGAATGAGCACCCACCGCATTATAAACCTAAGAAGTTTGAGGATAGATGGATGGATGTTTTTAGGTTTCCGTACCCGAAGTGAAACCAACGGGACCCTATTACTAAGCCACCGCTGTCCGTCTGTCTGTCTGTCAGCGGGCTGTATCTCATGATCCGTAATAGGTAGACAGTTAAAGTTTTCAGAGAGTGTGTTTCTGTTGCCGCTATAACAACAAATAATAAAAATAAATTACGTTTTTTGGTACGGTACCCTTCGTATGCGAGTCTCTCATATATTTAAATCGGTTAAGTATTTACTGCTTCACCCACAACGAATGGACCGATTTGGCTGAAATTTGGAATGATAGCTTAAATGACAACTCGGGATTAACACATGAGGCTACATTTTATCTCGGAAAATTAGAGTTTCTGTGGAAAATCCTTAATCCACGCGGACCAAGTTGCAGGTAGGTACATCTATAGTAATTGAATATTTACCAGAACTGTTAGTAACAGTTTTGAGAACGTTAGCAGTTTCAAACAGCAACGCATCGAGGTCTACCGTGTCCTCCAGGAATATATTGAACCTGTTGATATCCAAATAGGTCCCTTCCTTGACAGCGTCCTGTTTTAGCCCTTTCCTCTCAATCTGGGCATAGGGCGCGATCACGCGACGAGTTACTTTGTCTAGTTTATTAGAGGCTACCAGGAAATGGGAGTGTACTTTGGGAAGACTGCTTGGTTTCTTATCAAGATCGCGTTGGTTGATGGTGTCGAGTCTGCTTTTGACTGACTTTACACTTCGGTGCGAGGGGTCACTCATGATTTCCAATTCCTAGGATCGATTCGCTGGAAAATAGGAATAATTCCTAGGGATTTGTTGTAAAATTAACGTATTGCTTTTCATAAGTTAGTAATGACAGTTTAAAGACATTTTCGTTAATCAAGATCAAAGAGAATGTAATCACATCAAGATTTGACTACCTAGTGACAAATTTTTATTATTTTAAAAATGTATTTGCAGCCTACCTGATTGAATAAGTATTACACAGTAATATAATAAGTCTATGTACAGAACAATACGAACTCTCCGTAGAACAAAGTCTCATCTGCTAAATTCATAACTTGAGATTTGAATACTAATATGTATAATAATTATAATTATGAATAATTTGGATACTTAATTCCAGGGCTTAAACTTAAAAAAAGATTATAAGATAAATCAGTGTAGTTAAAACTACAGAATATTAAATATCATTTTTATTCCAAATAAAATTCTTTTTCAATCTGTTAAAATTACTTATTAATTTATTATTTATTTTATAAAAAATTTATTACAAATTTCATTAAGGTATTATTAAAACATATAAGACAGTTTTTAACTGATAGAATAGAATAATTTTTTATTCAAATAAACTTTTACAAAGTGCTTTCGATAGGTAAAGCAAAGCAAACAGATTATAAGTATTTTATCATAAGTGCCAAGGAAACAACATTATAATACATGAAGCTATAAGAAAACAAAGTAAAAACAACACCACACTTAATAGTATTTTATAAGTGAATCTCGTAATCTTTCACTACAAACTTAGCTAAACTCATTGATTCGAGTCATGGTCATTAAAATTATAAAATCTTATACCTAAATGTATTTACAATCGATTGTGACCAAAACTACAGATTGCAGTCCTAGCAACAAAGCTTGACAGGTAGAATCTTTTAGAGCCTCAATAGCTCAATGGTTAAAAGTGTGGCTCCACCCACTGCAAACTTTTTGCCTGCAGCCTCATACCAGCAACAAGCTGATACAACCATATATTATAACAGAAAAAACATGTAGGCATAATATGCTTTACTACCTGTGTAAAGCTGGGGTGGGACAAATTATATAATCACAAGTTTTTTTTTAATATTGTTGTTGTTGTTCAACTTGACTTATATTCTCCTCTCCCCTCGAAATAAGCGGAAAGCTTGTGTTAGGAGTGGGTACAACAATAGTGCAACGGGTGGGGAGTGGGGATTGAACCTGTGAACTTTCAGATTTCAGTATGACTGTTGAGTTATTGAGGCTCTGGCTGTTTGGTGCTAGGAGGGCTGTATACAGTAGCTAAGTTCTTGTTCTTCTTAAGGCCACGTTATAAGCTTCCTTTCCTTTTTAGGAGGGGGACTATCCACCTCTGGAGGCACCTGAAACCAGCAGTTAGTGATAAAATGACCACATTTTATTCTCAACTAAAGTTCTAGTAGGGCTTCTTAACCTTATAACAAAAGACAGGTTAATAAATTTTTTGGCTTGCCATGGATAAGTTTTTGATGGTGTAAAGTAATATGGTGAAGTAAATCCAAAAAAAATTGAAATTTTTTTAGAATTCTGTGGGTAAAAGTTATCTTCAGCTTTACTATACTGGTGCAGTCCCTATTAAAATATATTATTACCCAAGACTTTGTTCACATGGATTTAGTTTTTAAAATCCCATGGGAACTCTTTGATTTTCTGGGATAAAATGCCCATATCACTCTCCAGGTCCCCAACTATATCCATGCAAAAAATCATGTAGATCTGTAGCTCTGTTGCAACTATTATTAAAGGACAAACAAACATACATAATATTAGTAAATAGCATTTATAATATTAGTAAAGATTATAGCAAGGAGCCGCTGGATATAGGCGGCGCAAGGCCGAGACCTGTGAAAATTCATGTAAAAGACCTTTGTAAATGTCTATCTATCAGTTTATAAAGAAGAAACATTAATCCAACTTACAGCATCAACAGACATCTTTCTCTTATTCACATTTATCTCGATGCCAGGGCTCTTATGGTTTTGTATCTTATTTTCTAATTTTATTCTCTTCATATGACATGACAACAAGTCTGGCGGTGGCTTTAGTCTCTCACAGGGCGAGTGCAAGGATTTTTTGTTCACGTTGTTACTGTAAAATGTGTTTAACTTCACAACTGGTTCTGGACTCGCAGGTCTGACTTTGTTAAGAATTTTCCCTCTTCCAGAATCTCTATACTTTCTCTGCCCGTAAGGCACACAAAATTGATGGAACAGTTCTAATAGCTCGTCTCTCGCCATCCTGTGTAGGTTGTATATATGTAAATGTCGCTAAAACCAAATACAATTATATAATAAAACAAAAAATCGAAATTGCGTGCTGGCCCAAAACCCAGGCAACCTACCTCTTGAATAATCTGCATTAGCTGTTCATTTGTTAATAGTTCCGGATGCAACAGCATTTCACAAGGTATAGCCATTGTCCTGTGTCACAATAAACACATTTTTAACACTAAATGGATGTGTTTTTATAGATTTTTTGCAAAAAGGCGCCAGCTAAACTCGACCAAAACAAGTTTGAGTTTTGACAAATAACAATTATTAAAAATGTCTGCCAAAAGAATTGTCAAAAACGTCACAGAATATGTAAGATCTGTATAAGTAGGTACCTATCTGTGGTACCTGTGCATTGATGCAGCAAGAACCTACCTAATAAATTCAGCCAATTAGGCGATCATTACATTGATGCAATCATTTTTCGACACACAGGCTACCTACACAGGTCGTTAGTTAAACAAACCAACCTACTATGATAAGTAGGTAGGTACCTACCTACTTAATTAATGTCGCGATGTCATTTGCAACCAACTTGCAAGAGCTTGCAAGCACAGCTTGCAAGTCCTGTGTGCAATCCTTCTCTTTCGCTGTCATTTGTCAAGTTGGTTCTTGTCAAATGATGTCAAGTGTCAACTGTCAAATCACATGTCAAATTGCATCCGCACTCCGCAGGCTTCGATTGTTTGCTTCACTGTTTTCTAATATTTTATTTTGGACTCTTGATCGGATTTGTTCTTGTTGACCCGTGTTTAGTTAAAATAAATTTGCGTTACCTCATCAGTGCTATTTTACAAGTTTTTTGCATTTTTAGTCGCTTTATTTTGTAACAAAAAACCTCGCAAAATTGTGTAAATAGCTTAATACCTTCATGTTAGTTAAATACATTAAAAAAGTGCTCGAACATCTGTATTTAAGTGAGATAAAATAGCGCGCCAATGCACGACGTCGCCGGGAAAATATCGATATGTAAAGTGGACCGGGAGCGTTTTAGTCGGTGGGACTATGTTGTTTCTCAGTGCCTTAGCAATAGGGATGATTACTGGCTTGCAGAATGTTACCACGGAGGTGTCGACGACGGGGAGTGACGTAGAGTCGACCACTGACATGGGGCTCCTGGACACAACCAGGCCTTCTGTGATTAACGACTTCGTGAACGTGACGATTCAGGAGCGCCTTTCCATGTGGGACTTGTACCTGAACCACTGCCCTAAGTGGCGTCCGATCAATCATATATTTTTCCAAGCAGCCAATGTGTTCTTCTTGTTATCTTTTCTGGCTCCGCACACCCCCAGTGGCTTGATCTGGCTGCGAGTAGCCTTAATCTTGGGCTGTGCCTTCTCAGGCCTGTGGGCTTGGAGTATAGAGTGCTACTTGGACGCTGTGGTCTGGAACAGTGTGTTTGTTGTTATTAACTTTGTGTACTTTGCTGTGCAGTTTTACTTGTTGCGACCAATCAAGTTTCATAAGGATATTGAAGGGGTAAGGCTACTTTTTTCAATACACTTGCTTGAAAATGCATTTGCTTAATCAGTGGTATAGTACGGTCGCCGAACAGAAAGAATTTCGTACAATGACCTCTTTGCCTACTGACAGTGGTCACAAACATTTTTCTATTAAGTGCGGTTTATATAAAATATTTGAAGGAGAAAAAAAATTAGTAGCTTATTAAATAAATTATTTATTTTTAAACATTTATTATAATCGAGTTATATTAACTTATTACATAGAAATAAAAAAATGAAAATTCAAAAATCAAAGTCCGATTTCTCTGTATCGGAGTAACTACTTTCCGACGACGTCTCGCCTGTCACAGTTATAACGAAATAATGTACAGTTTTGTCTACATTATGATCTAGACACCCTAAATTCAATTCACAAGCAAACAAAAACAAACCTTAGGTTTGCAAGTAAAAGGTTTACAATCCCCGAGGACGGCGGTCATTGCATTTGTGCGAGCGTGACGCATTATTTTAAAACGGGAGTGACAGAGACAGGTAGTAACAGGTTAATGTACGAAATTCTTTCTGTTCGGCGACCGCACTATAGTAAACATTTCTTGAAAACATGTCTTGAAAGTCCTGTAGTTTTTTATCTGAAGTGGTTACTAACATTTTCAAATCTGCATAATTTTTATTTGATAGAAAATGATTATGCAGTCTGTTATCGAATTTTACTTTAAGAAAAAAAAATATCAAGTAACTATTGAGTTCCAGAAAGTTATTAACACTTTTTAAACAAATGTTTACATTAAAATTTATTTTTATTTTTAATAAACTGAGTGATCTTATATAATACTTAATGTGAAAAATGCCAGATCACATTAAAATATACATATATCTAGTTGCTAAAATAAATTTTATAATAGACTTTGCCTTCTTGATACCTTGTTGCAATTTTATAAATATTTAACTTATTTATCACCTCACTATGAGATGCTTATCATTTCTAGGAATTAGGAACTACATAAGAAGATACATAAAATAAAAAAAATAAAAAGTTCTCTTATACTCTCTAGGTCCTCAATAGACCTGACCCATTGGAACTGCACAAATCCACTATACAGAGTTAAGTACAGCACTCCAATAATACCACTGTTTCACTGTGTTAGAAATCCCAAAGTTTGGGGAGTTGGGAGTCCCCCAAGGGAGTAAAATTTTCTATAGCAGTGGGGGCGAAGAAACACATCATGTTATGACTGATAAGCCACTATGGGCTATACAACTCTGAAGCCACTCTGGGCTGTACAACTTATTCTTGAGAACAGTTCTCGAAGCCTTGTTAATTCACAATAAGGTGATAAGGTTTCCGCAGAATAGAGAGCACTGATGAGTACAAATCGGTACTCTCCATTCTGCAAAAACAAATCAAATTAGAAATTTTGCTGCCCATAAACTTTTTTTAAGACCTGGAGCAGACCAAAGACAATTTGGAAATTATAAAATCTCACCTATCGAGAATTCATATCAGAGCACCCCAATTCACACAGCTCTCACCTACAAGCCAGAGAAGTTGATGAAAAAACTTTCATCAGATGAACATGTGTAAAATCAGTCTATTAGTATGACTCACATGTACACTTTATGAGGCTGCTTGCTTTTTGGACCTGGCTAGTGTATAATATTGGGTAAGATAGCAAATTGGACTTGGTAAACAAAAACATCCCTTTGGAAAATAGGTTGAAATAACAAAGATGGGCTGCATCAATATTTGGCAGCAAACGTTTGGCTCAACAATGAATCATATTGGTTTCGAAAGTCGATAGACATGGTAGGGGCATACGGTGCGCGCAATCGAGGCCTTCTATTGTATTTTTGGTCCAAGTTATGAGATACTTTAATCTCATTTGCATTTGAACGCCATGTTTCATTTATTGTCTACGAGCTTTTGCCCGCGTGGAGTTACCTTTTAAAAAATGAAGTTATTTTTTTCGCCGCCTTTTTAAAAATCCCGCGGTAATCCTGTTTTTCTGGGATAAAAGGTAGTCTATGTTACCCTCCACATCCTCAACTATACCTATGCAAAAAATTTTAAAGGTTTGCGGAGTAGGTATAAGCGACGAAATCTCTCGGGTAGCTGAATTTACGCAGCCTTAAATACTTTCATCATCATAGTTCTTTATAACTTTTATAAAACCCGTAAATCTTTTCGCAGAATCTAAGCAATCTATGATCTATGAAAACCAAATAAAAATACCTACAGCACTTTTGAGAATGACACGCCCAGACAGCCTCCTCAGTCTTCCTTTTTTTTTCCTTATTCAGCTACTTCCTGCCACCATCTTTAAATATCGTCAGTACACGTCTTGACTATGTCTTCCGCGTGAGCGAAAGTGTGGATCCACCCTAACGCTTCACATTTGGCTGTATCATAATTTTTCATGGTGCGTTCTGGCGCCTAAATTTTAAAAAATTGTATAAGTTTTTCTCGGTAGAAATAAGTCTAAGTAATTTGATGTAAAATCGTTAAGTATTACGAGCCCTGAAGGGTACTTTTCTCCCTTCTTTATGTTATTCGCCCTAGATTATGAAATTAATTGCGACTGAAAATATTCGTAACTTAGTTTCCTTCATAAAGAACCGCAAGCGTGTGTGTGTGTCTGTTATCCGTCTGGAACTTAATAATTTATGAAATTTTCCGAAACCGCTTACAAGTTATCACTTAAACCCAGACTTCTTGCATGGAAGCCTATTGCCCAACTTGCACGACAAATACTGTTGCCGTATAACTAATTGTTTCTCCAACCAACTCTCGCCTATTCGCTAATTGCTTTAGCAATCGTATGAATAAGTAATCGTTATGCCGATTCAAAAGAGCTTTTATGAATAAAGGCCTAACCAATTTGAATTTGCATTTCCTTCTGTCACTCTTTTTGTCTTCAGTTATTAGTTAGGTAACTATACTTTGGGAACATTCAAAATAATTAGTTAGTTATAAAATCTTCCGGTGCCTTTCTGTCCATAATCTCATGATATATCGCCAGCCTGCGTATTGGCTGTTTACATTCGTACTGTACTTGGCTGTTTATGTACGTAGGCCACGACACTCTTCTAACAATACTCCCCTGCCCTCAACTTTGCCCATCATGATGGTCTGAAGGAGACAAGGTTATGCCTGGGTACAAGTTCCACATAACTGTGTCTACTTTTACCGGCGCCTCGTTGAAGTTCATCTTTTCTAGTGTTTTAAATGTCCAATGTTTGTTGTCACCACTTTTCGCCCTCTTTTTTGTGATAATTGTCTTTGACTGCCTCACGTCTCCATCTATTGAAGTTATTATCTATTTGGTAGTTGTTGTCATCTCTATCATCAACATCTGTATCTTATAGGCATTTCAACCTTGCATGACATTTGCCTATTCCTAATTTTACCGCTTATATTTACACCAACCCATCGTGAGTTGACACTTTCACGTCAACAATAAGCCTACTATTACATCATTATGTGGGAGGATTTAGGTATAATCCACCTGCATACCTATTATGAATAGGTCTTGTACATAAATATGTATCTACATGTTAGTGAAGAACCTAAGAGAAACTTAATCTTTGTCGGTCAATCAAAAAACGCTTAGGTAAAACTTTTTTATAACTTCAACCCCGTAAACCTCGAAGTTACAAAACCCAAACCTGAATTATGTACGAAGGACTCGAGTAGTTCTCTAACTTCGCCTTTAAAAACTATTCTTCGGAGTAGTTTGGAGTGGATCATAAACCCTCAGTGAGACGGTGACAAAAACGATTGTAGAAGAAAGAAATAACTTGCACTAAGGGCTTCACCAACGTAAAATAAGTTTACCGGAGCGTGATATTTGGGTAGATTTCCAATACTTTCAAAATATCAAAACGCTCGGATAAGACTAATGAGATTTATAGAGCGTGCTCTGACTTAGCTCGGACTCAAGATAAGAGTTAAAACGAGACACACATATGCACTGACATAAATCTGTCTCGTTCTATCTTTGTCTTGAGTCTTGAGAGTGCGATCTATAGATTTCAACCTGAGTTAAACTTACCAGATAAGTGGATCTTATTGTTAGCTGTGTTTGAATATCACACCTTTTTTAATTTAATAGCATTTTTTTTTTAAATATATGGGTCGTTCTACTTTTCTACCGACAATGAAACGATGTTTTTCTGTTTTTTTGGTTTTTTGAACTATCTATAATTGTGTTTTATGTGTGGGATTAAAAAAAAACTGCATCTGTGTTTTCATTAGTACTAATTAAAGTTTCCTTCCTCGCTAATATTGATTCTTTTTTAATGTTGGTTTTTGAAAAAATAATGTGACAAAGTGGTCTTTTTCTGTAGAGACCACATTTCAGTTTACCACTCTGTCACGGCATTATACGGAAAACGAACGTATAAAATATGCTGGTTAGAGAACATGAAAAATGACATAGTATTAATAGATAAGAAAAATATGGACGTTTATTCGAACCGAATAAAAAACCGTTTATATTAATACTCCAACGAGATGCCATAATAAGAAGAAAGACAGACTATTGTCGGTAGAAAAGTAGAACGACCCATATATACTAGCGCTTGGCTGCGATCACACCTGATGGTAAGTGAAGATGTGGCCTAAGATGGAACGCGCTTGCCTAGAAGATGCCTATTCACTCTTGATTTGAAGCTATCCAAATTATAGTGAGAGGGAAAAACGGAAGCCGAAAGGGCATTCCAAATAGCGGTGCGTATCAGAAACGAAGAAGCAAAGCGCTTAGTGCGCGTCCTTGGGATTTCAACTACGTAGGGGTGCAGATCTTTTCTGTGCCTTGCGTTTCGATGGTAGAATGGTGACGGTGGAACCAAGTTGAAAAGGTCATGAGTACACTCTCCGAAATATATTCTATAGAATACCGACAGACAGGCAACTTTTATTTACTTGTTACTAGGCATTTGTATACTTGGTTTCCTAGATATTTTTCTTTGCTGTGGAAATCTAAACAATCCATTACGTTGCGTAATGTGGTCAACCCGTCTACCGACATCGGTGCCCAGTGTCCACTACCTGTTTACTGGTTAACATTGACACCTTATTGAATTACCTACTTGCTGTAAATAGCCTTTGAACTATTTACCTTTTTCATTATAAAATATTCAAATAAGTAGGTAATTTATTTATCCATATGTAGCTTCTTGGCAATTTTCCCTTTGTAAAACTGATCAATTGACCATCCTTCGAAAGGGTGTTAAAAGGACACAAATAAATTATTACTTCAATATTTGTTTAATAATTCATACAATTTTCCCTTTGGTGAAATGAGTTTATTTATGTACTTAGATATATTCTTACTCATCGTCATTTCTTTATCAACTATCAATTTTGCCTTAGAAATTCGACATTAGAAAAAACCTGTTTCTAGTTAATTTAATTACTGTCTAAGCTATTTTGCTTAAAATCGTTTTATATTGCGCAAAAGTAGGTCATGACCTGACCAATTGCTTCATTTCTAACTACTCTATTGTGTATAGACTAGAATTGGCTCAAAACAAAATTTCACCCTGCGCGTAAACCATTTACAGCGGGGTATAAACTATATCTCGGTTAGGAAATGGCATTATATCCGTACGCTTTTATTGTAAATCGACGGCGTTCGTGTAGAATGTAGATTTTGGATGCGACTTTTTCAATCCGTAGTTCTTACACTACAAGTAGCATGCTATGTAGAGTTAAGTGTCGTATTTTCGTGTTAGACTTGGTAGGGTGGTTTCGGGGGTTACGCGACCGGGGTCAGTTAGCCGACCACTAACAGGTCCTACGGCATTAAAACGAAAATAATAAGAATTCTATTCTTCTTTTCCAAATGAAATTCACTTAAGTAAAGAGGGGGATAGACCTATTAGTTTTACCTACAATAATTGGCAGCTTTGTGTTTACCCGAAAGCAAACAAATCTTAGTTCAATCCGCCGCTCATACTTTCGGCGCGTACACGTTCCCAAAACAACGAAAAAAATAGTGAGTAAGTGAAGCGTTCGAGGTAAGTAGATCGTGATGTATTTATTTGAGTCAATTTTTTAATGTTCTATTAAGTGGATATATATATGTTTTACGTTATTTGTACATTTATTACATGTAATATACAAAATCAGGTAAAAAAATGGAATGGTCGCTAACTGAAATTGGAATTATCCAATAACTTCAGTTGGCGACCACCTGGCCGCCAATAGACATTTAGAAAGAAAAACATTTATTTTTATTTTTTATAGACTACAAATCTAATTCGGAATTTAATCACTTTCAATTTAATTTGTTTATTTTTATCCGTGTATCTTTTAGTTTACGACCACCAAATTATTATTATAAAACATCTTAAAATGTATGGGTATCAAGTGGTCGCCAACTAAAAATGAGCAAATTAATATGTGGGTTTACGACCATTTGCAATCACTACTTATAATCTTATCTGTTTTTTGCATAATGTAGGTGTTTAATATATAAAATTTTCATTACAGATGTCCTCCACAAACCGTATTAGAAAATAACACCGGCTTATTCCCAAAGAGATCTGGAATGTGCTTTAAAAATATAAGAGAAGGAGGACACGGTATTAGAAAAAAATGTAAAATGTATAACATCCCGAGATCTGATGATCTGATGATTTGATTCTAAACTTTTGTAATTGTTGTTTAAAGTGATATTTTTAATTTTGTACTTGTGTAGGAAAATGTATTATACTTGCTAAGATTCATTTAAGCTTAAGCTTGAATATTAAAGTGTACCTTTGATCTCATGAAAAAATATGTTTTAATAATTTATTAAATGTATGAATAATAAAGCATGAATAATAATTATTTTTTAAACATTAACACGTTCATATTTTTAATTTTTAATTAATCAAATTTAGTTTTCCCTAGCAAATCGAGAGGTCGCCAACTAGATAAGGGGGTAGTCGTCAACTAGCAAAAGTGGTCGCCAACTAGCATTTCACATAGTTTTTAAGATTTATTCAATTTAAAATGTTTTCACAACTGTAATTCTTATTTTTTTACTTTTAAATATAACTTGACAATATCTAGGACCCCGTCATATAACTTTAATACATGTGCTATGGGTGCAACATACTTAAATATTGACGTAAAGTTGAATATCCCGCTAATCGGTCGCCAACCGGCGAAATCACCCTATTATCTATTATACTAGAGTCTAGACGATGCCAGCGACTTCGTACGCGTGGATAAAGGCTTTTTGATTCCCGCGGGAACTCTGTAATTTTCCGGGATAAAAAGTAGCCTATGTTTTAATCCTGGGTATGAGCTATCTCCATTTCAAATTTCAGCCAAATCGGTTCATTCGTTGTGGCGTGAAGGAGTAACAAACAAACACACACACACACACACACACACACACACACACACACACACACAAACTTTCGGCTTTATAATATTAGTGTGATGTGATGTGATAGTGTGATGTGATGTGAAGTGTGATGTGATAGTGTGATGTGAAGTGTGATGTGATGTGAAGTGTGATATTAGTGTGAAGTGTGATGATTAGTGTGATATAATATGATCGTGATGAAGCACGGACTACATCTGTATCTGTATCTTTATAAAAAACTGTAAAGCATAGACGAGGGTAAGCGTTAATGGATAAATGTTTAAAACTTACTTCAATTCTGGTATGATAAGGAAAATACTAACAGGGGTTTATAGGCAAAGTTCAAATGCTTCAGAAGTTGCACTGAGAGTGTTTACGATCAAAGTTTCCTTTAAAGTATCTTCTCTCATAAAAATTTGACTAAGTAAATTATCCCCCAGAAATCCAGAAATTTTTGTGAATCCATTATGTTGATCTTAATACATCCTAATGAATTCACGGGGGTATTTTTCCAAAATAAAAAGGCAGTCATATAGCGGAATCTTTAGTAAATGAATACTACAATACCTACTAGGGTGACTTCGTGGATTACGCGACCAGGGTCAGTTAGGCGACCACTAACAGGACCTACGGCATTAAAACGAAAAAAATAAGAACTCTATCCTTCTTTTCCAAATGAAATTCACTTAAGTAAAGAGGGGGATAGATCTATTAGTTTTACCTACAATAGTTGGCAGCTTTGTGTTTACCCGAAAGAAAACAAATCTTAGTTCAATCCGCTGCTCATACTTTCGGCGCGTACACGCAAATGTGGTCGCTAACTGGCATTTCATGTAGTTTTTAAGATTTATTCAATTTAAAATGTTCTCACAACCGTAATTCTCATTTTTTTACTTTTAAATATAACTTGACAATATCTAGGACCCCGTCAAATAACTTTAATACATGTGCTATAAATGTGTCGTACTTAAATATTGATGTAAAGTTGAATATCCCGCTAATCGGTCGCCAACTAGCGAAATCACCCTACTATGTTCACGATACCATTTAAATTCACTCAATGACCAATCCCACCTACGATTTAACCGTTATCACCTGTGATACTGGTTATTTAAGCCCAGTCAAGTTATACCCGAAGTCCAGGTGAGGTGGTGAGTCGAAAGGTGTTAAGTTATGCAGATTCGATTACAACCGAATGGGAGAGTTCAGAACCGGTTTCGCGCGTCCATCTGTTTTAGCCTGGCAATAGACGTCCGATTTTGTTTCCGATTGTCTGATCAGGCAACCGGATCGTATTTACTCGATACACATCCGATTTTTCCGTCAGGCTTTTTCTGAACTCAGTCGTTCCCGAGCTATCATCCCGAGTACTTGCGTTTGGAGCAAAGCAGAAGAAAAGAAGATGGATGACGAGTTAATAGAAATAGAAATATTTTTTATTCAAATAAACTTTTACAAGTACTTTTGAATCGTCAATGAATCTACCACTGGTTCGGAATGCCGTTCCTGCCAAGAAGAGCCAGCAAGTAACTCGGGGGTCGCTCTTTTCAAAAAAAATTTTTTTTTTACAATAGGTAACAAAACTATGCTATTGCAAGACACAATCCAGAAATGGGAATTAAAACACTAAACTAATCACGCCTTAAGAGATCTGATCTCTTTAAACGCTAAAACCCTACCTAAAGCCACCTCCTCTCACCCCTTTTAGTGGCCCCTGTCCTCACATCTAATTAATTTAACCACATCACGTCGGATAAACCACCGTCTGACGTGAGGGTAGCTATCAAAAATATCAAAGTATTATTTAATCAACAATTAATTACACTCAGCTAAATCTATAGGCAATATTTATTCGATTAGGGCGCGATTGCTATCGCAATCCCTTAATCAAACACAACGACCTAGACGCGGGAGCATCCAATAGCCGTATGAGTCTCTGGGAGAGACTGAATTCCTAACGTTAAATCCGCGATATTTATACCTACAGTTCAGACCGGCCAGCGCCAGTCGGACGCGCCAGAACGATGCCTACGCCGCGCCGCTTAGCAACAATGTTTTAATATCGATTTTATCAAACTACCTTCAAATACAAGATCAATTTAAATATGACCCTACAATAATAATTTTTAAATTTAGGTTCACGACACTATGTATACAGTGTTTCCACAATAAAGTTTCAAAAATGCAAAACAATCCAATGCATGTTAAGACAGGCAGGCAAAAGCAGACCCATTCCCGTTGGTGGCACCCGTTCACGAGCATGACGCAGGATCCAGCCATTGCTTCGCTCAACCATATTTGAGGGAACGTAACAACCCGCACCACACGACACCACCACAGAAATTTTAGAGAGGAAAGAGAAAGAAGAAAAAACGTCGGTATTTTGGATTCATCCAATCAATTTGACAAGACTTACTGAGAGTCATTTCTATTTAAAACATCCAAAATAATTCATAATAATAATAATTTTATTATTATGAATTATTTTATTTTATTATTTTTTTTTATTTTTTTTTTCATAATTTTCGCCCATTATTCGAACCACAACGATGCGTCCACACAGTGTCAGCGCTAGATTTTTTGGGCCGTAAAAAATCCCAATAAGCAAAATTCCGCCCTAGGGCTAAAAGCCCTAAGTTGGGAACCCTGACTGGGAAAATCGGAAGGAGTAACCGGATGTCTATTTTGTCTCATACTGGAAGTATGTTTTTTTTTTTTTTTTTTATTTTTATTTATTTATTTACAGACAAAAAAAAAAAAGTGACACAATTTACACCATAATTCATAGACCAAAGCACTAGACCAAAGACTAAAAGTTGTGGCTGGTGATTGTAATTGGCAGCCCAATTAGGCCGTAGCCTGTGCTAGGGCTGTCCAAAAATACATCCTCCGCCCAATTGTATTTAATGTTAATTAAATTGAAAAAAAATTATTATTTTTTTGATATATCTAACTAATTTAATTATATTTAATTATTATTAGCTTGCCTTGATTATAATAATATGAATAAATGCAAAAAAAAAAAAAAAAAATATATATATTTATTAGAAATAAGTAAAGTTAGTGCTGTTTGTGCAACAGTGTTAGATACTGTATTAAGTTTAATTTTGGTTACTTGTATATAGTAGATATGATAGTGTCCGTAAGCATCAACAAATCTTGTCATAAAGGCATTTAAAGTTTTCAAAAGAGCATACTAGTAGATATTTCTTTATATCCATCTTTAATTTTTTCTTTAGAGGAGGGTGCTGGGCACACAGAATAATATTAGATATCTCCGGTGGGAGGTTGTTGAACATTTTTGGTGCCGCAGATGAGCAATGCTTTTTAGCGAATCCAGACGTTCCCAGTGGAACCAAACATCTTTGTTTTCTTTGCCTGAGGTGACTGTGAACTTGCTCAAGTGGAAAGTCATCAATATGTTTTGCCATATACATTGCTAATTGCCATACATACAATTTTCTCGGAGTTAGTACTTTACTCAGTTTAAATAACTCTTCCGTAGGAAATCTTCGATTCTTTTTTAAGATAATTTTGAGGTTAAGTTTTTGAGCCTTATTAAGTTTATCTAATATAGTTGAGCCACATGAACCCCATGCAATAATGCCATACAAGATTAATGATTGAGTTAAAGAACTGTACACTCTTAATAGTAGATCAGCACTTAAAATATTTCTTAAGTTACTGTATATATAGCTCAAGCTTCGAACTTTCTTTGTCAGCATATCCACGTGCATATCCCACCTTAGATGTTGATCAACTATAATACCAAGATAAGTGGTGCTTTGGGCCCATGATAATGTCTTGCAGTTTACACAGTCAGACCTATTTAGACAAGAATGCACTTGAATTTTCGGAGTTTCAGTCGGAAGACCGGCTCGAGTAGGAGAGAAGCACATAAATACAGTTTTTTCTTCGTTTAGCGTTAGCAAATTATCGTCATACCAGTCCTTAGCCAGACGAAGGCCACATTCCGCTTTTTGGATGGCATTATCCCATGTCGAGGCTGTGAATAACAAAACAGTATCATCGGCAAAACATAGTGATTTAGAGTCTGTCTGTCTGTCTGTCAGTAGCGAACAGAAGTCGTTAAGATAAATATTAAACAAAATTGGTCCTAAAACGCTTCCCTGAGGGACACCAAACATGATTTCTTGTCCGTTTTCAGCGCTAGTTTGATTTCCGACACGCACAAATTGCTTCCGATTCTTAAGATAGCTAGCAAACCAGCTTAATGCATTTCCCTTGAATCCGTATAGCTCCAATTTTTTTAACAATAACTGATGTGAAATGGTGTCAAAAGCTTTAGCTAGATCAATGAACACAGCAACTGTTTTGTTTTTATTTTCATGATTCAATACTATCTGCTTTGTCAAATCAGCAATTGCATCACTGGTTCCTATTCCCTCTCTAAAACCGTACTGATTATTATGCAAGACACCTGAAGTGAACGCATTAATCCTGATTTTCATTATTTTTTCAACTATTTTCGAAGTAGTAGGTAAAAGTGAAATAGGACGGTAATTCGACATAACGTTAGCTGGCCCTTTTTTATGCAATGGCATAATTATGGCAGTTTTTAGGGTCTGTGGAAATATTCCTGTTTTAAAACTTAAATTAATCATAACTGAGAGAGGAGAAGCAATTACATTATTTATTAATTTTAAGATTTTAGAAGTAATGCCATCGTGTCCACAAGAATCTGTATTTTTTAGCGTTTTTATGAATTTGCTAACTTCTGCTGGGCTTGTAGGTTTTAAATAAAAAGTTTTGTCTACGTGGGGGAGACTAATTTTGCTACATAGGGTTTTCTCTGTGGCTCTTACTTTATCTAGATGCCTTTGAGCAAGGTCACGTCCTATTGAGCAGTGAAAACCGTTAAGAGCGTTTGTTATTGTATTTGGCTCTGACGAAAAATTAACCATTTTATTATTTATGAACATTTCTTTAATAGTACACTTTTGTTTACTCTTCCGATTAGAGGCTTCATTCAAAGTTTCCCATATCTTTTTAGAATCCCCAGAACATTTAAAAATTTTCATCCTGTAATATTTTTCTCTTGCATCTTTTATTAACCGGTTACATAGATTTCTATATTTTAAGTAATTAGCTTTAGTAATAGGATCGTTAGAATATTTTTTAAATAGTCTGTAAAGTTTGTTTCTTTTTTGTATACACTTAAGAAGCCCATCCGTAATCCAAGGTTTTAGTTTAACTCTAGAGCGAGGTATGCTTTTAAATGTAGTATTATTTCTAATATGTGTACCAATAATTTCATGAAATAATTGAAAGGCTTTATCTACCTCTGTTTCATTATAGATTTCATCCCATGATTGAGTACTTATATCTTTAAGGAGCTGTTCATAGTCTATACATCGTTTTTGAAAAGGAGGTTTTCGTTGTTCGATATCAGAGTATTCTCTTGCATACACACTACAAAGAGTAACATAGTGGTCGGTGATATCAGCTTTTAACACGGCAAATCTAGCAGCTTTGTTATTTTTTAGTCTATACATGCAATGATCAATACAACTATTGTCCCTAGTCGGTGCGTCTATGCCAACTTCTATATTATGAAGGGCTAATAGTGCTAGGTAATCGTTTGCTTGTGGATGTACATTACCAGTAATGTTGATATTCGTGTCACCCATTAAAATTATGTTTTTCGAACAACCTATATGCCTTAATTTATGATCCAGGGAATCCAGGAAGATTTCAATATTATTGCAAGAAGGTGACCTGTATAGAGCAATTAAAGTAAGCTCATCATTTAAGTCAAGCTGTAAGCAATTTGCTCCAAAAATCTCTAGTTCTGCACAGCTATAAGCAATACTATCCTTGATGAAAACAACTACACCATCATTTTGAATGGGATTTATCTTAGTACACAACGAGACATAACCGGGTAAAGTGTGATTGGACATATGATGCTTGATCCTACATTCAGTGAGAATTAATATGTCAAAACTTATTTCAAGAAGTTCCAAGGAAACCAGCAGTTGGTTGAAGTTTTTGTGAATACTTCTTATCATCATCATGTCCTTGTCCTTTTCCCACGCTATGTGGGGTCGGCACAACATGTCTTTTTCTTCCACTCACTTCTATCATTCGTCAACTCATTATCTACTCCTCTTACACGCATATCCTCTTTCACACAATCCATCCATCTCTTTTTTGGTCTTCCTCTACTCTTTTGCCCTTCTACATGCATATTTAACATTCTTCTACTAATATGGTTTTCTTCCCTCCTCATTACATGCCCATACCACGCGAGCCTATTACTCCTCATCTTTTCGATTACTGGCGCTACTTTCAAACTTCCTCTTATATACTCATTCTTTATCTTATCCATTCTTGTCACACCACACATCCATCTCAACATACGCATTTCGGTAACATGTACTCTTCTAACATCCGTCCCTTTTACCGCCCAACATTCTGAACCATACAATGTGACAGGTCTAACAACCGTTTTATAAATTTTCCCCTTTAGTTTAAGGGGCATTCGTGGGTCACAAAGCACTCCTGAGACCTGTCGCCATTTCATCCATCCTGCATTCATTCTATTGCTTACGTCTCGGCCAATATTACCGTCGCTTTGAAAGAGCGAACCGAGGTACTTAAAATCGGAACAGACTGGTAGGGGTACACCATCTAAGGCAATTTTTGAAAAATTGGAGGGGCCACCGAAGTCACAGAACAGATGTTCTGTTTTAGTTCGGCTGATTCTTAGGCCAACACTCTCCAATTTCTCTTGCCATTTTTCCAGTCTGCTCTGGACCTCCAACGCATCTTCCCCGACAAGTACAATGTCATCAGCAAACAGCATGCACCAGGGTGCTTGCTCCTGTATGTCTGATGTTAGCGCATCCATTACCAGGAGAAACAAATAGGGGCTTAAAGCCGATCCCTGATGCAAGCCCACTTCCACATTGAACCTGTCTGTAACGCCAGCTACTGACCGGACGCTTGCACTCGCTTCTCTATACATTCCTTTTATAAGTCTTACATACTTCTCGGGCACTCTCTTCACTTTCATAGCCCACCACAGTACCTCTCGGGGGACTCTATCGTAAGCCTTCTCTAGATCAATAAATACCATATGCAGATTCCTGTGTGCACCCCTATATTTCTCGCACAGCTGCCGAAGGGCAAATATTGCATCTGTCGTTCCCCGTCCCGGCATAAACCCAAACTGATTTTTTGCGATCTCACTCTCTTCTCTCATTCTCCTTTCTATTACTTTTTCCCAAATCTTCATACTATGAGACATGAGCTTTATTCCTCGATAGTTATTACAGTCCTGTACATCACCCTTGTTTTTATAAATGGGCACCAGCGTACTGTTACACCATTCTTCTGGGATCGCCTCTTCGTGTAACAACTTATTGAAGAATAGAGTCAGCCAGCTCAATCCGTCCGCTTTTAGAAACTTCCATACTTCAGCTGGTATACTATCTGGACCTGTTGCTCTACCATTTTTCATACTATTTACTGCCATTCTTACTTCATCTATACTCACTTCCTTCACCACACCCAAGTTTGATGGCACATTATTTAACGATCCACTCCAGTCATTTTCTTCATTCATTAACTTTTCAAAATATTCTCTCCAACGTTCTTTTATTTCATCATCATTCATTAAAACTTTTCCGTCATTATTTTTCATGCATTTCATCCGTATTATATCCCTTGCAGTCCTTTCTCTCATTTTCGCTAGCCGGTATAAATCTTTTTGTCCTTGGGAACTTTCTAGAGACTCATACAACTTCTCTTGAGTTTTTCCCTTAGCGATAGCCACGGCTCTCTTAGCTTTCTTTTTGCTCTCTATATATATTTCCCTTTTATTCTGTTTTATTATGGTATCATTATTACTCACATTTTTCCAATCTTTAAAGGCATCCTTCTTTTCTTTCAAAACTTTTTGTACATCTTCACTCCACCACCACGTGTCTTTATCTATTTTTCTTGTATTCTTTGTCATTCCGAAAACATTTTTCCCTACACTTCTCATACACACAGCTATTCCATTCCAAGACTCATTTACGGACATCTTATGAAGATCACCATTCATCTCGATCATTTTATCCACAACTTGCTTTCGAAACTCTTTTCCAAGTTCCTCTTTTTCTATCATATGCCATTTTATTTTAGGTAGGGCTTTAGGTTTATATTTTACAGTTTGAACTTTTATTTTTATTTCTATTAACAGTAATCGGTGTTGGCATACTAATGGTTCACCTGGTATGACTTTACAGTCTTTAGCTGTGCTGATGTTTTTTCTTCTAATAAGAAAATAATCTATTTGGGTTCTGTGGTTGCCGCTTTTGTACGTTATTAAATGCTCATCTCGTTTTTCAAAAAATGTATTCACTATGGCTAGGTCAAAGGAGAATGCCACTTGCAGAAATGTTTCTCCCTCTCGATTGCGGTTCCCAAAGCCCCAACCCCCATGCACTCTCTCAAAGCCTCCATTCATTCTTCCAACATGACAATTAAAATCCCCCCCTATATAGATGTCTTCGGTTTGTGGGATACTCATCATAACCGCATCAAAATCCTCCCAAAACTTTTCTTTCATTGTATCATCACATCCTATCTGTGGCGCATACACACTCATTATGTTTACAACTAAGTTATGTAAAATTAGCTTAACAACTATAATTCGGTCATTCACTCTTTTTACATCCGTCACACATTTCTTCAGCTCATTATCTAATACTACTCCCACACCATTCCTCCTGCCATCACTCCCACTATAGAAAAATTTATATCCCATTCCAATTTCTCTCGCTTTTGTACCCTTCCACCTCGTTTCTTGCAAACACGCAACATTTATTTGTCTCCTTTCTAAAACATCAGCTAACTCTCTTCCTCTTCCAGTCATCGTTCCTACATTCCAGCTTATCATCCTGATTCTTACTTCTCGGACTCGCTTCTTCCGTTGCACCCGTCCCTGATGCAACAACCCTTGTCCATTCCCCACAGGCGCCGGGTGCTGCCCCTGCGCATCGCCTCGGGGGTACGCCCTAACATTATCATCAATTCCTTTCTTACAATAAGTCATGTTGTAGATGGTTTGGCATGACTTTTACGACCGGCCGCCTGCCTGACATCAACCCTCTTTGGGAATGCTTTTGTTGGTGGGATGAATCAAACCGCCATCGTTCGGTCCAAAGGGTAAAATTGAGATTCCCCTTTCAAAACTCCCAAGGTGGGTAACAGCATCATACCTACGTTATACTATCACCCACCTTGCGACCTTTATCCCTTAGTCGGCTTTTACAACATCAACGGAAAAATATGGAGCGGTCCCATTTTTAAGCCGATACCACGACATACGACATACGACATTTTTAAAAATAAAAATAAAATAAAACTATAATTACTTAAAATCAATAATAGCAGGATTCGAACTTTTCCGTGGTGTCCCAATCAATACTTAAGCCGGTACCGCACGACATTTTAAAAATAAAATAAAGATAAAATAAAATAAAAACTAAAAAATCACTTAAAGTTTCCAATAAAAACTAAAAATAAATATAAATAGAACTAAAAGCACTTAATGTCAATAATAGCAGGATTCGAACTTGTGCGTGGTTTTCATTCAGTATTACAAGAAGTCAATCTCAGCTTGCACTGCGCTACAGAAGCCGTTGAACAATACTTGAATTTATCGTAGATATTGCAGTGAAACGTTTCAGAAACTATTTAAAAAATTAAATTCTGTTTATGTAATCGTCGTAATTTTTCTTTCTTTTTTAATTATTAATCCTTAGTTTTTCTATATTATTTTACTATTAAATTGTTATAATAGCTGTTTTGTTTCCCATTTTTCTCTGCTAATATAGAAACTTTGCAACGTCGAGATTTTTATTCAAGTACAGCTATAGGTCAATAGATGGCGACGTATTTTCTTCATTACAAACCATTAAAATTTTTTTAGTGCATTTTATGTTAAAGTTCATCAAATGATCAATAGATGACGTTGATTAATTTGCTTTTCTTTTATAGATGACGTCAACTTCCATTTTTAAAGTTTATACACGCAGATTTCGTTTAAGTTCAGCAAATGCTAGATAGATGGCGTTGATTAAATTGAATGTGCTCTTCTTTAGTAGATGGCGTTAATTTTCACCGTGAACGTTTATTTTAAAATGTATATTGAGCGTCACTATGATCACTGAATTAAAATTTATTGTATCTTTCGGTAATAAGATTACTATTTCATAATATTTTTAATTAAGTATTGAAAAAGACACTTATTTTCTTCATAATAACACTGCCCAAGTATTTTACTTACAAGTTTTCCATTTTAAGCACTCATTCACTATTATATGAAATTTGTACATAATCACTTATTTATACACGCAGATAACATTGTCACACTAAGTTTACATTATAATTTCGCTTTTAAGATCAGCAATTCTTGAAAAAATTAACTTTAACTATTTATTTGAAATTATTTAATTTAGCGCCATTGTTTACGTGACGGCAGCGCCCTCCAAGTGTGAATACTTCTTATATTCAATGAAATTATTTTAAGTGAATTTTTCACATTAATATATTTACTATATTATTTTAAGTGAATTTTTCACATTAATATATTTACTACATATATATATATATATATATGTAGACCGTGCCTTCAGACAATCGGACCGACAGTAAAATCGGAAACGCCTCGCGCCCGTTTCCGACTCGGACGTCCGATCCGGCCACCGGATCGGACGTGTATTGACTGTTCATACAAAGTAATGGCTTCAATGCCTTCCGGTAGCCTGATCAGGCTACCGGATCAGACTATCGGATGAAAAAACCTGACGTGTATTTCCAGGCTTAAAGATCTCCCAGATATGAGTGGCGTGAAAAATTGGAATTTATTTTTATCGTTCAAAAATACCCATAGCGATTTCATATACCGCATAAGTTGTTACATATTTTTTATAACTAAATGATATTATAGTAAAGTATTAATATTATAGACTACCCGCGACTTTTTCCGCGTCGAATTAGGTTCTTAAAAATCTGTGGGTAAACTCTGTTTTCCGGAATAAAGGTAATGCAGCCTATGTCACTCTCCAATACCTCTACTATACCTACTCATGCAAAAAATCACGTCGACCCGTTCTTCGTGATTGAAGGACAAACCAACAAACAAACACACTTCATCCACAACTTATCCGGAAGATTACTAAGTAGGCAGTAAGCGCCTATCCATTAACACTAAACGAATAATTTGACAGGCGTTATCGATATCCTTATCAGTCATTAATCGTGAAATTAATCGCCGCAATCCATTTTATCAAAGACCTTCACGTATTAATACTGATTGCTGAAATACTTGCATGAATAACCATCCTAAGCCTGTCTATGGCAATAAATACCTTCGTAAAAGGTGATTCGGATTTTATTACCCTTTATGGAGTACGTGATGGCCGACGGGAAGATGTACGTAATATAAACGTAAGAATTCTTTTTACAAAACCTACTTCAAACGCCACTACAAAGTGTATTAATTGTGCCTATAAACTATACCGAGCCTATAAATTATATCGAGGGAACTCATGAAGAGTTCCCTCGATATAATCTATCTTCATTTTAAATTTCAGCCAAATCGCTCCAGTAATTTTTGAGCCAATTCGTTACAAGCATACATACAAATCTTTCCTCTTTATAATATTAGTATAGATTGGCATACCTATAGAAATGATCGCACAATTTTAATAACTTTGATATTTTGAACAGGGGGTGAGTTCCTGAATGTCAGACAGCACGTACAATGCACTTAATGCACGCCACCGGGGAATAGCAATAACCACTGTAGCGGGCATAATTTTGTCAACGACCCTATGTGAGAGCAAGTTATTGATCGTGTAAAACATAGTCCCCAAAGTCACATTGTAATTCGAGATCCTTTAAGAGTCCCCGCAGACCACAAACTCTTTATCAGCCGATAGTTTGGTCCGTTTCTTAATCAGTATAAAGATGCACGTACGCAAATTATAACGTGTCGATATCCGCCGATAAAAAAGTTTGATGGGCTACACGATTGCTTTCAAACTGAACTGTCGGCAAACTATCGGCCGACTACTAAATCAATATGGCGCTCTTCCCAACCAAATGTTTAGTCGGTCGCTTACTGTAACTAACGCTTAACTTTCATTATGCAACCGCTCTTCGCTTGGCAACTAGCAAATGGTTCGAGAGCAGACTGACTGTTGTATACATGGCAGCTCACCATCGACCCGACTCCCGCTGACTGTTTAGTTGGCCCAATGTACCCGATAGCAGCCCAGTTTGATCAAACTATCGACCAATAAAAAGTCTGTAGTCTGCGGGGTCTCTTAAACTCCCTTGAGGATGCGAATCCATGTTTAGTAACTAGTAAATCTGCACAAAATTTATGTTCTTTGATTAACTTTTGGAACCTCGATGTTAGAGTACAAAACTGCTCACCTTATAAATGGATAGATTGCACCCACAAATAGGTCAATTTGTTCTCAGTGCTTATTCTGGACCCCCACGCTCTTAACCACTTAAATCTAGCCTGGACCGGTCCTTGATTGAATATATGTAGTAGAATGTTCACGATATAAAGATCTTTATGAATTTCTATCTTATCTTTCGCCGGGGCTATAGAAATGCAAATATTATATCATGTAGGTATTAATGTCACCAAGCCCATTATCGTTTTAGGCAACGAGCGCGGCGAAAGTGATTTTTGGGGATTAAAATCAAGATTTCGCACACAGGTTACTGTTTCACTTCTCAAGTTGACATATATGGCACACATGCCTAAAAAATCGGCTCAAAATCAGCACTTTTCCTGCATTAAGCTTATTACTAGCTCTGATGGTTCTATACACAAAGGTTGCCAACGAGACCCTATTTCTAAGTCCTTCCGTCCGTCTGTCAGTAAGCTGGATCTCATTAACCGTAATAGATAAGAAAAAAATTGAAGAAGGTCCCGATACAATAAACTAGTTTTTGCTCGATTTCAATAATAGGGTGTTAAGTCTTGTACGATGTACGGAACCCTTCGTGTATGGGTCTGATTCGCACTTGGCCGGTTTTATTTTTTTAATGCAACATGCATTAAAAAAAATTATAAATTATTTATTGTTATGCTTCCGCTCGATATAGGGGTCCTGAAGCAATTGATGATTTCTGAGTGATATTAGTGACCTCCTAAATTATTTTGAGGTGGACATAAACAAAATAAAGAGAAAATACTGCAGCAACATTTTTTTTATAGAGGCAGTGTTGTTTTTGGCAAACCTCCCGAAAGCTTTCCAGTTTCAGACTTTATCAAGTCGCATCACGTTTCTCATACCGATTTATGACGTTTACATTATACAGCTTGCATATATCCTGCCCGTAATAAAATTTATAATAACAATAATGTCCTCCCGACCGAATTCGGCCACGATGGCCAATCTCCACAGAGATTAGCCACCTGCGCGGGAGATATTATAGTGCAAAAGTGAGTGCACAAACACAGGTGCACTCACTATTCCCTCACTCTCATCGTAAAAAATTTTACGCAAGGTCAACGCAAAGTTCATGAAAATGGGGTTTTTGGATTTTTTAGTGAAACGGTTAATTTTCTGATAAAAATCGCTCAGACAAAAATTGTAGATCATGCAATTGTCTACAAAATTGTCCTTACACTTTTTCCCCTTATTTTTTCTCGTTTAACCCATTGTGTGGGGTATCGTTGGAAAGGTCTTTCAAAATATTGAAGGTACGTTATGAACATTTATTCGGTTTAGGGGTCCGTTTGGGAAATATTAAGCCTTAAAGTGAAAATTTTCGTTCGAGTAGGGCGTCCCCTCCCTTCTATAAAACAGAACTATTGATTTTAGATATATGAGAAGTATTCACGATAGTAGTATATTTAACGAACTTTAAACTATTACGGGTAAGTAGGCTTTACTAGTTAACGAGTAATCCGAGACTAACTATTAAAAAGTAAAAATTTCATAGCGAATGACTTAGATGCCATTAATATTGTGCACACCCTTCTATAAGTACGCATTATATTGTGAAATGCAACTACGGAACCCTACACTGCGCGTCGCCTGACACGCGATTGACCATTTATTTTTATTCACTGTCGTTAAAGTCAGTCATTCTCGCAACAAACTCATGGAAATTTCACTGCCTCTTTACTGTCCCAAAGTATCTCGAGGCTCTGAAATGATACTGTGATTTACGTCTCTCAAATTATTACGTTGAAAGCCATCCGACGTTTTTACGATGTTATTCTCTGGTGCTTGATTTGGTTGCTTGTGTTCGTACTTTGTAATTAAGGCTCATTTTTTTCTTGGTTAGGGACGGTTGAAGGACTACAGCTAGTTATTCCTCTCTATACTCAACACTGATATCGTAATAATTTTATTTGTCACTAGCTGTGCCCGCGACTTCGTTCGCGTGGAATAGTGACTTTTCGGGCAGCATATTTTGAATTAGCGTGTAGTACGTACTCTGTACGTTAAAAATGATCGCCGTGATTCTTTAAATTATGATTATTTATGAACCGATTGACATGAAATAAACACTAAATGTTAAGGGAAGCTTACTACAATATATTAGTGAAAACCGTATCTAAATCGAATAAGCCGTTTCTGATATTAGCGTGCACAAACACACAGACAAACAGACAAATAGACAAAAAAAAATTAATTACAATTTCGGGTTCGGCATCGATATAATAACAACCCCTGCTACTTTTTTTTTATATATTTCCATTGTACAGACACCACTTTTCTACAATTTTATTATATGTATAGATTACAAAATTGACAATATGATGGGTGTCTTATTATTTTTAACCCTTAAGCCTAATTTTTAACGTGGGTACATGAAGCCATTCGTATAGTATATAATACGAATATATATTCGTGTGATAATATATATTTGCGCATGTTACTAGATGTATGTAGTAGCCAGTATATTTCTTCCACTTATTATGTCATATTTGTACTTTTAATATTAAATGTTTTTATGCGCGAACCAATGACCTTCTAATACATAGATCATTGGCGAGAACCCATAAAATTGATTAGAAATACGTTACTGCGGCGTACGCTTTTCTTTATAGGTAATTTCTGTTTACAATTTTTTTTATGTCCACATTTTCGTCCGTAATTCGACATAACCTCAGTGTATTGTGATTAGGCATCGTTAAATACGTATTAGCGTTTCACACGTCACGTTAATTGTAATCATAAAACATACCCAATTCAACAAAGAGTATAAAATATAAGTATACAAAACAAGATAAACAAAAATGTGAAAAAAATGAAGACAAATTGAGTTTGACATCGAATAAAAATTCTTCTTCTTCTTCTTCTTCTCCTCCTCCTCCTCCTTCTCGTTCTTCTCTTTTTTCTTCTTCAATCCAAAATCGTGAATTTTTTGTGAAGAGGTGACGGAAAATCATCTTTACAGTACTAAAAATAGACATTTTTAACAAAATCAATTCCGTAGATTTGGAGATTAAGGACCAATCTATGTGTAGTAATTTTTAGTTCCATTTTATTTGGTTCGACTTAGCCACAATATATTCCGAAAACCACCCGATATCCGGAAACACACTCTTAAACATTTAGTTTCTAAAGTCTTGGCAAAGCGTTGAAAGTGCGAGGCTATTGAGCAGAGTCCGCACTCCATTCATCATAACTAGTAGTGGCCCACTTTCCTACTAACCCGGTCTTAACTCCTGACGTCACACGTCGATTTTCTGATATTTGAGATATAACTCCACGTATATTTATTTTAATACTAGTTTTTGCCCGCATCTTCAACTTGATCTCTAACCCTTCCTTTCAATACCCTTATTTCAATTGTTAAAAATTGTAAAGTGTATTGTGTTTTTAAGCTATTGCATAGCTTCTATCGCGGGCCAGCGTGGAGACCGAATCCAGAAATTCCGTAACGAAAATAACCTGACACGGGACTCCTCTACGGTGAGCCGCTAGATGGCGTTGATAAAAAAGGCTATGCAATAGCTTTACCGCGGCAGTCCCCGAGTGCCACACGTCTTTTTTTTTTTTTAATTTTGCCGATGTTACGTACCCTATAACTCCATCATATTTGGCCGGATTTCGATATTTTTATTTTTTAGGAACTATCGTCAGGTTGGTCCCATTTAATTTTGGTTTATTCATATGTTGGGTCTGTTTAAAATTTTTAATTTACACTTGTTACATTTCAACTAAAACCATGTTATTTTCTTTATAAAAGTATTGGTTTCATAACACTTGTAATTGGATGTGCTACATGTATGTATGTTTAAATTGAGTCTGCATAATTGTTGCAAAGCATCATCAGCATAACGGATGTTGTTATGTGAACATAGAAAGTTATGAATCTACAGTGTTACTTAATTTAGTTTTAGGATATTACTTACGCGTATTAAACCGTAGTTGCTAGTTGCAATTAACGCTTCAAGTAAACAGCTACGCATTTAAATGTCCACAAAAACTTGACTTCCCATGTTGACATGTGTTAGATTATATGTATTGTATTTTTGAAGCTTCACTGTAGAAGCACTGTATACTTAGCTTAGTTTTGTTACTTATTGTAAAATTAGTTTATTTTATTTTTGAAAAGAGCAACTGCTGAGTTTCTTGCCGGTTCTTCTTAGCAGAATCTGCATTCCGAACCGGTGGTAGATCTATGACGTGTCATAAGTGCTACAAGGTAGCCTACATGAAATAAATAAATTTTGAATTTGAATTTGAAAAAATAAGTATGATAGTAAAATAAAATTAATCATCATCAACTCTCTTAATTCGCCTTTATTAATTAACACCATCAATATGTGACTAACACCCCTGTCTTGCGTCGGGGGTTAAATATAAATGTAACTATTCAATATGAAAAATATTGATATTAAAAATAATTAAATTCTGCGCGAGGCGACATCACCGTGTCATTTCAAAGAGTGCTGCAGAGGATTGAGGTGACAAAAATTAATAAGGGTAATTTTTAGGGTTTCGTGCCAAATTGGGTATTTGAAATTTTTTTTTTAAGAATATTAGCTAAGCTGAATTTGACTTATTTTCTCCTCTCCCCTCCAAATAAGCGGAAGCTTGTGCTAGGAGTGGGTACGACAATAGTGTAACGGGTGGGGCTCGAGCCTGCGACCTATCAGTTTTCAGTCCGCTCCTTTAACCGTTGGGCTATTGAGGCATTTGGGCTATATTATACTTAAAAGAAAGTTTTTTAACATTATTACACAATGGAAGATGCTCCCATAAAAACTTCGGGTTCCAACTAGTCAATCATGATGCTGCAGGGGTACTGCCCCCCCTTAACTGTGGGGATTTAGGAACTGTCGATTGTGAATTCAAGAAGCGGACGAAGTCGCAGGCGTCCGCTAGTATTAAATAAAAACAAATGCAAAGTCTGTTTGTTTCTTGGTTTGTCTTTCAATCAGGCAGCTACGAGACAACTAATCAATGTGATTTTTGCATGGGTGTATATAGTTGAGGTTTTATCTCGAAATTTCCGTGAGGTTTAAAACATAGTAAACCTAGTTGCTCGAAAAAGCAAATTTAAAATATGTATGTAGTTAATAAATTGTATAAGTTGTTAATTTCCAAAATACATTTAAAAAGTTACTAGTTCAATTACCCCACGTATTTAGGGGTTAGGTTAAATCACGGTTAGTTGGTTATAACTACGACGAAATTGAAATAGAATCCATTTAACCACCGAGAAAATGCAGTTTTAGCGTGAACTTAAGAGATTACTTAAGTTATGAAACATACAGAGGCGTAACTATAGGGTGGCATGAAGGCAAAATGCCACGGGCCTCCAGCTGGCAGGGGCCCCCGGTCAGAGAGGGCCGGAAGCACAAGATGATCATAACAAAATTAAAATTGATATAAACTAAACTCTTTGGGACAAGAAGAAATGTTACGCACAGTGGTAGATTTACCAAATGGCTGATTTGACTGGAGCCTAGGGCAGCAGATTTTAGGGGTGGCGAATTTGGGGCCAAAATTTTTATTTATGTCTTACAGAAATTAAAAAGATACATATTTGTAATACCTAAATGTCATTAGGTCCACAAACACATTTTAAAATAACCCCAATAACAATTACTAAATAGTTGGTAGGGCCGACCGGCGCATACAAACGCAAGGTCTCAAGCGCCAAAAGTACAGGACTAGATATGGCGCAGTGCAGAATAAAAAATTTCGCGCTCACTTCGTTCGTGAAAATGTCACTTTTCTGTTGCTATTGTAGGTGCCAAGAATGGACTACTAAGTGCCGTAATGCAATCATAAAAAATTTCGCGCTCGCTTCGCTCGCGAAAATGTCACTTTTATGTTGCTATTGTGGGTGCCAAGAATGAACTACTAAGTACCGTAATGCAATCATAAAAAATTTCGCGCTCGCTTCGCTCGCGAAAATGTCACTTTTATGTTGCTATTGTAGGTGCCAAGAATGAACTACTAAGTACCGTAATGCAATCATAAAAAATTTCGCGCTCACTTCGCCCGCGAAAATGTTGCTTTTACGTTGCTATTGTAGGTGCTAAGAATGGACTACTAAGTGCCGTAATGTAATCATAAATACAATACGCTCCGAATTAAAGGTTATTAGAAAATCAAGTGATTGTAATTGCGTTTGTATGTACCTACTTCACGTAGTGATTTATGAAAAAATAAAAAATACTATCTCATTGGGTGAGCTTCTTTATATTGGGCGAGGGAGGGCCCCATCCGATGAATTTGCCACGGGCCTCAAACGGTATAGTTACGCCTCTGGAAACATACCTCACCTATATTGATGAACATCGAAGCTTTTAAACTTTCAATGAATTTCTAGATATTTTAAACTAGGTCATTGTCTCCCGACCTTAGTACTTGTCTTGTCTAAAAGCATCGGCGTCTTTGTTGCTTTATGACGGCATTTTATCGTCGTAAGCCTTTTTGTGGTCTTTGGTGGTTTTCTTACTTAATCTTCTTAAATATATAAAAGGAAAAGAGTGACTGACTGACTGACTCACTGATCAGCAAAGGCATAGCTCAAACCACTGGACGAATCAGGCTGGGAGTACAGATAGGCTATTATGACTATTTTTTCACCATGATACCTATTTTAACTTTTTAATTCAACTACACCAATACTAAAAAAAAATCACGTGAAACGGTCCAGAAATCGTGGAGAAATCGGTGGAAAGATACCGACCGAATTCAGAACCTTCTGCTTTTTTGGAAGTCTGTTAAAAATAAGTAAATGTTTGCTGGTAGATTTCCTCATAAAACTGGAAAAAAATACAGGATAAAGCAAAAATTACAAAATCAAAGTTTGGAGTCTTATTTTTAAGTTATATTATCTATGATTTGATATGAATGAGAATCCGTAATAATAGAATTAATAAAGAGAATGTCAAACTAATGAACTGAAACCTTATTCAAACCAACCAGGCTATTTTCTAGAGGAACTTTAAAAATAGTTTCACGATAACGTGTTTGCTAGTCGCTGGGAATTAATCGAGCATAGACGCACACAAAAACTAGTTTTCAATAACCAAAGCTTCGCGAGCAAAAACAGTAATTTCTTCGGTTTGGCCATTCTTTCACGTGGTAGTTTGAGCGCATTCAATTTAAAACGATGGCAAAAACGTAAATTGACCGTAGCTGATCCATCTCGGTTAGAATTGTGTGGATAGATCACCTTTTTGCTCCTTTTATTTTTACCTGACGTGGAAGAATGCGCGTCGTTTGACGAACAGTCGTGGCCTTTGGAGTTCCTAAAATTAATGCTTCTGCGAAACCGTGGGTTTATTATTTGAACTTATTTTAGCTCAGTGGTTTTAGTTAACAGAAAGTATTATATGGAATTTTGGTATCGTGTAAGTACACGCTAGATTTTGTAATTTTGGTTCCTTTTATCCGAGCGTAAAGATATTTTGTTTTTCAGAAATCGGCTTTTAATAAATTATATGTAACTAGCTTTTGCCCCCGCGACTTCGTCCGCGTGAAATTAGATTTTGGGGTGGAATTTTCGAAAACTGTGACACACGTACTTCTTTATTTTTAACTGAAAGCTCTAATACCAACTTTGATGGAAACAGCTTGAAAAATGACGGAGTTTCATATAAACTTCCATCCCCTATTTAAACCCCTTAGGGGTGGAATTTCCAATAATCCTTTCTTAGTGTGCGCCTACGTCATAAAAGGAACCAACTGTAAAAATTTCAAGTTTCTAACTTCAGTAGTTTAGGCTGTGCGTTGATATCTCAGTCAGTCAATCAGTCAGTCAGGACTTTGAATTTTATATATATAGATTACTAGCATATGTCTCTGATCAAGTACTAACCTAGCTTTTACCATTTTCGACCTGACACCGATATAAATCTATTATACCTACCAAGTTGCGTTTGTCACAGGAATTCCGCTTAATTGCCACTATAAAACCGTAAGCTGTATAGCTAATTATGGCATAACGAAGAAATGGTTTGCATTCAATAGCCAACGGTACATTCATAGTTTTCCCAATACCTATTGCCTAGGGTATTGTTCTATTGCCTAGGGTTACAGTTGTAGATTTTTTATTAATTGAATTCTGTAATAATTAAGAAAGTAGATAAGTACAATAATTAATTAATTATCAGAACTTAAAAGCCCATTAATAATGTTATAATATGTAACGTAATTATATCTGGTTTTTGATTAAACATTATAGAATTTAATTCTTTTATTGATGCCAAGGATATTTTAATTGTATTAAGGGCAAATAAAGAAAAGACATGGTATTAAAAAGTTCAGCTATAATAAACGTAAAAATTCTTCTTCGATTTCTCCAGGATCCCATCATCAAATCCTAATAACAATGGGACCATCTGGGGAGTACACCCTTTCAAAAAAAAAAGAATTTTCCGAATCATTCCAGGCGTCTTTTGAGTAATCGGGGAACATACATAAAAGAGTCCGACGAATTGAGAACTTCGTCCTTTTTGGAAGTCGGTTAAAAATAAATTGCGATGGCTTCCATAAAATTCTTATCCAATTAATGCTTAAACTCAGTTTGCGGTTGTGTTAAGCCGAATTTTATTTTAGTATACGTAATCTTTATTGCGTAAGTTCCTTACAAATTGGTGTTAAATCTTAAGCTCGCTGCATACGTAACGTGCACGGGACGTGGACGGGACGTGGCCCGGACGTGGTTAGTAAACACGGACGGGAATTTTTAATGCATACGCAACGTGGCAATAACTCAGAACTAACGTGCTAGTGATGTGAACAAGGAAAGATGGATTTTTCTAAGATTGTAGCGAGCTAACTTGGAAGGGGTATAGCAGTGTAAATACAACCCATACCCCTAATCGGTTTTTACACGCCATCGTGTCGAAACGTTAAATCGCTTGGCGGCACGTCTTTGACGGTAGGGTGGTAACTAGCCACGGCCAAAGCCTCCCACCAGGCCAGACCAGAGACAATTTAGAAATTATAAATTCCTAAATTGCCCCCGCCGGGAATCGAACCCGAGACCTCTCAGTTATAAGACCACAGCGCTCACCACTGCGCCAGGGAGGTCGTCAAAGGTTGATACTATATACCTATTGATTTGAGCATAAAAAGTTCAACTGTAATTATTATTACATATTAAAATATAAGTAGAGATACCAATGCAATAAATTAATAAAATAAATCTGACCGTTTTCAGTGAGTGATAGTTCGACTGCAATTTTACGCCACAGATAATTTTTATATTTGGTGTCTAAATACTTTCAATGATCGTACACACTCAATTAGTTTTTCCATTCGTCCATTTTTGCTTCGAAGGTAAATACACAAACATCACTACTTAGCTCTCCGGAGCGAACGGGGCGACTGTGCATACGCAGCGGAATCACGCACGGGACGGGGCACGTGCGGGACGGGACGTGCTAAACATCGTCGCCGACGATATTTTTCCCGTTCCGCGCGTGGCACGTTCCCGTCCCGTCCGTGCTCCGTGACGTATGCACAGTCGCTTACATTTTCTATGAAACGATGTTTCCAAAACTCCACGTCCCGTCCCGTCCACGTCCCGTCCCGTCCCGTGCACGTTATGTATGCAGCGGCCTTTAGTAAATGGGATCCAGAATTAATTTCGTTCAATTATTTAGTATTCGTTGAAACGTGCTTTAGACGCTTTACGGAGAATCGATTACAGCAGAACAGAATATATCAATCAACTACTTTAGCTTTGAGAAACGGATTTTACATTATTTAACTAGCTTTTACGTGGCTTCGCTCCCACCGTCTGTTTAAAGAATTTCGAAGTGGTGATTTCTATACAAAATTACCAATTTTTGATTTCCAGTTGTTCTTTTGGGGGTTTTCTATTGTTTTTGTGGTTTTTAAACCACCCTGTATTAAAGCGAACAAAACAAGAAAAAATTCAAATCGGTCAAGCTGTTTTTGAGTTTTAGCCAGACTAACGAACAGCAATTGATTGTAATATATAATATGAATAGATTGTAATGCTGTAACCAAAGATTTCAGACTAGTAACTAAGACATTTCACCAAATAAGATAGCTCATAAGATGTACATATACGAGTAAAAGCTTTATTTAATACATAATCCGTAAAAATAAGTACATAGTTTAAAAGTTCCACGAGTTCAAAGACTAGTACAGAAAGTCGTAAATGCTCGGACCTGTGAAACTTTGAAACAGTTTAACGGGAACCTGACAAACTTAAGTCGCAGATATTAATTTCTAGAGTGTGTCTACAAAATGTCATTTTCCGGGATAAAAGGTAGCTTATGTCATTCTCCAAGACCTCAATTATACCCATAAATAAATTAACATCGATCCGTTGCTCCACTGCTTTGTGATTGGAGAACCAACCAACAAACGTCATTCTCTGATTGATTAGTATATTATAAACGTACGTATGGAGTATTTTGGCCACTTTCTTAGGAATAACAAGTACGACCTCCTGCAGCTCATCATATAGGGAAAAATAGCCTGATCGTTGATCCGTGCAGCAGTGTCCAAGGTGCAGAAAGCACTAATGGTTGTCAACCTCCGATAGGAGACGGCACTAATACAAGAAGAAGAAGAATTATAAACGTCAAAATTCTTTTTACAAAACCGACTTCAAACGCCACTACAAAGTATATCAATTGTGCCTGTAAAATTTGAAGAGTTTCCTCGATTTCTCCAGGTTCCCCTCATCAGATCCTGACCTGATGACAATGGGACCACCTAAAAAGTATACGCTTTCAAAGAAAAGAATTTTCAAAATCGGTCCAGGCGTCTTCGAGTAATCGGGGAACATACATAAAAAAAAAGATTTCGACGAATTGAGAACCTCCTCTTTTTTTGGAAATCGATTAAAAATAAAAATCAAACTTTGTATGTATGGGACGCGTCTCGAAGAAAACTTCTGGTTATTATATTCGACAGCGTTTTGATCTAAATAGAATTTAGACACAATTTGTACCTTTAAAGTGGTTAACAAGACTCATTGTCATGTTTCAAAATGTTAAATTAATGAAATATTACACTCACCGTATTGATATATTGCTTGTTCACGTCGCTAAGTGCTTCCTTATTTGGTGTGACAACTGAGAAGTGCTAAATACCTCACAATCAATTTGAGAGCGATTCGGGGTCGCCCTACATCAATCAGTGGGCGGAGTGAGATGGATGGGACCAATAACTGTTGTCAGGGCTTGTTCTTGTTATACTCGATTACTAGCTGATGCCCGCGGCTTGGCGTGGACTTATTTTTCAAAAATCCCGCGGGAACTCTTTGATTTTCCGGGACAACAAGGAGCCTATGTTACTCGCCCGGTCCTCAACTACAACCGCAAAAAATTATGTCTGTGGAGGCGTGATTGAAGGATAAACCAACAAACACACTTTCGTTTTATAACACTTTATAATATTAGGAAGGATTTTGAATATTAGATTAGGCTTATGATAGTTTTAAAGTAATATTGCGTTTTTACTAGTTAATTGGATAAATACACTAGCGAATTGGGATTTTGACCTGTAACGTTTTAAGTGGGATAATAAATAAATATAATTCAAACGTTAAAATTCTTTTTACAAAACCGACTTCAAAAGTATTATCAATCCGGGCGTCTTCGAGTAGTTGGGTAGAACATACATAAAAAAAAGATTCTGACAAATTGAGAACTTCCTCCTTTTTTGGAAGTCGGTTAAAAATACAGTACAAATCGGAGCTGAGCTGTGGATCGTTTAGAACACTGTCTACGACGACGACTGTGCTGAGAATTTCTTGACAGAAAAACCCAATACATTTTTTGACTTCCGCGTCCGTCTCTCTACTAAGCCAATATTTTGCTGTGCCCCAACGGGGTTCTAATGTAAAGGGTGGTCTCTAGTTTTAAGAATCATTGTACCTATGACATTGGAATGCAAAAAATAAATGAATATGAATATGAATATGACTCGACCCGGGAATGGCACCCGGGACCTCGCGAACTCGCTAACCACTAGACCGACGTTTCGGACTGTACAATGGAAGCGAAAAATATGGCTCACTCTTTGAAGAACGCGGTCCATTGTTTGAAGTTTTAAATTGCGGTGTTGTGCCGCCATAGCTTTTAAGGTTTCGCTGTGGTGCGATAAACTGTATTTCTGAGAATAACTTTAAATAATATTTGAGTAAATAATCTGTTACTTTGTTATTTTCTTTTTCTGCACGACTTAAAAATATTGCGACATTCATCGTTCGACGTTTTTATGGTTCCTTACCCACAGGGTGCCAATCCTGTGGCACCCACAGGAGCCTATTGCTTAGCTTCCGCTGTCCATTCGTTCGTTCGTCCGTTCGTCTGCCAGCGAGCTGTATCTCATGAACCGTAATAGGTAGGTAGATACGTGGAATTTTCACAGAATGTGTAATGTGTATTTCTACTGTCGCTATAACAACAAATAATTTAAAAAAATAAAGTTAAAAATTAAAGAGGGTCCAATTTCCATTCAAATAAACTTTTGTTTTTGCTCGATCTTAATATTAGCTGGTGTTAAATCTTGTACGACTTAACCCTTAGTTCCCCTTAGGAACCCTTAGTTCGGTTTTTTTAAACTAAATTAAATGATACCTACCCTTTGCATGAGGACAGATTTTTTCGTCAGATGTGAGGTCAAAGTTTCTGTTTTTTTATTTTATTTTGTAAATTGCGTCAAAGATCAATGAAGTCTACTTGTTTTTATTAACCGAAAAATGATTTTTAATCAAATCTTATTTGTTCGAAGGCTATGGAGTAAAACTGATTTAAAAATCAATTTAAGTTTTGCCATCTTTTGTTGTTGTGCCCAAAGAAAAATAACTTTCCTAATACCTGTTTATTTAAACCGCTTTATCCTCGGCCTCTATTTAAATTTATTGAAGAAAACTGGGTTGATTGTGTCTAAAGACACGATTGTCCGATTTAGAAAATGATAATGTCTATTTCGACTTCAACAAGCTAACTTGAAGTGCATTCAACTTGCAAGTAAGACTACGAAGTTCGACTAATTTACCAACGTCGAGTTACCTTTAATCGAGGAATAAATTGGGTATTCTGACAGTTTTGTATTGAAAATTCTGTCAAAAAGAATGTCCTCCCGGCTTCCGTTTTTCCAACTAACTATAATGTGGGCGGGTTTTTAAATCAAGAGTGAATAGGCGTCTTCTTGGCAAGCGCGCACCTTTTTGGGCTGCGTCTTCACTTACCATCAGGTGAGATCGCAGTAAAGAGCTAGTCTATATATTTAAAAAAATCCAAGGAAAGCATCGTGAGGAAACCTGCAGGCCCGAGAACTCTACATAATGTTTTCAAAAGTTGTGTGAAGTCTGCGAAATCCGCACTTTGCCAGCGTGGTGGCAAAAAGCTAAAACCTTCTTATTCCGAAGATGGATTGAACTGATAATGAAGACTGGTAATATGAATGAATGAAGGGTTCGTTTCTTGGTTTTTCCAGCAATAACGCCGCAACAGAGCTAACTTGTAAAGGTATTTTTTATTCGATGACAAGATAGTCCTTGACTGCGATCTCACCTGATGGTAAGTTACGACGCAGTCTTAGATGGTAGCAGGCTAACTTGGAAAGGGCATACCCCTAATCGTACCCCTATGGGCCATCGTGCCGAAACGCTAAATGGCTTGGCGACACGTCTTTGACACGTAGAGAGTTTGCATAAAACCTAGATAGATGTTTTATCGTGGCGTTGATGAATTTATTCAAAACGAGCTGATGCTCACGTCTTCGCCCGTGTGGATTTAAGGTTAAAGAATATTTCAAGGAAATGTACTAGATAGGCTCAGACATCCAGGAAACGACCTACAGAACAGGAAATAAGGTCTTAGCAACGACGTGGGTCGGTATGACCCAGAAATGAATGTGCAGAATCTACAACACTGGTGTTGCAATATATGTTTAAACTTAAAAATGCATGTCGTATGTAAGAAGTTTAAATGCGTCTACATTGTCTATGGTGGTCTTAATTTTATTCTTCTTATCTACGTCGCCGATACGGCTGGCTCCTAGATGCTATCCTAACAAATATTCCACAAGGAAGATCAAAACAACTGGTTTATGGCAAAATAGTGAGCCTCAAAAGCCCAAAGGTTAAAGGTGCGGACTGACTCAGCTCGATTGGATAAACGTTTGGATCTTGTACCATGCAATTGTTGTCCAATCTTCTATTTTTAATGCATCATTGCCTTGCTGATATTTTAAAAGATTCACTCATTTCGGCTTGTCATGTTTAACGAAAATTGATTTACTTTCGACGGGCCGTAACACTAGTGCTACACGTATCGGTGCCCCCCGATATGAACTTTGAATAAAGGGCTTCAAGGGTTCTTTAATAACGAAAAAACCGACAGGGGTTAACAGGACATGATGGAGGCAAAAGGCACTTATCTGTTCAGAATGAGTTCGCCCAACAAACGGGGTCGTGAATATATTATAGTCTGGTTCTCTGAAGTACCCATATTTTCTCCACTTGTCCTTCAAAGTGGTAGGTCATCTGGTTTCCCACAGGCTCGTGTAGGGCACATACTTCACGGATGGCCTCGTTTAATAATTCACGTTAACTGTCTCTGATTTGCAACCGGAGCCAAACTTTAATGCCTTGCTATCCGCTGTGGGTTTTGGATATACCATTTGGAAGTGGGGGTTATAGAGAAGCTTAAAACTACTGAATTATTCAATTTTCGGCTAGTAACCCTTATTTTCATTTACTAATAAATTATGATACTATGACATTATGGGTCAGTCCCATAATTTCATAGTGTCATAGTATCATGGGTTTAGCTGTGCGTTGATAGATCACTCAGACAGTCAGAAACCTTCTTTAATATATATATAGCTACTCGTGCTGATTCACTCACTCACTCATTGATCACCTCTCCTGTAAAATTTTGTATGGAAAAATTTTTTTTCACTCACAGTTTCGTATAGAGGACAAAAATTCATTCGGAGGAAAAATATGGAGAGAGCTGATGATTGAGGATTTCGGAGACGGGTGAGGAGCACCGGCCAGGGTATCGAAGATAGGTGGGGTGTGTTCAACCAAATGTCACTCGAAACTTCATCCAATTGGCAGAGAGCCGAAAAAAAATTCCAAAATGGCGGATTCAAGATGGCGGCCATACAAATTTTGTTTGAGTCTATCTCAGAGAGTATAAGAGATGGAAGAGTGATTTCTTGGAAAAAGATGATCAGGACCCGAAGGTCTACTTGATGAATAGAAAAAAAATTCAAGATGGCGGAATTTATTTTTTTCCATACAAAATACATGCAAGACTTTAATTGGTTCTTTTTCAAGATTTCTGATGGTTTCGTAGAGAGGACAAAAATTAATTCGGAGGAAAAATATGGAGAGAGCTGATGGTTAAGGATTTCGGAGACTGGTGCGGAGCACGGCCAGGGTATCGAAGATAGGTGGGGAGTGTTCGAACAAAAGTTACTCGAAACCTCATCCAACTGGCAATGAGCTGAAAAAAAATACCAAAATGGCGGATTCAAGATGGCGGCCATACAAATTTCGTTGGTATCTATCTCAGAGAGTATAAAAGATGGAAGAGTGGTTTCTTGGAAAAAGGTGATCAGGACCCGAAGGTCTACTTGATGAATAGAAAAAAATTCAAGATGGCGGATTTTTTTTACTTCATACAAAATAAAAGCAAGACTGATACGGATTTTCAAAATTTCTGATGGTTTCGATAGAGGACCAAACTTCATTTGGAGGAAAAATATGGAGACAGCTGATGATTGAGGATTTCAGAGACGGGTGAGGAGCACGGTCAGGGTGTTGAAGATAGGTGGGAGGTGCTCGAACAAAAAACACTCGAAACCTTATTCAGTTGGCAGAGAGCCAAAAAAACCTCCAAAATGGCGCATTCAAGATGGCGGCCATACAAATTTCGTCGGTGTCTATCTTAGAAAGTATACAAGATGGAATAGTGGTTTTTGGAAAAAGATGATTAAGACCCAAAGATCTACTTGGTGAACAGAAAAACCGCGGTTCGCTTTAGCGAGCCGCGCACCCACGCGCCCTACTAGTCTTTTATATATTTAGATAATCTTCGCGTCTTTATTTATTATTTCTCAGAGGATTCTCGGAGGCGTCAAGAATTAATTGGATCTATTCTATTTTTTTTATTTTTATTCTATGACAAGAAAGCCCTTGACTGCGATCTCACCTGATGGTAAGTGACTATTTCTCAGAGGATTCTCGGAGGCGTCAAGAATTAATTGGATCTATTCTATTTTTTTTTTTTATTCTATGACAAGAAAGCCCTTGACTGCGATCTCACCTGATGGTAAGTGACGATGCAGTCTAAGATGGTAGCGGGCTAACTTGGAAGGGGTATAGCAGTGTAAATTAAACCCATACCCCTAATCGGTTTCTACACGCCATCTTGCCGGAACGCTAAATCGCTTGGCGGCACGTTTTTGACGGTAGGGTGGTAACTAGCCACGGCCAAAGCCTCCCACCAGAAAATCTATGATATAATTCTATTATTGTGCATTTTCTATAGCTATAATATGTCCGCAGTGTACGGATGCTTTACGGCGCGGGTTATTGATTGGCACGAAGCAAGGTGTTGCACCCAAACGCAATGCCCCAATATTATAAGTGGTCGGCCCTGATTCGCTTCACCCTTTTGTTATTTTGTTGGTTCACAACTCATATTGATTTGATACGATTCTGTTACAATTTTATTTTTTTATAGTTTTAAGGGAAACAAATTGTTCTGCTGAACTTCAGTAAGTGACATTCGAAAAGGTTAAGCAAACTTTTAATGTTTTTGTGGATGAACCTTTTTGCATCATCTCACATACTCAAAGATCATCTCACAATGTTCAAGAGTAATATTTTAAGTGCCAATTTAACCAACATCGAACGACGCTAACCGAAGAATAAATTGGGCGATCTGACAGTTTATGTATTGAAAATTTGTCAAAATATCTTTTTTATTTGTGCCTTTTTTAAACTACTTGACATTGGCGAAGTGCATTGGTTTGGCACTAAAAAAATCCATTGATCAAAGAAAAGAAGAAGAATATTTATTTTACGTTAGTAAAATAAATATTCTTCTTCAGACCTAAGGAGAAAATATTTAATTATTGTATCTTCATTCTTCTTGTTTCGTCAATATATTGATATTGTCACTGTCTGTGTCCTATATCTCATTGTTGAAGGTCGTGACACTTCCATTAATCATATTTAAGGGTAACAGTTTTCTTAGGATAATGCGGGGACTCCCAAAACCATCCGCATGTTGACAATAATGGGACTATCCTAATCTTACCCTAGCCCGAACCTCAAACGTTGATAATTTTATAGAGGTAACGTTAAATTCAATTACTAACGGCTTCAAATTCTAGTTTGAAGTCTATTTCAATTGACTATTTTCATTAAAATGTAACTGTATTTGCTTTTGTTAACACGGGTAACAGCAAGTCATGTCAATTATTTTGTTGTGTTTGTTAATTTATTTCACAAATAGTTTCAAGTCATGCGTTACCATTTGCTCCGCATATTGGTTTACCGTTTTAGTATACGAGTATGCCCCGAATGGTATTGAAGTCAAAGTCGTACTTTACCTTTCGTTTCTGTATTAAATCCATTATTGAAATTGGAAGGTGAAATATCCACCTGGAATGAAGAGATCCTTGATCGAAAGTGAATTGTGACAACGTTCACTTAAATAAATATTCTTCTTACTGGATGACATTTTTTGCCGCAATGCCAGAAGGAAGGACTATTACGATTTTAGCCGTCTATGCATTGTATGTGTCTGTTTACGTATATTCCACCGTAGCGCCTAAACCGCTAAGCCGATTTTGATGAATAAGGTGTAAATCGATTCGTTAGGTCCTGGTAGCATACGGTACATTGTATACGAAATAAAAATCAATAAGACGGATGCTATGTCCAATATTCCGTACAGTCCTTTTAAACTGTGGATATTGAATAGAAGCAGGTGAATCGTACCACCTTGCAGATTTTTCTAGTTTGACGGATTACATATATGAAACTGACCTCCTTTTTTAGAAGTTGGTTAAAAATCAAACAATAGAGTCAGAGACTAACAATATGCTGGGCTCTTTGAAAAAAACGTGATCCATTGTTTGCAGTTTTAAATTGCAGCGTTGCACCGACACCTAATGCTTTTAAACTTTTGAATGATGTGCCATTTAAGCGATCTATTTACGGACGTTAAATTGAATACTTTCTTTATGGATAACTAACTTTTGCTCGCGACTTCGTCCGCGTGGAGTTAAGTTTAAAAAATCTCGCGGGAGCGATGAGTTTTTTCGGGATTAAAGTTAGGTTGCCTATGTCACTCCTGAATAATGACCATTCATAAAATCAAGTTGATACTATCTATACTATTATAATAAAGAGGGAGCGCGAATTTTGTGAGTTTGTATGTATGTCCGGAGCAAACTTTGGAACCATCGCACCTATTTCAAAAATTCTTTTACCAATTCAAAGGTACATTATTTCAGATGGTTATAGGCTATATATTATGCACATAAAGTATTATGGCTAGATATTATGTGCAAATTTATTAAGGAAGTCGGAAATTTTTTTGAATCTTAAACGTTTTCAAGGCGTGCGCTGGGTCATATACTGCTATTGGATGAAAATGATGTATGGGTGAATTGTTCCTCTTAAAAAGTTCTAAAAAAAAGTCCGCGATAGCATATGTCTATCTTCTAAGAATAACTTACAGTGACCATTTCTATCTTTCAAATTTTGATTAAAAATAATGAATTATTTTCGAAGGTTCTTTAACCGATGCGATGTCAATCCTTATCTAAATAAATATGTTTATTATCGTAAGTATTTAGTTTAAAACATATTTGCCCTTTACACTATACAATTTAAATAAATTTCATAGGAGTTATCGGAAAATTAAATTAATATGTGTCGGCCGGCGCGGGGGCGGTGCACGGCGGCGGGTTTCGGCGCGGCAGATTCCTCTGGTTCCTGTGGTGATTTTATTTACAATCGTCTCCTATAAGAAGCTCTGTGCGATCAGTCCCGTAAAAACAAATATGTATTTAAATTTTCAACCCGGACGAAGTCGGCGCGGGCTTCTAGTTATATATGCGAGGAATGAAACCCGTAGTGACTTTCAACGTTTAATCCGAGAGAATGACAAACTACCTACTTACAAAAATAATCAATCAACCTACATTACACCTCCACCCTTAAATCTATCTTACTCCTATTAACAAATCAATTAATCAAACTAAACCATACTTTTGTACTGGCTTCCTTAAATGTCTAGGCCTAAGAACAGGTCTAGGGACATTCACGGGTGACGGCGGTTCCTCGCCCTTTGCCTCAGAGTCAGAATGAGCTGGCTCTGTGGAAACCGCAGGTAGATTCTCGCTGGAAAGGGAGACCGGCACCCTGATTACGTAAAAATTTGCAACAACAACAGCAATAGCAACGCGACAGCGATCGGTCGCAAAATGTCACTAAAAATCGTATTACGGAAGCCAATCGAACGTCTATTGCTCACGTGTCGATACTAGCGCCACTCGCGATAGAACGGCAATAGATGTAAACAAAATACACAGTTTTTATCGTCGTCAGCGGTTGAATTGTTATATTTTTTATTTGTTTTGTGTTGTGGTCTGTGGTAAAACCCTCTCGAAGTATTTGACTTCCTTTCTTCTCCATCAAGCATCTCTAAAGAAGAAAAGTACATTTTGCAATAGGCGAGCAATAGACGTGCGATTGGGTTGCGTAATACGAATTTTAGTGACATTTTGCAACCGATCGCGTAGTGATTGCTGTCGTGTTGCTACTGCTGTCACTATTGAAATTTGACGTTTGAGAAGTGACGTTTGACAGCAGAAGTGACGTTTGACAGCAACGATTGCGCAATTTACGCCTGTCGCGAACCTGTCGCGAGATACGTAATAACCCTGCCGATCATTAGCGCCCGGACTCTCTTCCCTTGGAACTTCTGGATTATACTCGTATGTGTTGATCCACCTATATTTAAGTTGATCCACATGCCTTTTGATAGGTGAACCGTTTTCCCCTATCACGATATAATGCCGCGAACCTATCTCTTTTTCTACCCGACCTTTTTCCCATTTTCTCCCTCCTGTAAAACTTTTCGCCCAGACGTTGTCGCCAACGTTGAAATCTCTATGACTTCCCCCTGCACTAATAAAATCTGTCTACATACAAATCCCAGCTGTCCTTGCCTACGTCAAAGATTCCAATTTTTCAGCTCATTGATGGAGATTTTTATATAATCACTCGCGCACTGCACTATAAAATACACACGCAATACTATTTCCCGATTTAATCGTCGCCAAAATATTATATATGCGAGGAATGAAACCCGTAGTGACTTTCAACGTTTAATCCGAGAGAATGACAGACTACCTACTTACAAAAATAATCAATCAACCTACATTACAGATACGTTGCTTCGTTGCTGCGTGACTGAAGGACAAACCAAATTATCGACAGTTAAAAGTCCTACCGCTAGTAAAAACCGCGAATTTGTGCTCATGAAGACCGCAATTTACATATACATATGTAGGTAGATTCTCACATATAAGGTCATAGGAACGCCCTCCAACCTTGCAAGCTCGAAAATAAAAACAATCAGGTACTGAAGAGTGAATATCTACATATTACGGCCCGTGTGCTGTTGAATATGCATCCATTAACTAGGCGTGCCATACCTTCGCTAGTGTGCTGTTATATTATTTTTCAAGGTATTCTCCATCCAGTAATCCAGTAATCTAGTAATCTGGTTCATGTCATATTTTTAATATTAGAATGGGTTGTACTATAGTGCATAAGTATATCTTGTCTTTCCGAGTTTAGTCCGTTTGATATTATAACAACATACCAAATTACTTTGAAAGTTTGTTTCTTAGTTAGTCCTAAAATCACTCAATCGACTTATGGTTGAAGACCTTACGAGATTTATACCAGAAAGTTAACGGTTTCCACAGCTTTTTTTTATGATTATCGATGATTCCCAGTTTATAGCGTGTGAATCTGCTGAAACTAAGATCCCTTTGAGTATTTAACATAAGCTTCTTCATCAGTTTATATATATAGTATATGCGTCCATTGGTGGATGTAAGTCTTTTCAAATTCGAATTCAAAATTATTTATTTCGTGTAGGCCAACTTTTAGCTCTTATGACACGTCATGACTCTACCACCGGTTCGGAATGCAGATTTTGCTACGAAGAGTCGGCAAGAAACTCAGTAGCAGTAGTAGCAGTAGCTCTTTTCATAATGCATCACCAAACACTTTCTCTCGCCTTCCTGCACCCGCTTCACACCACTTTCTTGAGGATGAAGTTATTAGTCTTCGGCATTTAAATATTGCCGTAAAGAAATTAAAGATAGCGATTTTAATTTCTACACGTATGTTCGGTACAACCTTGTCGTATCGAGTGTAAAGGGCAATTGAGATTAATTATACAGTATCTACATATGTATACGAGCCGATGAACGTGCATTCATTAACATGGTGTCTTGAGTCTTGACTTGCTAATTCGCTGACACGTGTCTTCAGCAAGTTATCAAGGGACTTTAGTGCGTGGGATTTTGTAATTTGTACACATTTTGCTGACACATGTCTTCAGCAAGTTGTTTACTGTATTGGATTCTGTAATTTACATCAATAGTAAGAGTATTAAGGCAACATTATATCAAACAGCTTATATACTCGTACTATCATCACTGTTTCACCACAACCAGGTTTTGTTGAATGTTACTCAGTCACTAATTGTGTGGTAGATAATGGATGGTGAATGAGGGTACCAGAGATACTGGTATAGCTATCAGAATCGCGAAGCTAAAGTGCCACTGATCGAGCTAAATAGGTGAAACGGTAGTCGTTTGCCAACCCATGGTGCTGAAATGGACTTCATACTGGAAATCACCTAAAATCAATTTCCTAGTGCGCACATGTTAGCCTTACTGGTCTGGTAATCTAGCTGTAGTTCTGGTAGGAACACCTTGTTTGCCTTTGTCATTGAGCTTGAATATTTCCTCAGTATGGAAATCACTACATCTGCTGCTGTAATTATTTGTGATCGATTTAATTTGTCGCAGTGCTTCACTTGAAAAAATGTTGACGAATGATTGGATAATATTTCCTTATAAATCCGCCAAAGACAAGCTATTTTGGAACCTGTCCAAAGGTACTTATCATGCATCTACATCGTATTACGTATAATACATTTATTAGAGTGAGTGTCAAAGTGAGTGAGTTCAGAATGTTGATTTTTGAGTATTTAGATATTGTGTAAAGTTTACTGGAATGTTGGAGCTACGTATGAAAGATAGATTAAGCCTGGCAATAGACGTCCGATTTTGTTTCCGATTGTCTGATCAGGCAACCGGATCGTATTTACTCGATACACATCCGATTTTTCCGTCAGGCTTTTTCTGAACTCAGTCGTTCCCGAGCTATCATCCCGAGTGCTTGCGTTTGGAGCAAAGCAGAAGAAAAGAAGATGGATGACGAGTTAATAGAAATAGAAATATTTTTTATTCAAATAAACTTTTACAAGTACTTTTGAATCGTCACTCTATGAAATGAATCATCCAGTGAATCTACCACTGGTTCGGAATGCCGTTCCTGCCGAGAAGAGCCAGCAATAAACTCGGCGGTCGCTCTTTTCAAAAAAAAATTTTTTTACAATAGGTAACAAAACTATGCTATATATACAGTGTTTCCACAATAAAGTTTCAAGAATGCAAAACAATTCAATGCATGTTAAGACAGGCAGGCAAAAGCAGACCCATTCCCGTTGGTGGCACCCGTTCACAAGCATGACGCAGGATCCAGCCATTGCTTCGCTCAACCATATTTGAGGGATCGTAACAACCCGCACCACACGACACCACCACAGAAATTTTAAAGACAGGAAAGAGAAAGAAGAAAAAACGTCGCTATTGGATTCATCCAATCAATTTGACAAGACTTACTGAGAGTCATTTCTATTTAAAACATCCAAAATAATTCATAATAAAAATAATTTTATTATTATGAATTATTTTATTTTATTATTTTATTTTTATTTTTTTTCATAATTTTCGCCCAATATTCGAACCACAACGATGCGTCCACACAGTGTCAGCGCTAGATTTTTTGGGACCTAAAAATCCCAATAAGCAAAATTCCGCCCTAAATTTGGGGCTAAAAGCCCTAAGTTGGGAACCCTGACTGGCAAAATCGGAAGGAGTAACCGGATGTCTATTTTGTCTCATACTAAAAGTATGTAGACCGCGCCTTCAGACAATCGGACCGGCAGTAAAATCGGAAACGCCTCGCGCCCGTTTCCGACTCGGACGTCCGATCCGGCCACCGGATCGGACGTGTATTGACTGTTCATACAAAGTAATGGCTTCAATGCCTTCCGGTAGCCTGATCAGGCTACCGGATCAGACTATCGGATGAAAAAACCTGACGTGTATTTCCAGGCTTAAGGGCGCAGAAAACTAGTGCAGGAAGGACAAGTTCTCCTACAGACCTTGATTTCCGATTTGACCTCATACCGACATGAGCGTAGGTACATCCATCATAGCTGTCTCCGTCTGAGAGACATTGAGTGTTCTTAGATCGTTTTAATCGTCGCTATTCCTAATGATATGGCCAAAACACTCCAGCTTCGGTAATTTCATGGTTTTTAAGGTTTCAAGATCTTTACTTAGACTCTGTAGTAGGTACAATCGTGTTCTTGACGAAATTCTCAATATTCTTCTAGTTACCCCCAACTCAAAAGCTTCTATCTCTTTACACAGAGTTACCGTAAGTGTCCAGGCTTCCACACCGTATAAAAGAACGGAGAAAACGTAACAGCGTGCGACTCTTACGCGCAATGGAAGGCTGAGATTGCGATCGCAAAGTATCCTGTCCATTTTGCGGAATGCTGCACAGGCTTGTTTAATTCTTGTTGGACTATACAAGGTTAAAACTGGTTCTCTATACCTTGGTGATTGTTCCAGGTGTACATAGCGCTGTTCAAGCCGCTGCGCGTGTCGCGGCGCCAGTTCCGGCGCGTGCTCATGTGCATGCGGAACGTGAGGCACCTGAAGTGCCACGAGCTGTACGCGCACGAGAAGGTCACCAAGGTGGACAGCCTCTCTCTTGTGCTTTCCGGAAAGTGAGTACTTTACACCTCCTGTTGGATAATAGCCGGTGTTACTTTCCATGATACTCAAGGAAAAACCATCGAACCGCAAGACAACTTATAGACTAAGCGCTTCGCCTCCTCGTTCCAAATACGTACCGCTCTAAACAATGCTCTTCCAGCTTGTGTTTACCTACCTTTTAATCAAGAGTGAATAGGCATCATCTAGGCAAGTGCGTTTGATCTTAGTCTTCACTTACCATCAGATGACATTGCAGTCAATCGGTAGTCTATATTAAAAACAAAAAAACAAAATTCTTTTCGTATAATCCTATGCGGGTGCGCTTTTACAGCGCAAGCAATACGTTTTACAAACACATTTTTACTACTATCAGCTATGATTATAGTAGAAGAATTCTATTTTTTCTGAGTTTTCATCTTACATTATTAAATATCAGAATAGTAAATGCTGAGAAAGCGCTGCAAAAAAGCGAATTTCTAACCAATAAAAGCGGAATTCCATCTTTAATCATTTTTCTAGCATTTAAACATACTGCTGCAATTTTTTTACGTTTTATGATATTACTAGATGAAGCCCACGACTTCGTCCGCGTAGCGTCTTTAATTTTCCGGGATAAAATGTAGCCTATGTGTTAGCCTGGGTATGAGCTATCTTCATTCTAAATTTCAGCCAAATCGGTTCATTCGTTGTGGTTGTGGCATGAAGAAGTAACAAATATTTATATTTCACACACATACAAACTTTAGTCTCTACAATATTAGTGTGATAATTTTACAAACATTCTAATTATTAACAACCATAATAAAATTAATAACACCATTTACCGTGACAAAAACTGTGCTAATTGAAATTTAATGCGGAGTATTCAATGATGCCTGAAGAGTTGTATAGAGCGTGACAATGATAAATTACTGCAAACGTAATGCGGTAACGTTTGTACAACCAATTACGTATTCGCTGTGAACAATTAACTGATAATAAAAATGAGCGTGACATATTATTTACCCTTCCAGATAACATAATAAAATTAAATGAAAATAACGTGGGGTTTTCCGGTCCTAATTTACCTATTTCAAAATTGAAAGTTAACAAATTCATCATCCCTTTCAAGTTAGCCCGATACCATCTTATTGTGAAATCTGTAGAGTGAGCTCTGGCTCAGTTCAGACTTAAGATAGAGGTTAAAACGAGACACAAATATGCTCTGACATAAATCTGTCTCGTTTTAACTCTGTCTTGAGTCTGAGCTAAGTGAGAGTGCGGTCTGTAGATTTCAGCCTAAGACTGCATCGCCACTACCATCAGGTGAGATCGCAGTCAAGGACTATCTAGTCATCGAATAAAAAAAAGTAGAAATTGTAAGTCCTCAAACATTTTTAAGACGCTACATTTAATAAAATATTTAGTGGTAAATTCGACTGTTATAATATATTTTTTCCTGATATCACGCATGTTTTACCTAACATAATCAATATTGATTTGGTCAAGTTTGATGGCCAATTTTTTACATTTAGTAGTGCACGAATAAAGTACCGCATACTTTTGACGACTGATAAGATAATTTTCCAAAAGCTTCAATAGCCCAACGGTTAAAGGACTGAAAACTGAATGGTCGCAGGTTCGAATCCCACCCGTTGCACTATTGTCGTACCCACTCCTAGCACAAGTTTTCCGCTTATTTGGAGAGGATAGGAAGATATTAGTCAACTTCAGCTTGGCTAATGTTCTTTTTAAAAAAAAAATTGTCGATTGTTAGCGAAATATTGAAATAGTAAAGATATACAACTTAAATGTATTGAAGGTGGTTTAATAAAGCTAGTTGTAGGTAGTTTGACTTTGTTGACGTCGTAGGCGTCCGTCTGGCGCCGCACGCCGTTAGTATAAATACAGCCGGTTGGACGTTATTAATTCAGTCTCTTCCAGAGACTCATACGGCTATTGGATGCTCCCGCGTCTAGGTCGTAGTATTTGATTGACGGGTGGTGATAGCAATCACGCCCTAATCGAATATATATTACCCGTAGGTTTAGATGAGTGTAATTAATTAAATACCTACTTAGATATGTTTGATAGTTACCCTCACGTTCAGATGGTGGTTTGTCTGACGTGTTGTGGTTAAGTAGATTAGATGTGAGGACAGGGGCCGTTATAAGGGGCGGTTGGAGACGGCTTTAGGTAGGGTTTAAGCGTTTTATTTTTGTGAGTTGATATCAGAAGTGGTATGAACACGTTCACAGTTCAATTATTATTGCCCACATTAAATTTTTGTCAGTTTAAAATCAGTCAAATTAAAACGTGAAATTGCTTATTTGGATCATTAGATAAGGTCAGGTTAGACCGAGCAGTGATAAGAAAGAGGGTTGATGGGGAATGTTGCATCATGGACATTAACATCTTATGTTGCATAGTTAAAGTAATGAATAAATGAGTTTGAATGAAGAACGTCACATTGGATTGCGAGCGCCTGAGCTTGAGAACGAACACTTAAGTGGGCTAAATGTTCTTTAAGTGCAAGTGGTTTTCAATATGACACATCTGTTTCCTAAGTTTGGCTAGTTCCCTTAGGTGGGATGGTCATGTTGAATGAGCTCCAGGGTCGCATGATGGACAGTCTTCACCAACTTTGCAAACGATGACACATCTGTCTCCTAAGTTTGGCTAGTTCCCTTAGGTGGGATGGTCATGTTGATTGAGTTCTGGAGTCACATGATGAAATATTCCGTTGAGTGTAGAATGATTGATGAGACTCGTGGGGTGCCCGGGGCGGTCACCATGTAGGATGGCCGTGTTAGCGAAATATTGAAATAGTAAAGATATACAACTTAAATGTATTGAAGGTGGTTTAATAAAGCTAGTTGTAGGTAGTTTGACTTTGTTGACGTCGTAGGCGTCCGTCTGGCGCCGCACGCCGTTAGTATAAATACAGCCGGTTGGACGTTATTAATTCAGTCTCTTCCAGAGACTCATACGGCTATTGGATGCTCCCGCGTCTAGGTCGTAGTATTTGATTGACGGGTGGTGATAGCAATCACGCCCTAATCGAATATATATTACCCGTAGGTTTAGATGAGTGTATTTGATTAAATACCTACTTAGATATGTTTGATAGTTACCCTCACGTTCAGATGGTGGTTTGTCTGACGTGTTGTGGTTAAGTAGATTAGATGTGAGGACAGGGGCCGTTATAAGGGGCGGTTGGAGACGGCTTTAGGTAGGGTTTAAGCGTTTTATTTTTGTGAGTTGATACGATATTCTTCAAAATTTCATTGTGATTTTCAAGGTTCGATAAATTCACCTTTGATTCGGTGAGAAAGGGTAGCAGTATTACAGCAAATTCAATATCCGATTCCATTTTATTTTCTTGATTCACTCAAGCAATGGGGGACGGATATTGTGATCAGAAAAATGAGTAAGTTACTTCTAAAGTTTTTTTAAATAAGTGAAAAGCTTGTGCTAGGAGTGGGTACGACAATAGTGCAACGGGTGAGGCTCGAACCTGCGACCTTTCAGTTGTCAGTCTGCACCTTTAACCGTTGGGCTATTGAGGCTATAAATTTTATAATCCTTATTGCAGTATGTACCTCTGTTGCGATGATTGGCAAAGTTTACTAATTAAATAGTTATCTGCCAACGTTAGCAAAATTTTAATGAACAAGTGCTTACATAATGGCACCTTTAGAGCATCTCACTAAATATTATCTCCTACCTAAGTGGATGCAAATTCTCTTGTATTCGCCTGCGATCTTGATCCATTTTAATCGCATCTTTCCTATTGAAAGAAATAGTAATATTTTGCTGTAATCCGCTACTGTACTGCACTTTAAGCTTCAATAGCCCAACGGTTAAAGGTGCGGACTGAAAACTAAAAGGTCGCAGATTCGAACCCCATCTGTTGCACTATTGTCGTACCTACTTCTAGCACAAGCTTTCCGCTTATTTGGAGGGATTAGGAGAATATTAATCAACTTCAGCTTGACTAATATTCTTTAAAAAAAAAAATACGCTATAAAATATTACTGTTTCTTTTAATATTATCATGGAGCTTCTATCCAATATTCCTTCAATATTCGCATCTATCCTCTTTAAACCACTTTTAATACAGCCAGATTGGAAGCTCAATAATCTTCTGATCTAGGACGGAATCGTCCCAGTAGATCTATTCAGCCTCTAGCCAATCCGTTGATTTACAGAGTAAATACTAACTAGATAGTAGTATTAGCAGTAGTATATAGTATAGTAGTATTATAATTAGTTGGTTAATAATGCCCATCTTAAACATTAACCTCAATAGACATAATTAAAATTATAATTCCAAGAATTGATATAATACAGCCAGTTTTATATTCGTTGGTTTACGTTAATTTGACCACCACTAAATGTTGTGTTGAAATAGTCAGTGTTTTTTTTTTCAACCATTTAGGTACGAATACTGACTTGTGGAATCCACTTTACTCATTTTTAGGTGAGCAATTTTAATTTAAAGTTAAATGGAACTTTATTTTTACCCCCTGTCGTGCAAATAGGTCTTAGATTTTAAATGAATGCCGTAGTGAGTAAATGGTTACTCATGAAGTACTTAAATGTCATAGTAACTTGTTGCAAAAATACATTGCGTTCCAATTAACTGTGCTGTTACAGTGCGTGGTTCTCAAGTGATTCACTTTTCTCGAAACAACATCTGCTATAAGTGCTATACTGCAAATAGACCCTTTCACATGTTAGATCGGCTTATTCCACGGTCACCTTTGTATATTTTAGTTTAGTATTTATACATAATTATAAGCGTTAAGTTCAGTGTTCATTACGAAATACAGATAATATTTTATATCCAATCTATGTAGGTACATACAAGCTTTTATTCACAGGTTCGGAAAGCAGATTATTGACAGCAAAATCTGCTTTCCCAAACGGTGGTAGTCTTGATTTATCATAAAGCCATGTATGTATTCACAGATAAACAATCTAAATATATAAAAGGCAAAGGTGACTGACTGACTGACTGACTGATCTATCAACGCACAGCTCTAACCACTGGACCGATCGGTCTGAAAATTGGCATACAGGTAGCTATGATGACGTAGTCATCCGCTAAGAAAGGATTTTTCAAAATTCAACCCCGAAGGAGTTAAAATAGGAGTTTAAAAAATTTAACCTAACGTGAGCGAAGCCGCGGGTTAAAGCTAGTTGTTTATAAATTTTGTTTCGGAAACAAAATCTACGTGTTTCTGAAACAAATCGTTTTGTTACGCAACAGATGCATGCGAGTGTGGATGCGTGTCTCATTTTAAACATGGTTGTAGTGTGGGACGACGAAACTGTTTTTAAATTAAAAGCGACATGACCTAAACAACTGACTGTGTGGAAGGCAGAGATTCCGAAACATTGTTCCTGGAAACATCTACGTGATGTTTCAGAAACTGTATATCCGAAACATTGTTTCTCAGTGAATACATGGCCTAAGAGCCATAGGTTAGCGTACGTAAAATGAATAATTTAGAGTATTGATTTATTTTGAATTTCATCAAAAAATTATTTATTATATCAGAAGCATCGACTTCATATTATCTTCATTTAAAGAATTAATTCTGAAAACATTGGGCCGAGTAGAGAACCCACCGAGGACTCGATAAAGATGCCAGTCCCAAGTAGCACACGAAGGCTGCTTAGCAGCTGAATAACGAATTCCCGTCACGCTTAAAGCTGTATAAAAAAGCTGCATAAGGGCTGTATACGGCCGTATACAGCTCTTATACCTCTTAAATGGGCACAAATTATACAGCCTTAAGTTGAGTAAAAGATTACAAGTTACTCTTTATTCAGCAAATATGTCACGTGACGTAAAAGTGAAGTAGCAAACCATAGATAATACAAATCTAGCAAATTAATATACTTCGTGGAGTGAATTGAATTTGATTGAATACGTGTGGTTATATATTCAAAGTTAAGTGCATTGTTTTCATATTTATAAAAGAAAAATGATTGGGAATGTAATTTTACTGACATTATACATATATATTACCTAAGAAAATTTTAGTGCGCCACGAAAATATTCGGTTTTTAATTAGTTTCGTGATATAAATAAGCCGTGATGAAAACTTGAATAAACAATTTTTAGTGCTTTGAAAAGAATTATAAGATAAAAAGTTGTTATTATGATATCGAGAAGTAAAAACTAATGCAATCCATTCCTAATTCATACACAAAACATCATAAAAGTTGAAAAATGAATCAGTATATTTATGTAGGTTATGAGGTTATACAATAAAATGGTGAATTCATGTTAAGCTGTAATGTGGGTCACATATCATCCATTATGTAGCTATTAACTTCATAATAGTTCACACGTGCCCCCTTAATAAGTCAGTGTAATAAGAGTTCACAAATACCTCTTATACAGCATTTGGCGTAATTTTATCCACTAAACAGCCTTTATTTAGCCTGAGCTGTTTAAATATCACTGACAGCTATTATGCAGCTGTAGGATCACCAGTGTACTCTTAAAAGAGTCTTAATACGCATAGAGTTTCAAATAGGTCTAAAAGTGAGTATTTATACAGCTATCTGTGCTACTTGGGGTGGCAGTGATGTCATTGACTTAACTGTGCAAATGTGTGCATAATTTTATTTGTTTGTTGAAGAATTAGTCGGTTCACTCTTCCTGTGTAATTTACTTTCGAAAGGTGACGCCACTTGCAGTGGATAATGCAGTTGAAAGACACTTTGGCCTTTGGTTGGGACAAGACATTTGGAAGGTCTCTCTTCTTCTTCTTCTTCTTCATTAACTTATAATTAAGAACCTCAAACTGCGTGCACAAAGTCGCGAGCATAAGCTAACTTATACTGTTAGTAAATATGCAGATAACATTATCTGTAGATTCTAACACTCTTGCAGCTGGCTTTGAATACTAACGCTACTATATCTATTTACGACTCCGGGCGAAGATTGCTATAGATCAGTAGCAGGAACGGTGCTCTTTTTGTTTACGCAACAGTACACGGAACATGTCTTTCTGTACGTCTGTTTATGGGAGAATTTACTATCACAAAAACGTTACATCACTAACTACAGCCGTTACGGGAAAATCGGGAAACGAGTCGGTTCGCTCGTTAAAACGGTCCGTGTGACTCTTAAGGCAGGGATACACAATTGAATACGTTGTGCATGCGTGACGTGTCAATATGTTTGTGTCTGGCATCGGTGTTTAGCTTGTAACTGCATGTTTGACCATATAGATTTTTTCTGTTCGCGGATTATAACGAAATACTTCTAACCTTTTCTTGCTAAAAATTTTCTTGACAAACTTGTCCATTTGCTACGTGTAACCTCAGCTTTTTCAAATTCAAAATTAATTTATTTCATGTAGGCTAATTTGTAGCTCTTATGACACGTCATAAATCTACCACCTGTTCGGAATGCAGATTCTGCTGAGAAGAGCCGGTAAGAAACTCAGCAGTTGCTCTTTTCAAAAAAAAATTATTTTTTACAAAGCTATGCTATGTATACAGTGCTTCCACAATAAAGCTTCAAAAATGCTAAAATGCATACGTAGGTACACCAATCCAACGCATGTCAAGATGGGCAGTCAAAGCAAACCCATTCTCGTTGGTGGCACCCGTTCACAACAAGAGGACTTGTACAAGTTTTTGTGAATGAAACGGGTCGAACCGATGCGTTGAAAGCAAAAGTTACTCGCCTTATTCGCGGCTCGTGCTCGCCTCGCGTTACGTAATGAGAACCGGTAGTCAGTACCGCGGAGGACCTTGGTTCACATCGCGGTCGAGTCCTTTTCATATTCATTGACTTTTCAGTCCTTTCTGCAATGAATGTTCTGCTCTAACCTTATATACTGGGACTAGGCTAGGACTTGTATTATGTACTGATTAGTCCGTACACTTACAATCCAATTTTAATAACAACTAGATGACGCCCGCGTGGATTAACGTGGATTGGCGTTGGACAGCGCAGTGTTGACAGACTTCCACTAGGTGAATCGACGACATCAGACGAGTCGCTGGGAGCCGCTGGATACAGGAGGCGCAAGACCGCGACCTGTGGAAGTCCATGCAAGAGACCTTTGTCCAGCCGTGGACGCATAAGAAGTAGGCAATAGATGGCTATAGCTTATGTATTTTATAATTGTTTCTAACAAATAATTGTAGGGTCCAGTAGAATATATTATGTAACTATAATATGCCTTGATAAGAAAGAAGCGAAAAGGCATTTTCGTGATTTCAACGTCATAGTTCACAGTGCGAGGCTGAAAGAGCTCTCTCATCACAAGAGGCCTTTGTCGCTGCTCTCAAGGTCTTAATGAACATTGTTCTTACATTACCGACTCGAGACGTGTGCTTTGGTCATTTGGAAGTAGGTTAGGTAGATAACATGGATACTCTTCTTGTTTGCGTTTTAAAACGGGATAGCAAGGGCCTTGCGTCTCACCCGTCATTCTGATTGTCATTGTCAGTAGTCATTGTCAGTAGTACAACCATTTCAACACTTGTACAGCACAAGTCACAACGTCTTATAATATTACTAGCTGTTGCCCGGGACTTCGTCCGCGTGGATTTAGTTTTTAATAATCCCGTGGGAACGCTTTGATCTTCCGGATTAATAAATAGCCTTCGGTTCGGTTCTTGTTCGGTTCTCGTCGGGTGACCGCCCTCGACCACCGACTTATCACATCGTATTGTTCGCCCGCGTTATATTTTCTTTTTGCTCGGCTTCTAAGAGTCGTACCGAGATATTGAATACTAACCTTCCTCAAGAATTGGGCTATCAGGTACAAAAATAATTTTTTAAATCCGACTGATAGTTTCAGAGATTAGCGCGTCCAAACAAACTCTTCCACTTTATTATATTAGTACAGATAAGACCTAGCTATGACCACCGAGCCACCGACTTATGGCAAGCGACATTTTTCCCTAAATTGCGTTTTTTAACCCCCGACGCAAAAACGACGGTGTGTTATAAGTTTGACGTGTCTGTGTGTGTGTGTCTGTGTGTCTGTCTATGGCGTTAACCGATTCTGATTTTGTTTTTTTTTTGTTTGAAAGGTAAATTAGTCGGGAGTGTTCTTTTGATGAACCACAAAATGGCGGACTACATATTTTTTCACAACTCCCTCTATATGGGTATCAAATGAAAGGGATTGGCTAGTAAAATACTATACACTGTGATAAATTTTAAAACCAAGATGGCCGCCACCACAAAATGGCGAATTACAAAAATTTTCACCCCCAACTGGGGGTGTTTTAAATTTTCAACTTACACTTGTCATTACAAACCATAGCAAGACTACCTACCACAATACATGGAGTCAACATAAATCAAAGTATACAAAGCCGTGCTAAAAGCTAGTCGTGGAACTGTATACTGTTAACATTCTACCACCTTGAATTCCACCAATTGATTTGGATACCTGAGACTCAGCCACACCTTTTCCTATTACGGCTTTCCTAATGATGTCTCTAATGAAGCTTTTGATCTCTCTGATTGGATAGCGGAACGAGTCTAGCCTTAGAGTGAGCTAGAATTGATTTTATTTTTATGAACGACCGAAAACATCTTTGCTTTATGTTCAAGTCAATTTAAATTAGAAACTAAACGGTTAAATCGGCCTTCCCCATTTTTTTTTAGTTGAGCTTTTCCTTTAGATATACGTACACAGCAAAAAATGTGTACCTAACTGATATAAACTTTAATTTACTCAATTTTTTTCTTTGTGAGAAACGCAGTGCTATTGAAAAACTTTTAGGCTAAAAAGTGTGTTGAAGTGCATTAACCGTAGAAGGGTCTAAAAAATAGATACAACTAAAAAGATAAAAACTTAAATATCCAATAGTCAGTAAATAATCAGTATACATCTAGAAATTAGACTAGTATAGACTATAGAACAAGACTTGATTCACTCGCATCAACCAATTTAAATTAATTTTAAAAAACTATTAATATTTGTTTTTCCTTGTTCACTATTGAATAAAAGGATACCGGCTGAAACTCCTCCTTTTTTGGAAGATGGTTAAAAAAGTACATTATTTCCAAAATTTAACTTCTCGCAATTGTAAACTCCGATCATTAATTTATTAATCCCTGCAAAAGAGTAATTAGGAGCACGCGAAACAATTAGAGTAACATGTCGAACGGAATCCTCGAGTACACTTCAAATGAGCAATTACTTACGCATGCTTTAATGTCGTGAACAAGGGTCGTTATAAAGGCGAATGGTCTTGTAGCTACCTAATGTCTTTTGGGTCACTGAGGACAAAGTTTGTACTAAAATCCGTGTAAAAATAGGTATTAAATATGAATTAGGCTCTAATAGTGTAGATAACCCAAAGTTCATACGAGTCTACACTTTTGTGGCTTTCGTGGGTTTTAATGTATTTTTCGAAAGCAATGGGCATCATCATCATTATTTACAAATTCTTATTGAGCATCATGTCGGTTGTCATCAATTTATCATGATTACGATCATGAACTAACGTCAAATATTTACATTTTTGCTTTGCATACTCCTATATTGAAAAGAAAATTTCATATGAAGTAGCCCTTGCAAATATTACTAATGCCTTAGAAACACTGTGACACGAACAGAAACCGCCAAAGTAGTCGTACCTATTGTGTGGATTAATTTTTAAAGCGTGTCTACTAAACATTGAGCTGATTGGTTAACATTCAAATAAGAATCTTTCTTTTGCACGGTGTGCGTTAGAGGAAAATTCCTGTTAACAATCTCGTAGAACATAAAATAGTAAAAGAAGCAGAACCTGCGAGTAATGACACTTCTTGAGACAATATCTGTGTTGGCTCAAATAGTCTATAAAAGCAAGCTTGCCTTTCATTCAGAGATTCAGCTGGTAACAACATTAATTTTATGGTCGTAATTAACTCCAGCTAAGAGTGAAATGAAAGGGGGAAAAGCACGTGAAGTGTAAACAACAAATGAGTTAGCGAATTGATGAAACCTTAAAAATATAGAATGTAGGTAAACAAATACGATAGAAGCCTATTTTAATCGGCTTAATCAAACTCGACGCGACTTAGTGTTTCGGAAGGTTGCGGACCTTTATAGGATCAAGTTTATTATTAGTTAAACTAAACCTAGGGACAAATCGCGTGTAACTTGTCTTTGACATGCTTATGTTTGTCTAACACGAGAACTTAGTTTCAACTTCTCTACCCATCACCGACCTTCTTCTGAGCTGAGAGTTTCCTCTGAATGCAATTAATGACCTTTGACTTTGAAGAATCCACCATGCTGGCCAATTCCGGGTTGGCAGACTTCACACCTCCTTTGATAACATTACGGAAAAGTCTCGCAGGCTTGCTTCCCTTCACAGTTCGAGCAAGTAATTGCTTGAAACGCAAAAAACTCCGAAGTAAGGTGCGTCGAAAAGAAGAGCATAGTCTCGTAACTACTAGACTATCACCGCTTTAGATGGTTAAGATAAAATTAACGTACAGTTTTACAGATTTTAGCATCTTTATGATCTTTTTAACCAAGCAAAGGTTTGATTTTATACGCTAACATCTACTTGATAAGGTGCCAAAATTTTCCCAACCTTTCCGGAGATCAGATCAAACTCTTTAATGGGCAAGTATAAAAATGTTTATTCGAAATAACCACAGTTCAAAAGTTCTAGTTTGAGTAGAAAATTAGACTGAGTTGTGTTAATTCTATTTGGTTTCCTCAATTTATCCAACCCCGAATCTAAATTGTACGGGATCTGTGCCGTAATTTGTGCCTTGTTTACACAAGCTTTACGTTGAAGAGAAAAGAGGAATTTGCTTTAGACATCAATACTATCGTCGTATTCGTATTTCACACAAGAAGTGAAGTTTGATGGTCATAATCTCATAATAACTATGCTAAATTCAAAGTTACTTCTTCATTATTCATCTTACTTGATTTTGGCAAGAGACGGTGCATCTTGGTGATGTGCAAAAAACACTTTATCCCGGAAAAACTAAAAATTTTAAACCACAGTTTTAAAAGCTAAACTCCATACCGATGAATTTTATAAACAAACATCAGCAAAATAATTCTTTATTTAATAAGCGTGCCTACGTATGTATACAGAAACAGTTTATCCTAATTCGCTTGTCGTTACGGCTTTGCGCTTTGTCTCGAAGTCAAGTGTTCTATTGCCTATAATAGCTCTTAAGATGTAGTCGTTTAAGGTTAAGAGCTCACGAGCCTTGGGAATTCATTAAACTGTGACCTTTGCTATCGCTCAGGACTACAATGGATGAGTAAAGGTGGTGATAAGGCTATGCGGGGGTTAATGAAGCGAGTAGGCCGTGATATTTGATACGGCAAAGTTTGCGTGGCTTATTAGAATCTTCTATACATCTAGAACAGTACCGTGACTGACTGACTGACTGACAGACAACGCATTGCCCAAATCGGTGGATACTGATATTTTAAATTTGAAGGAAAAGTTCCATGCTCTATGAAGGATTTCCGTTTCTTAAAGAGTGAAAAGAGATATATTCATACAGACATTTTTAAAAACTCATAATTTTTCTATGTTATATACACCGATTCCTCGCAGATTTCTGGACTAATAGGTACTATGCTTACTTGTACGTATATATTCCAACTAGTAGGGCGCGTGGGTGCGCGGCTCGCTAAAGCGAACCGCGGTTTTTCTGTCCACCAAGTAGACCTTCGGGTCTTGATCATCTTTTTTCAAGAAATCACTCTTCCATCTTTAAAAGTCTCCGACGAAATTTGTACGGCCGCCATCTTGAATCCGCCATTTTGGTGTTTTTTTTCAGCTCACTGCTAATTGGATGAGGTTTTGAGTGACTTTTGTTTGAGCAGCCCCCATTTATCTTTAATATCCTGGCCGTGCTCTTCACCCGTCTTCGAAATCCTCAATCATCAGCTCCCTCCATATTTTTTATCCAAATGAATTTTTGTCCTCTATACGAAACCATCAGCGGAAAGGAACGTATCAAATCCTTGCATACATTTTATATGAAAAAAAAAATCCGCCATCTTGAATTTTTTTCTATTCACCACGTACACCATCGGGTCTTGATCATCTTTTTCCAAGAAACCACTCTTCCATCTTTCATAGTCTCCGAGATAGACACCGACGAAATTTGTATGGCCGCCATCTTGAATCCGCCATTTTGAATTTTTTTTTGGCTCTCTGCCAATTGGATGAGGTTTCGAGTGACTTTTGTTCGAATACCACCCACCTATCTTTGAAACCCTGGCCGTGCTCCTCACCCCTCTCCGAAATCCTCAACCATCAGCTCTCTCCATATTTTTCCTCCAAATAAATTTTTGTCCTCTCTACGAAACCATCAGAAATTTTGAAAAGGAACCGTATAAAGTCTTGCATATATTTTGTATGGAAAAAAATAAATTCCGCCATCTTGAATTTTTTTTCTCTTCATCAAGTGGACCTTCGGCTCCTGATCATCTTTTGCCAAGAAACCACTCTTCCATCTCTTATACTCTCTGAGATAGACACAAACAAAATTTGTATGGCCGCCATCTTGAATTCGCCATTTTGGAGTTTTTTTTCGGCTCTCTGCCAATTGGATGAGGTTTTGAGTGACATTTGGTTGAACACCCCCCACCTATCCTCGATACCCTGGCCGGTGCTCCTCACCCGTCTCCGAAATCCTCAATCATCAGGTCTCTCCATATTTTTCCTCCGAATGAATTTTTGTCCTCTATACGAAACCATGCTTGAAAAAATTTTTTTCCATACAAAATTTTACAGGAGAGGTGATCAATGAGTCAGTGAGTGAGTGAGTGAGTGAATCAGTGAATCAGCACGAGTAGCTATATATATATTAATTATAATAAATCGAAGAATTTGAGAAAAATATAAGAGACTCAACAAAAAATTAAGAGAAATGGCTAACAAAGCTTACAATTGTTAATTAAAAATAATACCGCTGAAGTAGCTAAACTGTATATGGCAGAAAAAAAGCTAAATTAATATTTTACCCCAGTTTAGTTGACCTCTCGGTTTGTCCTCCGCCCGTTTTAATTAACCGAGTCTTAGCGCGAATTAAACTTTGTTTCAGTTTGCTTGCCTTTTGTTTGCTTCATTGTTGAGACTCGAGAGTGCCCCATACCTACACATGATACCAGCCTACACACCCTACCTACCCTCATATACCCTAGACCTCTCATTCGTAGAGACAAGCAGCCATTTGTACAGACATCTGCCTCATTTGATTTGATTTCAGGTTTGTTTCCTTAACAAATATCTACCTTTATCTACTCCAAAAATAATATTTCTCGTCTCTCTGCGCCGCCTATTGCTGAGGTCATGACTCCTTTACCATTTACCACAAAACATACATGTTGTCTCTTGCTTTTCAGGCTCGTAGTGTCCCAGAACCAGCGCGCACTCCACATTGTGTTCCCACACCACTTCCTCGACTCACCAGAGTGGTTTGGCGTCTCGACTGATGAATATTTCCAGGTAAATGGTCAGAATATAACCATCATAGGTTTAAAAATTGGCTTGTATGATCCTCAAAATGTTATGGGACTGTGGTTACTGTACACTATATCTCCGCGAAACCATAGCAGCGGAATGAATGAGCATGAAACTTATAGTGATTTTATGTGAAATAGAATAGATGCTTTTATTTAAATATCTTTATTTCTTCATATCTTTTGAATCGTCAAGTGAATCTACCACTGGTTTGGAATGACGTTCCAAACAATAAGAACTAGAAAGAAACTCATCGAAACAAAAGAAAAGCCTTAGCATCCATGTATCGCTATCGTTCTGCCGTCATGGTCTCAAGACGGAGGTGTGCTAAAGGCATCCATAAAATATGGGGCTCCATCACCCTACTGGCGACGTGATTTGAATTTTGAATCATAAATTCTAATTGTGACATTAGAATAATAGCAAGAAGTCGATTTAAATTACAAATGAGCAATCGATTTTGCGATTTTGCCACCGTTTTCTATAACTTTGATATTGTAACATGTAAAAAAATCTTCTTTTTTTCTAAAATTAAGTGGTCTATGGTTCACCGAATGTATGCTATAAAGCGAAAGATAAAAAAGAACTTTAAGTTGCGTTCCGGTGTTCTGTTTGATATAAGACTTTATAGATGCCTTACTTTACCAGGTTTTAGATATTGCGACGCAAACATTTACCACACTGCTCTCAAAACTAATATCTATAAAATGTTATCCATTCCAGGTGTCAATAATGGCGATGGAGGAATCAAGAGTACTGGTGTGGCATCGCGACAAGCTAAAGCTGTCGATAATGTCGGATGCCTTCTTGCAAGCGGTGTTCGACCACATATTGGGTCGGGACGTCGTTCATAAATTGATGCAGGTCTGTAACTTAAGTGAGTCTAGTCTGGTCGAGCGTTTGTTAGTGCGGCATTGGCCTTATTAGATTTGCAATGAGACGTCCTGGATGACAACTGCGACTAGAGAGTGCACATTCTCTTGCCATTTAGATCGCAAGGACTTTACCATCATGCCATCATGTAAGATTTGAGTTACATGATGGCATGATGGCTATAAGTCTTATTAAAGTTGATTTTCCAGCTACAGCTTTAGCACCGCTGCAGCTTTTGCAGCATTGGTTTTTATTATTCTATTTATTTACGATTTAATATTTTTTTTAGTTATGTTTAGCAAGTTTTTCTTTTTTTGCACCAAAATTTGCATTTTGCTTTTTTGAGGTATTTTTCAATACAGTTTGCTATGACGATCATGAATCATACATGGGTTTCTAAGGTTGATCTGGAAGGTTAAGATTTTCGGAGATCTTTCTTTATTCGAAGGAGAATCTGTATTTTTAACCGGTACCATAAACTACTTCATTTTCTGTGTGCCAGTTTTGTCTCCAAGCGCTTGCTCTATTTTGGGGTGTTGAACTTTCTACAATTTCACTCTCCTTATCTGGAAATATCAGCGAGTTAAAATCATAATCGTATTCATAATTGGGTAATTAATTATTGGTGTCGCGGCCCACATAGGAATGGGGCCTGCTTGCGATTGGCCTCACTGCTCGCGTGTTGGCTGGTCATGAGTTGGAGTACTATGTATTGTTCGGTGGTTTCCATATTCATAGGCTGCGTAATGCTTATTACACGATTCTGTACATGTTGAAACTCTAAAAGTCATGTTTCTTACGTTCACTGGCTAAAAAACTCAAAGTATCTACTAGTTTCTAATGCTGAGAGCGTGCTCTGACTTAGCTCGGACTTAAGATAGAGTTGAAACGAGATACGAATATGCTGTGACATAAGTATCACAGTGTGACATAGTATGTGACATCAGTCCGTAGGAGAACCAAAGTCACCGACGTAGCTCAACGAGTCGCGAAACTGAAGTGGAAATGGGCGGGTCACATAAGTAGAAGAGCTGGTGATCGTTGGGTTCCCTGCAGTGGAGGGTGGGGGGGGACCCCCCCCATATTATTAGTTGTATTGTTATTGCCCCATATACGAGCGCCATATATCGTTCATCAGAAGCGCATTTCAAACTAGTAACAATGAAATGAAAATGAAATGAAATGAATACACTTTATTGCACACATATACTGGGTGACTTTTTCCTGCGTCTTGAAAAATTTTGATCATACTATGTAAGTGGAGTATAAGATATACATGGTATTATTAGATTAATATCTCTTGTTTTATTATAGTTCATCATATCCAACATACTACGTAAACGTAAGACATACTACTCAACCAGACGCGCGAAAGTGTAAAGCTTGCACGCGGGTGAAGTGATATGGATGCATGCTAGACATGCTTAGCAACTTCCATACATGCATGGTCAAGCAACCTTTGATACTCGTATGTTCTCAAGATCAATGCCGTGCTTGGAACTCGCAATGCCTGTAAATTGTTTGGATCTGCGTACATTCTTCGCGCACCATCTAAACTTTCACCTGACTGAATGTAAAATCTCACCATCGCTAAATACTCGGTATTAAAATATTCGTATGCCATATTGTACACTTCTTTTATTTACAAAGTATTTACACTTCAACGCGACGTCACACGTGACACGACCGTAAATAATCGAAATTCGCATCCGACTAGTGTCCTTATTCCTAGGACCTTAAACAAAAACTGATCTGCGCGGGTTGCGGGGAGAGCGCATCGCGCAGAAATAGTGTAGCGCTGGTGCGCGGGGGCGGTAAAAGCAGGCTCGCCGCCTAAAGCAGTGCGACTGTCGGCCGGCGCGCCGCGCCGACAAAGGGCGCCGACAGAGGTTGCCGACAGCCTTCCCGCCGACAGCCGGCTACGAAAACCACGCGGAAAATTGTTCGCGTATTTGTTAGGGTGACTATGATTTACAATTTTTGTAATTTAACTCTTTTTTTTTAATTCTTATTTTTGATGTTATAATATGAAAAAAATACTTTACATGATTAGTATTTATTGATAGAATAAAGATCACAATAAGTTAGTAAAACTAAAAAAAAAAAAATGTAACGATGCCATGAGCTTCTATTGCATTTACTTATCAACCCTTAATTTTTTCAAGACGCTGAAAAAAGTCACCCAGTATATAGCAACATAAATTAACTTAAAATAAATGATAGCACAAATGGCGGCCTTATCGCTAAGGAGCGATCTCTTCCAGGCAACCATGATGCAAGGTGGGATATGATGACAGGATAGAAAATGAGGGTGCACACATTACACATAACTGAAATATAATAATGATAATATTGTAATATTCCAGGTGAGCGAAACGATGTCAGTCAGCAACGGGCACCTCCCGAATAATTACGAGGAGGGGGAGGATAAGCCCATGCTGGTGGTGAAGAAGGCCGGCGACGGGCCCGGCATCACCGCGCTGCTCAACCGCCAGCTGCAAGGTTCGTTGTTGCCCACCCAGCGGGCCCAGCGGTGGGACTGGCTGAAAATGATTACGCTACAGCTGCCGTCGTAAAGCTAATGTGTCGTTAACTACCAAAAAGCGGGCATTTATAAAGAAATCGCGCGTTTGCGAGAATATCGGCGTAACTCAAAATTCCATCAAACTGAACTAAGTATTTGGCATACTTAGTTCAGTTACTAAATCTTACGCTCATAAATCTGTGATATTTTGTAGTGAATAGAAATTACAACACCGACATCAGTAAAGTCAAATCCTAATTATATACTTTTTGAAGTATGCACAAAAAACATTAATAAAAAACATTACTTAATCAAGAAATTTCAAAACGCCATTCTCTAAAATCATTAATTTTTTTAGTTCCGTCACTGTTCTCGCAAACCAGCGAAATGATGGCGTGTCGAAACCGATTAGGGGTACGGGTTGAATGTATACTGTTATACCCCTTCCAAGTTAGCCCGCTAACATCTTAGACTGCATCGTCACTTACCATCAGGTGAGATCGCAGTCAAGGAGTATCTTGTCATCGAATAAAAAAACCCCTTCTCTGAGACCTGCGCTCAGTAGTGAGCCGCTAATGGCATGCCGATGATATATTGACGTTCTTGCTGCAGCATGATTTTAATCAATAGCGATAGAGTACCAGCCAATCAGAGGTGATTGCGATCGTCACAATGCACTGTAGCAATCAATTTTAGACAATCCCACTGCGGTTTTGCATGTGTGCTTTTTAAAGCGCATTATGAAAGCTCTTGTGCGAATGAAGTCTAACCCAAAGGAAACGAGCGAATTCGCTTTTCGCTGTGTTCTTAATAACTTAAGCCACAAAACATCGTTGCAATAGGGAACATGGGTGTACTTTTTTAATTTTTTTTTTCTGTAATCTTTATCGACAAGAAATCTTAATATCTAATCTAAGTATTTTTGTTTTATCTATATACTTAATAATATTTTCATAATTGCATAAACTAAAATCTAAATTACGCGCAGGATGTTCCAAATGTACAAAACGCATGCCATTGTTTGATTAAGCGCAAATGTGACGTCAAAAAACATGTAAACAACAGTAGTTTTTGACGACCTCCCTGGCGTAGTGATGAGCGCTGTGGTCTTATAACTGGGAGGTCTCGGGTTCGATTCCCGGCGGGGGCAATTTAGGAATTTATAATTTCTAAATTGTCTCTGGTCTGGTCTCGTGGGAGGCTTTGGCCGTGGCTAGTTACCACCCTACCGTCAAAGACGTGCCGCCAAGCGATTTAGCGTTCCGGCACGATTGCGTGTAGAAACCGATTAGGGGTATGGGTTGAATTTACACTGCTATACCCCTTCCAAGTTAGCCCGCTACCATCTTAGACTGCATCGTCACTTACCATCAGGTGAGATCGCAATCAAAGGCTACCTTGTCATCAAATAAAAAAAAAAAGTAGTCAGCCAATCAGGAGCGTCAGATTTTGATGTTTGACATCAGTTCACACGTTTTGAAAGTGTGCCAAAATGGCGGCGTTTATATCGTCCAAATAAGATGGCAGTAGGTTTTTGATGACAGTCTAAACATTTTTTGTTATAGTAGAGTGGTCTAAAAAATAAATTAGGAATTTAAAAAAAAACATGCATTTGTAGCGTTTTTTTTTTGTGGCCAAATTTTATATTATGTAATTTGGACGCAGCGCAAAGCGAATTCGCTTCAAAATACGCTTCGGACAAATCTACGAAAAAAAAAATAACGTTGTAATGTATAAATATAATTAACCCTTAACTTTCCCTGTCCCATGAGTCACATGTGAGCATGATCATTGTTTAACTATTGTGTCTGTTGTCTGGACAGAGAAATTGTTAATATTGTTAGGAGAAATACCGCTATTCGATGTCGTTATTTTTCGGTATATTTGTCCGTGCCCTTATTTACAACGTCAGTCGGATGAACTATGGATGTGCTGATATCGCTATCGGAAACATCCGATATCCATATCACGTGAAAGGTATGACATATTTATTCGATGAAATTGGTATATTTCTTGCAATCCACGTGGACGTGTGAGCTTTATTTGTGGTTACGTCGTGTACATGCACATTGCGTAAGTGTGCGTGCCTGTCAGGAGCCTAGATCGGAGCGGTCAGGTGCGAACAAGCTCTCGCTCACACTTATACAGATACGACACGCACACAACCATAGCCGCGTTTCCTCGTGAATTGAAAGAACTATATCGGCAAAATGAACGAATATTTGATACATACCGATATAATTATTTTTAAAAAAATATTAGCGATATTAAATATGACTAATATAACCCTTTCCCCTCTAAATAAGCGTAAAGCGTTAAGAATTGGGAAGCTTAGTGCAACGGGTTTGAATCGTTGACCTTTAGATTTTTGTCCATGGCCTGACTAATTATATTATTATTAATTAAAAGACTTTTGAGGCTAAATATTGGATTATTAGTATCACTATAGACTAGTATTTGCTTAAGTAGTGTAAAAATTTAATTGCTCTTTATTTATTGTAATTGCTTGTGAATAGAAATAATTTTAAAAGCATGCTATAAATTAACAAAACTAATCTATTCTGAAGATTCGATATTTTCAACCGTCGTCTTAAATTTAGATTTTTGATTAAAAGTTAGTGAATTGCTTCCTAATTTTTTTGGGATTTCCATTCTTTTTTATTGTTTAAAATCCATAAAAGAAAAGAAAAATATAGGGTTTCAACTCGCAGTAAATAAATAAAACTAATACTAAAGCTTTTATCGTAAGAAGTATTGCATGCATAAATCGATAATTCCAATGAATTTTATAAGCATGCTATAGGTATAAATATTATGCAGGTAGTTGTCGAAAATGTAGAAAATTTATTTCTATGTTAAATATTCGCTTTCCTAAAACTTTTGTTTTGACCCTTGCATATCATTAATTCTAATAAAATTATCAGTTAAGTAAGAGTCTTCTTAGGCTCGAGATTCCATACAAACGTAGTTTTGCTTTAATATTTTTTTTTGTACTTTATAAATCAAAGCAAAACTGCGTGCATGTAATTTCGAGCTTACAAAGTTTGGACGTTGGACAACTGGTTATCAAGATTTGTTGTTTTTGAAAAGAAAGTCAGATTAAATTGATAGTGTAAAGCTATTATTGTTAAATAATCCATCCATCCACACTGAAAATTCTGAAAATGATGCCACTATTTATAAGTAATTAGTGCGTGTTGTCCGACGTTCAATATGCTTATTACGATTTAGCTCACCTCGACAACGCTGATAGTTTTCGAGTGTCAAAAAACTTTTAACGTCGGAGTAAAATACACCTAAACGACGCTGTTTTTAGTCGTTTGTTGACCAATTTACAATGTACCTAACCTGTTTTTTTCTAGATAATATAACTGGACGAGCTCTAATCTAAATACAAGAGAATTTAGGTCCACTTTAGATCGACTTTATAAAGTTTGGACATTCGAAATATATCAGCGTTGACGATATGTCCAAACTGGTACTGTAGTAAGTGCCTAAAATTAGTCGTAATTAGAGATTGGTGTCTGTCTGGACATTAAGAATAGGTAGATGTTGATTGTACAGACAATTGTTTTCAAATGTAATGGTTGAGGACTTAGAGAGTGATATAGGCTACTTGTTATCCCGCGGGATTTTTAAAAACCTAAGTCCACGCGGACGAAGTCGCCGGCAAAAGCTAGATAGATAATATTTCTTTGGAATTACGTATTAATGTTTTCAATGTGTTCCGAAATGGCCAGACAGAAACCCGTCTCTTTTACAATGTCACGAACTTACCTGTTCAGGTGGACAAAATTGGAACTAAGATCGCTATTTCAAAATATCATTCCGCTCAATTCCACTGTCCAAGTTTTTATAGTCTTTGCTGCTGTCAGTTCTTTCAAATACCGTAGAATGTTATAAAATGTATGTTGCAATACTAAATTCTACCCTAGCGACCCCGTCACTTGAACAGATAAGTTGGTGGGTTTATAGTGAAGTATGCTTGTTGTCGTAACATGTATATGGTGCAGGCGAACACGCGCCGTTGCTGCGTCCGACGCCCTCTCACGCCTGCTGAGCGACGGAATACCCCCTTTCCCCTCCCCTCCATTTAACCTTTATTACCCCTCATGAACATTACCACCATTTTTCTTTATATCCCTACATGTCAGCCATATTATATATTTTTTATTATTATCGTTTAATTGTTACGTAATATGAATTCACGGCTAATGTGATTGCACAATTTAAACATTGTTAAAAAAAAATAAAAAATTTAGTGCATTAAAAAACGCATGTTTCACTGAATATGATTATTAAAAAAAATAACTCATTTGTAGTGCTCATATTTCACAAATTAATTATTTTTAGGGGTTGTGAAAATCACGCTTTAAATTAGAATAAAACAAAATTGCATTGGCTAAGTTGTTTATAGTCGTAACTAAAGTTAGGCAAATGTAGTTTTATTTGAGGTATTAATTCTGTTTGTGTTAGAGGCATTAATCGTAATGTCAAAAAATGGTTGTTAGATATGATTTTATTGTTGTCCTTCACTAGACCGTTTACCCCACTGTCTCGTTGGTCTAGGGGATAACATGTTCGACTGCGGAAAACGAACTCCTGAGTTCGATTCCCGGATCGGGTCCAAAAATATATTATCTTTTGGACTGATTAGTTTTTTTTTATAATAAACTAGTTAATTTGATAATTTTCAAAAAAAAAAAAATACTTTATAGTACGTACTAATGGTTACGACAGTCAATTTTTTTACACCCTTATTCCGTCCCTTTTCGTAGCTTTTCGATCACGAAGTAAAACTACATATGAATCAATTGAATCTCGATATGTCCAAAATATATAATATTATAGTTTAAGGTTTTTTAAGTATTATTTTTGCTCAATTATGTCTCGTGATCTTTTCCCTCGTTTGTATATTATGTATTTTTGTGTTTAACATACCTACTCCATACTCACATATAAAGCAGTGATCATAAAAGAAAATACAAAGTACCTATTATTGTGTCATATTTTTATAGTAGCATTTGATATTAGCAAGTATCTATTATAATATTATAAATATGCCTACAATTATATCTCAGTATTTTTTGATGAGTAGGCTTTTAGAATATATATTTATGATACTATTGCATAATACCAAGTATAAGTAACAAGTATAATTAATTTAGAATGCAAATATTTTTGTACTAAGTATATAAGTATTATTTTCACGTACTTAGTACGTACATAATGCTAAAATGTTTTTTTTATTACATAGATAAGGATTCGACCTAGGATTTTACTTTTGCTCGAACGAAAGAAAAATTCTGAGTCAAAAAAAAAATGCATGCATATTATTATCTATATGTCGGTCCTACCTAGTCTTTATGTGCTATTTTTTTAACCTAGGGTTATTAGTATGTGTATACAATGTAATGTCTATAAAAGGGTCGAGATGTACATGCTTGGCTTAGTCATTGTCTAAAATGCCCTGATTTGGTCAAACCAATTACTAAACTTACAAATTATGAGTTTACCGTGCATTGCACGAAACCATAATTAGTTATAAATTCAAATGAGAATAGGACTGTCAAGCAGCCATTTTATATTTCTGTCCTGCTCATATGAGGTTTGCACTGAGTGAGAAAGAAACAGAAAATGGCGGTTTCTCATTCCTATTGTCATTTGAAACGCATTATAAATGTTCACTTTAAATTGATGCTGTCCCTTTCCTTGGCAAACGTATACAAAGAACATCATGATTTTTAAGTGGGCTTTAAACTAATTATGGTTTTCTTGCAACTTGCAGTTGTTTAGTTTCTCTTTCATTTTACTTCAGCAAGAAGAGGACATAATATTCGACTCCTAACCAAATATTAGTATTACCATTAGGCTCAAAGCACATCGCTTCGCTTCCGCCGCAATGTAGATTTTTCGCCAGAGATTCTGACTTAAACTTCATCAATATCATGTACATATACATTTTGCTGTTGTTACATGTCTTGCTTAGAGACCAGTGTCTAGTGGCTCCGCTGTCCACTCAACAACTAATCTAGGCATATGTGAGTTGGTAGATAACTTGGTCGTCTGTCCTTTTCTTACTCAAGTAAAAAGAATGAGATGTAATGAGCTTTAGGGCGTGTTCTACACTTATCCGATCCAATCCGAGAATGTATGTTATAAGGTAAAGTCTGTTTAAGCCAGTTCACTTTAGTTTACGTTATGAATTAACTGTCGGTAGGTATATAAATCAAAAACTAAAAGATATAATTAAAAAGATTTAAATGGTACAAGCACCCTATTGTATTGCCCGCTCAACAAAAATGGTTATAACTAAGCACAGTTGCAAAAAAAAATCCCACAGTTTTACCTTTGAACAGACTATGGCGTTTAATCCTTAAAACGATATTTCGGTTCGTATTTTCTCGGATTCGAATCGGTGCAGTGCACAAGAGCCCTCAGTGTTGGTTTGGGCCAGTCAAGGCTTATGTTTCACGTGTGCTAATCATTGTAAATTGTAACTCGCTCAATTCACTAGCTTAGGTATTCTTAACGGGGCACAGTTTTAAATGTCTAAATAGATAAGAAATTATTCAACTTGCTTTTTGTTTTTTAGTTTATTTAGTTTAACATATGGAAAATACAAAAAATTGCACCAAAAGTGTCCATAAAAGGCATTTTTTTTAAATAGCACGCGTGCATATTTAAAACAATTTTAATCACAAACACGTATTTTTTTACGTATATCTATGTGCCTTATAAGGAAAGAGAGAGCACAACATTTGTGAGTGAGTGAGTGAAAGAGACAAATATATCGTAATATTCATGTGTCTTACACATGTGTTCGAGGAAGACAGAGCACAACTTTTGTAAATGTGCGCAAGAGAGAAACATGTATGTGTTTGTTAGAGATAGTAGGTATTTTTCGAGCTGAAATTATGAAAAATAATATTTTTGATTAAAATTAAACTCCTGAAAGTGAAATGACTGAACAAGTATGGTATATCTTGACTATACACCACAACGCTTTAACAATCTTGTTACCTTCGTTTCAAATATAAAAACTAGGGTTAAGTAAGTTTATGTGAAGCTTTATTATAACTTGAATAATAATATCAATGAAACTCCCGAAGTCCCCATCCTTGAGATTCCGATCCCAACACATGTTTGGACGACCGACAAATTACAGGTAAATTTTTAAATTTTTTTTTACATTTTAAAAAACATACAAAATTTTTTATAAAATTGTGAAGTACCTACCAAAATATCACGAACCGTGTGATAAGCGCACATTTGCAGCAAATATCTATTATATCAAAAAGGAAAATATTTAACTGAAAATGTTTTCACAAAAAGCAAGTTGAAAGTCAATGAATGTTTTTTATTTGTACACCCTTGCCCCACAGTGCACTCACGCCGACTGGATTCGTGAACCGAGGCTTATGCTTTTGATGTCATGCGTCCCCGTTTTTGTTTTTAACTACCCACGTCAATTTTATTTGTCTCATATTTTTTAGTGCTTTTTAGTGTTGTATGTCGTCGGTGCTTGAAAAAGAAATCTTATTAAAATTACAATGTTTTACATTAAAAGTTAACTTATGCGTTTTTTACTAGTTAGTTAAGTTAACTTTTCAGAGTGTAATATTCCTTGCCCTCCCTTAAGAATATGGACGCACTTAATTATACATGAGAGCTATTATCCCGTCCAAATTCTATTGCCCCACAAGTATTATATTCTTTTTAGTCCCTTCCTCATGACTGAGGGTCGTGACCCACTGTCAGCTTGTTATTTAAGACGGTGCGATCTTGAGCCATATATTTAACCCTGAATTATTACATATCGAGCCCCAAAACGGGGCAATCAGGTCTTGTCGTCTTCGTTAACAGAGCGTAGCCTCTGTCACTCATTCCTATGTGACGTTTTGTTGCTTCGTGGGACAATAACAACGCATTACGAAGCCGAGGCAAGCCGACTGCCCTTTGGCAAAGTTCGACATGTAATATTTGCAAGGCACTACATATAGTCAGATATAAAGGTTTTAGCATTTGGACGGAGTAATATATCTGTTACTACAAAATAAACAACTGAGTTGAAAGTAAATAAAAGAGAATATCATATACCTAATATAAACATGTAATTTTTTTTTTAATTTCTAGCCACAGACCCAAACGCCTGGCGTTTAGGACGAATCGATGAAACAGACCACGAAACGCCAGTTTGAGGGCAAGCACTGCATCTAGCGGTGCGGCCCAGAAAACGCGACCGCTAGTGCATGCATTACCTTACCCGGGACGCGACGTCCATTGAACGAACGAACTGAAGCCATTTACTCGTTTCGAGGTAAATTAGACTGTATTGTTTGAACAGTAACGTTTGAATTCGATCGAATTTGAGTGGTTGACAATGACGACCTTATTTTACTACGAGGAAAAAAGTTTTATGGATCCATTGGCTAAGTTTATTCACCTAATTACGAGAAAGCTAATAGGGTATAGGAATATACGAAATAAAAAAATAAAAAAATCACTTCTGATTAGAATTAGTACGATTTATAACGCTATTTTGGCAAAGTTTAAAAACGTCAGATCTAACGCTCCCTATTGGTTGTCAACTTAGTGTATGATGACTCTAAAATAGGAAGCGTACATTTCGGAAAGCTGCGAATGATATTCTTATAAAAAAATTAGGTCAAAATTATTTTGATTCGTAACAAAAACTTAGTCAATGGAGGTGACACGAGTACGTGATAAAAATAAACAATGTCTCGTTTACAAGACTCTTGATTGTTATAGAGTTCACTTATTTTGTTACATACGGAGATACGTTTATGTAAACGCGTACAGTCCGCGAGGCGTAAGCTCAGCTTTACATTTTTATGAGTGACAAGATGATCTGCTCCGGCTTGAAAATCCGGAATTTTTGAAAATCGGTGAGAGGTGGAAATTCTAAAAATCCTGTAATCCATATTGGTTCATTTTTGCCCATTAAAGCCCAAAATACCAGGTTAAGTACCAGTATAACTTAAAAAATAATGGACCTTCAAACAAACTATCAACTGCCCTATTATATTACCCCCTTTGGGGTAGAATTTCAAAAAATCATTTCTTAGTGGGTGCCTGGGTCTTAAAAGGAACCTACTGTCAAAATTTCAAGTTTCTAACTCTAGTGATTTAGGCTGTGCGTTGATAGATCAGTCAGTCAGTCAGTACAAGTCTTTTTATAAGTACGCAGATCACTGAAAGTTTTACTAACCGCTTGATAAAAGGCATTACAAGCCTAATAACCAAGTAAAGAGGAGCTGATGCCTCGCGGACTATACATAATAGTATTATATGTGAATAATGCAAACAGTGAACTAATTTCTAAGTTGACTGTGGACTTCATTTTCAATGATGGTATGGAAGTACAAAGTGCAAAAAAATGCGAAGATTTATTAAATGTGTATTTTTTTTAATCAAGAAAGGAATTAAAACCACTGTTATTAGGATCTTTAACATTTAACACGATTAAATTCACTCTCTGAAACACACACGAGTCCAAAGTTAACTTTACTGAAGTTTACATAATATTATGTGATATGGACTGACACGTGGTGCTTGTAAAAGAGTTGAAAAAAGATATTATAATTTGACATCTTCGAGTATATTATTAAAATACACGTGCGTAGCAAGTGCAAGTTATTTTTGAAACCTTTTATGTATTTTATTTATGGTTTTGAACACATTTTACAAGCAACACATGATCAGATCCAGCCTAAGTCAAACATAGATAAAATATTTATTTTGTAAACTGTACTCCCAGTGAGATATGAAGGCGAGTATTACCCTATTAAAATCCTAATAGACACAATTTGACATCGTCTACTAGCTTCACTCAGAAAAATAATGAAGGAAGTTGCGAGTGAACTTAGCAGGAGGCGGAAAACCGTGCCTAGTAGCGATTTGGAAGGTCACAATAGAACGAAATATAAGAACCATTATTTTGTGTATACGGTTTATGTAGATAGAAAAAAAAACTAATTATTGTCGATAATAATTAATAATAATAAAAAAAAAAATTTTAACATTCCTGTGAAATTTTTATCAATGCAGATATTTTTATTATTTTAACCTGTACAAGAAAAAAAGAATTTTTTGTGAATTTTGAATTATTCTTCTATTAAAAAAGTATATTAATTTGACTGTACCGTTATTCGAAGCTTAATTACTTGAGATAGGCACTACGTTTCCCGCCGTTACACATCTGTCTCTATGCGTCACATTGCCGCCCCTCTCTAAGCCCCCACCACCAGGTAGTGGGGAGAGCGCTTAGCTCGGCGATAGCGCTCGCCATTTTGATCATTGGCGTTTTGTTTCCCGCCGTGAACAGTTGTGCTTGCTTGGACGCTAGCACTAAGATACCTAGATATATATTATATATATAGAAACTACATTTTTTATTATTATTAGGTATTAGATACCTATACAAGGTATCTTGCAGAATATATATTACGGATCACGTGAGATATTTTTTCTTTATTTTATTTCTTTAAATAGAAATTAAATATTAAATATGAATAATAACTGTTTTTGTTGCTAATGCATACAATTATTAGCTATTTAATAACACTTCTTTTTAGTGAAGTTCCTCCGTAATTGGAGGCTATAATTTACATTATAACTAATGTTTACCTATTTAATTCTTTTATTTCTATGGAAATATTGAAGGTGTTTGCAGGTGCAAATTTTCAGATGATTGCAAGTTTTGTTTGCAAGTGAAGGTGGTTTTATAGTTCAAACAGAGAGATGTGAATATTAAAATAATATTTAAAGGTTTTTATGGGGTGGGTGTCGTTCTACTCTTTGTTTAAAGGTTTAAATACGGAGACAAAGGAAGTTCATGAGCGTATTATGCCTGTGCCATCAAATTCTAAAAGATGTAGAAAAATTAAAGTAAGTACCGGTTCTGACAGTAGTAGTTCTTCAACTACCAGTCCTTCGTCGTGCTCACGGTTGCCGGATTGATGTCCTTATAGCCCTATAGAGCAAAGGGGTGACGAAATGAAGCATATAATGGACGGAGTTTCCGCTAACTACCGAAGAAAGTGTGATATTTTTTCTCTCTCTGCCTACTTTATGAATTTAATCTTTATTTATTCTAAAGGGCCTGGCTGCATATTAAAGTATATGACAGCCCTGACGTACTCGTATCATATACCTTCTAATGAACAATTAGTGTTTGAGCATACGAGTTTTTTTCCAGGACATTAATTTGTGCATGTTAGAAATTTACCTGTAGTTATTTCTAGTTATTCAGTGGCAAATTGATCGCATATTTCTTCCCGTATACTGGTAAGTATCTTAAGGTGTTAAAAGATATGCGATCATCGTGCTGAAATGCTTGAAAATTGATGAAATTGAGTCAACGAGCACGGAACTGTTCTACACAAATCAAGGCTATAATGGAGTCTGAAAATAGTTGACTAATAAAAGCAGATTTATTCCCGCCTCGCAGGCGTGGTCTTTAAAGCCCGAGTGTCTGGCGCGATAAACACCCGCAAGGGATGAGCAATTGCGTTCTCGTGCTCTAATCCATGCACTCATGCCGTGATAACCTACCCTCGTGGGGTGGTAGCACAATTGCAACAACAATTCGTTCGGTCGTGCCGAATTTATTTTTCAGTCATTACGGCCTTGTCAAAGTATGCAATGAAATGAAATGAATGAAATGAAATGAAGGATAAAGTACGCTGAAAAATATCCAGTGTTCAGCACTAATGTATTTTGCTCTTGCGTTTTGACGTACCCTCGCGGGGTGTGTACAGCGGTGCGCGTGCTCCAATGCATTATGATTCTTGCATTGTAAAGTACCCTCGCAGGGTGACTACCAGAGACAAAGTCTTCATGTGGTCGGACCGAATAGTTATAAATATTTCGCGGTCGTTCCTCGCAACTTTGTCGAAATATTCAAATAAATAATCTTTTACAAGTCTGCTCCAAGTCTGGTTGGAGACCTTACTCTTTCAGCAAAAATGACTTGAGTTGAGAACGAATGGTATTTAAATGCAACGAAATATAAAATATGTAAGAAGGTGCACCAAGAATAGCATTCACCACAATGCTCCTCTAATAAGGCCGGATAATTGTGTCAACTGCCATTGTAAAGTCTGTACTCGCGACTGCCATAAACCAAGGCTGCAAAGCTGTGTTTAAGATTCCTGTAGTGGGTCTTTCTGGAGCTCTAGTCAAAGGCTGTGCAAGGCCTATACTCAAATCTAGAAGCTTTGAAAAAATATGAAAATTCTATAGTCTGGCAGATTCAAACTTTTGAATTTTTGGCGTAAATGAAAAATAGCCTTATCCTAATGTTCTTGTTGCTCGTAGCAATAGAAATTTTTTGTGAGGTAATTATCAGAAAGCCCTGTCTATAATCAGGCTTATTTTTACGTTCTTGTTGCTCGTAGAAATTTATTGGGAGTTCCTTAACAGAAAGAACTCGTAAAACATGTTTATCCTTTGGACAGAGCTCTGCGCTGAAGTCCTTTGCAATTCTTCAAAAACCAACTGGTTTTCACAAATGCTCGAAGAGCAAAAGGGTCAGAGTGTGTGATAATACTTAAATATTGGTGTTTTAATTGTTAGAAACGCTTGATTGGATGGTCAATTATGAGAAGTTTTATCTCAGACCAACAAAGATGCTCTGTGGTGATCCTTTGACCAATCAAGTGTGGATCTTGCTGTCAGCGTTTCACGATTTTGATGCAGAGACTACACCAATTTCTAAGATCTCTAGTCTTAGAGACCAGGACTCTCGTTTTTGTTTGTTGGCAGTGGACCTAATTATTGGTACTTGTTGAAAAACAATTCTAAAAAACAAACACTGTGGTGGTCGGAATCGCCTATGTGCCATTTACATGGTTAGTCGGCGTATTTCCTGAAGTTCTTCTTGTTTGCTTTGCAACCAAAAAGGCAATTCTAGCAGTTTTTCAAGCACATTAGCAGCTCTGCATTTGCAACCATATTATTAAACTTTCGAAATGAAAGTCGGTTGAAATCTATTCCCATCATCGAACTGACATGCTGAGTTTGTCAAATCTTGGATCAAAATCAAATCCATTTGCAGACCTTTCACTACCCTAAACATAAAATGACAATGCCAGCTATGAAGATTGTCTGCTTAGGCAGACAATGGTGCGAAAGAGATTGGCTGCCTTTAATCTTGTTCGGTTCCGTTGATGAATGTCAAGTGAATAATGTGAACAAATACATGGCTTGGAGAAACGCCTGTTTTGTTTTCACTAGCAATTACTGCATATCCGATAGTGGTATCAAAGGATTGACAGGTGTTCTCGGCCTTTGCGCTGAAACAAAGATACTGTCTCAAGCACAGCGGTTTTGTTTGCTAACGGCATTTATGGATTCTTAATCTGCATGCAGCCCCGCTCATGCAGCAGTAGATTTCTGTTCGGTCAATATGAAATTTCCCATGACGATGGGTCTTTCTTCCACTTTGTCTAATTCCTTGCGGTGTCATTTCAATCAATCTCTGGTTTCTGTACCTTAGTGGTGTAACACTAGATAAACTTAATGGTGAACCGATTTTAAAGCACGTCTCCTCCGTAAAGGGAAAGTCTTCTCATGCAGCCATGTCTGCAGCTCATGTCTGCAGCTGCATTGTCAGAGTTCGGCGAACATTAGCACTATCGTGACAAGTGTGGCCAAGTAGTTCATGGAACTACAATGTATTCGAGTGAAGACGAATCTTTATCATGGCATTCTCTGTGATGTTAATTACAAGTTGACTACTTATGTTATATAACAAGAAAATGTTATGTAAGTAAATACATCACGTATGACTGAACACAATAAGTTATTGCCACAACGCGAATGAATTTCCGTACGATAATGTAGCCGTGTGTCATGCCCGTTTTTCCTCCTCGGAACGTATAAAGCAAGGTGAAATTAAAGTGTGGAGTTCTGTTACGTCTCCTAAAGAAAATGGCATACCAAGTCGAAACGGCATAAGCTTTATTTGCAAAATCCAGAAAGTCAAGATCTGCTCTTTTTATATCAGATCTATGCTTATTGTCTAAAACGTCCTGTGATACATTTTGCATAAATCAGTAGTAAATCCTCCTAACGTTGATTAATCTGATCGAAGGTTTGGCCTTAATTCAGCCGAGCAGACGTAGGCTTAAAATGAAAAATGGGCTTTCTGGTCACGATGTGGATAGCACTGAGTATAATAATTGTAATCATTTCGTTTTAAGTTGTATGTTTTTCCACGTTCAGGGGCACTCTCCGATACTTTTAGAGCTGTGGCTGGGCGGAGAATTTAATATTTGAAATTACTTTAAGGAGCGCTGAGTACCGTGTCCTGTCTAACAATAACCCATTTTCGGTTCAAAATCTGATTCAGTTGGCGATGTGTAATCTGTTTTGAAATTGAATTACAAAACTTGATACTTAATAATAAATAGTATAATTAAGTTCTATTGGATTATTAGAATTTTTGATGATTTGCCGCGGAATAGTCTATAAATGGTACCTACATTGTGACGATCTCAATCATCTCTGATTGGAAGTCACGCTCGCCAACGACTAAAATGCAATTTTGCAATTACCGATGAACAATAATTGGAGATATTATAGCCATTGATTCATACGATTTATCAGCAATCTACCAGCTGTTTTTCCTTTTAGACTGGAGGAACCTAATTAAGTGTTCTATCTAGTATTATTTCGGGGTTATAAGATACTTGCTTAAGGATGCTGCTATATTTGCAATACACTATTTTTGTTTTGGCTGGCAAACTTGAGCCGGTGTTACCCTTTGGAAAACACACCTTCTTATAAGTGATTATTAGCGTTCGCACACACCCTCTGTAACGCATTATTTTAATCCTATCTATAAACTGGTTATACTTTCGAAATATAACCAATTTTTCGAAGACTGGTCGAAATTATTACTGCTTTAATGCATTGAAATCATCTGACGGATTATATTATTTTTGTGTTTCACACAAATAATGTGCTGATCCTATTATTTAACGGTTAGTTGTGATAGTTGGTGGTATTTTTCTTTTAAATTAAGTGTTCTATTCACAGCACAGTAGCTGTTGTTACGCAACCACTCAGTAAAGAGCGAAACAACTGAGAAAACTGATGTGGTCTGTTTTTATTCATACAAATTATTATAATTTATTCGAAATCATATTTTGAATAAATGTATTACTCAATATTAAATTTCATTGTTCGTTTCTCTCTGCAATTATTACCATTACGTCACATTGGCGCAGTTACCACCACCACCAGGCGATAACAAACACGTCTCAAGTAATTAAGCTTCGAATAACGGTACAGTCAAATTAATGAAAGCGTTTTACCTACCAATAAAACGCTTATTAATTTACTTACCTTATTCGAAGCTTAACTTTAAACACTGCCTGGTGATTTTCGACGCAATGATCAAAATGGCGAGCGCTATCGCCGAGCTAAGCGCTCTCCCCACTACCTGGTGGTGGGGGCTTAGAGAGGGGCGGCAATGTGACGCATAGAGACAGATGTGTAACGGCGGGAAACGTAGTGCCTATCTCAAGTAATTAAGCTTCGAATAAGGTAAGTAAATTAATAAGCGTTTTATTGGTAGGTAAAACGCTTTCATTAATTTGGTGAGTGCATCAAAATGATACAATAATGCCCCGGATGAAAGATTTTTTGTATGAACTTGCTCCGGACAATGTATTTGCACGATCTCGTACCGGCGGCAGTGTAGTATCAATGTCATTTTCAATTTTTTTTTTGTATAGGTAGGTCAGGAGTTAGCTGATGGGTACTTAATAAAAGATGAAAGTTTATGTCTAGTAAATCTAGACCTAGAGGTGACCGCCGAAGAAGAAAATCAAAATCAAAATCAAAATTTATTTATTTCATGTAGGCCAACTTGTAGCTCTTATGAAACGTCAAAAATCTACCACCGGTTCGGAATGCAGATTCTGCTGAGAAGAGCCGGCAAGAAACTCAGCAGTTGCTCTTTTCAAAAAAAATTTTTTTTACAATTGTTAAAAAGAACTAGGCTATGCACACAATGTTTCCACACAGAAGTTTCAAAAATGTACGCCTACCGCAACCAAAGACATGTTAACATGGGTAGACACAAAGCAGACCCATTCCCGTTGGCGGCACCCGTTCACGAGCATGACGCATGATCCAGCCATTGCCTCGCTCAACCATATTTGAGGGAACGTAACATAGGTTAAGACTTCAGCATCCTTTTAGGGGGTCCGATACCAATCACCTGTGCCAATCACAAAAACTTTTCGTGAGCGTTCTAATCAATTAAATATCACTTGCTTTAACTGTGAAGGAAAACATCGTGAGGAAAACTGCATGTATGAGTGTTCTCCGCAATATTGTCAAAGGTGTGTGAAGTTGCTATTCAACACTTAGCCAGCGTGGTGGACTATGGCTTTAATCATTCTCATGCAAAAGGAGACTTGTGTCTGGTACTAGGTCGGCCAAGATGAATGAATCCAGCCAGGTGGGTAATTCGAAGAAAATCGAATTAGCCACCTGCAAGGTTTTTCGGATCTTCGTTTTTTATCAACTACCCTCAAATCTCCACCAGCTAACTGTAATATAATTGAAAGCCTATAATTGCAATTTGTTGTTTCCTAGTAAAGAGATTTGAAAATACTTTGATTGTACATAAAATATATTAGCGGTAACGACGGGAAATGAGTGTACGGAAGATATTCGGTTCGATTATTGTAAGCCGTATGGATATTATTAATAATCGATATTATCAAGGAGTTATTGCGGAATGCACTTGCAATCATTGCGATTACCTCCATTTTGTAAAATTTAGTTATTGCGAATCAAAATGAAAGCTATGCATTATTTTTTTGTGAATTCCGCAATAACCATCTGGTTTTGACTACTGCCCATTATGTATAAAGAAAATGTTGCTACATGCGAAACCAGTCATAAAATTACCTACATTTTGGATGCATAAAAACCCAAAAAAAAAAATCACATCTAAACCAATAATTTTACAAATAGATAATAAATAATCAATTATAAGCTGGAAATTAAAAAAGTAAAATACAGTCAGCAAAAAAAAGTTTTAAATAAAATCATTTATATTCGTACTACTCTCATTTTATCGACGTATATTTTATGAACTGAATGTTTAAGAAAAAAAATACCTGTAACTATTTTTTTGCTGATTGTACTAAATGGTTTAAAATCATACAAGATGAGACGAATTTTATAAGAAAATAACTATAATATAAATGATTACACATAGACAAATAAATATTGTGCATAAAGTTTTTTGCGTTTTGTATGTAGGTACTTATATTTTTTCATAATAATAAACTTCAAAGGAAGTACATACATTTTGACATAATAAATTATTGAGAATAAAAATTAATTTACGCGGAAGTAAATTTGTTTAAATGAATCGAGATTTTTTTTCATATTTTTTTAAATGATAGTACATTCCACTTTTGTTTTTATTAGGATTTTTTGCTGATTGTATCAATTTTTTTTTTGTCGTAAAGCTACAGTGTAAACTCAACGATGTATTGGTTGAAATTAAAAGTAAACCTCAAGATGAGATCTATTAATGCTACAAGGAGTTATTCTTTATAGGGAGTTTACACTGTAGAATATTAAAAAAGCAATAATTTTTTTAGACCGATTTATCATTCCTTGACTCTAAAAATCGTTTTGACAAAAAAAAATGCACTGCCATTGCAAAATAAATATTGACAAAAAACATTATTAATAAGTAGGTATGTTACTATAATATTATACATGATAATGCCTTAAATGAGCATCAAAATGAGGATCTCTGTGTAAATATTTTTGTTAGGGGGCAACATTAGTCTAGTATTTTTGTCGTAATACTTTTTACTATAATCCAAAAAATGATGTGAGCTTGATATTTTTCTTAAAAAATATTTGCTTTAATTAAATACAACAAAAATAAATTTTGAACTGAAAATCAGTCTAATGTTGCCCACAGTTCAATAATCTGTAATAAATATTTTTATTGTTGCCAGTACACTAGATTTTATAGCTAAAGTCCGTGATCATCACGGCGTGATGTCGTCGTCTTGCAAAAGTTTTTAAAATCGCCGGATTTTAAAAACTTTTGCAAGACGACGACTTACTATTTTAATTCAAATGTATCTAGACTGCAAGCTATCTCTGTGCACCTCTGATCTGATAGACTAAGCGCTTGCCTTATCCAGTATCTCAAATGGGTACCTAAACTCGACTCACGCCTAGTTCAACTTTCGGGAAGAAATACATAAAAAAGTGGGCCACTTTTAACACAAATAAAAAAAAATGGAACTGGCATTAGAACAATATTTATTGCAGATTTCGTGCCTTGGAGTATGGAGAAACACCAGCGTGTCTGCTAAAGCAGTTGCTAAACACAGAAGCAAAGCACTGTCTAAGAATTACTGTAATACGTTTCTATGACCTTGCTCTATCCACTAGCTGCTGTGCAATGCCAGGGACAATAGGAAATCTGCAGCAACCATTGCTACAATCTCAATTGTGACGAAACAAAATTAGCGAGTGTCGTCATGCTGTAGCTCTCATTTCACGGCAGACAACCGTACGGTTCCCTACTAAAACTGGCCAAGTGAGAGTCGGACTTGCAAACGAAGGGTTCCGTACCGCCGTAACAGCGACTGTCAGGTCGAGCAAAAATTACGTTTCTGGTATGGAGTATCCTCTTTAATTTAATTTTGATTATTTGTTGTCATAGCGACATTAAAAAAATCTATCTATTACGGTTCATGACAGCCCGCTGACAGATGGACAGCGGAGGCTCGGTAATAGGTCATTGGCACTCTTTGGGTTCGAAGCCCTAAAAATGATTGCTACAGCGTGACGATTGCAATCGCCCCTTATCGCCGATACTCGCTTGTTATTGGCTGGCTGCATTGTTGCAGAAAAAACGCGATAAATCCAGCCAGACACCACAATTAAGACCGTAGCAACAGTTTGCTGTGCTTTTGCTTCTTTTAAAATGTTAAATAGAAGCAATGCTATGCGGCTCTTATTTCGCAGTGATTAACCCTCTATCCGTCGCACGGGTTCATTGAGATTTTTTTTTAACGTTAACACCAATTGAATCCATTTTATTTTTGGGGTCTCTGACGATCCGGTGCGACGCCTCGCGTTGCAGAAACAGCGCGACGAGCGAAGGGTTAACGATGATAAAAATATCTATCAGTAATATCGAGCTATGACCGCCTTTTTATCGTAAGCGACATTTTTTACCTAATTGATTGAGTTTTTTATTGCTAAGATATTTTCCCGGAAATATAACATATTAACTATAAATATATGTTATTTTCCTAGGCAATGTCGACGTACCCTGGCCCTTTATAGTTTAAAATATCGTATGAAGTAAAAAAAAACTCAATTTAGGTAAAAATGTCGCTTACGATAAGTCGGCGATCATATCAATCCCCATAAACTACCTGCCTGTACTGTTATTGCACGGCAGTGTGTGGGATATTCATTAGAATGCCTTACTTAATTGCCATTTGTGATGATTGTAAACTATGAATGTGTGGATTATATCATTGTAGTGCATGTTGAAACGAATAGAGATACAAAGTAAATAACAAATTGTGTATAAAATTGTTTTATTTCTGTGTATTCCCTCCTATTATTATAATATTACATATATATATAACAACAATAAAGATCAATAAATTGCCTTCCGCTACGTTTAAATGCAGTTCAGTGAATATTTTTGCTTTTAAAGGCAAAATGAGAACTTTATATAGCACTTACATAATATAACATAATAAATAAGTTATGTTTGCAATGCAGATGAGTTCATTAACTTGTTTCAGTTCGATACATTTTGGTATTTACCAAAGAAAAATGTATCTAATTATATTGATCTTATTTTGGATACATCAAATAACTCAGTGGCAGAATTACAAGGAAACAAAATTTATAAACAACTTCCTTCTCTAAGGGCTAAATTCACTCACGTAAAATAAGTTATCTGAGCATAGTTATTTTGACAGCTTTATGCTCAGGTAAGTAAGACTTATTTTACACCTCTATCTTGACTCTGAGCTGAGTTAGCTCACTCTATAGATCTCAGCATAAGTCTCAGACCTTTAAAGTATGACTGATTTATGTTAGGATGTACATCTGTCTTCTTTTAACTCGAATTTAAGTCTGATTTAGGTCAAAAATATATCCATGGATCTCAGCCTAAAAGCATGAGTAAGTCAAGTAGTTAACATACATATTTTTTGAATAATATAATGTAACATAGTCTTAATCATTATTGCTATCAATAAATTACTGATTAGCAGAAAAATAAGAGTATTAACAGTTGTTTATAAGTCATTTATCACTTACTGAGACAGCAGAGAGCAGTATAGGCAAAATTCACTTGTGCATCAAAAGTATGCAGATATAAATAAGAATGTTAACCCATAAGTCACATTTTATCACCATTTCATTAATAAATATTGTAAAAGAAAATAAATATTTATAACATTATCATGAATCGTCAAAGGTCATTCGGCCAACTCCATGTTGCTTGATGTACCGTCTGTACTGTTTGTATTTGTTATTCTCTGCTAGAGCTTTCTTGGTTTCTTCGTCTTTGATCTCTTTCCACACATCAAAGTTCTCTTTAATCCAAAGCTCTTCATCCAAAAACTCTTGGCGCTCCTTTTCTTCTAAAGCATCAAATTGATGTTGACTGAGCTTCATATACTTCCTTATCTTGTAAAGTTTCTCATCAGTGCCATATGGATGATTTAAAATGACAAATTTCCATAACCATCTTAAATACCAATAAATATAATAGGCCACTGTGTAAGGAAATATGATTAACTGAACCCACAGTATGTCCATGATCTCTGGTTTAGCGTAAGCACCCTTTATATCCATATTTTCCTCTATGACTCTCCTTATAATCATGTCTTGCTCTACTTTAAGCTCGGCTTTACTTTTCTTGCCTTTTTTTGTTTGCGATTCTTTAGCTTCCGCCTTGGCAATGTCTAGAGCTCGATTTCTGTACTTTGGGACAGTCATGAAATATTTAATAGCCGTATCGTACTTTGACCAAGCACTGTAGTACTGGATAATGGATATGATGGTTATAGTAACAGCTAAAACAATTCTTACGTCAACTTTAGGGGCCATTCGGCGTCTGTAGTACCGGTAGTAATGGGCATAGTACTCCTGAGGATTATCCAACATGTAGTCGTAGTCGGATCTTTCTTCTTCATCTCGAAGTATTTCGTATGCGGTCGCTATCTCTTTAAACTTTTCCTCTGCTTCCTTTTTTTTCTCCTCGCCTCGATGCAAGTCCGGGTGAAACTTTTTCGCCAGCTGTCTATAGTTCTTTGCGATTTCATTTTTAGTAGCCTCTCTAGTAACACCCAATACTTCGTAGCAGTTTGCTTTACCGCAATAAATACCTTCGAGCAAGTGATCGTGTGCGGACGCCGCAGTAAAGGGACATGCTAAGCAAATATACACGAAACTTATGTATAATCTCAGCATTGTCACTCTAATACATATTCTATGTTATTAAATGCAACGAAAGTGACTAGTAATTACACAAATAATAATTTTTTCACTTATTTTGTGAGTTTCGCGATTTTTCACATATTTCAAGTAAAAATAAAAGTAGGTACTGCTGGCTGTCACATTGACAAACGAATGTCAACGTCATTTCGACGTCAGCTAATTTATGCGTTCGGTTACACCGGGTTACACTCATAGGTACTCCTATGAATAATTATGAAAGAATTTTTATCCGGTTTATTCACAAACATATAAGAGTAAGCAGACCTAACATAAGAAAAAATTGGCGTTCCAATTACGCCTACATACAAATCTCACGCACACATTGACAGTAAACAGAGCCGGACTTCGAAAAGCGAGGTTCAGCGAGGTTGAAGGGACTGGAGAGTATTTAATATCTGTAATTTGAAATAATATGGAAACTACGGAAAGTTGCCATCAAATTGTAGGTTAAACCCTTATTTTACATTCTGTAAACTTAATTCTATAAATTAATTCTTAATTATGAAAATGGATTCTAATGTGCTAAGTTTCGCGGTTTTGTAATCAAACAAGTAATAATGTTACAAAATAATATTTAATAAAATCAAAACAAAACATGATTTACAAAATCTACCCAAAAGATATATCTATTAGATAAATAAAACAAAATCAAAAAGCAACTTTTTCTCTAATATCTTTTAGAAATACAAACATTGACAATACGATAACATCAACAGTAGTTTAATTAACTCTTACATTCTATTCAGCCTGTATCACTCATTTCAATAACCTTATTAGAATAGTATTACACATTTTAAACTTATAAAAATAACAAAATAAACCATATGTCTCAGTCTTTTCAATAACGTAATAAGGAATAGTATTACTCTATACTCTTTATTAATAGTATTACTAGGCTGTAAATTTTGCAAGTCCATCAAAACTTGATCTCCAGCAGCTTTTCTTTCTACTGGACCTTTTACTGATGATGTAGACATATGCTGAAAACAAGAGTAATAAATTATCAGTTGTCTAGTATTAACAATTTAATAGGTAATACAAATAGGTACACAGCTATATATATATATGGGTATAGCTGTCAATATTTACGTTTAAATGGCAAGATGTTTTGGGTTGGTACCTAAATATAAGAACAACTAGAAACTTACTTGTAATGATGAATCAAAAATCATTGGGATTGCATTAGAAGTAAGGACGGTACGAAAACCACTGCAATCCACTAAATGTGCTTCAAAATGTTCAGAACATAGCACACTCGATGTTTTGTGCTGCCAATTTTTTTTATTCGTCTGCATCAACCAGGCATTTTTTATATTTTCATCCTTTGGAAAGCTAAAAAATGATTTAATTTTATAATTTATCCTTACTTTTATAGAAATAGAAATATTTTATTTCAAATAAACTTTCACAAGCACTTTTGAATCGTCAATGAATCTACCACTGGTTCGGAATGCCTTTCCCGCCGAGAAGAGCCAGCAAGAAACTCGGCGGTCGCTCTTTTCAAAAAAAAGTAAAAATTTTACAATATTTAATGAAACTATGCTATGTATTGCTTCCACGATTAATTTTCCTAAGTCCAATACAATACAAATAAAAATTAATACAATCCAATACATCTTAAAACAGGCAGGCAAAAACAGACTAATTATTTAATCAAAATATACCCACTAAACAAAACTTGCGCCTGAATACGGCCCTGTCAAATTGTACAAGTATATGAAACGACAAACAAGATCCTGATATTAATTAATTGATAAATATTGCAACAGGAATATACTAGAACCAAAATTACTATAACTGTCTACGAGTTTTGCGTATATAATAATTAGGGACTGCTTCTAAAATGCCGAGTAAGCATATAACCAAATTACGAGTCTATAGCACATCAAAACTTACCGATGAAAAGTAATTGCAGGTGTTTTCCTATACGGAGAATTGCCACACAGAGGTGCACAACACTTCACCATTTTATTTCAGAATTTTTGATTCTTTAGACTCGATTTTAAAGCAAATTTAAAAGAATAAACAACTCGCAGGTTATGTTGTTGTTTTTGACAAATTGACATATTCCACCATACTTCTCTTATTTGTAGCTTACGAATTGCCTCAAGCTCAATTATGTCTATGAGTGCGTAAGTGTTGCAACAACAGAAGTAAAAGAGATAGAATCATATATTTTTTGTTGGAGAGAAGCAAGCGAAGATATTATTTATTCGTTTAGATGTAGTTGTGAAAATTATGTTAGGTCTGCTTACTCTTATATGTTTGTGGGTTTATTTATTTAAGGTTTGACAAACATGTTTGACCGTTTACAGGCCCCTTTATTAACCAACTTCCAAAAAGGAGGAGGTTATCAATTCGGCCGGTATCTTTTTTTTTCTATGTATGTCCACCGATTACTCCGGGGTTTCGGGACCGATTCACGTGATTTTTTTTTTTAATCGACAGAGGAAGCTCGCGAAATGGTCTCATAAAAACCTTCAACTCCTCAAGCCTGATGCTGCAGCGGTACTTTCCCCCTAAATTATGAGGTTTAAGGAACTGTCATTTATGAATTGGTATGCTTGACCTAAGCATATACTAGATCATAGAGCTCCAGATCCTACTCCTCAATCCTGATGCTGTAGTGTACTGCCCACCTAAATTGTAGGGATTTAGGAACTTTCGCTTGCAAATTGATATTATTAGTATTAAGTATAGTCTACATCGTGGAGCTCAAGGTCCTAGCTCTTCAATACTGATACTACAGGGGTACTGCCTACCTAAACTGTGAGGATTTAGGAACTGTCGCTTACGAATTGATATTGTTGGTACCAAACATATACTACATTATAAAGCTCAAGGTTCTAGCTCCTCAATCCTGATGCTACAGGATCGGAGGAATTAGGAACTGTCGCTTTCGAATTGATATTGTTGGTATACATCATGGAGCTCCTGGTCCTAGCTCTTTAGAAATTGTGTATTGTTAATAACTTCTGAAGGTATCAAGTGTAATTAGTACCATCGCATTGGAGGGAAGGGTGAAAGAGAGCAGGAACAAGCTATACGCTTATTGAAATCGAGCGAGCATCGCGTATCGGAAAATTTTACGTGTTTGACAAACATGTTTGACCGTTTACGGGCCCCTTTATATCGAAGTGATTATATTCTCTTGGGTTATATTTTCCCGGAGTAATTACTTACTCCTTGCTTTACTCCAAAGACTTTACTCTATGGTTATAATTTCAATATTTTTTAATTTTCTATTTGTAATCAGAAAAAAATTTAAAAAATATTATGATTCTGAGTATTTGGTCCGTTAAATCTTGTGATTTGTGCGTTTGATGTGAATTTTATATGTTCAATGTGATAAGCGTCATTGGTAATTTGTGAGAATTGTGATTGAATAAAATGTCTGAAGTCAAAATGCTACAAGACGATTTACGAAACCTCGTACTGAATCTGTACACATATTTGGTGTCAGAGGAAGAATACACCACTGGTCTTCTAGTGAAAAAACACTCCAGTAAATGGCAAACGCAAGGTGATATCAGCTTTCTCAACACTGCGAAACCGTGGCAAGAGTTTTTGCATCAAGATCAAATGCAACGACTCAGCGGCACCCTGTTGCAATGCGTTAACAAAGATATTGCAGATTTGGTGAACACTTCACGAGATTGGCCAATTCCGATAGTGAAAACTGAAGAAGTAAAAGATCGGATACATTTATTTATTGATAGACCCAAAACTATTCATCTAGCATTTCATAACGCCATTAACAACAACACAGTTGTTTTGGAAAGAATAAACACAGACACAACAGTGGTCAAAATTGACCCTTACTGCAGAGACTCCCATTGTATAACGTATTTAAGGTTGAAGTGTTTGAGCGAAGTAGTTAAAAATTTATACCTTATTCACACATATCCCGAAATACAGAATTTGATTATTGTGGTGACATGGAGGTCTGAATATAAATATCAGGCATCAATAGGTGTGCAATCAGTATTTTGTGGCACAGTACTAAATGCAAGGACTGGGTTGAAGGAGAATACAGTCACAGCATCTGAATATATTAGGTAAATCGTAATTAAAATTTTATTCGTTTTTGCCCACAAACTTGTGGGTAAAAGGACAAATCTGTAGGATTTCTCTTATTCTGAGAAACCAAAGGGGTTTCAGGTCCTAATGCTCAGTTGATGTGCAATAGAAGGACAAATAAACAATGAAGCCTCAATAGCCTAAAATTAAAGGCTATTAACCTTTTGATGGTCCAATTGTATCCATTCTACAAGCTTTACATTTATTTGGAGGGGATATTAGACAAGTTTAGCTTGGTTATCATTAAAAAAATCATTTATAATATGTGTACTATTAGTATGATGAATGTACATTTCCAAAATTACCCAACACTAGAATATGTAGTCAAAGAAAATCAAAAAACAGCCATTTAAGTGACCAATTGTTAGAAAAACTATGATAAACCAAATTCTTCTATAATTTGTTTATAGTCAGCAACTAAAAGTTTTGTTAAAAAAAAACAACATCTTCAGAAAGTATTTTACTTTTCCAGGCTAAGACAAGATGAGTTAACATTAATTGCACAACACAAATACGGTATGAGGGTGTCAACTGAGGACAAATGGAAGGAGTTCATAGCACATCTTGGGGAATCTGCTGCTACATTTGAACTATTACAGACCAAGTGTTCTAGTCCTGTGAAAATTCAATTTGATGCTTCGGGAGGTTCTAGTAAAGGTAAATTTTTTACATGCTTCCTAATATTATAAATGCAAAAATACGTTTACTTTTTACTTTGTCGTTCAATCATAGGAACGAGCAAGCAGAAGATGTTGAAGACTTGGACTATGACTATGTCACTATATAGGCCACTTTTTATCCCAGAAAATCAAAGTTCCCATTGAATTTTTAACTGACTTGAAAAAAAGAAGGACATTCTCAATTCATCTGAATCATGTTTTTTATCTATGAAATGAAATGTTCCCCAATAACCTCAAAAAAACTTTCTTTTTAAAAACCTTTTTTGTTTATACATTATAGGCACATGCTACACCTGATGGAAAGTGATGATGTGGTCTAAGGTGTAACACGTTTGCTTAGAAGATGCCTATTCACTCTTGTTTTAAGGATACCCAAATTGTATGTGTTAGGAAACACAGATCTATCTATCTATCTTATCTTATCCTAAAACTATATCTAAGACAGGTTTGATTTGTCAGCACCTTCACCATATGACGATGGTTCAATTACTGACAATCAAATCTGTCAGCAAATGCCATTTATTTACATTTCCAGGTGCTGCATTTATTCTTTACAACTGTGCACGACTAGAAACGTTGATTAAGACATTCAACGAGAAAGTTGAAGAAGGAACTTATCCGTCACTCCCTAGTTTGGAGAATATAGACTTGACACTATTAACTGATGAGGTGAGTGGAATATTGAGTCTGTTACATTTGAAACACTGCCAAAAAATACTTCTAGTGATTGTTGATTGGAGAATCCTTATTGTCACTAATATTTTATTTATTTTATTTATTATTGTACAAAAATCAACAGCGATGTCGAATAATAATAAACTTAAGAGCGAGTGATAATTGTATGGCCAATTATAGATTTTCTCAAAAATAACTTCAGAAAAAGATTTATTTTGTGAGAGTAAGTAAAATAATATCAAAAAATTACAAAGCAATTTGAGTAGAAAGTGAGTAAATCAATGAGCCAGTATGTGTGTGTGTGTGTGTGATCGTGTGTGTGATCATGTTTTTGTGTGTATTTGGGTATGACTGAGTTTGTGACTGTATGTGTGTTAGAAATTGATTAAGTGTGCATATTAAAAATAAACTTTAACTATTTTTTACTATGCAATGGAGCAAAAGATCAATGTGTTTTTTTTTGTATCCCTTTTATCCCGGAAAAACAGGGTTCCTACAGGATTTTTACAAAGATTACTCCACATTGACGAAGTTGCGGGCAAAAGTGTATTTCACATGCTGTCTGTTACTTTTTTTCCTCTTTCCCTTCTAACCAAGCGTAAATGTTGTCTTAGGAGTAATAGTTCAATTCTCATATTGAACTATTGCCTCAATTAATGCCTCAATTTCATTATACAAATTAGTGCAATAGTTCAATGTGAGAGTAGAACACTCTCACATTGAACAATTGCACTAATTTGTATAATGAAATTGAGACATTAAAGATTGCCAAATATTATGACATTTGAACTTTTGAGGTCAATTATTTAAAAAACCATTTTTTTTTGCAGGATGAATGGTGCCTTATATTTAACTACATCATGGAGCTTCCATCGCTGCTGAAGTCCAGTGTAGAAATATATGAGGATACGCGGCAATATACTGATGGGAACTGCGAGTTTCGACCGCACCTCATTTGTAAATTTCTGAGCAGTATGGTCAAAGTGTTGAGTCAGTATTATAGAAGGGTGAGGATCTTAACGGTAAGTGTAAACTTAAGTTTGTTTCAAGTCCAACAGTTAAGGGTGGATTGAAAACTGAACGGTTCTATCCCCACCCATTGTACTATTATCTTACCCACTCATAACACAAGCTTTCCGTTTATTTGGAGGGGAGAGGAGAATATTAGTCATGTGTCAGTCACCTTCTTCAAACTCCTGGGAATTTTCTCCGCAAGTAGGCCTTAATCGCCCGTTTTGCGTCATGTGGACCTTGTCTTGATATTCTTTAAAAACCCAAGTAATCACCACCCAAAAATCGCTTTTTTTTTAAAATATATAGACTAATGCTTGATTGCGATCTCACCTGAGTGTGAGTGTGTAAGTGAAGATGTAGCCTAAGATGGTGCGCGCTTGCCTAGAAGATGCCTATTCACTCTTGATGCTTATGCTGATTCCACACTGCGCTGTGGTGAAGTTCTATATAGAAAAATCCATCAAAAGTCATTTGTCATTTGTCACCCTGATTGCAGGGATTAATGAAGCTTTCATTGTAAAACTCACTAAAGTTTTTTTTATTCAATGACAAGATAGTCCTTGACTGCGATCTCACGTGATGGTAAGTGATGATGCAGTCTAAGATGGTAGCGGGCTAACTTGGAAGGAGTATGGTAGTGTAGATTCAACCCATACCCCTAATTGGTTTCTACACGCCACCGTGCCGTAACGCTGAATCGCTTGGCGGCACGTCTTTGACGATAGGGTGGTAACTAGCCACGGCCGAAGCCTCTCACCAGACAAACATTAACAGTTATTGACTTTAACAGTGATGGAAAGCATCGTGAGGAAACCTGCATGCCTCAGAGTTATCCTATTAATATTATTTATTATTAATATTATAAATGCGAAAGTTTGTATGTATGGATGGATGGATATTTGTTACTCAATCACGCCGCAACGACTGAACCCATTTGGCTGAAAGGCACAGAGTTAGATTATAGTCTGGAATAACACATAGGCTGAAAATTTGGAATATACCACACACCTAGGATTAATATATAGGCTACATTTTATCCCAGAAAATTATAGAGTTCCTGCGGGAATTGAAAAAACTTTAATCACGGACTAAGTCGCGGGAATTATTTAAGTAGGTACTAAGTTTACACATAAATCTCTAGGTACCATCACTGCTTCAAAAATATTCCTATATGAACCCAATCGGATATTGTCAATGCGAAGTAAGTATATTAATGTTAGTTTTGCTTTGTTCAAGGAACCTCGCAAACACCTGCTGCCCGTGATGTTCGCTCGGATACACATGTTGATGATATTAAACGACACCCTAAAGATATGTTTAAGAATATTAAATATTAAAAGCGTTTCACAAATGTACATAAGTTATTTTTATTCCCTGACATACAGGTCCATGCTTCCCAATCTCCTTTTTTAATAAATTAATGGCATAATTGCTTAACTTATATTCGTTCCTTATCTAGAAATGTTTTAAGATGTTTGTTAAGTTGCTTTCACTAATCACCTAGGTAGTAGGTATGACAATTTATGCACTTATGTATATTTTATTTAAAGGTATTGTCTCGTATATATTATTTTATATTGGTAAATTAACATAATCGCACCGTACCTTGTTTAATTAATATAAATAAATGAATCATACCGCATATTGTGAAGCGTACACGAAGCGTATAGAAAAAAAAATGTTTTGTTTGGAAACACAAAGTTCACGTGATTGACCCAGGTATTTTATTGTGAACAGTGCTCTGCCCCGATTGGTGGGCCGAGCGCAGGCGAGCGCAGCCGATAAGTTACGAAGCGCGTTACACGGTCGCGCGTCCCGACTCGCCTAGTGTGTTTTCGACGTCGGTAAATGCGGTCGTGAGCCTCTGAGCTGACTCGGATACTTTTATTTATAGTTTTTAATCGAGTAAAGTCGTGTGACGTTCGTGAACACCTGTGTCAAACCGGGATTTAATAAATATGAGTATTGCTGACCTGATCCAAGCCGCGGAATACATCGAAAGGCGAGACAGAGGTGAATTGGGTTTTCTTTGTTTGAATTGTCAATCGGGTGCACTGCTCGCACACGTCAACATGGCTCCCGTTCTATTTTTGAGTTGCCATAATCAGCTGATTTTGACGGAATTGCAGTTTTTTTCGTTGCAGAATCTGAGCACGGATACGCGTCGAGTTTGCCGGCGTACGAGGAGACGCGGGCTGGTGGAAGGCGGCCCAAGACGAAGAAATCGCAGGGCAGCAGGTGAGACCAGTGCCAGTGTTGTGAAAACTAGTCAAAACAGTGATTAGATAGTGGTGATAAGTGCTGTGAAGTGCCGGGCAGTTACAAATTGTCTGTTTTCTGTTCCAGGACGACTCATAACGAGTTGGAAAAGAACAGGTGAGTCTTAGATTGTAATATACATATACACACCTACACCTACTTAAGTACTTAGTTTGATAAACGTAGAATTTCAATTCCTCTACTATATTGTTACTGTGTCCCTGTTTATTTATTTGATCAGATAAAGTCAGCTTGGTGTAATTAAAAATCTGCAACTATCTTCATAGGTTTAGCGAACATGCCGAAGAGAAATCTTAAGTACAGTCAATTAAACGGTTAGGAAAACATAAAAACTTTGATGTTAACCTTCAAGGTCAAGGTGTAAAAATTTTGAATTTGTGTAAGAACTCGGTAAAATAAGCGTCGTGATCTCTAAGCAAACCATTTCGAACTATTGTAGAATAGGTAGAGAGGTACATTTAACAGGCAGGTAGGTATCATTGAATAAGCGGCTTAACAGCGTCAATGTGACCTTAGCAATACTTTTAGCAACATGCCGTAAGATTTTGAATCTTTTCACTTTTAACATTGAATTTCCACGTCTCATAAACTGTGCAACAATTATGATGGACTAGCTTTTGCCTGAGACTTTTTTTTTAATCCCTTGTTTTCCCTTCTCCAAGTCTTGAAATGTATTCGTGCAAAAAATCACGTTCGCTGCCCTTTTGCTACTCAATTAAACAAAAAAATCAACAAACAAACACGCTTTCGAATTTAAACAGTAATGTGCTAGTTTTCAGTTTGGGCTTATTCAAAAATGTTCAAAATTTCTAAGCAAAATGTTTCTAAGTTTTCGACAATGCCTGTAATTTTATGCTTTCACTCGTGCTCCTCGGTATCTAACGGTGCAACATAAACAATTGAGCTCATTACCAATTTGGGTTGATAAAACCCAAAACTGTTCGAAAGTTAGAGGCTGTTTTATGCTTTCTCTTAAAAAAGGTGGGAGAAATCTATGAAAACAATGTATGATCACGTTATCGCGTTTTCATCATCAGCCGTCATGTATCCACTGTTGGACATAGGCCTCTGTCAAATAGCGCCAACGTTGCCTATCTTCGGTCTTTCGCATCCAATTGATGCCTGCCACTTTCCGGATGTCATGGCTCCATCTGGCCCTATACTGCGTTTGCCGAGACGTGGTTTCCACTTTAGGACCTTACGATCCCAGCGGCCATCGGTCCTAGCCAACGTGCTAGCCCTTGTTATCGTGTGTTATTGTACACAAAAGGTCTATTATTTCGTGGTTCGTATGTTATATTTACGGCATGTGTTGCCCGCTGTTGGCCACAATGACCTTGGCGGAGCCCCCACGGCTCGTGCGAAGGGAGAGATTGCATTGCAACTCGCATTCATACTAATATTATAATGAAATCCATTCTTACTGCCAATTTCACCCTCGCCGGGTAACGTTTGACGGAGGAATTTGACACTGTGACAGTTTTTGTATTGAAAATCTGTGAAACGTCATAACCGCTATTCAGGCCTCCGTGTTTCATCATTCCAAAACCGATAGACCGATTCAAACAAATTGCGCAAACTCAAGTGTAAAATTGTAGCTTCAAATGCAGCGAGCAACTTTGATGAAAATTAGTCTTCAGATTTTTTTTTTTATATGAATAGCGAGCAAACGAGTCGACGGGTCACCTGATAAGTGATTGCCATGAACACTTGTAGTACCAGAGGCCCAGAGGCACCACCAATGCGTTGCCGGCTTTTCAGGAATTTGTTGGTTCGGCCCTTGAATAATCCCATTTTGTAATTAAGTGGAAACGCCGTCGAAGGGAGTTCATTCCACAATTTCGAAGAACTTCGAGAAATCGTGAGAAATGGCACCCTTATGTGGTTTTAAGCCCAATTACTCCTAAGCTTTTGGTCGCTAAGGTGTGGAACGCACTTCTAGCTTCTGTGTTTCTGGCCACGTATAATTAGAGTATCTTCAAGACAAGAGTGAATAAGCACTTTCTAGGCAAGCGCGCTCCAACCTAGACCTTATCAATGCATCACTGATTGTATTCAAGCTCAAGCCAATATCATAATAAAAAAAATCTACTAAATCCTGTGGTAGGTTTGACTCGAATTTGACGCGGGTGAAGCCATGGGAAAAGGCTTCTAACAACACACAACAGCTAAAGTTAGTACTTTACCCACTTTAAAATCTCTATTCAACTAAGCTTAGTTTGATGAGCCGCATGGCATGCGGCAGGCGACACGCGCTCGCGATGACCTTGGCAAAGCTTGTCACTCGTGTAAGGGGATCTGTTACCCGTGTAGAGCCCAAATTAGACTGCATTTTTCGGGATTTTTGCTTTCATTTTCGAGGCTTCATCGATGAGTCATTTTTGAGTTTCAATGATTTACGTAGGGGGCCGTTTACATACCAAAAACCTTTTAATATGTTTAATGTAGGTACATCAACTTTCCTCTACCATCCTTCTACTCTACATTATTTGACCTTGTGCCATTTTGGTCCAATTCTTTAAATTAATAGTATGAAATAATTTGCACCCCACATAATAAAGGTTTTTGGGGTCCAATTTATTTCAAACTATGTCAGTCAAGTAATCGAACGAAATCGATTGTATCCCAAAAGCTTTCATATGGTTTGAGTATGGCTATGAGTTATTGGACCAGGGCCCATTTCTTTTAAAGAATATTAGCCAAGGTGAACTTGACTTATATTCTCCTCTCCCCTCCAAATAAGCGACAAGCTTGTACTAGGGGTGAGTGCGACAATAGTGCAAGGGGTATGGCTCGAACCTTGCAGTTTTCAGTCCGCACCTTAATCTTTGGGCTATTGAGGCTAAATCGAACGAAATTGATTGTATCCCAAAAGCTTTCATATGGTTTGAGTATGGTTATGAGTTATTGGACTAGGGCCCAAAAATATATTTGGCCATAGTCAAAAATGTAACTTAGATAACTTAGCCAGGTTTTTGTCACGTTTCTTTCAAACAGAGCACGGTAGAGCGTGCGCGCTGCGGCGCCGGCGACCTTGGCAGAGCCTCGTGCGGGGGAATGAATGCAGATCGTAATGATACCGATGACAGCGCCGTGTAACCCATTTGGCAATCTGTTACGTTACGTCATTGTGCGTGAATCGCCTTAAAACCGAAAAAATAGGCATCTTATCTACAAAACCACTTGATTACAGGCGCCTTAATAATTTAGCCTGTAAGTCAATCAACAGTTCTAGATAATGCACATAAGTGTTTCACCTATGTATGATGTATAAATGTTTAAGTGAATAAATAATTTATAAAATCAAAAAAAAAAAAATCAAATCAAATTGATTACATACATGGGGTTATTCAAAGGGCGGACCAACAATTTTCTGAAAAGCCGGCAACGCATTGGTGGTGCCTCTGGTAGGTGCCACAAGTAGTAATCACTTCAGATCAGCTGACCCGCCTGCTCGTTTGCTCGCTATTCATATAAAAAAAATAACACGGGAAAAAAACAATTACGCGTGTTACTACTGGTAGTAAGGCTAAAATCTATAGACCGCACTCTCAGCTCAAGATAGAACTAAAACGAGACAGATTTATGTCAGAACATATTTGTGTCTCATTTTAACCTTGATCTTAAGTCTGAGCTGAGTCAGAGCACGCTCTATAGATCTCAGCATAAGATTGGTAGTGACACGGGTAACGAATGAATAAATAATATGAAAAACTAGCTTTAACTCGCGGCTTCGCTCACGTTATGTTCGGTTTTTTAAACCCCTATTTTACCTCCTTCGGGGTTGAATTTTGAAAAATCCTTTCTAAGCGAATGACTACGTCCTAATAGCTACCTGTGTGCCAAATTTCAGCTCGATCGGTCCAGTGGTTAGAGCTGTGCGTTGATAGATCAGTCAGTCAGTCAGTCAGTCAGTCAGTCACCTTTGCCTTTTATATATTTAGATATACGTATAACGAATGATAATAACGGGATGTTCGGATCTTAAAAATAAATTATTTCTTACCGATTGTTTAAATACCTACTTAAATAGAGAGTCTGCGTCAATGGTTTGTGACGTCACAATTCTCTATTTAATACAAGCTGCATGCTGGTTTGATTCCTATTACGTCAAAAGAGAACAACAAAAAACAAATTAAATAGGACTTACTATAAGATTTTTGCAATAGATTTGTGCTGTTGACATTTTAAATCCTTTCGTAGTTTAGTCTTTTACATAAAATTTATATAAATAAACCAGGAACATTTATGAATTTAAAATAAACACACATATTACGCTAGTTGGACGAGCTGGTAAATAATAATTAAGTATCGGATGTTAATTGATATTAGCACTGAGACAATTGATAACTTAATTGCTAGATTTCGACATTATTGACATTTAATGTTATTTTAATTTCTACATTAGTTAGCACAAGTATAATTTTCTTAAAAATTGGTATTATTAATGTTTATTATTCGAAAAAAATAAATCCAAACCCACCAACTAATCTGTGGAAAAAAATTACTTCGACCTGTAGCGTAGCTCTGTTACGGCGTGATTGAAGGAAAAATCAAGAAACAAATACTCTTGCATGCATAATATTAGTCATCATCATAAGAAGGAAAACGCTGATAAAGTGCAGATTCGCAAAGTTAACACACTTTTTTAGAAGATTTTTGAGAACTCACAGGTTTCTTCATTATGACTGATGGCTTTTAATTGTTTAAAACGCACATAACTTCAAACAAATAGGGGTCTGGGATTCGAAGCCCAGACCCCCGAAAGGAAACACCGTCATAACTCCTAGGCTATCAACGCATATGTTATACTAGCTGATGCCTGCGACTTCGTCTGCGTGGAAAAGTTTAAAGTGACTTGCTACTATCCGCGAGAAGTTATACCCTCTATCTCCGATAATATTTAGTAGAGCGTCACCAAAATTGGAGAAAATATTTCTAACAGTACACAATTTATAATAAAAAAAGAATTAGCAAATTCAGATTTGACAAGTAATGGAGCAAAATCAACAAAAACTTTCATCCCCTATCCCAGATAAACCTTATTGTTTATCAAGATAAAAAGTATTCTACAAATTGACCCGGAGTATCAGCTACCACTTTAGCAAATTTCATTCAAATCCGTACAGTAGTTTTCCGCACAGAGAGACAGACAGGCAGACAAAAAATTCAAAAAATAGTTTTGAGCTCAGTATCGATCACAAAGCATCCTCCGATTAAAGTTTTCAAAATATATTCAATGTACAGAATTCGTCCCGTTACCGTTTTGTTATAAGTAGGTACATATGTATAGATTAACCGCTTACCGCTTTTTAGTATTAGTACCTAAAGATTACATAATCCTATTTATTTTAATGGTAGAGACGGCATATTACTTCATCGTTTTACGTAACCCTGTGAAGTTACCAGATATGACGTGACGTACATACCTACCTACTCACTGCGTTTAGGAAATTTTGCAATAAATGTCACACTGCTCACATGTGTTATCTGCGAGCTGCAGATTAATTAAAGGCCGCTGCATACGTAACGTGCACGGGACGGGACGGGACGTGGACGGGACGGGGACCGAACGTGGTTAGTAAACACGGACGGGGATTTTTAATGCATACGCAACGTGGCAATAACTCAGAACTAACGTGCTAGTGATGTGAACAAAGAAAGATGGATTTTTCATTTGAAGAATTGGCTTTAATTGCGCCGACGATATTTTTCCCGTTCCGCGCGTGGCACGTTCCCGTCCCGTCCGTGCTCCGTGACGTATGCACAGTCGTATACATTTTCTATGAAACGATATTTCCAAAACTCCACGTCCCGTCCCGTCCCGTGCACGTTATGTATGCAGCGAGCTTAAGCTAGCACAAAGTGACGGAAACTGGATGCATTTTTTCTTGAAGAATAAGGGCAGAAAATACAATAACATTTATTCGTTCATCTAACACTGATAACACACAATAAGCCTCAATAGCCCAACGGTTAAAGGTGCGGACTGAAAACTGAAAGGTCGCAGGTTCAAACCCAAACCCCACCCGTTGTACTATTGTCGTACCCACTCCTATCAAAAACTTTCCGTTTATTTGGAGGGGATGGCCCAAAAATATGTATGAAAGAGTTATTAGTTTTTAAATGATCTAAAAAAATGTCTGCAACAGTATGCCTATTTTTTTTAATTGACTCATGAAAACCTTTTTTAAGGCAATCAAATTTGGTCGAAATTAATGTATTATTGCCAATTATTTGCCAGAGTTTTATCAACATAACTTAATCGCGATCATAATAGGTAACAGAAATTGACGCGACCGAAGTCGTGGGCAACAGCTAGTTAACTATAAGATTCAATTGTAAACATCGTATCTTGTGTGTAGCAATAAAGAATTTTCTATCTACTTCTATCTATTTCACAAGATGAGATCTAGATTTTAATGCGAAAGGTTGCATTATTTTTTATTGTCTGTAGTCGTATATGCTTTTCTACAATCTCGCATGTAAAATGACGATGCTGTAGAAGATTAAAACACCCTTTTAAGATGATTATTCAAGATTGCAAGAGCCAGGAAAATATCTAAAGGCAAATCAGACTGAATGATTCTCTACTTAATGATGCCCGCGACTTCGCCCGCGTGGATGAAGGTTTTTTATTCGATGACAAGATAGTTCTTGACTGCGATGGTCACCTGACGGTAAGTGACGATACCATCTTAGACTGCATCGTCACTTACCATCAGGTGAGATCGCATTCATGGACTATCTGGTCATCGATAAAAAAAAGGGTATAGCTGAGGACTTGGGGAGTGACGTCGACTACATTGATCCCGGAAAAACAAAGTTTCCGCGGGATTTTCAAAAAAATCAAACTCCGCGCGAACGAAGTCGTTATTTAATATGATAAGAAAATGTTAATTGAAAACTGACGTGTCCTGAAGAAAAAAAAAACGTTGGTCATATCATCCCATTATAGACGCGAACATGTTTCTATGCAAGATAATGCATTTTCAGTAACAGGTAACCTTGAATTATATTTATATCCTCTCATGTTTATTATTAGTCATAACACCTACTACATTTGGCCTGCGATTTTATCCGTAGAGTAATATTTAGAATAGGTGTTCTAATTTTTGTTTGATTTTATTTTTTTGACATCAGTAAGTCAATCGTCATATAAGTTAAAATGGTAAATATTATTACTTAGTAAAATGCATTTTTTTAGTATGTTAAGCCGAGAAACTAACAAAAAAAAAATTAAATTATTGATCTCGTGTATGTGTGTGTTATTATACCTAGTATTATATACCATGTGGTTTCTACGATAAGTCCAGATTCCAAACTCTACCGTCGCGTCGCGCGCATTTGGAAAGCAGACTTTGGTTGAGATTTTAAGACGAATCTGTAATTAATAAAAAATATTAAAAAAAAATCAAATACACGACTGTATAAAAATTGAATTTTAAATAAAAAGGAAAGGGAAATAAGTCTATAGTATTCTGTTAAATAATGTTAACTTAATAGTAGCTCTACCTTGTCAACTTTCATTTTTTATTTTTCACAATATGGCGTCTGGTGGTCGCCATATTGAATTTTAATTACTTTCATGTCTTCGCAAAAAAATCAATACAAATCAATTGACGTAATAATCATCAAAATCGGCCCACGCGTTTGGTTTCCAGAGCGCCATAAACATACAAACAAACATACATACATACAATATACATAGACTGGTACAAAGACATTTCCCTTTAGTCGGGTAAAAAGATACCTAAGAAGGTTTTTAGATTCGTCCAATTAACAGCGGGAGAAGGTACAAAGGCACTAGTGAAGGAAACGCTGATTTGGAAGACAATGGCCGTAATCAAGACGGGCAGCCCCCCCTCCCCGTCCCGCCCGCAACGCCCCGGAATTTATAAGCTTATAATAAACAAGTTTCCAACAATACAAGTTTAGTCAGATACTGGGCGCTTGACATGACAGGCGAGGGCCTCGTTATAACGTCCTTCAAGTCCTCAATAGCGCAATAATCGGGTTGAAAATCGAAAGGTTGACGATTCGAATCCTTCCCGTTGCACTTAACAAAAAAGTTGCATGGGAATAATCGGCCACAAAAAAGTGTTATGTCCCTTTTCACCAACGTTGCCTAACTTTTACGGGCTATCTAAGCTAAGCTAAGCCGAAAATAAGCTAAGGATGTGCGCATTACAAAATTCAAAAATATTAAAATTTAGGGGTATGGGCTGAATTTACCCTACTATACCCCTTCCAAGTTATCCCGCTACTATCGACTGCATCGGCACTTACCATCAGGTGAGATCGCAGACAAGGACTAACTTGTCATCGAATTAAAAAAAATAGCAGTAGCAATTACTGTATTGTCTATCGATTGGTGTTAAGTACGCGAGTGTGACTCTTTGTGTCACGAGTGTTGATATTATTGTTTATTTTACAGCAGACGGCGATGTGATAATTAGACCTCTTATCGCTCTGTTTTATTTAAAGTTTTATCACGCTCGGTAATTGCGTGTCTGTTAAATGCACAACTATTCGATGAACTCTCAACTTAACTTAATTTTTTTTTATTATCAATATAAAAAATATAAACAATTTTTTTTATTAGCGTGCGAGAAACGACTTAGATTTAAAAAAAACTAATATCATATTTTTTCAGTAAATTCTTTCTGTTTACTCCTACTACTATACTTACACACACTTATATATGCACATTGTTAACAAAAAAAAACCAGGTAGGCCAACTTGAGGCTCTTATGACAAAACTCTACAATATCGTCGAAAAGCAGATTCTGCTGAAAGCTGTAACTAACTTTGTTTTTTTAACGTAGTAAATAAATAGTAACAATCATTTGGAAATGTTCCCGCCGACAAAGATGATATCGTTTTACACAATCACCTAACCGAATTACGTCATCGCTTCACCGCGCGCCCGGGTCGAGTAGCCGAAAATTGTGCGCGAAAAAACGGCAAGGCCGCTCCAGCACCCGCGGTGCAGGCCGTTCACTTGCGATCTCTGTACCGCTCCACGCGAGTGGGTTTGCCATGCTCCCATATCGATAGCCGGATTGTCCTGTTACCGAACTGACAATTTCATTTATTTGCTTGCTTCAGCATTATCAAGACCATGGGTGTGATGATCAATGTATGAAGAGATAAAAATAAGTGGTATGGCGCGAGGTGGGAGTGATAGTGAATTTAAATGCCATGCTGTCTGCCTGTCTCTTTCCTTTTCAAGGCTCAACCACTTTAGCGATTTTAGATCCTTTTCCTGTTTGAGCATAAGTGCTTTCTTGTAAAATCGTAAACTACCGGATCTTTAGTGTACGCGCAGGCATGTTGACGTCACATTTCTCTTGGCTTCGTTATCGGAAAGTCGGAAATTCATACTTATTTCGTAAAATTTTAATTTTGGCACACTATCCCATTAAATAATGAGATAATAATATTTTTCGTTTGGCCAAATTAAGGCGGTCATCGAACAATCCATGGAATACCTACAATCGCAACCCGATTAGTGCAATTGTATCTTCTTTTGAAGATACAATTCGGGTGTCTGAGAGTGTGTTTTAGAGGGTTTTTGTGGTTGAGGGTACACATTGCTTGCTTCTTTGTGGTACGTATTGTTTGCTTGGTTAGTTTCCAGCATGTGTAATAACAGGAGGGTGGGCGGAGGTGACAAAGGATTTTTGTATTTTCACGTAGTCCGCGTGGAGTTATGTTTTTGAAAATACCGCGGGAATCCACCGTTTTCCCGCGATAAAAGATAGCCAGCTATGTCAATCTCCAAGTCATTACCTATGGCTATGCAATCACACAAAATCACATCGCTGCTGTGTTGCTGTGTGAAAGACAAAACAACAAACTTGCACATTTAAAATGTTAGTACGACTAACGATATCTTGAAGAATGTCTCGCTTGGTAAGTTGGTATTCCTATTCGCGAGTATCGATACAGCGACGCCGAGGATCACGCCCGGCGCGGCGGCTTTGCGCCAAAAGTCAAGGCAAACCGGTGCTGTTTGTAGATAGCATCACAAACTCGCCATTTCGTAAACATTACGGTGTTTCGGTGTGCACTTTGGGTGCATCGATTGGCAAATCTTCTTTCGTGGATTTGGAAGCGATCGTCTTATATCATATCAACATTTATATTTGTTGAATTGCCTTATTTGTCTAGTGGTTAGCATGTTCGACTGCGGATGGAGGGGTCCCGGGTTCGATTCTAGGGTGGGGCCAAGCTTGTGGGGTTTTCTGTCAAGAATTTCTCAGCCTGGGCCCCAAGTCTGCTATTTTACATGTCAGTGTCATTGATCCGCAATACAATTACAATACAATTATCATTGGTCCAAAATTTCGTAGTCTACTAAATTCACAATGGTCGTTTGATTTCTTATAATTGGATTGTAATTCAATCATACCTCGGTATTGGCATTAGCTTAAAAAGCGTTTGCCGAAATGAGTTTCAAAAAAACTACATATTAAAAACGTTTATTTAAGCTAGATTCAAAGCTAGATGTGTCAGTGGCAAACCATCGGAAAACAATTGTGACGCCATTGAATTAGTAGACTACCAAAATTGCTAAAAGTAGCAATCGGGATGTCATTGATAGGCAATGTAACTTCAATTGCAATAGCAGACTTGGGCCCCTGGACGTACGATGTTGGCGGTGTGTAACCCCTGTGCACCGGTGAGCACCTGTACACCTGTGTTTGCACTATATCTCCCGCGTAAATGGCTAATCTCTGTGGAGGTTGGCCGCCGAGGCTGGATTGAAGGATATTTTATATTAATTTATTATTACATATTACTTTGTGAATTGTTCACGTACGCGTAAATAGCTGAAACCTAGTCGAAGCCTCTGAGCTTTGATATAAGGTCCATATTTAGTGTATCAGGAATTCAGGAATCGAAACTTAGCTAGCCTTAGCTTAGCTTTTCCAAGACAGTACTTCATTCTTCTGGTACTGAGGGATTTTGAACGAAAAGAGTGATAGAGTTTTCCAAAACAAACTACTTAATTGATTTCAGCGATTGTCCTCTCTGAAAATGGTTCTTACGCAACCGAACAATGTGTTTATATTATATGGATATAAATTCAAATTTCAAATTCAAATTCAAAATTATTTATTTCATGCCAACTTGTAGCTCTTATGACACTTCATGACTCTACCACCAGTTCGGAATGCAGATTCTGCTGAGAAGAGCCGGCAAGAAACTAAGCAGTTTCAAGTTTTAAGCAGCACTAACAAAATATTACAATATTAATGCACAACTACGTAATATAACAATATAATAACTTTTGTGTCTATCTTGTGGGTAGCTGAATGCCAAGCCGATTGGTTCCATACAACTTTGTCATTAAGAAAGTCACTAACTTTGTAATAACCACGACTTAACAACGTCTTTACGCATTGTTTAATTTTGTGCAATGGGAAATCCAGTAATTCCTTCGGGATGATATTATATATTATATTAAAACTCTATGAAGTAGAGAACGCCATAATTTAATTTTTTCAATTGTACCTAGCGCTATTTTCGTTTAAAGATTTTCGCTACAGTTTGGCTCAGTGTGTCAGTTGTAAGAAAATCAATACGACAGCGTGGAGTCGGTATTACAAGGTATTACGTGTCATAGCAGGGTGATAGCATCGGCGGTGATGCGTCAATTAGTCATGGACACGTGGGGTCGGTGGTCGCTGAACGCGCTCTGTGGACAAGTTTCAAGGTGTTCGTATAGCATTGAGTTATATAATTTTTTTTTTATTCGATGACAAGATAGCCCTTGACTGCGATTTCACCTAATGGTAAGTGACGATGCGGTTTAAGATGGTAGCGGGCTAACAAGGGCTATAGCAGTGTAAATTCAACCCATACCCCTAATCGGTTTCTACACGCCAACGTGCCGGAACGCTAAATCGCTTGGCGCTAAATCTTTGACGGTAGGGTGGTAACTAGAAACGGCCAAAGCCTCCCACCAGACCAGACTGGAGTCAATTTAGAAATTATAAATTTCTTAATTGCCCCCGCCGGGAATCGAACCCGAGACCTCCCAGTTATAAGATTACAGCGCTCACCACTGCGCCAGGGAGGTCGTCAAAATTACAAATAAAATATGTATAGATCAAAATTAATAGCAATAAAGAGTGCAAAAAGTTCCTCAATCCGTCAAGCAATGGCGTTAGATTATTAAATCATCACAGTTGATAATTTAAACGTAAAAATCCTTTTTACAAAACCGACTTCAAACGCCAACACAAAGTATATCATTTGAGCTATAAAATTAGAAGATTTCCCTCGATTTCTCTGTGATCCGATCATCAGATCCTGATTTGATGACAATGAGACCACCTGAGAAGTATACCCTTTCATACAAAAAAAGAATTTTCCAAATCGGTCCAAGCCTCTCCTAGAAATCAAAAAAAAAAAAAAAGATTCCGACGAATTAAGAACCTCCTCCTTCGTCTGCGTGGAATTAGGTTTTAGAGTAGAATTTCCAAAAAGTGTGACACATGAAAAAAGAAAGAAGTAAAGAAGTAATTTATTATTAATAGATCGTTATGGATAGGTATAGCTAAGCTAGCTAAAATACCGATTATTATGGATAGGTATAGCTTGAAAAATGACGGACTTTCATACAAACATTCATCCCCTATTCATCCCCTTTGAGAGTGCAATGTTAGGAACGACGAAACATCCTGGGAATTGAACCCGATATTCCCCACTTCTAATCACCACTGCGTCGTGGAGGTAAAATAACTTCCAAGACACGCTCTACTTACAGCACTGCGTAAGTACATCACAATTCACACCTAATGGCCGCTTATATTTGAGTAGCTACACATAATTTGTCCACATTTACGATTAGCGGTTACGTGGTTATGTGTGTTTCGCACGCTACTCTGATTTAGCGAAATATTGTACTTTTATCACCTACTTAAGAGGCGATAGTCAATTATGACTAGAGCCATTTTCTAAGATGAACATCTCTTCTTTGGAAAACATTACAACATTTGTCTGGTGGGAGGCTTTGGTCGTGGCTAGTTACCACCCTACCGTCAAAGACGTGCCGCCAAGCGATTTAGCGTTCCGGCACGATGGCGTGTAGAAAGTAGAAACCGATTAGGGGTATGGGTTGAATTTACACTGCTATACCCCTTCCAAGTTAGCCCGCTACCATCTTAGACTACATCGTCACTTACCATCAGGTGAGATCGCAGTCAAGGGCTATCTTGTCATCGAATAAAAAAATAAAATAAAAAAAAAACATTACATCCGATGTCCGCGACTTTGTTCGCGTGGATTTAATTTTCAAAAATCCCTCGGGAATTCTTTGACTTTTCGGGATAAAGTAGGATATGTCACTCTCCAGGTCCATCATGCAAAAAAATCACGGCGATTCGTTTTTTTTTAGCGAGCAAAAGAGCAGGCGGGTCACTTGATGTTAAGTGATTACCGCCGCCCATGAAACATTTGTAGCACCGGAGGCACCACCAAAGTGTTAACGGCTTTTCAGGAGTTTGTTCATCCGCCCGTTGCTGCGTGATTGAAGGACAAACGAACAAACAAACACACATTCGCATTTAATATTAGTAAGGATCCTTCATGCCATAGGTACTTATTTCAATGGGACTCATACTTACAAAATAATTGCTTGGGCTAGCATTTTCTATCTTTACTTAGATTTATAGCAAATGAGGGAACCTCTTTAACATGAAGTTACTAATCATTCTCATCGTAAACTCGATGGTTAAAAATTGAAAAAAAAAACGATCAAGTGCAATTCCTACTTCCGGACCAAGGGTTCCGTATCTACCTTGGAAATAAACTTACTTATATAAAATAACTTAAGCTTATGACTGAGTTTAATGTATTAAGCATACATTCGTCTTACCTAATTGTGGAAGTGACATCCTTACTTCCTTACTAATATTATAAATGCGAAAGTGTGTTTGTTTGTTGGTTTGTTTGATTTTTTGCATGGGTAGGTATAGTTGAGGCGGATTTTCGGCGGGACAATTTGGGAATTTATAATTTCTAAATTGTCTCTGGTCTGGTTTGGTGGGAGGCTTTGGCCGTGGCTTGTTACCACTCTACCGTCAAAGCAATTTAGCGTTCCGGCACGATGGCTTATAGAAACCGATTAGAGGTATGGGTTGAATGTACAGTGTCACATCCCTTCTAAGTTAGCCCGCTACCATCTTAGACTGCATCGTCACTTACCATCAGGTGAGGACTACCTTGTCATCGAATAAAAAAAGAATGCCATAAATTCAGCCAATGACCAGAAGTGACATTGTAGCAATGATACCTGCTTCTAGCGCAAGCTTTCCGCTTATTTGGAGTGGAGAGAAGAATATAAGTCATGTTCAGCTTGGCTAATATTTAAAAAAAAAGTTATTCCGCAATCGACTAGCAGTTTGGTACAGAACCCTAAAAAGAACATGTATACTTCACTTAGTGAAGTACGACAGGTTCTGTAGATGATCGTTACTTGGCCATAGTCTCCGTGTATGGAGCTCGACATACTGGTTCTTAATGGATTGAGAGATTTAACATCGTGACTAATATGGAGGTGATACTAATCTGTACATACAACATGCTTCATCATATCGTCTTTAATTCACTAAGCAAGCAATAGGCAAAGAAACGAACCTCTTAGTAGGACCACTTTTGACCTCTAATTGCACGGAATACAAGTGTAAATTAAAAATTTAAAACACCCCCGACATGTTACAATATCCTAATCGCTAGTCAGTAATCGTTTAAATAAAAATATGTAATCCGCCATTTTGTGGCGGCGGCCATCTTGGACCGATTTTCATCAGACATAGCTAAGAACACTCCCGACTAATTCACCTCTTCTCTGACCAGTAGGGCTAAGATGCGCGCCACGAGAAAATTTTGTCTACGTTTACTCGTAATCTCTATGTGAATCTCTATAGAGATTTGCGAGTAAAGTGTAGACAAAATTTTCTCCTGGCGCGCATCTTACACGTTTTGAACCTTCATAGATTTCGAAAGTTCGTTGAGAAATATCACCATTGTCCTACTTGTGTATAATGGACAATAGTATACTGTAAATTAAGTTTTGGCAATCCAAAAGTGCCCAATTTCACCCATTTTTGACCGATTTTAAAAAAAGAGGTTCTCAATTCGACGCGTATTTTTTTTTTTTTGATTAAAAAACTTGTTTTGAGTTACGAGGTTTTTACGCTCGCTGGACTGAAGGCGGTGACAAAATGTGTTACTCCGAAAAAAATGTCCACGCTGAATACGAGTAATGATTCCATTTCCCCGTAACAAGTAGGTAGTAAAGAGATAAGTGGCACACTAAGTTTAATGAAGCGGATTTTCATTTCATTTCATTAAACTTAGTTTGCCACTTATTTCTTTACTAGTAGCAAAATCCCTTAAAGGGAAGCCATTTTGAGCGTTAAGCTTACATTTTTGCATAGATGTACTTCTACGCTTAAACTATCATTCTTATGCCTTATCCAGAGAGTTCTTAATCCATGGTTGCAGCCCTTACCTACACGAGTCCCCGGCTTTACAAGTCAACAAAGAACTCTCTTACGGAGGCCATGTTCTAACTTATTACAACTTGGTGAAACGTTGTATCATATTTTTGTCAAAGTGAGTTTTTTTACTTTTATAACTTTGCGTTTTTGCGATACAAGCTTTGTTGGAGTTTCTTTCTTGCGTAATATGCTCTTGTTTGGTTTCGTTCGCGAAAAGTGAAAAGTGTGATTTTGTATTTTGTCACATCACTTCTACGTTATTGTACGATCCGTCATCCATCCTTTGTTTATTAGTATTTGTCACTGTACCTGTATTCCCAACCGACCGCACCTTCTTTGGCTTCGGCTTCGGCCACCTTCCGACAAAATCTTTTTACTTCGGCCAAAATGGCCTTTTTTTGCCGAAACCGAAGGTTTCTGGCATGAGCAGCAAATTGAACGAACTGTTACGAATGTGAGAGAGCGACAGAAGTGACGACGTGGGGAGAGGGGGGAGGGGGGGCAAGGTGTCGCCAGTTACAAAAGTAACTAATTCCCAACCCTGGTCTTGATGTCGTTTTGAGATCACATGCATCTAGGGATTTTCAAGTGTGCAAGCCGCTACCTACCTAATTATTAACCCAGCAGGTTTTGAACATAATTTATGTAGTTGAAAAACTATAAGTAGGTAATTTTTTTTTTAAGTAGGTAGGTCTAGCTACTTAGCCCCGCTAATCGCTATTCTTGAGGGAATTTTGGTGGCACATATTTTATGGTTTAAATACACGCAATAATTTATAGGTATTATACTCAATATTACAATTCCCATAGCTACCTAGAGTTATGTCTATTTTGTTAATTACTTCTATATGCTTCAACTACTTAGTGTCGATTTCACCAACGTGGGTTGCGTTTAGCCCAGGGATAAATTGGGTGTTCTGACAGTTTTTTGTACTGAAAATCTGCGAAAATATCAAAACGCTTCGATAAGAATTATTTTAGGTACTTGTTGCCAGTACTTTTACTTTTTTTACTCTTTTATTCTTGCCTTGATATACTTTTCTCTCGTGATCTTCTCTTTCTTATTTATTTTTAATCTGTGAAAACTTGTAATTATCTTTAATTTTGCTGTGCTATCTTATTTTTTACATTCTTTGACTAGCTTTACAATCACAATTTACGGCCGTTACTGGGTGTAGAGTACTTACTTTCTACCCCGGGAAAACTAAGAACAAGGACCCCAGCATGTCATAAGTATTTTTTTTTTTATTATGAGATACGCTTGCGCTTGACGACAATCAAGTATATTTCCGGCATTATGGTAACCTGGTAAGCTCGGCATGACAAATACGGGGCCCATAATCATCCTGTCGGGCCGTCTCACAAAAAGCCTTGCTAACAAGAAAAATACACAAGACATTTCGCTCCACGCAAGGAATGCGAATCACGGCATTTGCTGGCAGTTTTATTAAACAGCTCACCGGCTTTCAAAGGAAGCAAGTGGAGGTAATAACAAGATTTTTTTTTTATTCGCTGACAAGATAGCTCTTGCTTGATAGGCTTTCGCCTACCAGCGGGGTGGTGGTCAGGGGACAAAAATTTTATCCCCGACTTTATCCACTGACAAGAGATAAAATTATCTTCTCCAACAAGTGGAGGTAATAAGAAGATTTTTTTTTATTCGGTGACAAGATAGCTCTTGGTTGGTAGCCTTTCACCTACCAGCGGGGAGGTGGGCAGGGGATTAAGATTTTATCCTCGATTTTATCCTCGATTTTGTCCACTGACAAGAGATAAAATTATCTCCCTATGTTGAAGCATGGTGACAGGGAAAAGGAGAAGTATATTCCTTAAGTATGAATTGTCTGTTGATATTATTTCTACCCTGCTCGACGGGTGGATAAAACTGAGCGAGGGGATAAACACTTTATCATTTCTCCGTGGATAATATGTCCCCTGCCTATTCTCACCCTGCTGATGGTAACTAGGTGACTTGATGGCCAAATATTGGTTCGAACACTCGCAGCGCCTCCTACCGGGTCCGATTGTGACTCTAAACCATCCAGGCACCCATTCAACCAACTCAAAAAAATCCACAACCACTCAAAAATTTTCCAATATCAAAAATTTGAAAATCGGCCCAGAGGTTTAGTAGGAATTCTGTGACATACAAACACAAGCACAGAAGAATTATATGTAGACTTATAATATATCTACTGGCGTTCTCATTTATTATAATAATTAGTTTAAATGTAACGGTAGTGACTCATTAAGTTTAATTAAAATAGAACCTTAATATGCATAGTTACACGAGATAAGGCAGAAAAACAAAATGAACATGCTGTTTATCTACAAAGTAGGTTTATCTATGTAAACGTACAGTTCAGGAAACGAGGCTACAAACCATAACCTACACGCTTTTAAGTGATGGAACTATCTTGTTAGCATTTTTATCATCGTGCTAATTATTGTTACAGCTTAGTAATCATACAGTATAGAAAAACCGCACTTCATCGTTGACTATAGTATTTACAATTCACGAGGGCGTGTGGCTGCTTAAACCCATGGTTAATGTGATTACATTAACATAGTAGCGGTCGTCCGCGACTTCGTCCGCGTAGAATTTCTGATTTTCTATCCTTACTGAGGTCCTACAGATCCTGAGATTACATTATTTATTATTTATATTTATTATTTATATTTATTTATATTATATCTATTATTTATATTATTTATAATATTATAAATGTGAAAGTGTGGATGTTTGGATGTGTGTTACCCAATCACGTCGCAACGACTGAACTGATTTGGCTGAATTTTGGCACAAAGATAGATTACAGTCTGGAATAGGACATAGGCTACTTTTTATCCCGGAAAATCAAAGAGTTTGAATTAAAAACTAAATCTACGCGGAAAAATTCGCGCTGCAAGAAGCTTATTCAACAAAAGTCCTACGTAGTTAAAACGCAACTTTGCACCAATGGCGATTTTTATTTTTGAAAATTTCATCCCCTATTTTTACCATTCTCAAGAGTAATCTAGTAAAAAAAGAATGACTATGTCACACTAAAGCGAACAAGTAAACGAATTCCTTTCTGAACGGTATGATGGCTAAACTATTATTTTCGTGCCAAGTAGGGCGATGGGATAAGTCGAAGAGTGGTTGCCGATAAGTTTCCAGTTTGAGTAAAGTGAACCACTTTAGTCCCATTCATCGTCTTTTTTTTGTATTCGATGATAAGATAGTTCTTGACCGCGATCTCACCTGATGATAAGTGGCTTACTTGGAAGGGGTATGGCAGTGTACAAAGTACCCATACCAGTAATCTAAAAACGAAAACTAATTTCTAAGAAATCTACGAGGTTACAAACATACAAACACCTTGCATCATCGTCATCCAAATTCAATCAGGAATCTTGTACATAATTAGTTTATACAATTCTCTAGACCATAGGTTCCCAAAGTATGGATCGCGACCCACTGGTGGGTCGTAAGCGAATATTGGGTATGCCCTGAAAAACAGAACGACAAATCAACCGACTAACCAGCGCGGGCGGGTGACCACGGTGACAGATCTCGTGGCGATTACCACCTCTGTCACTCATACCTATCTGACGCGGGATTTTCGGCTAAAATTAGTATTAAAACTAACTTAACAAAGCCTTATAGCCCATCGGTTACAGGTGTTGACTGAAAACGTAAAGGTAGCAGGATCGATCCGCACTCGTTGCATTATTGTCGTATCCACTCCCAACATAAGTTTTCACTTACTTATTTGGAGGGGAGATGAAAAACATCAGTCAAGTTCAACTTGGCTTATATTTTGTAAAGAAAAATAAACTAAATACCGGAATATTAACACTATGAACTGAATGTTTTTTCTTGTTTGAACATTCCTTCATTCATATAGTTATGCCCCATTTCCTTCATAAAAACCAAGACTTTAGTCCCAAATTTGGATCTTTTTGTTAGGCGAGACGTGGTCTCGTCAACTTTGGGAACCACTGTAGACTTACACAAAACGGGAATTACGGAATTGGACGGACTCATTAAAATAAAATTTAAATAAAAAATATGTTCTCTCCACTCAGTCTACACTCTACAGCCTCGGTAATGAGACACGTCCCACCGACAAACGCATTGGCTTCATAAATTAGATAGAAAGAGACTACTTCCAATCTAATTCCGTGAATTTAGATAGTACCTACCTACCTTAGTAGTACAAATTAAATGGTTTTTGGTCCATTAAATTTTTCCTCATTTGCATTCCGATTTCGCTGATCATCCTGTATCTATTAGTGTGCTTAATTGCATTAGAAAAAACTTAGAATTTTCGTATCAAGTAGATAGGAATTTATAGTGTACCTAAAAGTGCAGCTACACTGAATCGTTAATCGTGAATCAAAGGATGGCTTGGAAAAATTTAAAACAGAAACAGAGCAAATTAACACTTCCTTAGGACATTATTATTATTATTAAATAGATTTACTAAAAGCCACTCATTAAGTGCTTAAGTATTTCCTTAAAAAAAGATTACCTACTCTCTAAATAACAGTGTTTAGAAACGCTTCGTTAGTAATAACAATAAACAGCACACGTATTTAAAGGTACAATGATAACAAGTGACAAATGACTCATTAAATATAATTTAATGAATGTTAATTGTTAATGTATGGCAGTCATATCTGCGGTCCAGGATTGCTCTCAAAATTAACCGCATAAAACAATTTATTTTTAAATTAATTCCCAGAATTGTCAAACGATATATTTTTTTTTTGAGACAAAATAATTTTAACGTAAAAATTATTTTTACAAAACCGACTTCAAACGCCACTACAGAGTATATCAATTCTGTCTATGAAATTTGAAGAGTTCCCTCGATTTCTCCAGAATCCCAGCATCAGATCTTGACCTGATGCCTAAGGGACCATCTGGGAAGTATACCCTTTCAAACAAACAAAGAATTTTCCAAATCGGTTCAGGCTTCGAGTAATCGGGGAACATACATAAAAAAAAAAGATTTCGACGAATTGAGAACCTTTTGTGAAGTCAGTTAACAATAATAGAATAAGTTAAATGAAAAAACTACTTTCAATTTTATAAGCAAAACCAAATCTTATTAATATTTTTGGATATCCTGACACCTACGTATTTGGCTCGCCATGGCTGTATCGACAGGAGCATATTATTGATATATATTTACTAGACGCGATAATGGTCTCTGGAACGGCAGAGGCTTGACAAACGTTATGATCAATAAAAACGCTCATTACCACTTCCTGTACGGCACAAAGGAGCAAGTTCTTTCCCCCATTCTCCAAACTGTATCGACGATAGATTTTATACGTTTGTTGCTTTGAATAGTTCGGATTTCCGGGAAAATCCCATAAAAAACTGCAAAAAGAAGAAACAAAATAGGAGTATACCTCCAATTTATAATCTAAGCTGACGGTTGAATCACCAAAAAACAGTCTTTATTTCAAAACTAGCTGATGCCCGCGACTTCGTTCGCGTGGAGATTGGTTTTAAAATCTCTCAGGAACTCTGTTTTTTCGAGGTGAAAAGTAGCCTATGCCACTCTCCAGGTCCTCAACTATTATAGCCATGCAAAAAGTCACGTCGTACCAGAACCCCTTACCAGGATGCCGACGTCTGAATCCAAGCAAGCAAACAAGAATATTAGCCAAGCTGAACTTGACTTATATGCTCCTCTCGCCTCCAAATAAGCGGCAAGCTTGTGCTAGGAGTGGGTACGACAATAGTCCAACGAGTGTGGTTCGAACCTGCGACCTTTCAGTTTTCTGTCCGCACATTTAACCGATGGGTGTTAACACAGGCTCCAAAATTCAAAAAAGGCTGTGCCACTATGCAATAGTGATAAATATTTACAAAATTTAAAAGCTGAAGCTCAGTTGAGTAAAAGTAAAGCAAATGTTGCAAACTCATGATGTAATGAACTCACGATAAAGAAAAGAAAAGGTCATAGGTACAGTGCACGGTCCAGTTTCGCCCTTTGTGAGTTATTCTTAAGGGAAAAGAAAGATTGGGGTCATCTATATAGTTATTGCGTCACTTTTAAAGGCCGGGGTGGCCCTTGGGTGGCCAAACTGCTTACATTATGTCAATGTGTGTCGCGCAATAGGGGTTGGTGACTCCGTTGGTGTAAGATAAGATAAGATAGGATTTACAAGATTAAACGTGGTTTTGGTGCATGTTTTTTATTTTTTATTCCTCTATTATTCCTCTATAAGTTAGTCCTTGACTATGAGTTAAGAGGCTACTCAATCTTAGGCATTAGGCATTCTTTCTCTGGGCGGACTCAAGTCTAAGGCTGATGAAATCTGTAGACCGCACTCTCGCTCAGCTCATCCTCAAGACGAGAGTTAAAACGGGACAGATTTATGTCAGAGCATATTTTTTGTGTCTCATTTTAACCTCTATCTTGAGTCAAAGCATGTTCTATAGCTCTCAACATAAGACTAAGATGTAGGAGCTATACACACCCTTTCTCTGCTCAAGTCAGTTAAAACGAGGCAGATTTAAGTACCTTTCGCCGTACTTTGTTTGATTTGAGATTGTCGCTAGAGAGGGAGTAGAGTTAACCTGTTTGCGAAAGCCCTTGTGCACTATAATATATCCTACGCAGTTCACTAGTTTCCTGTGAGATTAGCAAACGTGGCCGAAATTGAGACAGTTTTACAGACAATGATTACTCAACCAACTGACTTTGGTAAGTTAGTCCGTACGTGATCAAAGTATCGTAGCTCTATCGACTATTATTTGAAAATATGACTCACTCGTAGGGTTGCTACCTTTTTGTGTAAGGGAAAAAGGTCCAGAGAAGAAAAATAAACAGTATTTTGAAAAAATAAACTATTACGAGTGTCATATACAAGTGCTAGTAGGCACTGCTTGACACCTTCCACTAATTCCACTTACATATTTTATAAAGTTTATACTCGTTGATAAATTATGTTTTATGTGAAGTTGACATGAGCGTGCATCAAAAATAATACAAACCATACGGACCAATGGATAATAAAACAGTTTTATTAGAAGCTTTTTTTTACTTAAAGCTTATTTTATGTTCTTTAGGTTTCCCGAAAAGAAGGCGAATAAAACAAAAAAAGTATTCAAATCGGTCTAGCCGTTTTTGAATATTAGCCAGAGCAACGAACAGCAATTGATTTTTAAACAGTACTTTAGAGAGAATAATATGCTTTTCAGCAGTAATGAAAGTGATAGCACGACATTCAGACCTGTCAGTGTCAATTTAGTTAAGTTTAAAGGCTGTGTACAAAATTAGCCACATTATATGGCTGGCAAGTGGCAACCCTAGTAACTTCGCACTCGGTGCCCTGTAGCGGTAGGTATTATAATATAAACACAATGCGAATTGTACTTTATCAATGCCGATGCAACTGTTTGTTTGTACTTGATTGTTTATTGGTTATTATTGGGGAATTTGTTGCTTTGTTATCATTAAAGGGTATTTGATTTTGGTGCATAACTACCTAAATGTGTGAATATTATTGTTTAGAGGTGATCTATCTATCTATACTTATAAAAAGACTCGTGCTGACATGACTGATCAATCAACGCAAAGTCTAAACCACTGGAGTTAGAAACTTGAAGTTTTAACAGTTTTTTATGACATAAGCACCTACTAAGAAATAATTTTTAGAAATTCCACCCCCAAAAGCGAAAAATAGGGGATGAATGTTTGCATAAAAGTCCGTTTTTTCAAGTTATATCCATGAAATTTGATATTTTGAAATGCATTTATTGCACCTAATTTTCAATACTACTAAAACTACTAGCATATTTTTCTACAATTATTAAGTAGTTAGTAGAAAAATATGCTGGTATTTCAATATACAGAACAAAAAACTTTTTTATTCTGCCCTTTTTTAGCTTCTTTGACCCTATTCCCTTTAATAAATCGAAAAAAAAAAATTACATTGGGTGGGGTGCGCGTTGGTGCTCTATAGGCATTTTAGCACCAAGGAGTCGGTGCCATTTTGTTCTTTCAATGACTCGGCCCATACGCAGTAATATAATAAGTTTGTGATATCAACAAATTATTTCACTAAAATGTTGTTATGTCACAGTTGTTTGCAATGTAATAGCCAAAATGGTAGTCACGTAAACTAGTGAATTGTATGCGCCAATTGAACATTTATATCATCGGATCTGGACTCTTGCCAAGCTCACCTGCGGCGTGCGCGGCCGCGCGGCAACGTTGTATCGTGCACAGCGTGACAGGAAACCTGCCAAATTATCCGCTATAAAGATAAGATTTTGCGAAAGTTAAAGCCCTCTTGTCGTAATGAGCTTTAATAGGATTCGGAGCCTCAATACATAGGTAGGACGTACGGTTATATGTCGCTCATTTGCGACAAGAGTGACATAACTCAAAATTCACCAATTTTAGTGTCGAAAATTTATACTTTTTGCTATAAAAACAACATTACGCTAAGCACAAAAAAATAAGAGCGAGAGAGATTGTGACTTAATGCTCTGTCGCTTTGTTGGCCGCTGTGTTGTTTCGAGACCGCAGCATCCACAAAAAATAATACTCTCTAACGAGAGAATTCTCTCATCGTCGATTTTGAATTATGTCACTCTTGTCGCAAATGAGCGATGTCTGGTCCTTAGTCGGTTCGGCTGCCCCATTTCAAAACCAAGTAAGTGCGATTGACAAAATTTTAAAGGGCACCAAACACATATTTATGGTAACCTTCTGAACTCTGAACTCTTCAGCATCTGTTGGTAAATTAATATTTCGTAAATAAACTATTTTGAAAGCTTTTATTGGATATATTTATTACTTCGCTAAGCCATCTATAAGACATGTTTTTTGGCCCCTGTAAAATTTTGTCAATCACACTTCCTAGGTTTTGAAATGGGGCAGCCGGGTTGCTCTGATGACTTTCTTATAAATATTTAAATGCTTGTCTATATCTAGATACTAGTTGATGCTTGCGGCATAGAGGGAACTCTTTGATTTTCCGGGATAAAAAGTACGTCTATATCGCTCTACCGGTCCTCAATTATATAACCCATGCAAAACATCACGTCGATCCGCTTTGTTGCAGCGTGATTGAAGGAAACACCAACAACCCACTGACTGACTAACTGACTGACTGACTGTTGAACCTATTAACGCACAGCTCAAATCACTCATCGAGTCTGTGCTCGTTTGATTCGTCTTGACAATTAGGTACACTGGTTCTAGTTAATATTCTGAATCTGCTATGTAGCCAGCTACTAAAAGCTTGTTTTTTAAAAATTTTGTTTTAATTTACACTTGTTTTAGAAATTCACACACACATTAAAGATATTCATCCATACGAAGCTCCCTAGTTCAACCTGTTAGAACAGTGAAAGTACTAGGCGAGTAGGCAGTTAGAGGAGGTATATTGCCAGCCGAATAATATTCAGTGAGTCTCGAGTATAGATGTAAAGCCGGTATTTTACCAAAAATGCAAAACGGTATAATACGAAAAATACCGTATTTTTCGGTATTATTCCATTTCTCATGGTATTTTTCGTATTTAACGATTATCTTATGTTTTTCAATGTAGATACGTTTTGTTTGTAAAAAAATCAGCAAGGAATATAAAAATCGTTGTTCTGCGTTTAATTTTATTTTATTAAAATGATTTATAAACAAATTAGAACATAATGATTCAAACATAAATTATTAAAAAATCTTAGACTTAAAATTTCAATGATTTAATCATAATCATAGAGCGTGCGAGCTCACCACCACTCATCACCACCCATCACCACCCACTCATCACCACCCACTCATCACCACCCATCACCACCCACTCATCACCACCCATCACCACCCACTCATCACCACCCATCACCACTCATCACCACCCATCACCACCCACTCACCACCACTCATCACCACCCACTCATCACCACCCATTCATCACCACCCACTCATCACCACCCACTCATCACCACCTATCACCACTCATCACCACTCATCACCACCCATCACCACCACTCACCACCACCCATCACCACCCACTCATCACCACCCATCGCCACTCACCACCACTCATCACCGCCCATCACCACCCATCATCACCCATCACCACCCATCATCACCCACTCACCACCACTCACCACCACTCACCACCCCTCACCACCACTCACCACCACCCACTCATCACCACTCATCACCACCCATCACCACCCATCACCACCCATCACCACCCATCACCACCCATCACCACCCACTCACCACCACTCATCACCACTCACCACCACTCACCTACTCACTAGTTATTCATAATATACCTATTATACATTTTATTACATTGTATGACAAAGTATTCATCCACCCGCATCAGCACCAGCAGCAAGCGGCAGGCCAATTCTTTATTATATCTGATTAATGATCACCAAGCAATAAATATTCATTCAAAAACACGTCAAAAACAAAATTACAAAAAAATCTAACTATAATTTTGTATGAAAAAATAAAATACCAAAAATACCAAAAATACGGTAATCTATTGAATTATACCGGAAAAATTCATAGCCATTTGGTATTATACGGTATTTTTACATCTATAGTCTCGAGTAATGAATGCCGCGCAGCGCTGCGTGCACTCAATCATCAGCCCCGGTAGGGTTGGCCCCGGATTTTCCGGTTCCTCTCGTTTCCCGAGCCCTTTTAGGGTGTACTTAGGTAGCTACGCGGTTTCCCCCCAAATTACTGAATGTAGCTACGTAATATCTCTAATATTATAAATGCGAAAGTGTTTGTTTGAGAATTTTGTTTTTTACTTTTTTCTAGAAACATATGGAAAATAATAACAAATTCATCTCTAACAGTCTGTCATCATTAGGAAACACGAACGATACCGAACGAACCGAAAGAACCGATAGAGTTGGAGTTCGATGGTGTTCTAGCGACCTGGAAATTCAGCATTTGAAGACCTCCAAAAGGTGGACCAGGCTACAAACGGCACAAGATCTTGTTCTGTGAGGATCCTTACAAGAGGCCTATGTCAAGCAGTAGAAGTCTCCGTTGACCAATGTTACTATACGAGTATGTATAAAAGAATATCATTGGTTGAGACGTAGTGAATTAAACGTACTTAATATTGTTTATTTTTTATAGGCTCAGTAAATCGATCGGTTTGTGTGATAGGAAAATGGCCTTTACGGATCACGTAATCGCAGTACATTCTGGAATTTATGATTTCTATCTGTTTAATATTCCACTTGAGCCGCGTTGTTCAAGGTAAATATCCAATGTGTAACAAACGGTGAGGTCCACGCTATAAACAGGAAAAAACCGGCTCACGGCTGCCCAGCCCAGCCTCCCGATGTATCTCGCCAGAGTTATGAGCGGACTAGTTGTTTATGGGATGCGACCATTGGTATAAATAGCTCGGAATCCACGATACACCCCTTCGCAGAAATGTATCTCAAAAGTCCCTGCATTCCCTGTTGCGTTAGTGTAATGGCTCTAGTTTGCGTTAAGTGTGCGTCAATGTAATTGTCACAAATACGAATACGTACCACAGTAATTATTTTAGTTGGGATTGTCGATATTTCGATCCAATTGCATGGACCGTGGTCACGACGAGACTGCGGTGTTCCGAGACGTCAAGTTGATGGGTAGATAGATTCTTCCCATGACAGCTTCAACTTGACGTCTCGCAACACCATTTTATAACAATTATGTCATTAAACCACGAATCAAGTCTAAAATCTTAAGTGCGTTTACACATTCAATGACTCGTGTCTAATTACCATTTTTCATGACTGACAGTCACTTAAATTTACTACGAAAAATTTAGATGACTGAAGTTTGAGTGCGGTAGGTAATGGTGGAAATGTCAAATACCAGATTATTCCCAAAAAACAATTAAGTACTTACTTTTTAATTCAAATAATTATAAGATTGACGAACAATTAAAATATTAAAAAAATAGAAGTTGTAGAGTTTACGCGATGAACGGATAGCCTTGCGACGCAAAAACAAATGAGATCAAAATTTGACCACAAAAAATCTTTCTGACGCTTGTAGCGCAAAGCGAATTCGCTTCGAAGCGTTCAAATCAATGTCTCAGATTTCAGTGTCATTTTCCGATTACTATTCGTATCTACCTATGTTCAATTTAACGCGTGGTGCAAGCAATAAATATTCGAAGCTTCAGAAATACCTATGCTAAATGATTTTTTGGTTTTGGCGGAAATTTAATGACACTTTTGTGTATATCTTGGGTTCGAGTATCAATGGATGTAACTAAGTTATTGTGCTTGGCTTGGGGTCCATGGTTGCCTTGTAAGACTTATGAAACTATTCGTAACTATAGCTGTCACAGTAATGTATAAAGCTTTTTACTTAGATTAGGTAAGCTCGTAAGAAGAGTTCGTAATATTATAGCCATTCGTTCGATGTCATTGATAATTTTAATAAGAAGTTAATAAAAACACAATAAAAAGTTAATCCAAAACGGTTATTCCTGTCAAAATTAGCAGTTTTGGTGTTCTATTTTCAGCAACTCTTTAGGGTTTTAAATAAATAAATAAAAGCTTTGTCGTTCTTTTATTGTTAGATGTGGATAAAGCCATGAAAAACCTTGGCTGAAAGGCACAGAGATAGATTATAATCTGGAATAACACATAGTTTTCTGTTTATCCCAGAAAATAAGAGAGTTCCAGCGGGAATTAGAAAACTTCAAACACGTTTACAATGTCGCGATCTGCTAGCATAATATAAGCCGTAACCTAACCCTTTATTAAAATGAAAGCTACGTTATTATTACGTACAGGAAACTGATTAATTAAAGCCTGGATTTGAGTGGCTATCGTGTGCGACGACAGACAATGTTCGCGCGAGGAGGTCATAATGAATTAAATGATAAATTCAAGGAAAACGGCACCTGCGGGACGCTATATTTTTCCATTGTCACGACCGCGTACTGGAAATGACGTATGAATTGTCACGTACCTAATATCCACCTATTCAACCCTTCTGCCCCTTGATTCTGTAACTCAGTGCCTATCAACGACGATAGGCATTTTTATCCATTGAAGGTTTGAAGAGAAATGTCATTTACTATTTCATAGTAAACCTTCAATGGATAAAAAATATATATCAGTGGCTTTCATTTTTTGATAGACACTGAGTTACAGAATAAGCCCGCTGGTGTGGGTTCACAAACGGTTCACTTAATCTTAATGACCTCGTTGGTATAGTGGTTAGCAAGTTCGACTAATGACGAGGTCCCGGGTTCGATTCCCGGGTCGGGCCAAAAAAATGTATTGGGTCTCTGTTAAGAAATTCTCAGTAGTGGCCCGGAGTTAAGAAGTTGGCGTTAAGACACATCCGTGTGAGAGCCGACGGTCCTGCGCCTGATCTCTCTCTGGTCGTGATTTTCCATCCCATCGGACTGAGAGTGAGGGAATGGAGAGTGCACCTGTGTTTGCGCACTTATTTTTGCGCTATTATATTTCCCGCCCTAATGGAAAAAATGGAAAAAAGTAACCCATGTACTAAATCAACTGACTTATTGAACTTACGTCTGTTAGTGATAAAAATTAAGATAATTCCAGTCTAGATTGACATTATGATAGACTAGACGATCCCGCGACTTCGTCCGCGTGGATCAAGGTTTTTCAATTCCCATGGGAACTCTGTCATTTTCCGGGATAAAATGTAGCCTATGTTTTAATCCTGGGTATGAGCTATCTCCATTCCAAATTTCAGCCAAATCGATTCATTCGTTGTGGCGTAAAGGAGTAACAAACATACACACACACATACAAACTTTCGCCTTTATAATATTAATGTGAAATAATGTGATGTGATTAATGTGATTAGTGTGATGTGATGTGATAGGTAGCCGTAAATTTATAAAGTTAGTCGCCACGCACTGCAGAATAATCTCGACGTAAACCAAAACCGCATGGCATGGCGTGGTACATGGTCCAAGGGCATTAATGTCACCCAGAATGTCCCGGCGGCAAAGTGGAATCTATTTCAGTAAACCGCGTAACCTTAGAGGCTCCAAGTTCAAAGATGCACCGTACCGACCTGCCGTGGAAAGTTACACTTGCCGTTTCTATGTGACATAATCGTTTCGACCGTAGAAAACGACCGCTGCCCACGAAATTTGATTATTATATTATGTATGTATTGTAGCCACAGCCTCAGGTTAATGGGGATTTTCATATGAAATTAACTCCACTAGTTAGTCACACCTCGTATATTTTACATTTTTAAAATTATAATTGTTGCACACCGTGAACAACCCGCCCGCCCGCCATCTTTTTACGCAGTCCATTCCGCACCCACAATCACAAATGTATCTTATAATTATTATTTTATATTTTAAATAATAAATTTATAATATTAGAAATTCTAAAATTATTCATAGATTAATTTATAAGGAGTACTTAAACTCACAAATTGAAAAAATAGCAATCAAACAATAATAAAGATCTATAATTGACTTCAAATGATTAGTGGGCAGTGGACTTCGATCACAGAAAAAAAATAAGGATACCGCATGTTAGTCCGATTTGTGTAACCACCGAGTGCACTTACTCGGTAAGATCATTCTGCTATGATTATTTTCATACATTGAATCTGGTTGATAAAAGTGGAGACGGCTTCTTTAGAATTTTTGACAAAAAAAAAAAATTTTGACAAAAAAAAATGATCAACGATTTAGTTGGATAAGACGTGCGGGCTACCATAACTAACTACTTGTGCCTATTAGTATAATCTGTGATTTAGTTGTTCAACTTTTATGTACTGTACTCTAAATGTGACTCAATCTCAGAAAAAAGACTCAAAAAAAAATATTACAGTGTTATGTAGTTAGTTATTGTAGTATTCGTTAGCGAAGAGGCTGAGGGAAGGAACCATATCAAAGAGGGCTCTCAGGGTTCCCTGTTTGATGTGACCGGATATCCTCTGCCGGGCGATATTCCGCTGCTTAATCGAAAGGTACAACCATTTTCGAGCGCAACATACGACGGAAATGAAATTAATAAGCATGGTTGCAGCACAACCTTTCAACATACGACGGAAATGCTATTAGACAGCGGGGATGCTGAACAACATACGACGCAATGCATTGCAACGAAATGCAATTAGTCGTTTAAAAAAGAATATCAAGTCACTCCTTAAATAATTCTCTACCTGATTATGAAAGTCCCGTCAGAATCGGTTTCCAATAGCCATAGTATGATCCAAAAAGCGATGTGTTTCATATGGCTATATCAAAAACTACAGCAGTAAGGAGAGTACCGATTCGATGGATCGATAGAGATTTTTTTTTTAAGTAAGATAGCATTAAAAATTCGTATTTGGCCAAATGTTAGTTAACGACGTTATAGCGTTAACCGCATTGTGACGAGGACGAAAATAATAATAGATCTAAGTTTTCAATAGTTATTAGTCCTTTTCCTTTAGATTTCCACAATCTGTAGAGAGGCGAGAATGTGGATTAATGCTGTACTTTTTACGAAAGATCCGGGTTGGAGACCATCAAATTATTCTTATTATGCTTTTTATTTGATGTTCTATTTTTAGTTCGATTAGTGTAAATTAAAAAATATTTCATTTTTTTTCATTTATTTTAATATACTTAAAATAATATAGTGCTATTATACTGAATATTATAAGTAAAAACTTTGGATGGATATAATGCGGTGTTGAATTAAAAAGTTGTAAATAATGTGTTTTATTTTTAAGTACACTTGCTTAAATTTTAATGCATTTTAATGAATTACATTAATTATTGAAAATTTTGAAGTTAAATTTTTACTGGCATTAGGAGACTATAAAATGAACATAAACGTGAAATACGTGTCAGAACGCATAAGATTTACATAGTCATGAAATGCAATAAAAATTATTTAATCATAAAATTAAAAAGCCGCTATCCGGAGTTTTGAGCCGGTAGTCGGGACAGCATGTGTCACGATAACATAAGTCAAGAATGAGGCATTTGAATAATTGTTGAAGTATGAAGTACTGAATCCTTATTTTTTCTTCTGTGATCGAAGGCAGTGGAAGAGAACTCTTACAATCATGGCATTTACTAGCTGATGCCCGCGTGGATTTAGTTTTTAAAATCCCGCAGAAACTCTTTGATTTTCCGGGATAAAAAGTAGCCCTTGTCATTCCAGGTTCTCAACTATACCCATGCAAAAAATCACGTCGATCCGTAGCTCTGTTGCAGCATTATTGAAGGATAAACCAACAAACAAACACGCTTTCGCATTTATAATATTAGTGACAACTGACTCTCTGATAGTAGATATCTTTTCATCTTAGAGTTTTACTTACATGGGTTACATTTTTTCCGCCTTTCCACATAAATATGTGCATAGTTTATTTTTATTAAAATCAAATTATCTTTATGTAAATTATTAAAACTGTTTGACTTATCGATGACCGTTTCAAAATGTTGCTACAAGATATTTTTCAATTTACCAATTTAAACTGACTTATTGAACAGACTCTAATACATTACTGGTAAGGTACACTACAGATTTCCTCAATGCTCAATTATAACTGAGTATTGAGGAAATCTATTCCTGTGCAAAGTTCTCTATAATATTCTCAAAGGCGGGTGAAGTCTTTGAAGAGTTGAGATGCTAATGAAACTCTAGAAAATAGAGATGCAATGAGAATGTATGTTTTGAAATTACATATCTGCTTTCAAACCGGTGGTAGTCTCTACCTATCTTAAGAGCCTCAAATTAGCTTACATGACTAATAATTTTGAATTTTAAAGGGTGAATGTAATAACATGGAAATGGAATAGCGAGCATCAGCTAGCCTATGTAATAAGTGAAAAAGTTTGGAAATAAGCCTTTCATAAGAAATTCGGGTAAGATTTATATCGTGGTCAAAAGCAATAAGCCATTTGGTCTTAGAAAACTTTTCACTGCAAGTTAATCTCAACATAAATCAAATAAATAATAAGTCTGAAGGGCAATAATGTCACCCAGTATGACCCGATATTAAAGTGAAATCTATTTCCGAAGGTAATTTATTATGTAACCTTAAAGCCTTAGCACACGGCGTATTTCCCGTTTAGTCGTAAAATTGATATTTATAAAATTTGCACTAATATAATCAACATGAAGTTTGTGAAATATTTTTAACCGACTTCCAAAAACGAAGGAGGTTCTCAATTCGCCGGATTTTTTCAAATATATTTTTTATGTATGTTCCCCGATTACTCGAAGACGCCTGGACCGATTTGGAAAATTCTTTTTTTTTTTGTTTGAAAGGGTATACTTTCTAGGTAGTCCCATTGTCATCAGGTGATGGGATCCTGGAGAAATCCAGGGAACCCTTCAAATTTTATAGGCACAATTTCCTACTGTGTAGTGGCGTTTGAAGTCGGTTTTGTAAAAAGAATTTTTACGTTTTTGCATTATATATTGAGCAGATTACGTGTTTAGTATCGTACTTTCTATTCGGTAAGTGTAAAAGAGAAGACACTTTCAGGTCAACACCAATACAGATAAGTATCTGTCTACTATGTTTGTTTCGTTATAATCAAGATAATTCAAGCCATAGGCGTGAAGGTTTTATCGAGTAAGGTCACTACAACAAGTATAATACAGGCATTTGAGGAAAACCGGTCAATACTGTTCTTTATTTATCAAAAGTAAGTAAAAAACAAACAAAAAGCGTTACAATGGTGCAACGTTATTTTTTAACCGACTTTAAAAAAGGGAGGTTTTCAATTCGACGCGTATTTTTTATTGTTATTATTATGTTACTCCATAACTTCGCCAAATCTGGATCGATTTCAATATTTTCTTTAATTTAGGACGTATTGTCAGGCTGGTCCCATTTAACTAAAGTTGAAGATCTGGTGCTGATGAATATCTTCGGAGAAGGAGGATGAAACTTCTCAATGAATAAGAGCAAATCACTCGTGATCAGATTATGTGTAGGCTTTTAACCATGCACAGTTCATAGCATATTTTTTAAGGAGAAACAAATGATCTAATGAATTGATTCTATAAGCTACGCTAAAAAGCTTAAAAGAATGATATAAATTTAAAAAAAAAAAAACGACTACAAACGTCACTTAAAAGTGTTCTAGTTTGTACACGTGTGTTGTAGTCGGCCTAGCGTCGCGCATCGGTTTCATCGTTTCTATTTAGGCCCGTCCGACTTCAATATAAGTACGTGTAAAAACTAAAAATATTTTATACTTTGAGTGACCTTTGAAGAAAAAGAATTTTCTTATATAGTTCTTCAACTTTAGCTTTACTTGTGGTTACGTCGTGTACATGCACAGTGCGTAAGTGTGCGTGCCTGTCTCCTGACAGGCACGCACCTCACCTAGGTTTCTCTCACCTAGGCTCCTGCCTAGGTGAGAGAAACCCCAAAAAAAAATATATTAAAAAAAAAAACAAACTATGCTATGTATACAGTGTGATTACCACGAGCAACTAGATATACATAAGAAGTCTAATTACAGGGAGGCAAGACGAAAGCCGTCGGCTCCGCGTAACAATTATGAATTCAGCAAAGTTACACTGCACACTCGACGAGCGACGTGCCTTTGACAGCGAGCGACTATTTTGTAGCTCCGAGCCTGCATCGCTGAAGGGGCTCCGCGCTTCGCTTTTATTTGTTCCCCGGACTTGCATTTAGGGTGTCGCGGGAGATGGAAAATATTACTTACGGAGGCTGCTTATTACTTCGTCGCTCACGTTCATTAGATATACAGCACTCTTAGCGCGAAAGTTTTTATTATCATATTGCTTCTCTCGCAATTGTTAGATTATATGTATTGCATTTTTGAAGCTTCACTGTGGAAGCACTGTATACATAGCTTAGTCTGGTTACTTATTGTAAAATTATTTTATTTTTTTGAAAAGAGCAACTGCTGAGTTTCTTGCCGGTTCTTCTCAGCAGAATCTGCATTCCGAACCGGTGGTAGATTTGTGACGTGTCATAAGAGCTACAAGGTAGCCTACATGAAATAAATTTTTGAATTTGAATTTGTTCCAATTGGCCAGTCTGCGGTGAGATTGTGTAAGAAAATTGTTTCATTGGACTGTTCAAAATATACATTTTTTCTTTAATTTATATTTATATTCATCTAAACTTTTTATTCGAATTTCGTGATTTTCCCACACAAATTAAACCTCAGAGTAGTAGCTGAGCCCTTTTTTTATTTATTTTGGCAAAAACAGTCATTACATAGAAACTACTTATAATTACAAACTTATTAATAGACAAATCATAGCCGAAAAGTGTACTTTTTAGGCTTACTATAATACTATAAATCCTTACTATATAATATTATAAATGCGAAAGTGTGTTTGTTTGTCCTTCAATCACGCTGTAATAAAGCTACGCATCGACGTGATTTTTTGCATGGGTGTAGTTGGGTACCTGGAGAGTGACATAGAGACTTTTTATACAGGAAAGTTAAAGAGTTCCCGCGGGATTTTAAAAACTAATTCCACGCGGACGAAGTCGCGAGAATCAGCTAGTATTTTATACATCAATCAATTGCTAGAGTTTATATCTGATCCGATGATTTCCGAAACCGCGACGTCAGGCGCACGATCTTCGTACGATCGACTCGCTTACGGATATAAAGTTATTTTTATGTGTGAAGTTGAACATTTGCGCCTACGTAAACAACCACAGGTGCTTTAAACATTTTATGAAGCTATAAATAATACCACTGCTTACCCTAAAGCTATGTACAGATGGCGAAAGTCTGACGCGCGATTATAAGTAGGTAACTGCTAGAAGATGTCCGCAACTTCGTCTGCGTGGATTAAGGTTTATTAATTCCTGCGGGAATTCTTTAATTTTCCGAGATAAAATGTAACTTATATGTTAATCCTGGGTATGAGCTATCTCTATTCCAAATTTCAGCCAAATCGGTTCATTCGTTGTGGCGAGAAAGAGTAAAAAACATACACACGCACACTCATACTAACTTTTGCCTTTATATATTAATATTAAGTGTGATTTGTGTTGAAAAAAAGAGGTTAAAGTGACATTGGTACTAATTAAACTAATTTCACGGCCAAAAATAGTTCTGTCTATTTTACAATGTAATCTGCGGAAAAATGGCTACGAGCTGTTATGAGTATGAGTGTATAAATTGTGTTGTACACAATTAGATTCTACACGAAGATCTCAGGATTTACCATAGTTCGAACTTTTACAGTAGCATATACACTTATTCGAATCTTACTGCGTTTGGAACGCAGCTGCCATAACGCGCGTTTCTAACATCCTTATGTCTTATGCCTTACAGTTCCAGTACCTACAACGTACGAGACCGTTATCTTACACGAAAATGTTATCCAAAAATCGGTTCGGATTGAGCTTGCGGCATTAAAACTTGAGCTTTCACATTAAAGCACGTCTGTTTGTCACGGCATGGAATTTATCGCTGAATAAACGCTATTTTTAGAAGTCTCACTTGGACGTGGTAAATGACTCTATCGTCTATTATATCGTTAGATTGTATGTAGGTATGCATTTTTGAAACTTCATTGTGGAAACACTGTATACATAGCATAGTTATTGTAATTTTTTTTTATTTTGAAAAGCGCAACTGCCGAGTTTATTGCTGGCTCTTGTCGGCAGGAAGGGCATTCCGAACCAGTGGTAGATTCATCGACGATTCCAAAGCACTTGTAAAATTTTTGGAATAAAAATTTTCTTTTCTATATTATAATGCATTTTTTTTATTCGATGACAAGATAGTCCTTGTCTGCGATCTTACCTGATGGTAAGTGACGATGCAGACTAAGATGGTACCGGGCTAACTTGGAACGGGTATGGCAGTGTACTTCAACCCATAACCCTTATCGGTTTCCACACGCCATCGTGCCGGAACGCTAAATCGCTTGGCGGCACGTCTTTGACGGTAGGATGGTAACTAGCCACGGCAACAAGCCTCCCACCAGAAAAAAATTATATTTTTTCCTGCGTGGATAAAGGTTTTTTAGTTTCCGCGGTCCTTAATTTTCCGGGTGTTCACACATACGAACTTTCGCATTTATAATACTAGTGTGATAGTCCTGCTATAGATTCACATGTCGGGGGTGTTTTAAACTTTCAATTTACACTTGTTACAGGACCTGAACTCGACAGTAGACAGTCGGGGCGCATTTTTGACATGCTGTCCATAGTTTCACGGTCGGTTCACTGCGAGCTATGCGCGCTGCTTTGACTGTTAACTTTTATTGAGGAATATTTCCAACCAATTTTGTTTATCACTTTATAGCTCTATCTCTTTTAAAACATATTTTATTTATACTATTAATACTATAAATGCGAAAGTTTGTATGTTTGTTACTCAATCACGTCGCAACGACTGAACCGATTTGGCTGAATATACCTACCTATATTTCGGAAAATAAGAGAGTTCCGCGGGACTCCAAAAAACCTCAATCCACGCGTACAAGTGTTAGTGCCTGAAGACTAAAGTCTTCGAACAGTTCGTGTTGCCAGTGATGACTTATGGATCCGAAACATGGTCGCTAACTATATGGGCCTCATAAGAAGGCTCAGGATCACTCAGCGGGCGATGGAGAGAGCTATGCTCGGAGTATTCCTGCGAGATCAAATCAGAAATGAGGAGATCCGTAGGAGAACCAAAGTCACCGACATAGCTCAGCGAGTCGCGAAACTGAAGTGGAAATGGGCAGGGCACATAGTTCGAAGAACTGATGGTCGATGGGGTCCCAAGGTGCTGGAGTGGCGACCCCGCACCGGGAAGCGCAGTGTTGGCAGACCCCCCACTAGGTGGACCGACGACATCAAACGAGTCGCAGGAAGTCGCTGGATTCAGGCGGCGCAAGACTGACGTCTGTGGAGGTCCATGCAAGAGACTTATGTCCAGCAGTGGACGTCCATAAGTTGAAGAAGACGCTTACAAATTCGCGGGTATCAGCTAGTTGAATAAAAATAAAAAATTAAACTACATATAGAAAGAAAGAAAAGAAAGAAAGAAACGTTTATTTTATGAATTGTGCCACACATCACTCAATAGGTATACCTATATAGATTAGGTTGTCCCGGTTGTCTAGTTAGTTATGTGAACTCAACAACGATACGCTCCCGAGTAGAACTATTCACGCTGAAGTAGGTATTATAACACTTTCGGGGTACTGTGCCAATTGGTGATAGGGAATCATTCTTTAAATAATTGCACTTGGGTTGAGCTCTGCCCAGAATGTCGGCTGCCAATTTTGTAGCTACAATGTTTGGAGTTGTGACGTTCAGGAATTTTCACTGTGATTTAAAGTGTGCAATCCTAACACACGAGTAAATAACTGAATCGGTTATTTGAACAATGTTAATGAAATTCGTGAACGTTGTTTCACGTTTTTGCGGTTGACCGATTTTGGACCTTTTTAGGGTTCCGTGCCGAAATTACCAAACCTCCGCTGTCCGTTCGTCTGTCGGTATGTCTGTCAGCCGGCTAGGTATATCTCATAAACCGTAATAGACAGATACTTGTCACAAGAATGTGTATTTCTACTGTCGCTATATTAATAATTAATAGTGCTTATATATAGCACTATAATTATTAATTATAGTGCTATAGTAATGTAGTATTATTAATTATAGTGCTTATAGTAATGTAGTAAATTTTTGTAAGCACAACAAATGAACCTATTGGGCTGGGAACGAAGATAGCCCTTACCCAGAATTAACACAAAGGCTATATATTTTTATCTCAGAAAATTATAGAGTTCCCAACTTCCCACCGAAATCGAAAACCCTTAAAATCCTCGCGTGCGAAGTTGCGCGGCTGCTCCATTTCAAAACCTAGTAAGTGTGATTGACTAAATTTTACAGGAGACCAAAAAAACATATTTGTGGTCGTCCTTCTGAACTAATTCTTCAGTATCTGTTGATGAATTAATGTTTCGTAAATAATTTACTTTGAAAGCTTTTATTTGACATATTTATTACTTCGCTAAGCCATCTATCACAAAAAAAAAGACGTGTGGCACTCGGGGTCTGCCGCGGTAAAGCTATTGCATAGCATTTTTTATCAACGCCATCTAGCGGCTCAACGTAGAGGAGTCCCGTGTCAGTTATTTTCGTTACGGAATTTCTGGATTCGGTCTCCACGCTGGCCCGCGATAGAAGCTATTAGTCTTCTGTGAAATTTTGTCAATCACACTTACTAGGTTTTGAAATGGGGCAGCCGTGCGGGCATCAGCTAAGTTACCAATAAATACAGGCCAAATCGACTCCATGACCTTGATATAAGGGCAAAAGTGTGCGTGTTAGAGGAGACGAAAGTGAGGCCCAAAAACAATCCACCACAGCAATTATTGCTTTCTGCCAAATAACATTATAATGGCTGACGTGCACATTATTTGTCCATTACGCCACTAGCACGACAATCCCATTGCCTTTATATATTTACCCTGCCTCCTTGCACGGAGTTTCAAACCTTATCTTGGGGGAGTAGAGTACTTTTAAGATTGACAACGTCTCACGTCGATAAAACTTAGATTATGGTTTATATATGGCAAATTGTCACCTGTACGACCGAGACATATTGAATTATTGTTGAAGACTAGTAAACGTGTACGACTTTGCTCACGAATCGGTTTATAGAGGATCTATGAAGGTACCTTTCTACCTAGTACCTACTCGAAGTGTTCAAACATCAATAGTAATACTATGTTGACTAAGCGTTTGGTATTTTCGGGATGGTCTTCAACCCAAATAACATTTATAGATAACTAGCTGATGCCCGCGGCTTCGCTCGCGTGGTTTAGTTTTTAAAAATCCCGCAGGAACTCTTTGATTTTCCGGGATAAAATGTAGCCTATACCACTCTCCCGATCCTCAACTATACCCATGCAAAAAATCACGTCGATCCGTTGCTTTGTTGCGGCGTGATTGAAGGACAAACCAACAAACAAACATACTACCGCATTTATAAGGATGTAAGGATAGTAAGTAAGGATGTTCATAATTTACGTAGGAGGTAGAACCGATAATACCTACAGCTATTTTGGTTATCAAAAGCATGCAATGACAGCAATCAACGGTAATTTTCTTTTTAACGGCAGGATCTCCCAAAACAGCCTGTTTTGGATTCAATAGTAAACAATCAAATATTCTTTGTTTTGATAGGTTAAAAATATATGTTGTAGTTTAATACACGTTCTAAATTATTTTACCGTTCAAAAGTCCATATTTTGAACTTCACTCGATCAAATAATATTCCGAAAACAGTGTAGTTTTTAATTGTTTTTCAGGTTGTATTTATAGTATATCAAAGTTAAACTAAAAAAAATAATGTCAAAAAATAGGCAAAAGCTTTTAGAAGAATATTTTACCGTTAATTTTTCTCTAAAAAGTTTTCTTTTTTTTTATCATGATTGTTTTACTTTTTTTATAACAACGTGGCTCGTGCACCTCACTTCAATTGCTTACAAGTTACTGCGGCCGAAGATCGTGCCCTTAATTTTAAAAAGATTTGTATAGGTGTGGCGGAATTCTCTCTTCAAATGTCACTTATGTAGAATGTCCATAGGAACGCCTCTTGTATGTAGTTTTAACAATAAGAGAGATATACACAATGGTGAATGTATATCTAAGAAGCAATCACAAAATCATAACTTAAGTTAACGGTGGATTTAGATGGTTAAAAATAGTCCTAACTTTACAATTTAGCTAATTCATAAGACCTCGCACAGGTAAGCGTAGACCTCCCACTATATAAATCTGACGAGACACATAGAGCCACTGGTTAGATGGAAGTCCTTGCAAGGGTCCAGCAGTAAAGAGAATAAAAAGAAACGAACGTCTAGTTTAACATTGTTTGTCTTTTTAAAAAGAACATTAGTCAAGCTGAAGTTGACTAATATTCTCCTATCTCCTCCAAATAAGCGAAAAGCTTGTGCTAGGAGTGGGTACGACAATAGTGCAACGGGTGGGATTCGAACCTGCGACCTTTCAGTTTTCAGTCCGCACCTTTAACCGTTGGGCTATTGAGGCTTTAAATATTAAAAGATCTAGGCTATTAAAAGATCTACGCAAGTAAATTACAATGATACAGATCGTTTTCAAGTAAAGCACGTGTTTTTACGCTCGGGCTACCGGCTGGTGTCGTCACATCATTATACTTCGAGTCATTGACTTTTCATCAATTGTTGACGTAGCGCGCCGAAAACAAGTCTTTTGGAAAAATACTTAAATTGAACTCTTATAAAAATTTATTTTTAGTTCGCCGTTCTTTTTTCTATTTTTTGCTAAAAGTTTGAAAAAATGAGATTATTACACAATTTAAAGTTCTATTGTGTTGTTTTTTTTTTCTCTTTATTTAATTGAACGAGCGAAGCGAAGTTCTCTGAGTCAACTAGGGCGCTTGCCTACTAGACAGAGAAGTGTGTTCGTCTAAATGTCTGTCAGACTTCAGAGCCCTATAACTTCTGAATTACTGAACGTAATTACTTCAAATTTAAATTATAATATGTAAACTGATGGCCTTCAGCCGAACATTGTATAAAAAAATATAAAAAGCTTTATTTCAGGGGGGCTCTCATAGAAGCGTATTTGAAGTAAAATCTTGTTTGTTGCTCTACATAGACTTGCGATATATCTTTTTAAAGACGACTTTGAACAGAGTACAAAAATATATTTTTTTTAATTTTTCCCTAAAAATTGACCAAATGGGGGGGTTTCAAAGTGGAGATTTTAATTTGAGCCATATGTCAAGAATTACTGAATATTAGAACGTGAAACTTGGTTGAAAATTCAGTTATATCCTGTACTTGAACAACAAATACTAAAATTAGATAAATGTTATAAAGAAACGAAATTATTTAATTTTAATGCGCCATCTATTAGCATTATTGTGAAGCTAATAGCTTCACTATAATGCTTCACTATAATGCTTCACTATAGATGGCGCTGTGTCAGTAAAACAGTTTTATGTCAACTATTTTTTTTTTTATTGCGTCTAATGTTAAAAGTTAATTATTACAATATATAATTAAAACTTTTGGGAATTATGGGATATCGCGAGGTCTCAGTTCGGGGCGAACCACTAGTTATTTCAGAGAGCTTGGTCACTTAGTGACCATCACGCTCTGTTAGCTCATTTCATACATAATTTCATATATTATTTCTATTCCTAATTCTAAAGTACTTACTGACTAATGAGTAAATCAGTTGAGATGGACCGCATAAGGGGAACATTTGCAGTACATATGATTACAAACTGCCTATAAATATTTAATTGATTTTTTAAGATAGCCCTTGATTGCGATCTCATCTGATGATAAGTGACGATGGCAGTCTAAGATGTCAGCGAACTAACTTGGAAGGGGTATGGCAATGTAAATAAAGAGTATAGAGCTAATTGAACTAATAAATTGCTAAATCGCTTGGCGGGCGGCACGTCTTTGACAGTGTAGCTACCAGAGAAAATTCTAAAATTATAGAACACACGAGACTTTCCGTTTATAGAACCATTTACCACTGCGCAGGGAGGTCGTCTAAAATGTGGTAGTCAATAGATACTAGAATAGAAGTCACAAATATTACGGATACTTTTCAGAGGGATACTTTAAATGCCTCACTGTGTGCCTTTCGGTAGCAACAGTAAGACAGTAAAAAAAACTTACTGCAAACAGTAAAGTTACACTACAACAATACGCAGGCACAAACATGTTCCTTGTATCACAAGTCACTACTAGGCCTACCAAGTATTACTATTCTTACCGGACAGTTCTCTTTACGGGAAAACTCTCTTATGACTTATCTAGTACAGATATTAGTATCTATTAAGTTTAAAGAAAATTATTTAAGCGCTACCTAAGGAATACATCATGGTAAGCGGGAGGTGATTACTCCAAAAATAAGTAACCAAAACTCCCAGTATCAATACACTAAATCCCTAACCGTATTAATTGTTGTCTTTGTAATGTGTTTATCAGTCTTTTGTGTGAAAGATTCCAAACGCGTGGGCCGATTTTGTTGATTCTTATGTCAATCGATTCGTTATAGTTTTGCAATGTCAATATGAAATATGAATGACATAGCAGTAATCTAAATTCAATATGGCGACCACCAGACGAGATGTGAAAAAGAAAAAATTAAAGTCAACGAACTATGTTAAGTGGGGTATCATTTAATAGATTTTTGAAAATCATTGTTAGGTTTCTCTTATCATTTTGCATTACGAATGACCATTTACGATCTATGACAATATAAATTTAGTTAGCAAACATTCTCACTTATTTCTATGAAAGTATATGAATAACTCTTTTCTTTGGACAATGCCATTTAATCAGGGCTGTCTGAGGGCTTTGATGGTGATTTTTTTAATGCGTCCAGGGTAATTAAGCCGGCACGATAGACTCTTGAGACCAAGGTGGTAATTAGCGGCTTATTTCTTAAGCAGCGAAGGAAATGGAAACCGACTGAGCGAAGATATTATTTTTAATGTTTTCGCGAATCTTGAAACAGGAATTATTAAGCTTTAAAGAGCTTTCTCGTTACGATTAATATTTCTATTGGTTTATTTATGCATGCTTCTAACCATTCAACGTTAAAACATTATTAAGTCTAAAGATTTTATCGGAAAATAATTTACTTCGTTTTTTATGGAAATGTTAATCTTAAACTTTTCAGTGTTTTCAGAGTTGCTCATTATTATTATTGATTAAACTTTTGCAATACAATATTTTTGTCAAACAAATATTTTCCAATATCTTGGTGGCCTAGTAGATATTTTGTAATGCGTTATAATATGTTTATCCCGCTGGTTTATCCCAATTACACGGTAGTAATACAATGTTTATGGGTTAAACGTTCCTTGGCTATGGTGAAAACCCTTAATAGTATACCTGCAGAGGCCGGAGTGGCTGATGCAATCATGGTAGTTTAGTGTGACAAATAACAATGCTTTTTAAATAATATTTTAAACTCACTAGTTCAAAAAGGGCGCCTTTGTTGTCTCAAGAAATGTTCAACACTTTTTCTCACTGAGTGAGCAAAAACGACTTTTGCTCACTGGTTTTAGACAGCAAAGGCGCCCTTTTTGAACTAGTGAGGTGAAAAGTTGTATGCATCTAACGATAGCAAAGTTTTTGTGTCTTGTGCCTTTGAATCCCTCACTACACTCATGATTCTAACTTAGAATCCATCGCCCGCTCGGGGTTCAAACTAGGCCCTCGCAACAAATCTTGTTGAACAAATAACTATTTTTTTTTAATTCTTTTATTTTCCTGGGGGTTTCGACAATACTGACAATGCCACCCCCGTAACTTCAACAATACATAAAATCTAAACTAAAATAAGAAATCTAACCTACTTTTAAGTATGTTTGCTGAGTGACCGCGCCTCCTTTGAGAGTGAACAAATAACTATTTTCGGTCTGTGTTTTCCTCTGCTTCCCATCATGTTGGCCACCCTATCGACAAGTGCCGGCAGTTTGTCCAGGGCGGGTCGTCTAACGGTGTAGCCGTATCTAGCGCCCAGCTTGCGTTGCGTTGAATCGCGCACAACCTTTGAGTAAATAACCAACGCACAACGCATGGGTTTGGTATCTCCGGTCGGAGATTACTCGAAGAGGTAGGTGTAGATAGCTTACGTTAACAAACATTAGAACAAAGCGCGTAAATAGCACATGTCAGCCCCTAAAAAAACAAAAAAAAAAAAAAAAAAACAAGCTTCTATTTAACTTGCAATGTATGTATGTTTAGGTCAAATCTTGCAAACTGAATTAGAACCACTTTTAAGTCCGATTGAGTTGAAATCCTATTAATCCTATTAATATGTATTGTAAATGCGAAAGTTTGGATGTATGGTTGTCTGTTACTCAATCACGCTGCAACTACTGAATCGATTTGGCTGGGCACAGTGATAGATTATAGTGAGGATTTACCTCCCGGCTCCAAGTAACCAACTGGAGTGGATTTGACGTCTAATTTCTTTGCAAAAAGTCTGTCAATTACGGTGGGGGGCGAGGTAGCACACATAAACACATGCATTTTCCGATCACGTCGCTATGCACGCACACGACAAAACTACCGAACAGTACCTTAAAATTACATCGTCCAAGGGAATAACACCTTTTATCCCGGAAAATAAGAGACTTCTCACGGGAACGAAGCCGCGGGCATCAACTAGTTTTGTATTTGTAAATCGAATGACAATGTGATGTTATTGTGACATGGAGCTGGCCTGATGATGGAGAAGGAATGGCTGTGGGAACTCTGTACTAAAACGATGTAACCCCATCAAGTTTGGGATCGTTTGATTTGTCTTAACAAGTACTCTGGTCCAAATTATATCCAGGGACGTCAAGTTGAAGCTAATCACATCACATCACACTAATATTATAAAGGCGAAAGTTTGTATGTATGTGTGTGTGTGTGTGTGTGTGTGTGTGTATGTGTGTGTGTGTGTGTGTGTGTGTGTGTGTGTGTGTGTGTGTGTGTGTGTGTATGTTTGTTACTCCTTCACGCCACAACGAATGAACCGATTTGGCTGAAATTTGGAATGGAGATAGCTCATACCCAGGATTAAAACATAGGCTACATTTTATCCCGGACAATTACAGAGTTCCCATGGGAATTGAAAAACTTTGATCCACGCGGACGAAGTCGCGGGCTTCGTCTAGTCCTTAGTAAATAGAAAAGTTTATTTTCAATAGAATATCTATAACTAATCTAATAGGTTTATAATGGCAATGTAGCATCCATAATTTCTTAAGAGCTCCATTGTAATATGGTGTCTTGGAAAAAAGTAGATCGACAACTGTAATGTGTCGCTACTAGATGTCGCTAACAGTTGCTATAAAATGATTGAAAAAGTAGATACATATCACTAATTTCGTGGTTGACGTGTGGTTCGGCCGTGGTGTAACGGTTAACACACTCGGGCGCGATTCCCAGAGAGATGTGGGTTCGAATCCCGCCGGCCTCGGAATTTTTGATATGTATTTATAAACCTATTAGGTTATTTCCTTTAAGTGTAGGTTAACACTTCAATAAAAAATTAAAAATCTATAACTAAATCAAAACAAAATAATATATAGGTAGGTACTTTAACCCCACGTCGGATTTAGCAGGTCTTAGCCGGTACATAGAGAACGTTCCCATTTAAATATTATACCAGTTTCTCTGCCTGTGTACCTCGCTTCAATATGTAAAAGCTTTCAAGTAAATACAGCGACCTTAGCTAGGCAGTGCGGTTAGGTAGTGGAGAGGCGAGCGGTCGTTTCTAGAAACTTTCACGCCACGTGACTCCCGCTCCTAATTACCCTGTTCAAACAATCGCTTGGAAAGCGGTAAAAAATTAACTCTTTCGACACGAAAGTCAATTTTGGCGAATTTGCATAAAGCCGAGCCGAGCTTTGACGTTTTCGATTTTTGCTTAATTAACGCTCGTTGGGGTCGATCCGAGAGGGTTAGGGTGGATCCACATTGCTCGGGTAGTTACAGCAATTCTTCTATCAGACAACCTATGTATAAAGGATTTTTATCGACCTCCCTGGCGCAGTGGTTAGCGTTGTGGTCTCATAACTGAGAGGTCTCGGGTTCGATTCCCGGCGGGGGCAATTTGGGAATTTCTAATTTCTGAATTGTCTCTGGTCTGCTCTGGTGGGAGACTTTGGCCGTGGCTAGTTACCACCCTACCGTCAAAGCCGCGCCGCCAAGCGATTTCGCGTTCCAGCACCGTTATAGAAACCGATTAGGGGTATGGGTTGAATTTACACTGCTGTAGCCCTTCCAAGCAATCCCGCTACCATCTTAGACTGCATCAAAATCAAAATCAAAATTTATTTATTTCATGTAGGCTAACTTGTAGCGCCTATGAAACGTCACAATTCTACCACCGGTTCGGAATGCAAATTCTGCTGAGAAGAGCCGGCAAGAAACTCAGCAGTTGCTCTTTTCAAAAAAAATTTTTTTTTTTTTACAATTGTTAAAAAAAAAAAACTAGGCTATGCACACAATGTTTCCACACAGAAGTTTCAAAAATGCACACCTACCACAACCTAACACATGTTAACATGGGTAGACACAAAGCAGACCCATTCCCGTTGGCGGCACCCGTTCACGAGCATGACGCATGATCCAGCCATTGCTTCGCTCATCCATATTTGAGGGAACGTCGTCATCGTCCCTTACCATTAGGTGAGATCGCAGTCAAGGACTATCTTGTCACTGAATTTAAAAAAAAATTGTTTTCAAGCGTAAGCCAATCTCGTAATAAAAAAAAATTATCATAGGTTTGTAAACGGTAACCCTCTGATTGGAATCGTCCTATTAAACCCCCCTAACGAATCAAACTCGACTCCTTCTGACTTCTTCATTTCCAATTTGGGAACTTTGGTCGCGAACAATAAAGTGTTGTCGACTCGAGACGAGATAGTCAAATGTTTTCTGCCCCATCGAGCCCATTATGTACCCGAGAAGTTATCTCTGTAAATTATGCTTGCTTAGTTAACGTTCATATTATTGTAGGCACCATTGAATTTATAAAGCGATTTGATCACAGTTTGTATTTAACTAAGTTGACAAGCGACGGCTAAAGATTCTTTTTTGTTTATCTCGATAGAAAAACCCAGTAGGTACATTTTATTTCAAATATGGTTGAGCGAAGCAATGGCTGGATCATGCGTCGTGCTCGTGAACGGGTGCCAACAACGAGAATGAGTCTGCTTTGTGTCTACCCATCTTAACATGTGTTAGGTTGTAGTAGGTGTGCATTTTTGAAAAATATAGCATAGTTTTGTTAACCATTGTAAAATTTTTTGAAAAGAGCAACTGCTGAGTTTCTTGCCGGCTCTTCTCAGCAGAATCTGCATTCCGAACCGGTGGTAGATTTATGACGTGTCATAAGACCTACAAGTTGGCCTACATGAAATAAATAAATTTTGATTTGATTTAGCCCGACCCGGGAATCGAAACCGTGATCTTGTGATCTACAGTCGAGCTTGCTAACCACTAGACCGACGAGGCAGTTACTTAAGGACTAAACTATGACAATGACTGGACGAAACTGGCATTTTCTCAAAAAAAAGTGTCTGACCACCAGAGCATACCTAACGGAAGACAATTAAATTAATTGTATTGTAGAAATGTCTATAAAAGCATTCGTAATTAGCTAATTAGTAATTAGAAATATACCAATACCAAACAACGACTAGTTACAACAATTAGTTTAGCATTTTCATGTAAGTAGATGGAATATAGTACATATGAATAGGCAATTGATAGGCAATGACCAGATAACGTGACGTTGTACTGACGGCTAGATGGGGATCGATTAAAAGTCACATGTCGCACAAATAAGGAGCTATCCTTAAGAATCGTGATCGCTACAGTTGATAATAATATAAACATAAAAATTCTTTTTACAAAACCAACTTCAAACGCCACTACAAAGTATGTCAATTGTGCCTATAAAATTTGAAGAGTTCCCTCGATTTCTCCAGGATCCCATCATCAGATCCTGACCTGATGACAATGGGACCACCTGGGAAGTATACCATTTCAAACAAAAAAAGAATTCTCCAAATCATACATAAAAAAATATATTTAAAAGTCGGTTAAAAACGGCAACACCGTCACCGATGCCTAACATCTCTCTTCAAAACTCTTATAAAATCGCATTTTTTTGTACAAATTGAGGCCCCATAGCCTAACGGTTAAAGTCGTGGACTGAAAACTGAAGGTCGCAGGTTCGAATCCCACCCGTTGCACTATTGTCGTACCCATTCCTAGCATAAGCTTTTCACTTATTTGGAGGGGATTGGAGGATATCCTCTTAAAAACTATAGTTTTATCGATAGTGACATTGAGCTGAAAAAAAAAAAATATTTTTGTCTCGCATCGATTCTTTATAAAAATACGAAAGAAGAAGAAAGTAGAAGAAGATGTTAATTATGATACGTGTTGCAAAAACCATTCTTTGACATTGATGCAGTGATTTAACGACTGATGCAGCTAATCAGCCTGCTGGTTACAAGCATCGGGCATGGGGCAAGCGACATACGTGCCTGAAAGACGGCCGAGAGCCTATTTGAATAATAAGCCGCTCTCTCGGATTAAACTTTGGCGTATGACATCCCGGCTGCCGCTCTGCCGCTCTCGTATAATTCAATAACGGCAAACCTGCCGTCGCAGCCGACCGCCGTGATTGGGCGCAGCCATCGATATATAAGGATAGGCCCTTAGAAGAAAAAAAACGCGCTCAAAAAGACAATAGAATTTGCAAAAGTCTCTTGTCTTTGTTATCAGTCGGCCGCACGCGCTTCAACGTATCGCTCGTATTTTTGATCGTTAAAAAAGCCGTCGTTTGCAGTCAAATCATGCAAAAAACGTTCGGAAATCCATCAAAAAAGAGATGAAATAACATTTCACTTGTAAGTTTATCGTTTTCTTATTTAATTTACAGCATAAGCTGGGTATTTTTTAATTTTGCTATGATAAAAAATGTGCTACTAAAATGTCGTACAATTGCATTACAAAAAGAATGGAGTCGTGTTATTTTTTTCGAAGTAAAACTTTTTATCCGCGTATGAATTATGATTATGTATGTAATTTACTATGTATACGTGTTTGTATGTATTTAACTATATAACTATGTTTGTATGTATACGTCGTACGTATTACGTACCTATAGATTAGGTAAGTTGCGGATATTCCGCATTGAGTTGGACATCCGCATCTGCATCCGCAATAATCAATGCGGATGGTCATGCGGATGTGGATGTTGCTAGTTGCGAAAACTGTGTACTGTACCTATGTTTGTTTGTATGTATTTAACTATGTATGTATGTTTGTATGTATACGTCGTACGTACGTCCCTAATCTGTATGTACGTATTACGTACATACAGATTAGGGATGCTGCGGATATACGCATCCGCATCCGCAACTTTAAAAAAAAACTGCATCCGCAACATCCCTACTATAGATATTATAAACACTGAAAAAGTTATAAAAATAAAAATTGTGATTATTTTTATAAAACGTCAAGTTGGAAGTTATTAATATACAATGTTATGTAATAAATAACTAATAAATAAATACATTATATTTTTAATTTAAGTGATTCAATTAACTATGGCAAAAATATGTTTGTACGTGTATCCGTTACGTACATGCATAATAAGTGAATATTCTTTGATTTATATTCATTACACGCTCAACCGCAATTATATTATTTTATATAAATGCAAAAGTCTGGTTTACACGTCCCATCCAAATAAAATTTTGATGAGATTTTATACGAAAATAGTACTAACGCCACTCCATTCCATCTTTGTTCTGGATGTGGGCGTGGTTTGTCCTCGAACGTGATTGGTTGACACTCGCGTCAAAGGAACCGCGCGTCGCCGCGCCGCGTCACTGACGTAATATTCGAGCGCGTTTTTGTAGACGGAATTATATAGGAAAGGCATATGGTTGGGCGCAGCGGCTCACGTCCCTGCGTCGCGCTCGGCACGGCGACCGCCGGCTATTTGCTCAACAGACGGCGTCTTTGTCGCCGCGCGCATACGAATGCGACTATTGAAGGCGGAAATAATTACCCTATCTCCTTTATCGTGCTCATATTTAGCACGCATTCAGTTTATACAAAGGCACGTTCTCGTTGTGCTGCGTTTAAAAGGCCATTAAAATGTCACGGGCTTGATGTGGGTGAACTGAACGAGCGACGTCCCCCCGGGAGCCACGGCACGGTTAATTAATTATTTATACTTCTTGCGAACGCGGCGTTCACGAGCGGAACACCGCACCGGCTCGGATTTGGCGGTTCCGAGGACACGCTCGCTATGCATCATGCATCGAGACGACGCCGCCGGAATCAGGATCACGTACGGGCCTACAAATATCCTTATTAATTCCGGGTTTACGACTCTAATTTCGGGGCGAGGAAGGGAAATGTCCTCCGATTGATAGACCGATCCGAGCTCACAATTCGCCGGTCGTTTAGAATGCGCCTCGTCTCTTTCCCCGTATCGCCACGTCCGGCTCGCGGCGGACGAGGGTCGGCGAGGTCCGGCGCGTAATGGATGCCCACGCCCACTCCGCCGTTTCACTTTTCCCAATTTCGTTGACCCCATTAACGGAGACGCGCTCCGTTCGCCCCCGCCTCGACCCTCTCGCGCGTACACTGTCACATTCATTGTCAATTAAACGCTCTGCGCGGATCACGGCCCGCTGAACTTTTTGCGTTCCAATTGGAAATATCTGTGCGAGATTAATTCGCGCCCCGACGAGCGCGGGCCGGCGCGGTCGGGGCGGCGTGTGCGGCGAGACGAGACGCTGAGACCACTCGAGCGCTCTCGAGGGCGGATAGGCTGCGGTGCTGCGTCGCCCGCGAGCCTCTCGAAACGCAATCCGCTGCAGAGCCCTGAATTATCGCGTCAACGTCTAGACGGGACGAGAGCGACACGCTCTTATCGATTATGCAGTTAGGAGAAATTATGTGAACGGGGTGAGGCAGGGCTCGGGAGCACCCGAGGGACCGCCGCCGCCGAGCGTGGCTCGCTTCTTAATTACTCGTGACGCTCCGGATATCTTTCCTCGACTGTTGCAGGGCGACGACGGTCGGAGGTCGGCGCGAGTGCTCCCAGCGTCCGCAAATTGCGTGCCGGCAGCGAAATGTTTCGCGTAATGTGCGCTATGAAAACGTTATGATGTGAGGGTCCCACGATTAATTACGGCCGGTGTTCGTGTGATTTTTAGTCGGACTCGTGCGGGCGTGGCCTTCGTTTAATTAAACCCGGCTGAATTATTCACGGAGATTTATTTCCAATTGTCATCGGCGGTCAAAAGCATGTTCAAGGGTCGGGCGGCGGGCGCTCGCATATCCCGTTCGCGGTACCTACGGATAGGTTGCGTTCGAACTTTTCCGATCCAACTGGAACCTTTGGTGTAGTTACCCGGAGTACTCGTATTTGCGGGTTGTTGTTCGCTCCATAATCATTTGTAAAGTTGGGACTCGGGCGCCGTCGGACATGAAATTCATTTAGAGCCGAATACGAATTACAGGGAATGAATTTATATGGAAGCAATCAAAGTAAGGGGTTGCTGCGCCGCTCGCCGCGCGCCGCCGAGTTTGATTCAATTACGTCGACTTGAATAATGGTATTCGTCAAATGCTCATTTTGTTTTTTGACGAGACAACCAAAACATTTGCATTTTCGGCTCTTTCATTAAACAGTCCTATGGAAATAGCGATGGTGCCGTTGCGACGCCTTCATAATTAATTCCTTTTGGGGTTACTTCTGACAACGGGTTGACTTTTGTTCAGAAATGATAAAGTGCCCATTAATTTTGTTCAGAGTACGGAAATTTTAAAAATAATTAAAAAGGATTCTTTTATAATCATTACGGAAATTATATTATTTTTTCGGGACAACTCTTAATTAAATGAAAGCTAATTAAAAAATCTTGATGTGTAACAACTGTTATCACTAACTATCACCTCTCGTTACGCAGGGTATAAATCTAATTTCTACCACTATTTGATACTCAGGCTAACAGAAAATTGAGAAAATCAGAGCATATTTGTGTCTCATTTTAACCTCTATCTTGAGTCTGAGCTGAGTCAAAGCTCAATCTCAACATTATAACGTCGTCACGCCATTTGTCATTGAGACCAAATAATTTAAGAATGCGCAAAAACGGTGTTATTCCCATTCGAAAATTAGCAAAAACATGTCGTTCACATATTTTATAACATTCCTTGAACGTAATTTACTCATACTAAAACTTAAATAATTAATATTTCTACAATAGGTCATACATTCATCCTGTATTATGTAATAAATTACATGCCATTTGGCACCTGTTTCGTAAGTAATATTTTTGTTTGGCAATTTTTTACAAACTCAAGCAGTGTGTTGTTGTGCTAATTGAGTGTAATTACCATCATTCAACAAAATTGCCCGTATCGTAAGTACGACATATTCCGACACGTGTGACATTACATACTGACATACTAACCGTTCACTGCAAGTTGGCCGCTACCTCGACTCGCGCTTCCCCGCACCGCACCTCAAGTCAGATCCGCTTACAGATAGTAACGTACGCCACTTTCGAGTTTTTTCTATATCTAAATATATAAAAGGCAAAGGTGACTGACTGACTGACTGACTGACTGACTGACTGATCTATCAACGCACAGCTCTAACCACTGGACCGATCGAGCTGAAATTTGGCATACAGGTAGCTGTTACGACGTAGACATCCGCTAAGAAAGGATTTTGGAAAATTTCAACCCCAAGAGGGTTAAATAGGGCGTTAAAAAATCGAACCTATGATGAGCGAAGCCGCGGGTTAAAGCTAGTAAGTATATATTTTTTTAAACGTTGTACAGTTCTTTGAATTCACGAGGGCGCGTGGCTAATGGTAGTGTGTGTCGTATCTGTATAAGTGTGAGCGAGAGCTTGCTTGCGCTGACCGCTCCCACCTAGGCTCCTGATAGGCACGCACACTTACGCAATGTGCATGTACACGACGTAACCACAAGTAAAGCTCACGTGAAATGCAAGAACTATACGATGGTACGGAACTTGTACGTGTCCGGTTCCGACTCAATCTTGGCCGGTTTTTAAGGCCACGATCTTCGGCCGCAGTAACTTGCAAGCAATTGAAGTGAGGTGCACGAGCCAAAAGCTTTTGCCTATTTTTTGTCATTTTTTTGATCGAGTGAAGTTCAAAATATGGACTTTTGAACGGTAAAATAATTTAGAACGTGTATTAAACTACAACATATATTTTTAACCTATTAAAACAAAGAATATTTGATTGTTTACTATTGAATCAAAAACAGGCTGTTTTCGGAGATCCTGCCGTTAAGCTATTGCATAGCTTCTATCGCGGGCCTTGAGCGTGGAGACCGAATCCAGAAATTCCGTAACGAAAATAACCTGACACGGGTCTCCTCGCACCGCTAGATGGCGTTGATAAAAAATGCTACGCAATAGCTTTACCGCGGCAGTCCCCGAGTGCCACACGTCTTTTTTATCTTTTTTATCCTTGGATCCCTAAAATAATACGCTGAGACGACCACGTGCGTTACTAAATACTGATGTTAGATAAAGGGTAGTGCAGGTGAGTACATTTTGTCTAGGCCCATGTTGCAGATGTTATCACATCTCTTAGCCATTATCACGTCTACAGCACACACGCACATCATCAGCACACACACACACATACCGAGATATCATCACGAAATTTCCACGAAAAGCTGAGCCTTCCACGTGGACACGTGTTTTGTTACTATCGATTTATTACACAAAGGAAAGTGACGCTTACTACAGTCGTATTAAAGGTTAGAATAGAATGCGGTGGTTAACAATAATCTTGGAAAACAATTATGTAAATTGGTAGCTCGAAAAAGTAATAAGCCAAAATGGGCATGAGATGAGATGATGATTTCTAACTTCCAAACAAGCGGTCGACAACGCGCCTATACAATGTGCCTGACGATTCTGAACTTTAATAAAAAAATAAACGGTCAATTGTGAGTCAGGCCACGCGCAGGGAGGGTTCCGTAGTTCCACGTCACAATATTATGCGTTCATGGGTGTACAGTACATATGTAACATCGAACATACTTTTAGTTCAACTTTAAAACAATTTTAACCGACTTTCAAAAAAGGAGGAAGTTCTCAGTTCGTCAGAATCTTTTTTTTTAATTTTTTACTAGGTAATTACCGCGACTTCGTCCGTGTGGATTTAGTTTTTAAAAACTCTGATTTTGCGGGATAAAAAGTAGCCTATTTAGTGACATAGTATGTAGTGACTCTCCAGATCCTCAACTATACCCATGCAAGAAATCACGTTGATCCGTAGCTCTGTTGCAGCGTTATTAAAGGACAAACCAACAAATCAACAAACATACATACTTTCGCATTTATGATATTAGTAAGGATTTATGTTTCCCGAGTACCCGGAGACGCCTGGACCGATTTGGAAAATTGTTTTTTGTTTGAAAGGGTATACATACTTTCCATTGTCGTCAGGTCAAGATCTCTTCAAATTTTATAGGCACAGTTGATATACCTACTTTGAAGTCGGTTTTGTAAAAATAATTTTTATTCGAATTTTATATCGATACTGGATAGCACTGATGAGGTCTAGGTTGGAGCGCGCTTGCCTTGAAGGTACTTACTCAAATTATAAGTGGCAGGAAACACGGATGCTGAAGGACCGTTTAAATTATTTCCATAAATCCAGCAAGTATGTAAGTAACATGCACAATACAGTGGGTACCTATACCTACCGCCTACGTTACGCAACCGTCTGCTAATAGACTGCACGACGACCGGCGAAGGCCACGCATGCATTACATTCAGACTACAATACACACATGCTACATACATGCACGATACATCACGACAAACAAACGTCAACCTTATTGCTATAGGAATAAGACGTTTACACTTCAAAGCCTTAGTCCTCAATAGTTCGACAGAGAGAGCGTACTGAACGCTAAAAGATCGTGTTGTACCCAAACGCCTTTTCAGTGGAACAAGCTTGTCTATCTATAAATATTTAAAAAGGTAAATTAAAAATTTAAAACACCCCCAACATGTTACATGTTACAAGTAACATCCTAATAGTCGGTAATCGTTAAAATAATAATATTTAATCCGCCATTTTGTGGCGGCGGCCATCTTGGACCGGTTTTCATCAACAAAAAAAAAAACAAAATCGGTTCATCCGTTCGGGAATTACGATACCACAGACATACACACACACCCACAAAAAATGACAGGAGCGCTCCTGTCATTTTCATACAAATACTTTGTACTATTCGAAAGTTAAAATGTTCGTGGTAAGGCTACTGAATGCGCCAAACAAGAAAAATTAAAAAAAATAATCATTTTTTCGTTTAAAAAAAAACTCAAACAAAAAAAAGGTGTAGAATCGGAGGTCGTTCGGTGCACTCGCGCTATTATATCATAAATGGCATCCAAGTGACCTAAGGTTTATCGCCACTTATCGATATCGCGCCGAATCCAGTGTCAGCGACCGATTACAGTGTGGATTACACGGACAATAATAGATACCCCGCGAAATCATACTCCACGCAATAATAACATTGAATTACATCTATGTTATGATGGAGAGCACGTAAAGCCCGTACCTGGGAGAGCACGTAGAGCCGTCGGTCCTACAACTGATCTACGTAGGTACAAGTGTTGCGCAACCACAAGTGCAGTCTCTATTCCCTCACTCTCATAGTTCGATGGGACGGAAAATCCGATACGACTGAAGAGAGATCAGGCATAGAGTTTTACGTGCTCTACAAGGCACGGGGGTGACACACCACCAACTTTCTTACTGAGGGTAGTACTGAGAATTTCTTGACAAAAAACCTCATATTCTTTGACCCGACCCGGGAATCGAACCCGCGGCTTCGTCATCGGCATTCGGACATCGTATCGTATTCGATGACCTTACCGTCAAAGTAAAATGAACCATAACAGTACTGAATTAGAGCTCAATTTCGTGCACGCATTCTCATACGTTTACGTATACGGGTACGCTCCAAATTAAAATCGGTTGTACTGAATTTGTGACTCTAAATCAATATAGTTAAGGTTCATATTGCTCTGACACTAATGTCCTCGAATACGATCAATCGAATTAAATCTTATACTTACTAACCCCACTGTAGACCAACGAGGCAAGCACATCTAATACGAGTGTAAGTTATAAAGGTCGTACTATAAGCAAATTATATTCATTGATTAGAAACAATCTAAGCCATTCACATGCTAAGGTCAACCAGCCAGCTATAAAACTATAGATCACTCGTGTAATGTATTATAATACGTGCCTCATACCATTTAGAATATAAGGGTTACCTTGTATTGAAGTTCGATGACCTTAGCTTATTTAATACTTTAATCTTGACGTTCGCGTTGGTAGGCCATAATTTTATTTTAGTGCTTCGGATTAAAAAAAAACAATGTTTTAGTAATATCCAGGGAATACAGTATAATTAAGTTTATTAACATTTAAAGTGCGGCTTTTATGCGCAAAAAATGTAATATTAGATGGAATATTTCTAACGATTACGTACAAATCCGATAGCGCGTTGGTAGTAAAGAAAATGAAACTACAATTTGGTAATAATTATTACCAAATATTGCCTAATATGAAATTTAATTATAATTAAAGTTCATATTAGACACTAGTTGATGCCACTAGTTTAAAAAAAATTCCAAAAGAGGATTTTTTGGAATTATCGATATTTCAATTCAGTTAAATATCGACAATTCCAACTAAAACAATTACTGTGGTACGTACTCGTATTATAGTATCACAATTATTATAATTTAAAATTTGAGGAAATTTAAAAAAAAAGTAGACCTAATAACTAGTTATAATTAATCTAAATTTAGTTAATATGTTATTGTTTATCTATGAGAGCAACATAGTCACTCCAGTGACTCAGCTCTTTAAAAGAGAATAAAAAAAAAGGAAATGAATGCTAAATAAACAGGCTATCTGATCCATTTCTGGCCAGTCCAACATTTTTGATCTTTACTATTAAAACCAGATTTTTCGTGGACCACGAACTACAACTTGTGAACTCCCATTTTCTTTTCACGCCAACGTAGACCCCCGTCGAGTCTCGTGCACCCTTGGGGGTCAACCTGGACTACTTTGAGAATCACTTCTCTAGATCTACATGTTTTGGCTGTACGTTGTTTGTCAGTCAGTCAGTCAGGTCCTATTTTATATGAGTTAGGGCGCCTTCAATTTATGCGTTTCTTGACGGCCTGCTGCGGTGCCGAAGCGGTGCGTTAGTCGTACTCCGCACGGACGTTCGTTTTTTTCATACAAAGCGCTCGGTGCCGTTGCCATCCTGTTGTTGAGCGATCGCGGTGCTGGCGCCGCGCTATAACCGCACCGCGCGCTTTGTATGAAAAAAACGAACGTCCGTGCGCAGTACGACTAAACGCACCGCTTCGGCACCGCAGCAGGCCGTCAAGAAACGCATAAATTGAAGGCGCCCTAAAGCTTCTCTCACAACTTCTTGCGAGGCAGCTCGCGGCGGGTGTAGATGTGTTGCCGCGATACACTGCGGAGGCACGTTTTTATCTAAACGGACGCAATTTCAAGGGACGTGCGATCTCGCCTGTTATTGTCCACTCTGTCTGCTGTCACGGTCTTTTTATGCTCCGTTATTTGGTAGTTTGATAGCATTTTGTTTTGACGCATTAACAGGGCGTTTAATCGATTTAAGTACGACGATAAGTCGATAAGTAACACTACGTTGCGACAAAATCACGGATGGATCTGAGTGGTCTGGGTGATTTCTCGTTATTGGGTCATTCTGGGCTCATTTCTCTCTCATAATGGTAGGAGTTTTCAAGGGTTAACAATGCGGTGGTGGTTGGTATCCGCCTACGACTCAATTATATATGACCCGGTACCTATATTCAATCTACCTGATCTGCATATAAGTTAACAATAATCTGAATTTAAATATAAGTTAACTATACACAACGTTAATAATAGTCAAAAATTGTATTGACAAAAATAACTTCAAATTACAAGTAGATTGAATATAGGAGCCGGCAAAAGAGAACAAGAGGTCAAACACTTAGTTTAAACGTTGATAATCAGATGTTGGTGATAATAACTGGGAACATAAAGTCTTAACATGTTCCCCTAGACATGACGGAAAATTCCAAATTCGGACCTTCAGAATCGCACCCGTTACAGACACGCTGGTGTGGACGTGACCAGCGTGATTGCTTGTTAGACATAATTCGTGGTTTAAATGACGTTGCTCCAAAAAGACCAAGAAGGGTAGATAGATTCTACCCATGACAGCTTCAACTTGACGTCTCGCAACACCGCAGTCCCGTCGTGACCGCGGTCCATGCAACTGGATCGAAATATCGTCAATTCAAACTAAAACAATTACCGTGGTACGTACTCGTATAGTTTTATCAAAGCTTGTTATGCCCTGTCACAACTAGGCCATACGAACTTCGGGGCAGTGAGTCAAATTCTCCTTTTATCAGCATTACATCGTCCGCGTATTTCCTAGTTGACTCGATCGCGGGTAATTCTTGCGCGTGACGTACAAACTCATTACCTCACATTACGATCGTGAGGTGAATGCTCTGTTTATTATAGTCTAGGAACCTGTGAACGGTTTAGTACACACAGGACGACTTGCAGTTTTCTGTCAGGGAATGCGAGTCGATCTTTCTCCCAAGGAGCGTCAATAGTTGTTTCACATAATTAACAGTTTAAAATAGAATAAAAACCCAATTCCTTGAAAGAATATCAATTGAAAAATGGAAGCAAGGATTCTAACGATAGAGGAAGTCATCTGCACCCGGGCCATTACAATTTCTACGAGTATCTTTTTCAAGTCCCATCTTCTATGAAGATTGGCAACCTATTTGGGCTATTTATAGATTAGGCTAGTTATACTTTGTATATTGCGGCTCTGAACAGGAACTATTGCGTTTTTTCTTCTACGAGTATAACTGATGGAAAATGAATGGATGATACAACAAATTTTGTTTTTGAAAGAGCAACCGTCGCGTTTCTTGCTGTTTCTTCTCGGTTGGAATGGCATTCCGAAAAAGTTCAGTCAGAACATTTGACGATTCGAAAGCACTTTGTAAAAGTTTAATTGAGTATAAAATTATTCTATTTCTATTTGTATATTTTCTATTAACTTCGTACACCGGCTCTCGGTGAACAAATGCTGTAGAAATAAATGTCTTGAATTCCTTCACTTATCTTGATTTTATTTGATTCTATGAAAAGTTGAGCACCGTTCGCGTGTCCTGAGGTCGAGGTGCTTTTTACTGATATCGCTTTCATTATGAGTATTTCGACCTGGCAATCCTATTTTAATTATTAGAGCTTATTGGTAAGGTGCGGTCTCCTAAGAGGGGGGACGCGGATTCGAGCCCGGACCTGTGACTTTCTGGAGTTATGTGTCTTTACATAGAACTGCGAGAAGTCGTGAGCGTTGGCATCGTTGTGGTAGAAATCCAACCTACTCGAACGAAACGCTTTAATTCAACGTTTCTGATAAACCGCCAAGGTGTGGAACACTCTTTCAACATGTGTGTTTCCTGCCACCTATAATTTGAGTACCTTCAAGGCAAGAGTGAATAGGCATCTTCTAGGCAAGCGCGCTCCAACCTAGACCTTATCAGTGCTATCCAGTACTGATTGTCGTCAAGCGCAAGCGCAGCGCTCTTTTCAAAAAAAAATATTTTTTTTTACAATAGGTAACAACAAAACTATGCTATGTATACAGTGCTTCCACAATCACTTAAATTAATAACATCGGGGTCCCAAACACCCCGTGTCACATGCCTCATTGTAACTTTTTAATTCGTATCAAAACAGCCGTTGTAAATCCATTAATTTGGCCAACACCAACGTTCCAATTAGCGTTTGGGACTCCACTCGTAAATAGGTTATTGAACTCCGCACTCGGGCAGATACTTGCTCGTCTATCTCTATGCCATAATTTACGGTTTTCTCATATTATATGCTTTAATATCTGAATTTATAAAAGGAGAAGGTGACCGACTGACTGACTGATCTATCAACTGAAATCTGAAATCAATCTGAAATTTTGGAACGGGAATGGCAGTGTAGATTCCACACCCCTAAATCGGTTTCGATGCCGGAATTCTAAATCACTTGGTGGCAAAGCCTCCTACTAGACTAGACCAGAGACAATTTAGAAATTCTTCTTCTTCTTCATCAACCGATAGTTGTCCACTGCTGGACATAGGTCTCTTGCATACCTCTACAGGACTCAATCTTGCGTCGCCTGAATCCAGCTGCTCCCTTCGTTTGATATCGTCGGTCCACCTAGTGGGGGGTATGCCAACACTGCGCTTCTCGGTGCGGAAATTTAGAGGTTATAAATTCCCAAATTGCCCCCGCCGGGAGTTGAACTCGAGACCTCCCAGTTATAAAACCTGGGAGGTCGTTTAGCCTGGGAGGTCGTTTAGCCTCTACCGGTTATTTACTCGCACGGCGAAACCCCGATGAGTTCGATACTCGAAGTGGATTCGCTGCGGCTTTTACGCGATACGCCATTACGGCCCTATTGCGCGACAAACGGAGAAAACTGTCCCCACACGGCCGCAAGCCGCGGTGCCAGTCACAGCGGAGAGCTACAAATTAAAGATATTGTTTAATAATAATAATAATAATAATATATTTATTTCATAATCAAGGTTACACTTCGATCACAGAAGAAAAAAATGATCGAAGAGGTTACAAGCTTTGACTTAACCTAACAACAAATGCAAAAACACTTATATTATTAGGTTCAGAACTGGCTGTCCTTGCTAGATTTTGTCAATCTGTGTTAAGGACAGCCAGCTGTTTGTGATTTAGGGCCTATTTTACCATGGCCGAGTAACGCTTAACCTAGGGAGAAAATCGTTCAAAACTATAGAAATAGATATACCTACATCCGAGATACCCGTGTCGGGGTTGACCTGCCTGAGCACTTCGTAGATTTAAATTTTTGGCGAGCTTCCTGGCGCAGCGGTGAGCGCTATGGTGTTATAACTGGGAGGTCTCGGGTTCGATTCCCGGCGGGGGCAATTTGGGAATTTATTATTTCTGAATTGTGTGGCTCTGTTCTGGTTTGGGGGAAGCTTTGGCCGTAGCTAGTTACCACTATACCATCAAAGACGTGCCGCCAAGCGATTTAGTGTTCCGCCATGATGGTGTGTAGAAACAGATTAGGGGTATGGATTGAATTTACACTACCATACCCCTTCTAAGTTAGTCCGCTACCATCTTAGACTGCATCGTCACTTACCTACCATCAATCAGGTAAGATCGCAGTCAAAGACTATCTTGTCATTGAATAAAAAAAAAATACGTAGCTCTCCTTCCTCTTGTGCTTCTTCTTCTTCTTATCAGACTTGGAGATATTCTTCCGGGCTTTGGCAGCCTTGCCGCTGGTTTTGGGGGGCATATTGTACTAAATACTCATTACAGAAACACAATAATAATATTATGAACTATCAATCTCGAAACGATACAAAAATTTTATGCCAGAAAACTAAAGAGTTCCCGGGGGAATCAAAAAGCTTAATGCACGCGGACGAAGTCACGGGCATCATTAAATTCAAAATTCAAATTCAAAATTATTTATTTCATGTAGGCCAACTTGTAGCTCTTATGACACGTCATGAATCTGCCACCAGTTTGGAATCCAAATTCTGCTGAGAAGAGCCGGCAAGAAACTCAGCAGTTGCTCTTTTCATAGCAAAATATTACAATATAATAAATTATTACACTATCTTGTGGGTAGCTGGATGCCAAGCCGATTGATTCCATGCAACTTTGTCATTGAGAAAATCACTAACTTAGCAAAGTCTAGTCTTTAATAGCCATTGATGATTTTAATTTGACTGAGTAGGTATATAATATGAGCAGCAGCGCTCAGTGCGACCACGCCCTCGTAGTAAGAAGTGAGCGATTTCTATTCACGCCGCGCGCAGTGCGCACGCACGAGCGACGCATATTGCGTACAATACTTTCTAACAGTAACGGAGCTCGCGGCCGCTCACTGCGCGGGGTTGCTGCCGTAACGTGGAACAAATGGATTTAGGTCATGTTAAATACTTGCTGATGCCATTGTTGATGCAAAAAATCACGTCGATCTGTTGCTCTGTTGCTGAGTGATTGGAGGACAAACACACTTTCACATTTCTTCTAAATATATAAAAAGACTGACTGACTGATCTATCAACGCACAGCTCAAACTACTGGACGAATCAGGCTGAAACTTGGCATACAGATAGCTATTATGACATAGGCTTCCGATAAGAAAGGATTTTTGAAAATTAAATCCCTACGGGGGTAAAATAGGGGTTTGAAAAATCGTACTTAATGTGAGCGAAGCCGTGGGAAAAAGCTAGTGTAATATAATCGCAGGTCAAATTCATTAATGGTACAATTCAAAATATACAGTTTCGAGTAATTGAGAGTCAAAGTGTTGTGTTGACAGCTAAAATCAATATTTCTCAAACAGATTAGTATGTGGTTTCCGATCAATTTGGACCAAAATTTGACTTATACCGTTAGTGCTTCGGAATGATTATTTATTCAATTTCCAACAATTCTGCATACTTAACTCAAAACACCTGATTTTGGAAATGTTCCACTAATGAATTTGACCGGCGTATAAGTAGTGATTAGTAGTGAAGCAGTGATGGATGTAATGGATGTAGCCTCGAAGTACAATAAAATTGGGAAAAAAAGAAGCCCTTGGCCAAGGTTCTCGAGGCAGTGGCAGACCGAATCGGAGCCAAGTGTCGCGCGTTGGAGTGGAAAGCACAAATATTTGTCCAAGCTTCACAAACATTGGCTCAGGCGTCATGTCCCGCGCCTTGTTTTGTCTAGTCACCGCCTCACAGCTCTCGAACCGGTTGGATTTCATTAATTTCATATCATTTAGACGACCTGGCGCAGTGGTGAGCGCTGTTGTCTTAACTGGGTGGTTTTGGGTTCGATTTCCGGCGGGGGCAATTTGGGAATTTATAATTTCTTAATTGTCTCTGGTCTGGTCTGATGGGAGGCTTTCGCCGTGACTAGTTACCACCCTACCGTCATAGACGTGCCGCCAAGCAATTTGGCGTTCCGGTACGTTGGCGTGTAGAAACAGATTAGGGGTATGGGTTGAATTTATTCTGCCATATCCGTTCCAAGTTAGCCCGCTACCATCTTAGACTGCATCGTCACTTAACAAAAGCTGAGATCGCAGTCATGGACTATCTTCTAATTGAAAATTTTCTTTTTTCTTGGTAGAATCTCCAATGCCCCCGTTCCCCATTTTATTAAATTAATAAATACTAAAATAAGTTTGCCCTTGCCGTTACGACGCGAGTATTTGCGTACGTATTTACGTTTATTTAATAGCAGCAATTTGTTTGTGAATCTTAACGTTAATTACCGCACGGCGCCATGCTGGCGTATTAATTGATTTCGGGGCCCATTGCGACAGCAGAAAGCGAATAGTAATAAGCCCTTTCATGATTATTGGGCTTGATATTGCAGACGATTAAGCGAGGTTTTAAGGTCATCTGACTTTTTAACCCCCGACACAAAAACGACGGGGTGTAATAAGTTTGACGTGTCTGTGTGTGTGTGTGTGTCTGTCTGTGACATCGTAGCTCCCGAACGGATGAACTGATTTATTTTGTTTTTTTTTTCTTGAAAGGTGAATTAATCGGGAGAGTTCTTAGCTGATATGGATAGTTTGATAAAAATCGGTCCAAGATGGCCGCCGCCACAAAATGGCGGATTACATATTTTTTCACAACTCCCTCAATATGGGTATCAAATGAAAGGTTTTCAGTGAAAACATGAAGTTTTCAGTGAAAACTTTTCACTAGTAGAATACAACACACACTCATTTTATACAGTCCATTATTGTCCATAACAACCTCACATAAAAACAGCAAAAATGCGGAAAAGCATATTTTGCCTGTCAATTTATAATTTACACTAAAATACGTAATGACAACAACAACAACCACAATTTTCACCAACACAACGAGTTTGAAATATTTCAAAAAAATCTTTGAAAACATTTTTAATCTATATAATTATATAAAAAGGCTTGTCCTGACTGACTGACTGACTGACTGACGATCAACGCACAGCCTAAACCACTGAAGTTAGAAACTTGAAATTTTGACAGTAGGTTCCTTTTATGACGTAGGCGAGCACTAAGAAAGGATTTTTCGAAATTCGCCCCCCAAGGGGGTAAAAAGGGGGGTTAAAGTTTGTATGAAACTCCGTCATTTTTCGAGTTATACTCATGAAATTCGGTATTTAGGCTTTAAATTGAAAACAAAAAAGTACGTGTTTCACAGTTTTTAAAAATTCTACCCCCTAAGGGGTTAAATAGGGGTTGAATGTTTGTATAATAGTCCTTCGTTCTTCAAGTTATTTTTCAAGTTACGTTTATGAAACTTGATATTTTGGCTCTTGATTAAAAATAAAGAATTACGTATTTTACATTTTTTTTAAATTCTCCCCCCAAGGGGGTAAAAAGGGGGGTTAAAGTTTGTATGAAACTCCGTCATTTTTCAAGCTATACCCATAAAATTCGGTATTTAGGCTTTAAATTGAAAACAAAAAAGTAAGTGTTTCACACTTTTAAAAAATTCTACCCCCTAAGGGGTTAAATAGGGGTTGAATGTTTGTATGATAGTCCTTCGTTCTTCAAGTTATTTTTCAAGTTATGTTTATGAAACTTGATATTTTGGCTCTTGATCAAAAATAAAGAATTACGTATTTTACATATTTCGAAAATTCTCCCCCCAAGGGGGTAAAAAGGGGGGTTAAAGTTTGTATGAAACTCCGTTATTTTTCAAGCTATACCCATAAAATTCGGTACTTAGGCTTTAAATTGAAAACAAAAAAGTAGGTGTTTCACAGTTTTTAAAAATTCTACCCCCTAAGGGATTAAATAGGGGTTGAATGTTTGTATGATAGTCCTTCGTTCTTCAAGTTATTTTTCAAGTTATGTTTATGAAACTTGATATTTTGGCTCTTGATCAAAAATAAAGAATTAAGTACGTATTTTACATTTTTTGAAAATTCTCTCCCCAAGGGGGTAAAAAGGGGAGTTTCAATATTCATAGTTAAGACAGGACAACGTCTGTCGGGTCCGCTAGTTAGTAGATAAATCCCAAAAAAATGAACAATGTTCGGAGAATTTTCAAAACTAAAAACAATTTTTTATTTTTTATGTAAGTACATATTAATATTTACAAAATAACATATATTAGAAGAAGTATACATAGGTGAAGCTTATCTCTAAAAAAAGAAATTTCTTCCAGCTTCCCTTGAAAGTGAGTAAGGTGAAATTATAGAGTGGTATAGGTCAAATACAATAATGAAGAAGTAAAAATCTTTATAAGTAGGTATCGGTAGGTATCAGCGAAGCGTGACACGGTAAAATCGAAAACCAAGGTGACATAAAAATGTTCTTTAGATAACAATATTATTACTTTTATCTCCTATTGAGACGTCATTTCTAAAGATAAATTTTTCACCGCTTTCAAATTGAAGAAAGTATTTTTGCCGGAGCAATCTTTTTTTTTCAATTACGCCGAGTTGCTGTTTCTAGATGTTTTTAAAAGAATTCAATTTCAATTTTCGATTTGTTCTCATTTTTATTTAAAAGGTTCATCGTGAAATGTAATTTCAGAAAACGTATAAGTATATAATAAATCTAAAACTACAAGAAAATATTAAATATTATATTGATTGAAAATTTAACATAAGTATGTATTATTAGAAACGCAATAAATAAAGCTGTTCAATATTTATAACAATGTTTGCAAATTAATATGTTAGTGTTTAATTTCGCACTTATTTTTATAGACATAAAGATCATACATTAATAGAAATCGATGTTGTTCATTCTTGCAGTGATAAATAATTAATTCAATCAATACATAATAGACAAAAGATTTATGTCATCCATTGATCCGATTCCCAAATTGATCCGTCGTTTACATAATTATATTCGGGTCAATGACCTGTAGAAGGTTAGGTATAATTATCCAATAAACAGCTGCCACCTAAGGCCGCCTATTAACGATTTTGCTACCATTGATTTCACCAACTTAATAAGTCTTATCCGAGCGTAATATTTTGGCAGATTTTCAATACAAAAACTGTCAAAATATCAAATTTACGCTCCGTAAGACTCATTTTACGTTGGTGAAATCGGCCCTAAGCTGTCTATTCATTGATAGACGTCACCAAAATTAGTCCACTCGACAGGGGATTTCAGATAAAAAAAGGTCGGAAGTTAATGAAACTAGGATGTTCAGGGATGATTAATTAACATTTTCTCAAGTTTTGGGCCTCGAAGACCCTGTGCAGATAGAGGAGAGGGGGGGGGGGGTGCAAAATTTTCGGCCTTCCTCCGGTTTTCCTCATAACTTTCAAAAAAATGAATATCGCACACGCATTTATCCAAGATTTGTTTATATTTTACTAGACAAAATATTAAAAACATGTGCGTTTTATATCATTACTAACAGAAAAACGCGTCGTTCATGATCGCCCTAAACGATTCAGACAATTAGTTGTCCAAATAAGATATTCATGTTTAATATTTAAACACGATCTTTATCTTTGGTTTGCTGGAGCGATGTGTGCGCCGGCGCCGCGCGAATGTGGCTCATAACTCATCGCTAGGGACGTGGGCGGGCCGGTCATCATCATCATCATCATGTTAGACCCGTTAGTCTACGGCCACGAAATTAGCGGCGGCCGAGCGATGGCGGCAGCGGGGCGGCAGCGGGGCGCCGCGACGTGGGGCGATCCGCCAGCGATATTTCACGTGCGGTCGGTAAACGCGCTAGAGTAGTGTTGTGAGAACGATAAGCTTGTGTCGATGAGAACTTAGGTACAGAGCTAGATTATAGTTTGGAATAACACATAGACTACGCACAGTCGCACAGGTCTCTAATAGAAAGGTTGTAATAGGCAACTGCGCTGCCGCCCTGAGAACCGGGAGAGAGACATAAGCTACCTTTTACCCCGGAAAACAAAGGGTTCCCGCGGTATTTAACTAACTCCATGCAGACGACTGACTGACTGACTAACTGATCTATCAATGCACGGCTCAAACCAATGGACGGATCAGGCTATTTGGCATAAAGATAGCTATTATGATGTAGGCATCCGCTAAGAAAGTATTTTTGAAAATTCAACCTCTAAGGGGATAAATAGGGATTTGAAAAATCGAACTTAACGTTAGCGAAGCCGCGGGCAGAAGCTAGTAGGTAATAAATAAATGTAACTTCGATAGCGCTATAAATTTTATTGTTCTCGTTTGGTTTTGCATAATAAAGCCCCACCTAGATATAGTGTCAACGCCGCGCCGGTGGCGTCGCGATCTGCATTAAATATGCAAATAATATCGCACGGCGGATGCGTACGCGATTTGGTAATAGCCGACCGGGTCGTCGACCGCGTGTCGCTTCAGTTTCAGCTGTGGACAGACACGACGCGAGACGGAAAAGTCTCCAACGAGGCTGCTAGACGATTTTATATGAAGAATAGGGAAGCTGCCCATTTTCAAAAAAATATTTCCTAAAAAAGATTTACTATAAAGTGTCTTAGTGCCGATTTCACCAAAATCGAGTGACGTATAATCAAGGAATAAATTGGGCGTTCTGACAGTTTGTGTATGGAAAATCTGCCAAAATATAAAAATTCTACCGTTAAAAGTTACTTGAACGTTGGAGAAATCAGCACTTATACTAATTAAACGTCTTCAACTCTTACGCACAAAGTTCAGAAATCTTTTGTGGTAATTATTAAAACTCAATTCCTTAGGAGTTATTAGATTTGCCACAACAGCAATTTAAGCGACGTGAAAAATTACACTGTAATAAGACGAGGTTTTAATGAATTTCTTAATGTCAAAGTTGCATGCAAGCAATCGGTTTTGTATTCAGCTGCCCACAACAAGAGTAATTATTTATTACATTGACGTATTAAATTACAATATATTGTTTCATGTTTGCGTTTTGATTTGTTACTTAAATTCTATTTTTCAAAAGAGCAACTGTTGAGTTTGTAAGGCTACCTGCTATTTTCAGCAGAATTTGCTTTTTGGTTAGAGTCTTGCTTTATCTTAAGAGCTATAATCGCAGCATCTATTCTAGCCTATGAAAAAAGTCCAAATCGCGGATCGCAGATGCTAAAAGCAGAATGTGTAGTGGTCCTTACAGCTTCTATTCGCCGCCGCTCGTCAAGTGTGTCCCGACCCTCGTATGCTTTGACCCGTTACTTTCTACGCTTCTCTAAAATACTCTTAGGTCTCTTTCGCACTGCATTTCCAGAGACAATTCCGATCTGAAAACTCGTTCGATATCGGCAGTTAAATACCCGTTGGAAATAAATAGGATAAAAATAAGCAATAATAATAATCTGTTTTAGAGATATATAAATGAATATTATATCGTGTACTATTGTGCGTATAACAACAATTATGCGAATAATACCGCACCGCGGACGTGCGATTTCATAATAGCCCCTCGGGTCGACGCCCGTTCAAACAATTCTATCGTAATTGTTTACTTTGACCCGTTACTTCAAACACGCGTTAGTTGGGATGTCGACAATACTATGTATGTGTTTGTGTGATGTATGTGCATTACACAGGGTGAGTTTTTGGAGAGGGATCTCTTTTATTAACCGATTTTAAAAAAAGGAGGAGGTTCTCAATTCGATGCGTATTTTATATTTTTTTGGTGATGTTACTCTATAACTCCTTCAAATCTGAACCGATCTCAATTTTTTTTTAAAGGAATACTAGTTCTCTACGAATTTAGGTTTCTTCAAAAAAAATTTTTTTTCACTTAAATGTAAAAGTAAGTTCCTTTCAAGAAATGTTTGGAATTTCGATACAATTTTCTTTACATTTTTAAATAGTTGGTATTTTCCGAATAAATAATTTTATACCAGAAAAATCTTGTCTTAAATGATTCGCAAATTCTTAAATCCCCTAAAAGTTCACCCCGTATAAGGTAAGAATTCGCCAAATAACACATGCATACTATGAGCGCGTGTGTGTGTGAGTGAATTTAATTTAATACACACTTGGGACGTCGACGCTGCTTCAAACAATTCTATCATAATTGTTTACTTTAGCCCGTTACCTCAAACATTCCATAATTATAATGTCAGTGGATTTCTCAAACATTATAGTAACTATGGCTGTTATTGCTGCACCGAATAATTAACCGGCTTCAAAAAAGAGGTTATCGATTTGACAAGTATGTACCTATTATTGTAATTGCAAAATATTTATATATGATAATCTATATTAAGGCTTCCAAACACATGTACAAAACTAGCTTTAGGCCGCGCATTTGCTCATGTTAAGTTTGATTTTTCAAACCCCAATTTTATTCCTTTAGGGGTTTAATTTTGAAAATCCTTTATTATGAATGCCTACGTCCTAATAGCTATATGTGTGCTTTTCAGCCATCCAAAGATCACCCAGTCAGTCAGTCACCTTTGCCTTTTATATATTTAGATAGATACTAGCTTTTCCCGTTTCAGTTATTCTTTATTCTATATTACATACCTTATATTCGGTATGTTGATGCCGGTTTAATTTTTCCTAAATTTTCTAGCTTGTCTTGTTTTAAATTGCATTTTACGTCGGCATCACGTGTTTTTCTACTATCACATCGATTGCTTTACAAGTAATTAAAATGTCAAATGGCTGAAAACAATGATAAGTTCTATTGTTTGAGCGGACGTTGACCCCGCGCGCCATTATCAAAACACATATAATTTATCTGTTTCTATTTTAGGTATATATCACTAGCTTTTGCACACGACTTCGTCCGTGTGGTGTTAGGCTTTTAAAAATCCCGCGGGAACCCTCTGATTTTTTGCGATAAAAAATAGCATATTCACTCTCCAAGTCCCCAAATACGATCACGTCGATCCGTTGCTGCGTGATTGAAGGACAAACAAACACATTTTTTTAAGAATATTAGCCAAGTTGAAGTTGACTGATATCCTCCTAGCCCTTCCAAATAAGCGGAAAGCTCGTGTTAGGAGTGGGTACGACAATAGCGCAACGGGTGGGATTCGAACCTGCGACCTTTTAGTCTTCAATTAAACTACTAATCTACGAGTATATCCTTCCTACTTCTTACTAATATTGTACCTAAATGCCAAAGTTTCTGAGGATGGATGGATGGATGTTTATTACTCCTTAATATAATTTCCTATATATAATTTGAAATATTTGTGATAATAATAAATAACAACGACACGTCTATGCAACCATTTTAATGAACTGACTCACAAAAGAAGGTACTCAGAACACGTTATAAAAATATCACCCTCAATTCATTAGATATATTCTATGACCATACATTACACCTCCCTTCTTATTCTTGATAATTCGTACTGTTACTCTAATCCAAATCTTACAACGGGCTTTCTAATTCTTTTGGAACGCTCTTGGGGCACGGGTTGTGGTGCCGATGGTGTGGACTCCGGGTGCCTCTGTGTTCCAGGGGTACAAGCTCCACTAACTGTCTCCTTTGACTGCGTTTTTTCCGGAGTATTCACCTTCGACACCACAATCGGCTCTGCGACTGTCTCCTCACCCTCATCTTGACCTTTGACCTCCTCCTCTGGCAATGGGCAAGCAATCTCGGATAACCTGGATCTGCGTCTGATTTGATCGATGTGCCTGTGCACTATTCTACCCTCACCCGCATCCAACACGTACCTACGGGCGTCTTCTCTCCTAATTACTTTGCTCTTTACCCATTTATCACTACCTGCATAGGCCCTAGCCCAAACGTCTTCCCCAGCTGTAGCTTGTCGCGGTACGCCACCCGCATTTTCCACCTGTAATTGTTGCGCTTTAAGCATCCGAGACTCCTGACCTCTAACAGGTCGTAATAAATCTAATCTTGATCTTAAGGAACGACGTTGAAGCAACATTGCAGGGCTGTCCCCTGTACTACTATGAATGCTGTTCCTATAGGCTAATAAAAACGTTTGTAATGCCGCATCTACATCCACTTTATCTCTATACGCCTTTTTAATAGCCCGTTTACATAACTTTACAGCGTTTTCTGCGGCCCCATTTGACGCAGGGTGATAAGCTGGAGAAAAAGACTGATGAATCCCATTCCCAGCTAAGAAGTTCCTAAACTCAGCACTGGAAAAGGGGGGTCCCTGATCCGAGACCAGCTCCTTGGGCAGGCCAAAGCGTGCCATGGTTGCTCTTAAAATTTTAATAACTGCCAGGGCATTAGTACGTGACATCTCAAAGATTTCTAGCCATTTTGTACTTGAATCGATTATGACAAAAAACGTTTTACCCTTGTACGGACCCAAGAAATCCACATGTATTCTGCTCCAGGGTTCAGGCTCATAAGGCCAAGGACGCGGGGGTGCACGCGGCGGAGCCGAGGCCTCGCTCGCACATGTCTCACATTCTTTACACAACTCTTCAACATCCCTATCTATACCCGGCCACCACGCATAACTACGTGCGAGTGATTTTGTTTTCACAACCCCCATATGACTCACGTGCAGCTGTTTTAGAATATCCTTACGCAAAACTTGTGGAATCACTATCCTGTATCCCCACATAATGCAACCGCGATCAAGATATAACTCTTGACGTCTCATAAAATATGGTTTTACCACCTCATCGGGGCACACTGCCGGCCAACCCGATTGAACATATAATAGAATCCTACTCAGTATCGTATCCTTGACTGTCATACATCTAACCTGATCATTAGTTACGGGCAAAAAATTTTCCACAAAATTTAGGTAAGTTAATTCATCCCTTGTTGTTACATTATTTCTCTTTTGAGGTAGCCGTGATAGTGCATCTGCGCAGTTCTTATTTGAAGCGACAAACTCGATTTTATAATTATACCCTGATAGGAGCACGGCCCAACGCTGTAAACGTGACGCAGCCATTACTGGTATACCCGACTTATCACCGAAAATATACGTGAGTGGCTTATGGTCGGTCCTCAGTATGAAATGTCTACCATACAGGTACTGATGAAATTTTTTTATCCCATATACTATAGCAAGTGCTTCCCTGTCAATCTGCGCATATGCACGTTCCGCCGGAGACAAAGTTCGTGACGCAAAGGCTATAGGGCGCTCCCCTTCCGGCGTGAGGTGAGAAATCACAGCTCCCACTCCCAAACAGCTTGCGTCTACCGTCAGGACGAGCGGAAGCTCTGGCGAATAGTGTACCAAGACCTCACTTGACCCTAGCAGCTGTTTAATGCCTACAAATGCCCTCTCACAATCCTTATCCCACACGAACCTGACACCCCCACGCAATAAATTATAAAGGGGTGCCAAAACAGTACTAACATTTTTAATAAACTTGCTATAGTACATTATCATGCCTATAAAAGCCCTTAACTCGGTGATATTCGTAGGCGCCGGTGTATTGATAATAGCTTTAATTTTATCCGGGCAAGTATGGACACCCTGCTTACTTATAACATACCCTAAATAATTAATTGACTCGGAGAAAAATACACATTTTTCTTTTTTTACGCGTAAACCATACGCCTGCAACCTATCAAAAACCTTGTGCAAATTAGCGATATGTTCCGCCCTATCTTTACCTGTTATTATTATATCATCTAGAAATACACCTACATGGGGCAAATCAGCAAATAAAGATTCTAATCTTTTTTGAAAAATGCCTGGACTCGATGACAACCCATACACTAATCTGTTATACATAAACAACCCTTTATGAGTGTTAATCACTGTACATTTCTTTGATTCGTCAAGTTCAAACTGAGCGTACGCCTGTGAAAGGTCAATTTTACTAAAACGCTCACCTCCGTGTAAGCGTGCTAACAGGTCTTCCACACGAGGCAGCGGAAAACGATCGATCTCAATGTTCTTATTTAATGTTAGCTTATAATCAGCGCAGATCCGAATGCTACCGTCCTTTTTTATTACCGGTACGATCGGTGTAGCCCAGTCGGAGCGGTCGACGGGGGTGAGGATACCGTCACTCACCAGCTGCTCAAGCGCGCGCTCCACGGGCTCGCGCAGCGCGTACGCCAGGGGCCGCGCGCGCATGAACACGGGCCGCGCGTCCGCTCGCAGGCGGATGCCCACACGGCCGCCGGTGAATCGCCCCAAGCCGTCCGCGAACACCTTACAATATCTGGAACTGAAATTTATTAAATCAAAATCATCCTTAAGACTGTTTACACAACACTCAAAATCGGGTAACTTAATATTAAGTTCTATCAGCCACTGCCTACCTAATAGATTAGTTTTACCGTCTCTAATAACATACAAATCTAAATATTTTTCTTTCTGTTTATATTTCACTAGAGGCCTCAAAACTCCCACCGGTGAAACACACTCCCCAGTATAGTATCTTAACCTTAATTGGCTTGTGTGTAACTCTAAATTTCTAAATAATTGATTATAAACCTCATAGCTAATACAGGACACCGCACTACCCGTATCACATTCCATAGAAAGGTTTACTCCATTAACATTTAATCCAATCACAATAGGTTTACACTGCTGTACCGATAGCTTATTTACATGAGTGATTATTACCTCGTCACTCTCTTCGCTGCTATCCGATGCAATGCTGCCAGTACTGGGCACTTCTACACAGTGCTGGGCTGCCAGATTGGGGCAGACCCTCTTTATGTGACCCCGGCGATTACAGACTCGGCAAGTGTAATTCCTGAATCGACATGAAGCGCTGCCGTGCAGTCGACCACACACACTGCACTGCTCCGACAGATAGATATATTCTATGACCATACATTACATAATTCTTATATAATTTCCTATATATAATTTCTTAAGAGCTCCATTGTAATATGGTGTCTTGGAAAAAAGTAGATCGACAACTGTAATGTGTCGCTACTAGATGTCGCTAACAGTTGCTATAAAACTGATTGAAAAAGTATACAGGGCGTCCCACGGCTATGCCACATGGAGGGGAAGTACCTTAAATATTGTAGATGGAACATTTTACTGAAAGAAGACTTCATTTTAATTTAAAAAACAATTTAAACTGCATTCATAGATTTTTAAATAATTGCCTGGTTGAACCGGGACTCGAACCCGCTATACGAGAAAAAAAATTAACCTGTATCTTTATCATAACGATCGCAAGGCTTCATCATAAGGATTATTTTTTGTTAAATAACATAGCATGAGAAATAAAAGGAAGACCATGAATTTTAGCCTTTGATGTAAAATTTTGTTCAGAAAAATGAAAAGCTGACTTTGGCGTATCGACGTATAACTGACATGCAATTCGTAGCTCTGTTGCAGCGGGATTGAAGGACAAACCAATAAATCAACAAACAAACACACTTTCGCATTTATAGGTAATATAAGTAAGGATTAGTAAGGATAGTAAGGATCGGGAAATGATGCGTACTTCTCAAGTGGGTACTCATTAGTAATAGTCCATGTCAGTTGTATGTCGATACGCCAATGTCAGCTTTTCATTTTTCTGAACAAAATTTTACATCAAAGGCTAAAATTCATGGTCTTCCTTTTATTTCTCATGCTATGTTATTTAACAAAAAATAATCCTTATGATGAAGCCTTCCGATCGTTATGATAAAGATACAGGTTAATTTTTTTCTCGTATAGCGGGTTCGAGTCCCGGTTCAACCAGGCAATTATTTAAAAATCTATGAATGCAGTTTAAATTGTTTTTTAAATTAAAATGAAGTCTTCTTTCAGTAAAATGTTCCATCTACAATATTTAAGGTACTTCCCCTCCATGTGGCATAGCCGTGGGACACCCTGTATACATATCACTAATTTCGTGGCTGACGTATGGTTCGGCCGTGGTGTAGCGGTTAACACACTCGGGCGCAATTCCCAGAGAGACGTGGGTTCGAATCCCGCCGGCCTCGGAATTTTTGATATGTATTTATAAATCTATTAGTTTATTACTCCTTCACGCCACAACGAATGAATATTAAAATCTACCAATCTATACAAAAATCAATTTGTCAACGCGTCATCGCGTGGTTGCGTGAAACCATCCAGCGACCAATCAAAAAGAAGCTGTCATCTTTGACGTTAGCTAGCGCATCTGCCATGGAACCAATTTTATTCAGCTCGAGATTATTTAAATTATTCATAATACTATTTATTTAGGCTTAAGAATTGTTTTTTGTTTTATTTTATTTTATTAATATGACATTTTCTTTTTTGTTCTAACTATTTTGATAGTATTATTATAATGGTTTGACTTTAGTTTTTAGAATAAATAATTATTACATATTTACTATTTTTTTTTTACTTGCATTTAAAGTTATTTACTTGTGACATTTTGTTTCATATTTCATTGTATAATATTCACACACCAGTCCTAGTAAAATGTATAAGGCTCGATTTTCCATATTACATCACATTGTACCTACCTGCATTTTTGTGAATAAAATATGATCTATCTATCAAAAAAAAAAAAAGAACTAGGAAGTATCGACTTTTAGAGTAGAGGGCATTCCTGTCATGGAATTAGGTGGTTCCCAGTTACTTGTGTAAATTATAATAATTTATAGAAGATTCTAACACTAATATTATAAGGGAGAAAGTTTGTATGCTTGTGTGTGTGTGTGTGTGTGTGTGTGTGTGTGTGTGTGTGTGTGTGTGTATGTTTGTTACTCCTTCACAACACAACGAGGGAACCGATTTGTCTGTTTGTAATGGAAATAGCTCATAACACATAGGCTTTTATTTCGGAAAATTATCGAGTTCTCGCGGGAATTAAAAACTTTATCCACGCGGACGAAGTCGCGGGCATCATCTAGTAGTATTTAACACTGTCGCGAACAGCGGGTTAGTTTACAGTTTACAATAAAAACTGAAACAATAATCCAAGCGCACACGCATTCCAAATCAGAAGACTTATTACGTGTTGCGTAACCCCGCATTATGCGCACTGGCAAAGGCGTGGTCGGCGCGTATCGAGGCTGAAGCGATTTGCACACTGCATGCGATGTGTATCATTGTACAATTGAAACAACTACATAGGTACTCAATTTTTAAGCTATTGCATAGCTTCTATCGCGGGCCAGCGTGGAGACCGAATCCAGAAATTCCGTAACGAAAATAACCTGACACGGGACTCCTCTACGGTGAGCCGCTAGATGGCGTTGGTAAAAAATGCTATGCAATAGCTTTACCGCGGCAGTCCCCGAGTGCCACATGTCTTTTTTTTAAATCCTACTAATATTACAAATGCGAAAGTTTGGTTGAATGGATGGATGTTTTTTACTCAATCACGTCGCAACGACTGAGTCCATTTGGCTGAAATTTTGCATAGAGATGGATTATAGACTGAAACAAACAAATATGGTTGAGCGAAGCAACAGCTGGATCATGCGTCATACTCGTGAACGGGTGCCGTCAACAGGAATGGGTCTACTTTCTGTCTGCCCGTCGTAACATGTATTGGATTGTATGTAGGTATGCATTTTTGAAACTTCATTGTGGAAACACTGTATAGTTTTGTTATCTATTGTAAAAAAAATTTTTGCAAAGAGCAACCGCCGAGTTTATTGCTGGCTCTTCTCGGCAGGAAGGGCATTCCGAACCAGTGGTAGTTTCATCGACGATTCAAAAGCACTTGTAAAAGTTTATATGAATAAAAAATATTTCTATTATTCTATTCTATTTTACTCATTAAAGAATTCTACACACTAAAAAACCTCAATCCACGCGTACAAAATCACGGGCATTAGCTAGTTCGTAATACTCGTATTTCAAGCCTCAAAAATCCAACGGTTAATAAAGGTGCTCACTGAATTTATTTTATTTTATTTTACAAGAAAACTTACAACTTATTAGAAAAAAAAAACTAGTTAATAAATACAAAAGAAGAATTAAAGCTAATCACAAGTTTTCAAAGATAGGATTTACATATGAAAAAGAAAAAAACACTCAACTGAAAATTGAAACGTGATGGTAAGTGGAAGATGCAGCCTAAGATGGTGCGCGCTTAGATGCCTATTAGCTCTTGATTTAAAGATACCTACCCAAGTTATAGTTATATATAAACAACCCTAAAAATCAGCCCTTAGATATGCCAAAGTAACAAACAAATATCATAATTTTCCACAGGCGATTTTATTGTACCTAGACATCGACAAACACTCATACCTAGGTATTTACTATATTTTACTCAGAAAAAGAGAAATTCCTACATTCACTCGAAAGACCGCCTCGAGCAAAGTCTGGGTTTGGCTTTTATTTGGGCAAAGACATAGATATAGAAATCCAAGATAAATCTTACTAGATGATGCCCAAGGTTTATCAATTCCCGCGGGAACTCGATTGGACAAAATGTAGCCTATATGTTAATCCTGGATGGGAGCAATCTCCCTTTCAAATTTTAGCCAAATCGGTTCATTCGATGTGGCGTGAAGGAGTTACAAACATACACACATACAAACTTTCGCCTTTATAATATAAGTGTGATGAATAAAGATTTATCATTGCACTTATTCACCGCTAGCAGTTCAAGAGCAGTTTCAAAACTCGAACAATGACATTTGAAAGACAAAATCCCAATCCACATGTTTTATTATAAATGCTAAAACATGTATGTTTGTCACCTTTTCATGGCTTATAGCCGCTCAATCGATCTTGATAAAAGGCACAGAGATAGCGAATATACCTACTAGATGTATGGGTAAACACCCACTAAAAAAGTTTTTTTTAATTCAACTGTCAAAAACAATTTTCACCGTGTATTTAATCCACAACAGGGTTTAAATACAGGTGAAAATTTGTATGAAATTCCGTCATTTTTCAAGTTTTTTTTTTATTGCTATCACATTATAGTACCTATCCATGAAACTTGGCATTTTGGCTTTCTTTCTTTTTTTGGGCAAATAACTTTATTACTAACTAGCTGTTGTCTGCGACTTCGTCCGCGTGGATTTACTTTTTAATAATCCCGTGGTAACAAAGTGTCAAAACTTTTAGCCTCCCTCGAAGTAACACAAACTATGGCCAGAATAGATTCCTAATCAGAGCATGTAACGTATTCAATAAAAAATACGTACACTTGGATCAATTTCATCACAATATCAGAAAATTCGTATCAGAACTAAAAAAAACTGCATAAAGTACATATTTTCATATTTTATATTATAGATATATATTAGTAACTATATTTAATTCTATTTATAAGGTATTAATTGTAATTCTTATTTATTATTGCTTCTTTTCTAAATTTATTTTATGTGTAATATTTCACAAAATAACTCCCGCACCATTAACTATTAAATTAAACGTTTAACAGTGAATACTTCATAGGCTAGTGTAATATCTAGATTTAAGTAGCCATATTATGTTTTTATATATGCTGTATGTATTCCAATAAAGAGGAAAAAAAAAAAAAAAAAAAAACGCTTTGTTCTTCCGTATTAATAAATAGTCTTCGGTTCGGTTGTTGTTCGGTTCTCGTCGGGTAATCGCTCTCGACCACCGACACACCGCATCGCATTGTTCGCCCGCGCTATTATAGATATTTCTTTTTGCACGGCTTCTAAGAGCCGTAAGGAGATGTTGAATAGCCTATAACCTTCCTCAAGAATTGGGATTTTTGTGTCTCATAAGACACAAAAAGCATTTTTCAGTGAAGACTTTATTGCGTTTGCGTAAGACTTAATCAGAGAACTAGGTGTGGCGAGTTACCATAACAAGTACTTACTATCCGTAAAATTAAAGAATGGTTTTAGAAATGGCGGCTCATTATGCCGGTACTGTCAGCATACACGGGATCTATAGCGAGCGACAATCTGTTAATAATCAATAAATTATAATATACTAGAAAATAATATAAACGTTATATATATTTTTTAATTCAAATAATGTAATCATTTTTGGTTTTATTTAAGAACTAGATGATGCCCGCGACTTCGGATAAAGGTTTTTTGATTCCCGCGGGAACTCTTTAATTTTCCGGGATAAAAAGTAGCATATGTTTTAATCCTGGGAATGAGCTATCTCCATTCCAAATTTCAGCCAAATCGGTTCATGCGTTGTGGCGCAAAGGAGTAACAAAGATACACACATACACACACATATTCACCCACACATACACGTACAAACTTTCACCTTTATAATATTAGTGTGTTGTGATTAAAATAATCTTGTAAAATTATGTTGTACACGCTGTTGATTACCAATAAATAAATAAATAAAGACGGTCATTTTATCAGTTTATTGTTGTTGTCCGTACCGGCGAGTGTGAGTATAGATAGCGACAGTGTGCGAGTGAGAGGTGAACAGAAGCGACGCCATTTTCAAAACCATTCTTTAATTGTACGAGTAGTACTAAGTAAGTATTTCAAAGCATTGTGTTTCGTATATCAATGGGCGTTGCAGAAATAGAGGGATTTCGAGTGAGGATTTATTTTCCTGCGCGGAGATCTACTTGATTGATCGGCATTGAAGTATCCATCATCCTGACAGAAGTTTTTTTTAAGTTCTTTTGTTAGTAAATGAACTGGAAATAAATTCGCCAACTTTAACCAGCTCTGGTTCAAGTTGGTGAATTTACGAATTTGAAAAAGCTGCTCGGCTTCGTGGGTTTTCACCCGATTGCGCGATGCAAAGGAGGGTAATGTGTTTACCACATGGGTATGTGTTGTGTTTGTGTGTGTATGTTACCAGTCTACGTATGTATGTTTTTTTTTTTCAAAATTCAGTATGGCGTCCACCAGACGCCATATTGTGAAACAAAAAAGTTGACGAACTATGTTAAGTGGGATATCATTGAATAGATATTTGAAAATCATTGTTAGATTTTTCTTATCATTTTACATTTTGAATGACCACTTACGATATATGACATTTTAAAATTAGTTAGCAAATATTCTCACTCACTAGACTAAATCTATAATATAAAAATGAATCGCAAAATGTGTTGGTAAGCGCATAACTCAACAACGCCTGGACCAATTTGGCCAAATCTTTTTTTAAAATGTTCGTTGAAGTTCAAGGATGGTTTTTACGGCGAGAAAAATTAGAATTATTGCTTGAAAAACCCTAAAAATAGCCCTTTTCTTTTTCCCATACAAATGATTTGAAACTAAAACGTAGTCAATTTGAGCTTTATTGCTATGGTATAAAGTTCATATTAAATTACAAGCACTCACTGTTGTCTAAGCAATGTAGGTGTGTTCCTAACGTCAAAGATCATATCTATCAAAACAATGTGCGTGTGTGCGTTGGAGCACAGAATACATAGTTGGAGGAGTTTAATGTCGCGTTCCGAAACTCGCGTTTCTTTTGTATTAGTTTCGGCACGCGAGATAAAATGCATCAGTTTCCACGTCATTACATCAGTCAAACAAAAAGCGAAGCATCGGTGAAAAATGTCGCAAAAACGGGGAAAATTATCCATATTTAAAATCTTTTAAAAACTTCTTAATCGCGATCATAATAATAGAAATTGACGCGGACGAAGTCGCGGGCGTCCGCTAGTACCTATTAAAAAAAGAAAAATGACATTGATAGATAGATTTTATTTATTCACCAAAATGCAGGTACAATGTGATGGAATATGGAAAATTGAGCCTTAACATATTACCAGTTTACACTTTTACTCGTAATCTCTATGTGAATCTCTATAGAGATTCACGAGTAAAGTGTAGACAAAATTTTCTCGTGGCGCACATGTTAGCCCTACAGGACTGGTGTGTATCACATCAATCATTGTGTTATAACTACGAATAAATAATAAGTAAGAAAGTCTAATTCAGAACAAAATTCGCTCAAAAAATGGCCCTACTTCAAACCAAAATGACATGATTCAAAATACGAATCATACGAATCACTTCCGAGGTTACAGATAGACATGCTTGGTGATCGGTTCAAATTCAGAACGAAAGCAATTATTGGTTCGCGCGCGTGCTGCTATGTTTGCTATGACAGCTGAGTCATTGGACGATGTTATGAAAATTTGACGTGCAAGAAAATGACCAACTGTTGACGTGCTATTTTGTTTTTAATCTCCGACTCTAACGGCTTAATTTTAATCTCCACCCACTCCGACGCAATTTTTGTTGGGGTCATTTTTTTAACGTAGTTAGACATCCTTACTTATTATTTATTCGTAGTGTTATAATATTAGAAATCCTTATTTTTAAGTATGTAAATTTATGTGGTGTCGTGTGGTGCGGGTTGTTACGTTCCCTCAAATATGGTTGAGCGAAGCAACGGCTGGATCATGCGTCATGCTCGTGAACGGGTGCCACCAACGGGAATGGGTCTGCTTTTGCCTGCCTGTCTTAACATGACATATTGGATTGTTTTGCATTTTTGAAACTTCATTGTGGAAACACTGTATACATAGCATAGTTTTGTTACGTATTGTAAAAAATTTTCTTTTTTTTTTATAAGAGCAACTGCTGAGTTTCTTACCGGCTCTTCTCAGCAGAATCTGCATTCCGAACCGGTGGTAAATTTATGACGTGTCATAAGAGCTACAAGTTAGCCTATATGAAATAAACTAGCTTTTGCTCGCGGCTTCGCTCACGTTAAATTCGATTTTTAAACCCCTATTTTACCCCCTTAGGGGTCGAATTTTCAAAAATCCTTTCTTAGCGGATGCCTACGTCATAACAGCTGTCTGGATGCCAAATTTCAGCCCGATCCGTCCAGTGATTAGGGCTGTGCGTTGATAGATCAGTCAGTCAGTCAGTCAATCAGTCACCTTTGCCTTTTATATATTTAAGAAGAAGAAAGATAAATTTTGAATTTGAATTTGTAAAAATTTAGTCTAATACCCAATTAAGCAAATAAATACAGAGTAACAATGTCACCTCGCCACGCCCAGCAAAAACGGCGGTGTTCACGTTAATTGGCTCGACGACGCAACGGTGCGTTCGTTTCACACGAGTATAAAATAGAAATCGCGGCGTTTTTGCAACGTAAAGGTTAACATCCACGGGGCGCACCACGCGGAGCGCGGATCACGTTTTTTTTTTGGCTTTAGTGGCGTTCAACGCAATTACATCATCAACCCGTGAACGACCTACACGTCTTAACATGTATTGGATTGCATGTATGTACGCATTTTTGAAACTTCATTGTGGAAACACTGTATTACATAGAATAGTTTTGTTACCTATTGTAAAAAAAATATTTTTTTGAAAAGAGCAACCGCCGAGTTTATTGTTGGCTCTTCTCGGTAGGAAGGGCATTCCGAACCAGTGGTAGATTCATCGACGCTTCAAAAGCACTTGTAAAAGTTTATTTGAATAAAAAATATTTCTATTCTATTCTAATCACAATCTAGCCTAACTGATTGGCTTATTACTGATTAATATTATTATTAAATGTAATCCGAAGTGGTGATTCGTATACAAAATTACCAATTTTGATTTTTTTAGATAATCAGCTGTACTTTTGGGTTTTACCTACTTTTTAATTTAATTGAGCAACGCAACCGCCCAGTTTTTGTTGGTATAGAATACACTACTTAGCACTAGTGGTAAGTAGTGTAGCTTTATTTACATTTTATTAAAACTAACTTTCCTCTACATTATGTTCCTTTACATTATGTTTGTATTTAATTTGACAAAGGGTTGTGGGTTGAAACCTTATTGCATATGTGCGTGCAAATAGAGTTAAAACAGAAATAATTAAATAAACTCAAATAAAGTGCCATTTAATGAAAAAAATTATGCGTTTTTGACCCGCTTATAAATACCCACCTACTTATAAAAAAATTATAATTTACAAGTTGATGTCCGCGACTTCGTTCGCGTGGATTGAGGTTTTTGATTCCCGCAGGATCTGTCTTATTTTCCGGGATAAAAAGTAGCCTATTCCAGACTATAATTTAACTCTGTGCAAAATTTCATCCAAATCTGTTCAGCCGTTTTTCAACAAACATCCGCACTTTCACATTTATAATATTAATTAATAGGATACCCACTTAAAAATAAATCTAGTAGAAGCATAGCTTATAACAATTGCATGAATATACACGCACTATGAAAAGTAATATAAATTCCTTTTTGCATGGTTAGGTAGGTAATATGTTTTTATGAAAAGTTTTACTTACTAATGGCATGTAAATCATAATAAATTCTCACGTTAATGAATATCATGTTTTGAAATGTAAAAATATTAGTCATAACATTAATTACTGTAATTATTGAATAATGCACTTATTGTATTTGTTCATTCACAAGTGATATTTTTAATTGTGCTTTTTGTAAGTACATATAACTTTTGTTCATCCGGCTTCTCAATTCGCACGGGTGGGTTCCAGGTACTATAATTTTTTCGTTTGAGCATGGTGCGGGTGATAGATCAATAGAACGTAACTTATTTTGGACCATATTGTTGTAGCCATAAGGTTCAAATTACAAAAAAAAGACTTATGGCACTCGGGGACTGCCGCGGTAAAGCTATTGCATAGCATTTTTTATCAACGCCATCTAGCGGTGAGAGGAGTCCCGTGTCAGGTTATTTTCGTTACGGAATTTCTGGATTCGGTCTCCACGCTCAAGGCCCGAAGGATAGAAGGATAGAAGCTATGCAATAGCTTAAAAATATTTTCTGTAAGAGAATAGTTTCATTAGATTTTAATCTGGTAAAATGTGAATGTATGCCTTATGTTATGGCTTTAAAATTATAAGGGCGGTAGCACATCTCAAATGAAAGAAATAGTTGCGTCAAATGTCTCCGATATAACAACCAAACGGGAGGCAGTTTCGCTTCTGTCATCGCTTTCGTCCCGCTAATATAATTTCGCTGTAAAATATTCAATGGTAACTTATAAGCAACTTTTAAAGCAAATTGGTAGTATATAATTTATGAATTGACTCTGGTCTGGTCTGGTCTGGCTTTGGCCGTTGCTAGTTACCACCCTATCGTCAAAGACGTTGCGTTTCGGCACGATGGCGTGTAGAAATAGATTAGGGGTCTCGGTTGAATGTACACTGCCATACCCCTTCCAAGTTAGCTCGCTACCATCTTAGACTGCATCGTCAATTACCATCAGGTGAGATCGCAATCAAGGACTTACTTGTCGAAAAAAAAATAAAAATAGACACAAATGTGTCCACGTTTGCGCAGCCTTTAACCGTTGAGTTGTTTCTTTATATTTGCTTTGTTTCTAATAAGTCTGTATTAATTGTTACAGGTAAATTTCCCCTACTGGATGTCAGGTTACCGCCGCTGACGTATGTCCTTACACATGGCAACAGGTATGAGAGGTTTGTAAGAAAAACAATACACACGTTACGTAAAGTAGGTACCTATATTTACATGATTACGTGTGACGAGAATACCTTGAGAGTTGGTGGCAAAATTGGGTGTTTGACTGATTCATTCATTACAATCAAAATGTATCAAAAGGTTTGCGTACAGGTTGCCTCAACATATTTTCCTGCACCATTGAAGCAAGTGATATTAAGATGCTTGAACGTATATAACTCCGAAAAGTCAGAGGAGCATGCTCGGGATCGAACCTGAGACCTCCAAATAGGAGACTGCAGTCCTAACCGCTCTCAAAAGTTTCTATACTTGTGCTTAATTTGAACATTTTGGTTTTAATACTATCTGAATTAATTGGATATGATACAATGATGCAAAGGAATGTCAGACTGCCTGATTAAGGGATCCTTGTTTTGCTAAAATATAATAAGTTTTTTGTACATTTATAATGTAAACCTATACCACTCTATTATTTCACCTTACTCACTTTCAAGGGAAGCTGGAAGAAATTTCTTTTTTTTTAGAGATAAGCTTCACCTATGACTACTTCTTCTAATATTGTTGTCTTGTAAATTCTTATATGCACATGACAAATAAAAATAAAAAATAAATAAATAAATATTTTACCAAAATTCTAGACTAATTTTGATGAAATTTCTCAGGTTTCGGATTAGGCATTGCAATTTATCGTGGGGTTTTCAAAGTTTTTGTTCCATTACCAAGGCTTCACTAATGGCAAGTTGAGGCACTTGTGCTAATGACTTAATTATATCTGCCATCAACTCTCTAACTATAAAGGCAGCGGCAAACATTCAATATTGACGCAATAATGCCTACCTAAAATGTAAACAAGAGGCACTTCCAAACAGATTACTATAACAACCATTTGATAACTATCTGCTTCATAGAATGCTCTAGTGTTGAACTTGTTATTTTATTTGTACCCGCTGATTCCCGCGACTTCGTCCGCGTGGAAAAAGTTTATCAGGATAAAAAGTATCCAATAAATTGACCCGGAGTATCAGCTACCAATGTACCTTTCATTCAAATCTCAGTTCAGTAGTTTTTGCGTGATGCGAGCACAGTCAGACAGACAAAAAATTCTAAAAAAAAATTGTTTTGGGCTCAGTATCGATAATAAAGCATCCTCCGATTAAAATTTTAAAAATATATTTAGAAGAATTTTTTTAGAAGAAAGTTTTATAATAATGCTACTGCTCCATCTGCATTAATGTTAGTGTTAAAGGCTGCGCTCAAATGGATTAGCGACTAACTGACTAACGTTATTACATACATTTAACGCATTAAAATATTGTCCCCATCTGCGTAATGCCTTAATTATCGTGTTAATTTACGCGTTACGGCGGAGGTGGAGCCCGGGCATAAGTATATAGATCGCTATGACAGGTGATTTTAATTTAGAATGCATTTTTTTCTCTTTTAGACACGCTAGCAGTGATTACACTAAGAGACAATAAGCAAAGTGCGGATCATAATTAAACAAAGCGCAACAGAAAGGCCTCAAACTCAATCACATAATGACGCCGGCCCGCGGGACGCGGCGCGGGCGTAACGACGTTACAGCGGGACGTTACAGCGGGACGTTACAGCGGGACGTGGCTCTAATCAAATAACGCGTTAAAGCGCTATTTCATTACGGCCTGCTTTTGTTTGCGTGCTATTGGAGGAATTCTTTTTACTCAGAGATTCCAACGCTTATAAGCCTCAATAGCCCAACGGTTAAAGGTGCGGACTGAAAACTGAAAGGTCGCAGGTTCGAACCCCACCCGTTGCACTGTTGTTGTACCCACTCCTAGCACAAGCTTTCCGCTTATTTGGAGGGCATAGGAAGATATTAGTCAACTTCAGATTGGCTTTAAAAAAAAAAAAAAGCGAAAAACCGCATCAATATTTAAAGACAAGTTAAAGACCGATAAAAATCTGTTTGCATTACTTTAATTTCTTAACCGACTTCAAAAAAAGGAAAAGGTTCTCAATTCGTCGGAATCTTTTTTTTTATATATTTTTTTATTTTTTATGTCTGTTCCACGATTACTCGAAGACGCCTGGACCGATTTTTTGTTCGAAAGGGTATACTTCCCAGGTGGTCCCATTATGATCAGGTCAGGATCTGATGATGGGATCCTGGAGAAATCGAAGGAACTTTGCACATTTTATAGGCACAATTGATATAATATGTACTTTGTAGTGGCGTTTGAAGTCACGATAATTGTTTTAGTTGGAGCATTTTTTAAACTATTCTTGTTGATATTCACGTTTTGAGAAACCTACATCTCATAGAATAGAATAGAATAGAAATATTTTTTATTCAAATAAACTTTTACAAGTGCTTTTGAATCGTGCCGAGAAGAGCCAGCACTAACTCGGCAGTTGCACTTTTCAAAAAAAATAATAATTTAACAATAGGTACCAAAACTATGCAATGTATACAGTGTTTCCACAATGAAGTCTCAAAAATACACACAACCCAATACATGTTCACACAGGCAGACATTCCCGTTGGTGGCACCCGTTCACGAGCATGATCCAGCCGTTGCTTCGCTCAACCATATTTGAGGGTACGTAACAACCCGCACCACACGACACCACCACAGAAATGTTTAAAGAGAGCATGACATACTTAGGCTACCCATGCCAAGGCATCGAATTGAATACTAATATTAAAATACTCATTTTAAGGCATGACTGAGTGACTATATATATCTAGTTGTGTTGGTTGAAGGAAATTTTTCTCCAGATTGAGCAATAAGCAATATCTGTCACATGCAGCCCCACACGCCATTCATCGGCCCAACAATAGGCTAAGCCGCCGACTTTAATAAGGCTTTCATTTCACCGCGCCACAAGAACCGGCTAAGCATTAAATGTATTTTAAAATGTGTATTGAAACGAATAAATAACTTACCGGCTAAGTTAGAAAAGTAGCGTGAAGTAAGAAAGGCATTAAACATAAAGTTTAAGCTTAAATCTAAATCGGCTGGTTGATTAAGGAAAAACTGCATCAATTATCGCTACAGTCCCAGTGATGGGCTAGCATCTGGCGTTTGGTCAATTTATGGCATGCTTATTCCACCCTCTTTCTTCTACAACTGAACCGCTCGCCACCGAACCCTCACCTTCACCACAATTTCACCCTCACCACCTGGGTGCCTGGAGCACTTTGACCATCCGTTGTGTCAGATCTTTTTTTCCCATGTTTGAAACTGTGGAACCAACTTTCTGCGACGGTGTTCCCACTGAATTGCAACATGGGGTTATTCAAGGACGGATCAACAAATTCCTGATAACAGCAACGCATTAGTGGTGCCTCAGGTGCTACAAATGTTCATGGGCAATCACTTAACATCAGGTGACCCGTCTAGGCGTTTGCTCGCTACAAAAAAAATGCTTACTGCAATAAGACATTTTAGCGAATGAGTGTCAGCCAATTAGAGTAAATCGTCACTTTAGCAATCATCCTATATTATAATAAATGCGAAAGTTTGAATGTATGGATGTTTGTTATTCAATCACGCCGCAACGAGTGATCCGATTTGGCTGAAATTTGGCATAAAGATAGATTATAGACTGGAATAGCACATAAGACCGCGGGAATCCAAAAAACCTCAATCCATGCGAACGAAGTCGCACGCATTATCTAGTTAATTATACATTAGACAATCCCATAGCCAGTGGCGTAACTATACCGTTTGAGGCCCGTGGCAAATTCATCGTATGGGGCCCTCCCTCCCCCAATATAAAGAAGCTCAACCAATGAGATACCTGACCAGGGGCCCCTTCAGGCTGGGGCCCGTGGCATTTTGCCGTCTTGCCACCCTATAGTTACGCCACTGCCCATAGCTCCAATCGTCAGCAATCTTCAACGAAACAGCGAATTCGAACCAATTTCCTACCAAGCATCGTTTGGTAGGAAAGTGTAACGGTACAAAGCCTTGAATAATACACTAGCAGAGTAACTAAGGCAAGTTGGTAGTGCGTATTGTTAGTTTTTCCCACGTATATTACAGTGTAGGACGGCAGGTAGCTAGTGTTTGCTTACACTATGTGTACCATTTCATTTATACATGTACTGGTACAACAGTTGATTTAATTAGTACAGTATTTTATGACGAACTTTCAGCCTTTCTGTCGTTTTGGGTTTCGAAACCTCTTAAGTTTGTTTTAAGCAATTAAACATTACTTGCTTTATCGCTGAAGGGAATATTGTGGGGAATTTGGAGAGTTTTTTTTAAAGAATATTAGCCAAGCTGAAATCTATATATATAAAATTCAAAGTCCTGACTGACTGACTGAGATATCAACGCACAGCCTAAACTACTGAAGTTAGAAATTTGAAATTTTTACAGTTGGTTCCTTTTATGACGTAGGCGCACACTAAGAAAGGATTATTGGAAATTCCACCCCTGAGGGGTTTAAATAGGGGATGGAAGTTTATATGAAACTCCGTCATTTTTCAAGCTGTTTCCATCAAAGTTGGTATTTGAGCTTTCAGTTAAAAATAAAAAAGTACGTGTGTCACAGTTTTTGAAAATCCCACCCCAAAATCTAATTCCACGCGGACGGAGTCGCGGGGCCAAAAGCTAGTTGATTAATATTCTCCTATCCCCTCCAAATAAGCGGAAAGTTTGTGCTAGGAGTGGGTACGACAATAGTGCAATGGGTGGGGTTCGAACCTGCGACCTTTCAGTTTTCAGTCCGGACCTTTAACCGTTGGGCTATTGAGGCTTAAAGTAATAAAGTTCAACGTAATGTTCTCAAACTGTACATGTTATGTCGGTATGATTGTTTGTATTTACGTACGTTCTACCTACTGAACCAATCTTGATGAATGCTATGTCAATGGATACGTTATTCATATAATATTCATATAATATTCATGTAATATTCATATAATCTAAATATATAAAAGGCAAAGGTGACTGACTGACTGACTGACTGACTGATCTATCAACGCACAGCTGTAACCACTGGACCGATCGAGCTGAATTTTGGCATACAGGTAGCTGTTAGGACGTAGACATCCGCTAAGAAAGGATTTTGGAAAATTTCAACCCCAGAGGGTTAAATAGGGGGTTAAAAAATCGAACCTAACGTGAGCGAAGCCGCGGGTTAAAGCTAGTATTCATATAATATTCATGTAATATTCATATAATATTCATATAATAACGAGCATAGGCTACATTTTGAAACCAATAAGACTGATGTAGTATTCAATCTTCAGCTTGGCTAATATTCTTTAAAAAAAAGTGAAACAAATGAATTTCCAGTAGTCGAGTTACATTTTTTAAAGATTTTTCTCGGTCTACGTTGTTCTTGCTCGGTTTGGGTAAGTCTGTTGTATTTGTATTGAAGCTATTTCGTAAGCCCTACGTATCTATTCACCAGTTATAAAGCGTTACGCCCGCGCCACAAGATTATAGCGCCATTTGTATCTCTAGATGGCTCGTGATAATGGTGTCGTGATGCTAATACCCTACTTAAATGACGGTTTTCTGGAAATTCAATGCCGATTTGAAAAGAAAAGCGGATTTTCCTTTGTTCGCCGGATTTGATTATGAATTTTATATTTGTAAGCGCAGTGTATGAAACTCGGGGCTTAAAAATCCTATCTAATGGATAAAGGACGAAGCTTATGCAAGAGACCTTTGTCCAGCAGGGGACTCTATGTCTTTTTATGTGTGATGTGATGTGATGTGATGAATGAAACCTGAATGAAGAATGAAGGAAATCTGATATCTCTTCTATTTCCAGTAACTTAAGATAGAGTCTGTTGTAGTAGAACAACCAATAGAATTTCGCCTAGTTTAATAACTTAGGTAGCTTAGCGTATAGAGATGTTCTTGTTCCGATTTACGTGTATCGTTGTCTTTGTCAAAAGTGAATATATGATTTTAAATTAGCCGCCTGGGAACCACCTGGTCGAGACCTTTCAAGATCGTAATCTTTGCGAGAAACAAATTAATGTCCAACTGTACATGAGATTTCTCTGTGTAAAACCATGAAACACTTGCCATAACGTAGAGACAAAGGGAAGGCGTTATTTATCTTCGACATAAAATAATTTCGTGGCCTAAAAACCTCCCCGGTATTATATAATCAGAAACGGCACAATTTCGGGCATAAAAACGCCCTATTTCGCGATACATCGTCAGTTTTTGGGGTTTGATGAATGGTATCCTGCAAATAATTGTCCTTTAGGGCTCGGCGGGTGGGGGGTGGGGGGTCGGGGGGTCGGCAGGGGCGTGGTCGTGACGTCGATCGGTCGACGCCCGGGAAAACAGCTGGTAGCGCTGCCGGGTGAATGAATCCTTGACACGTGCTTCGATATAAATGACCTGATTGTGTAATTAAGTTTCGAGTGCTTACCTACAATTTTTTTTTCAAGCACAAAATATTGGGAAATGTTTTATTTAAGCCTCAATAGCCCAACGGTTACGGGTGCGAGCTGAAAACTTAAAGGTCGCAGGTTCGCTCCCCACCCGTTACACTATTGTTGTATTCACTTCAAACACAATTTTTCACTTATTTGGAGGGGAGAGGAGAACATTAGTCAAGCTCAGCTTGGCTGATTATTATTTATAAAAAAAAAATTACGCTAAGCGATTTAGCTTTCCGGCGCGATGGCGTGTAGAAAGTCTTTGAAACCGATTAGGGGTACGGACTTAATTGAAATGCTTTACCAAGTTAGACCGCTACCATCTTAGACTGCATCGTCATATTTTATCATAGTGTCGGGTTGCACTTAAGGGCTAAATATGAATAACCGGTCAAATGCGAGTCGGAATCGCATAAGAAGGGTTCCGTACCAAAAAACGCCGAAAAAAAAACGCGTTTTTAGTAGCGAGCCCCCTTGAATAATACACATTCTCTGAAAATTTCAACTGTGTACCTATTACGGATCATGAGATACAGCCTGCTGACAGACAGACAGACGGACGGACAGCGGAGTCTTAGTAATAGGGTCCCGTTGGTTACCCTTCTGATACGGAACCCTAAAAATCAACTGAATTTTTAAGCTTCGTAGCGACGCGCGTACAAAAGCAAATCTCTACAAAAAATCACTTCGCGAAATTACCTACCACACTAAAACGATGGAAACTGGCTTTAGAGTTTTAGAATAATGATATTATAAGGCTACCATCTCTAAATGCTAATAGGCGTGACAACTTTGTTAAATACGTTACGAACATTATTACCTACCTATATTAATGCGAGTAAAGTTAGCGGAAGGTGTCAAGGCGTGCCTGCTAGAATTTAAATAATTATGGCTAAAACTTGACTGTGATTGTAGGGTAATTATGTAGAGGCCTCTCCGTTTAATTTCAAATCGAATCAAAATTCTTTATTTGCACAGATTGAGTCTAGGTATATTGATGTTACATAATTAAAATGTACTTCAATTTGCCGGGTATTGGCATGCAAACATGTAATTATTATCATTCCGAATCTAATTTTATTAACACAAATCTTATAGAGCTTTCCAAACCATAATTTATCCAATAATACATTATAATTTATAATATAAATAGTGAAACGCTATCCATTGTATTTATTCTATTAAATTATAATGTCAAATGTAAAATTTATAATATAACTAGCTTTTACCCGCGGCTGCGCTCACGTTAGGTTCGATGTTTTTTAAGCCCCTATTTTACTTCTTTTGGGGTTGAATTTTGAAAAATCCTTTCTTAGCGGATGACTAAGTCCTAATAGCTACGTGTATGCCAAATTACAGCTTGATCGGTCCAATGGTTAGAGCTGTGCGTTGATAGATCAGTCAGTCAGTCATCTTTGCCTTTTATACCTATACTAGCTTTAACCCGCGGCTTCGCTCACGTTAGGTTCGATTTTTTAACCCCCTATTTAACCCTCTTGGGGTTGAAATTTTCCAAAATCCTTTCTTAGCGGATGTCTACGTCCTAACAGCTACCTGTATACCAAATTTCAGCTCGATCGGTCCAGTGGTTAGAGCTGTGCGTTGATAGATCAGTCAGTCAGTCAGTCAGTCAGTCAGTCACCTTTGCCTTTTATATATTTAGATTAAGATGTCAACCTTATTCTAAAAAATTTTGTGACTGCTACTAATTGCCTGTCGTATGTCGGAATTATCACGCCATTTTACCATCGGTGGGCACCAGCTTCTTTAAATCGGGCTTCTAATCTAGAATAGAATAGAATAATTTTTTATTCCAATAAACTTTAACAAAGTACTTTCGAATCATCAAATGAATCTACCACTGATTCGGAATACCGTTCCAATCGAGAAGAACCAGCAAGAAACTCGAGAAAGCAAGAACTAAAACAGTACCGGAATCTTTAATGTGTAACTATAATAGAATAGAATATCGTTTATTCATTATATTTAAAAAAAAGCATTTTTTAATACTCTCAAGACGTATAAAGTTGTATCGTTATTAAAACGTCGGCCTAAACTATTGTATTGACCTTCATAAGCGTTTTGGGGATACAACAACTTACGTAGGAAGTATCGAAATACACAAAAGTAAAAAATATTATGACAAGGGACCCAAAAATTAAATTTGCAATAGCTACCGTTACATATCAGCTTGGCTTCACGGTAACGCCACGCTTTCTATTTGTTTCAGAGTTTATCCGAGTTTTGTAAATAATGGATTCAATCGGGTCTAAAAATATAACGGCCTACGGGCGTCTGACTACGTCCCGAATTGAAAAACAGAGTTGTTTGTTCGCCCGTTTTTATCTAAAGTTTCATTGAACTGTTAATTAAAATATTTTCTCTATTTGCTTCTACTCTACAAAATAATAGTATAGTCCCGCGGCGAGATTTTTCAGCTTTCATTTCGTATACAATAATATTGATCAGACTTTCGTATCTATCTGAGATTTTGGAACGAAGTTCCTTATCGCGCGTTGTGAAAGGGGGCTAGACGGAAAAAATTCTTACGAAAAGTTGTCACGACACTTTTTGCTATAGTAAGCTATTGTAAGCTGTGCGGCGTCGCATGTTTCTCTGTCTGTCTCTCTCTCTCTTATAGAAAGCAAGCCAGATATTTTCATTTCTATTTCGCATTGAACTTCGTTCCATCCGGGTGTCCCTTGACACCTCTCAAGTTTTTTTGATTCTGACATTTTTCTGCCACAGAATTTTGAGAAATCGTGAGCATTTGTATCCTTGACTGAATCAAACATACTCGAACGAAACTCTTCAGTTCAACTGCTGAGGGAACTGCTGAGATTTGGAATAAACATCTTCTAGGCAAGCGCGCTCCAACCTAGACCTCATCAGTGCTTTTCCTTGTTTGATTGTCGTCAAGCGCAAACCTATTTTGAATTTAAAAAGAAATCTAATTTATCCTTGCTAATATTATAAATGCGAAAGTGTGTCTGTGTTTGTTTGTGGGTTTGTCCTTCAATCACGCCGCAACAGAGTTACGGATCGACTTGATTTTATAGTTGAGGACTTGGAGATTGAAGTAGATGCCTATTCACTCTTGCTTTGAAAGTACTCAAATTATAGATGGCAGAACACGGATGCTGGAAGATTGTTCCACACCTTAGCGGTTCTTATCAGAAAAATTTAATCAAAGAAATTGAAGAAGAAGAGAAATTTAATTAAATTTAATTAAATTTAGGAATTTATAATTTCTAAATTGCCTCTGGTCTGGTCTGGTGGAGGCTTTGGCCGTGGCTAGTTACCACCCTACCGTAAAAGACGTGCCGCCAAACGATTTAGCGTTCCGGCACGATGGCGTGTAGAAACCGATTAGGGGTATGGTTCCAAGTTAGCTCGCTACCATCTTAGACTGCATCGTCACTTACCATCAGGTGAGATCGCAGTCGAGGGCTATCTTGTCATCGAATAAAAAAAAAAGCATTTCGTCCGAGAAAATGAAATTATTGTTGAGTTTGAATCACCTACATTATAAATTAATTAATATCAACGTTTACAGTGTTTAGCTAGAACCGAGTGGGTCCAACACCCCCCGAACTTCTCTAACCCCCCCGACTGGCGTCTTACGTAATTCAGTTTAATTTGCTAAGTAAAGCTAAGTAACTAGTAAAGTTTACAAGTGTTTTGAAAGGCAACGCAGAACTTTCCCATTGGTGTATCTCAGATATGTCCTCCCGACCGAATATGGCCACGGCACGGCGTCTCCACAGAGATCAGCCATCTGCGCGGGAGATATTATGGTGCACACGTGTGCGCGCAAACACAGGTGCACTCTTTATTCCCTCACTCTCATAGTCCGATGGGACGGAAAGTCCGACACGACCGGAGTGAGATCAGGCGCAGAAGTCAGGACCAACGGCTGTACGTGCTCTCCGAGGCACGGGGGTACACACCACTAACTTCCTAACTCCGGGCTAGTACTGAGAATTTCTTTACATAAAACCGTTACATTTTTGGCCCGACCGGGGAATCAAACCCGGTTCGGGCCAAAAATGTAAGACACAAATGTGCTCTTACATAAGTCTGGCCCGTTTTAACTCAGTCTGAGCAGAGTGAGAGTGCGGTTTACACATTTCAGCCTGAGTCTTTGCTAACAACTTCTAACTACAATTTGGATACTTTCAAATCAAGAGTGAATAGGCATTCTATAAGCAAGCGCGTTACATTTTAGGCTGCATCTTCACTTGCCGTCAGGTGTGATCGTAGCCAAGCGCTAGTCTATATACTTATTTAATAAAAAAATCTCACACTATATAGTCGAGTATGTGTTACTCTGCTTTCACGATACAAAATCGCCATTTGACAGTACGGCTGCCCCATTTCAAAACCTAGTAAGTGGAATTGACAAAATTTTACAGAAGGCCAAAAAACATGTTTGTGATAGATGGCTTAGCGAAGTAATAAATATATCAAATAAAAGCTTTCAAAGTAGTTTCTTTCTTCTTCTTCTTCTTTGTCAACTTATAGACGTCCACTGCTGGACATAAGTGTCCTGCATGGACCTCCACAGGCTTCGGTCTTGCGCCGCCTGAATCCAGCAGCTCCCTGCGACTCGCTTGATATCGTCGGTCCACCTGGTGGAGGGTCTGCCAACACTGCGCTTCCCGGTGCGGGGTCGCCACTCCAGCACCTTGGGACCCCATCGACCATCAGCTCTTCGAACTATGTGCCCCTATGTGTGTGTGTAGTTTCTTTACGAAACATTTATTCATCAACAGATACTGAAGAGCTAGTTCAGAAGGGCTACCACAAATATGTTTTTTTGGTCTACTGTAAAATTTTGTCAATCACACTTACTAGGTTTTGAAATGGGGCAGCCGAGTAGGTGGGCAGGAAACATTGGCTCCCTTTGTGGGCATATCGCCCTTTCAGTCGTTCACAGCATCGCTGCGCGCTCAGATAACGGCACAAAGCGATCCCGACGGCCGAATGCCGATCCGGGACGTGTTCACTCACCCTTGAGAGGTTCTGTCGGCATTCCCATTGAACAAGTTTAGGGTAGATGCTGTCAAAATATTTTCCGCCAGTAGTTGACTGAGTTAATTGTATACTTAACTAGTTTGTACACGCGACTTCGTTCGCGTGGATTAAGGCTTTTTAATTCTCGCGGGAATTCAAAAAAGGATTACTATCGTCGAATTTCGTACTTCGTATAGTGTCGTCTCTGTCGCACAAACGACACCACGTCACACATCATACTTTTTAGTGTACCTATTTATACTTATACATATATTATGCATTATAAGTATAATTTTTACGACGTAAAGATAGATTTAAGTGTAAATAAATAAATAAAAAAGACGTGTGGCACTCGGGGACTGCCGCGGTAAAGCTATTGCATAGCATTTTTTATCAACGCCATCTAGCGGTGAGAGGAGTCCCGTGTCAGGTTATTTTCGTCACGGAATTTCTGGATTCGGTCTCCACGCTCAAGGCCCGCGATAGAAGCTATGCAATAGCTTAAAAATAAATAATCATTACCCACTTGATACTTTTACATTGAACCCTTTCTTTATTTACCCAAATTAGATTACTTTATCTAAATTTCACTTTTATAGTAGGTATAGTTATTTTTGTTGACATTGTTTTTGCTGTTTTTAAGACAGAGATTAATATTTTTCACGTCGTTGCCAGTTTTGAAATGGATATTACGAAATTCTTTGCTTTATATAATGAGATTAAAATCACTCTGTGAATCGTCGGTTCGTCACTCGCTGTTATAATCCGGACGTCCCTGACCTAGTTATTTATCTTAAGCCGTTTATTCTTAACTAAGTACTATTAATAGATACATATCTCAGAATTTGGAATTGGACATAGAAGTGGTACAGAAAGAGATTGACATGTTTCTTGTGAAATATCACATAATTTTTTTTTATTTTAATAAATAAACTAGCTGATGCCCGCGACTTCGTTCGCGTGGATTGAGGGTTTTTATTCCCGCGGGAACTCTTTAATTTTCCGGGATAAAAAGTAGCCTATGATTTATTCCAGACCATAATCTATCTCTGTGCAAAATTTCAGCCAAATCGGTTCAGTCGTTGTGGCGTGATTGAGTAACAAACATCCAAACATCCACACTTTCACATTTATAATATTATTAGGAATATTAGGAATTAGGAATTAGGAATTAGGAATTAGGATTAGGATTAGGATATTAGCCAAGTTGAACTTGACTTATATTCTGCTCTTCCCTCCAAATAAGCGGAAAGCTTGTGCTAGGAGTCGGTCTTACAATAGTGCAACGGGCTCGAACCTGCGACCTTTCAGTTTTCAGTCCGCACATTAACCGTTGGGCTATTGAAGCTTCATTTGGATATACATATAGATGGATGGATGGATGTTTGTTACTCAATCACACCGCAACAATGAACCGATTTAGCTGTTTGGCGCAGAGATATATTATAATCTGGAATAATACATAAGCTACTTTTATCCCGGAAAATAAGAGAGTTCCCGTGGGAATTAAAATACGAACCACGCGAACGAAGTCGCGGGCATCAGCCAGTAAATATCGCTCATTTGCGACAAGGGTGACATAATCCAAAATTCACTAATTTTAGTGTCGAAAATTTATATTTTTTGCTATAAAAACAATATTACGCTAAGCACAAAAATATAAGAGCGAGAGTTTGTGAGCTTATGCTGTGTCGCACTCTGGCCACTGCGTTGTTTCGAGACCATTAGCATCCACAGAACATTACTCTCTAGCGAGAGAATTCTCTCGTCGTCGAATTTGAATTATGTCACCCTTGTCGCAAATGAGCAATATTATAAGAAAATGCGCTAAAATATAACGCGGCCTTCTTTGCGCGCGCAGTTCTCGGCTTTCGAGTGGAGAGATAGGCGCGGGCGTTGACCCCGCGCACGCGCACCGCGCGGTATATATAGCCTCGTGACGTCACTTGTTTACCGCCGTACGCAAGGTTACGCGCGGCGACCACGAGTGCGCCATGCCGCTCGCGAGTTGCGAGATCGTCGCGAGTTGCGAGATCGCACCGAGAGTTACTTTACTATTGCGCCTGCGGTACTATGACTACGTGTGAACAGATTTAATGTAACTTTCAATAGCGCTCACTAATCCATAATTTGCCAAATCCGGCTTAAGCAGCTAATGACGCCACTGGGCCGGATTATCTGTCCTAAAGCCAGTGTCGCTAACTACCTAGCAAAACCATAGTTGAAAGAAAGAAAGAAACGTTTATTTTATAAATTGTGCCACACATCACCCAATATGTATACCTAGATTAGGTTGTCCCGGCGCCTCCGCCACTTGAGCATTAAACCATGAATAATTTTGTATAGAACCTACAACCATTTAAAAGATTATGAGATTCAAGGAATAGAGAGTGCACCTGTGCACACGCACTTGTGCACTATAATATATCCAGAATGGTGCCGCCCTCCGTGGCCGGTTTCGATCAGGAGGACATTTTATTTATTTTACCAACTACAAAATTCCCACGAAAAAGGCCAGCGTTGCCATTAGCTCGCAAGTCGCAATGATAAAAAAAAAGAAGTCGCAAGGACTATCCGCGGGTTCGTTGACCTCGCGGCGTCAAAGAGTCAGCATTTAACGCGCACGTCTATGACAGTTAACGGTGTATCTCTATTAGGATTAGAGATAACGCCGACCGGACTATAACGACGTGCGCAGGACATAGGCCTCTGCTAACTACTTGGTTACTTGGAAAGTTTACAGTTATGCATAAAGGTGTGACAATTTGTGCGTAGTATGTCAGAAAAAAATCCCCGCGATATATGAAAAAATTAGAAGTAAAAAACTTTTTAAAAACAAGCTTTTATTTAAATGCGCTAAAAAGAATAAAATAAACTTTTCTTTTAAAACTTTTACTATCAACTTGTAACGTCATTACACAATTTATATGATGTAAAAGCTATGATATAAGAGTAACCGAGTTTAACTTGCATTCTTATTCTCAGCAAGCCCTTTCATTTCATACCCATATTGTAGGAAAGCATAAAAAACTTAGTCCGCCATCTTTAGGAGTTCGCCATATTGGATTTAAAGTGACGTCACTTTATTTTTCGAATTATTCTCAGCAAGCCCTTTCATTTGATACCCATATTGTAGGAGTGCATTAAAAATAACTAGTCTGCCATCTTGGGTGTTCCGCCCTGTTGGATTTACAATGACGTCACATAGCTGACCATGCATTATCATCCAAACTAAACGTGTATACAAAATTTCAGCTCAATAGGTTGAAGCTATCTGCTTCAAAATTGAGTTGCAAGATTCCACCCGAACAAAAATAGTTACATAGTTACATACATTGCAAGTTAAATAAAAGCTTAAAACGTGACCGATGCAAGTGTAGTAAGCGCCAAAATACATCATGTATTAAAATAACTCGTAAGATATTCAATTTTTTTTAAATGGCTGGTCCGTCTCTTGGTAATTTGTATCGGAATTTTATACAAAATAAATGCACCACTTTGAAAATAAATCCAAATTGTTTCAAAATTACACCTAGCTTCGCGATTTTATTTTGTCGAACAGATTTCATTATTCTACTCAGTTTCGTCCCTTGGAAATATGATGTCATTCTTGAGTCCGACCTAAGTCAGAGCACGCTCTATAGATCTCAGATTTAGTTAAAACAATAAGGGTTTAATATTGTGAGTTCCAAATATAAACGTTTATCTTCAAAACTCGAGACTAATTGTATCGTATAACGAAAATCCAGTGGTGACTTTCACTGGGTCAAAAAGGTTAACTAAATGCCCTATGTTATCGTAATAAAAATAAAACTATAAAAACGTTGATTTATGGTGTACCGGTGGAACCTTAACTCTGTCTGGTGGGAGACTTTGGCCGTGGCTAGTTGCCACCTTATCGTCAAAGACGTGCCGCCAAGCGATTTAGCGTTCCGGCACGATGGCGTGTAGAAACCGACTAGGGATATGGGTTGAATGTACACTGCCGTACCCCTTCCAAGTTAGTCCGCTACCATCCTAGACTGCATCGTCACTTACTATCAGGTAAGATTGTAGTCAAGGGCTATCTTGTCATCTAATAAAAAAACAATCTTTTTTTAATCTCAAAAACGCAACGTTTAAGGCCCGGAGTGAAAACCGAAAGGTGTAGGTTCGATTCCCACCCGTTGCACTATTGTCGTACCCACGTCGTACCCACTCCTAACACAAGCTCTACGTTTATTCGGAGTATATGAAATATGAGGGATGTTATTTATGTTCAGCATGATATGATATTATTATCTAATATTTTTATAGTTTTGAAGTACCTCTATAAAAAACAAATAAATCAAAAAATTTTTCAATGTGCCATCAGAACAAGCTCTGTCGACTGCTGACATTGTTAATAGTGCAAGAGATCGACGTAAAAATTCACCTCGTATTTTCAAATGATAATACCTACTTGTCTACCTACTTGTCGGTCGTTTGCTGCATTACTGTTTTGTCTCTAAAAATACGCCGATTAAAAAAAAATGCTTTTAAAGTCCCAACTTAAAACAATTGTTGCAGCAATTGTGCGAATTATGGATTAGTGTTAGATGAAGGAATTCCTTATTTTCTGTAATCAATGCCCTTTTTTTAGTAAAAATATTAGTACCCGCTTATCTTATTAATCTTATTATTATTAATAATATTATGAATGCGAAAGTTTGGATGGATGTATGGATGTTTGTTACTCAATCACGCTGCAACGACTGAACCGATTTGGCTGAAATTTGACACAGAGATAGATTATAAACTGAAATAGCACATAGGCTACTATTTATCCCGGAAATTAAGTGAGTTCCCGCGGGAATCTAAAAAACCGAACGAAGTCGCGGGCATCAACTAGTATTAGATATGCAAAAGCACTTGGTAAAAGTTCAAAGCCGGCAACGCATTGGTGGTGCCTCTGGTACTACAAGTGTTCATGGGCGGCGGTAATCACTTTACATCAGGTGACCCGCCAGCTCGTTTTCCCGCTATTCATATAAAAAAAAAGGTTATTTGAATAAAAAATCTATTTTAAAGAATAAGTCTCTTGTTCCTACACTATAACGCAGTCACCTATTTTCGTTGACTTTCATCGTGTCACAGAGGTGAAACTGAACGCTCTAAATATAAAAGTTGATTCGAAACTTCTATTCAGTAAGCCCTCGTAAATCAACGCAGTAAGCGTATCAACTCGTCCGCGCACAAACAACGACGAGTTGACGACCTTCGCGCACGGCTGAAGGTAGATAGGAAGGTATGAAGGTAGATTTTTTTTTATCCAATGATATGATAGTCCTTGACTGCGATCTCACCTCGGGGCTGATTCTGTAAGTGCCTATCAAAAAATGAAAGCCATTGACATATATTGTTTATCCATTGAAGGTTTACTATGAAACAGAAATGACATTTGTCTTCAAACCTTCAATGGATAAAAATAAGACGTGTGGCACTCGGGGACTGCCGCGGTAAAGCTATTGCGTAGCATTTTTTATCAAAGCCATCTAGCGGTGAGAGGAGTCCCGTATCAGGTTATTTTCGTTACGGAATTTCTGGATTCGGTCTCCACGCTCAAGGCCCGCGATAGAAGCTATGCAATAGCTTAAAAATGCCTACCGTCGTTGATAGGCACTGAGTTACAAAATCTGGGGGCTGATGGTGTGACGATGTAGTCTAAGATGGTAGCGGGCTAACTTAGAACGGGTATGGCAGTGTACTACCCCTAATCGGTTTCCACACGCCATCTCATCACGCTAAATCGCTTGGGGGCACGTCTTTGACGCTAGGGTGGTAACTAGCCAAGGCCAAACCCTTCCACCTGATCAGACCAGAGACAATTCAGAAATTCCCAAATTGCCCCCACCGAGAATCGAACCCGATACCTCCCATTTATAAGACCACAGCGCTCACCACTGCGCCAGAGAGGTCGTCCGTAACTCCGAAAAATCAGTGGTTCCCGAGATTAAACCGGCTTCCCCCGAAGGAGACACCGGTCCTAACCACTAAGCTATCACTCCTCTAGCAATGGACGTTACGATTTATAAATTGCGCCCGAATAAATCCAGTAAAATGGAAGTCGTTCCCAAATAAGGCTCAAAAGGAAAAAGCCTGGATTCGAGGAACGGGGAAATATTGATTCTTTGTAACTCGGTGTTAGGCATTGTATGGGGCGGGATAAAGGCCCTAAGACCTATCTATTGAGAGGAATACTTTATTGAATCCGGTGCCCTACTTTGGGGACGTTTTTATCTAAAACTTATCGGTACGTAAGAGTTTTTGTGACAAAAACGTTATAGTACATTGCGGACAAACCAATTGGAAATGGACGTAGTTGGTCTATAGGTTCTCCATCGGTTTCGTGTGAAGGATTCAGGTAATTTTAATCAATTTCAAATTAAAATTTAGTGTTGTAGCTTAGCATCGAATCATAAAGCTTAGAACAGAAGTTTCTAACAAAATTTCGCTTCAAACGTAGGTTCAAAACAAGCAATGAATGTGTGAGTGCCATTTCATTTTTTTTCTGCATTGGTACTGATAATTAATTGTAGGGTCGGCAGGCTGAAGCACATAAGTCACAAAAACTCATTTATTTTTATACACCGTCTGACTAAAGCACGTCAAAAACGTTCGCTTGAGAGGTCTAATTGAAGCGAAGCGAACGAAGACCTGTCAATTTAGTTTAGTTTAGAAATTGTGTACAACAGAATTAGCCTCAATACCTTATTTATCTAAATCTCGTGCGTTAAGTAGTTTGGTGATTATGAGGGAACCGATGAACACACAAATAACAGCCAAACACTGTTCCCTCGCGCGGCTGGGTAAAAACTATCCCGACCCTCGCAAACAAACGGGATATGAAATACCGTTCCCCATTTATGAAAGCGCGGGTCATCAATTATTCGGCAGCAGCGTCTGATCCGTGAAACTTAAGTCGTTAGCCGGTCATTAGTTGCGGATTGCGAGTGCCGACTGCTGGCCAACAGTGTAGCTACCATACAGTGAGGCAAAGACTCTACCACTGTGAGTGAGCGACGGATAATGCTTGCGTGGATTACCAACAATAGATGATATGGAATAGATAGATAGTGGTAGATTCATCGACGATTCAAAAGCACTTGTTAAAAGTTTATTTGAATAAAAAATTTCTATTTTATTCTAAATAGATGTGCTCTTCTGGCTATATCGCGTTGTTAGCCAGTAAATATTTAAGGAATGCTAGTGCCGACTGCTGGCCAACAGTGTAGCTATCATACAGTGAGGCAAAGACTATACCACTGTACTATACTGTGAGCGACGGATAGTGCTTGCGTAGTTGTTATTGTTAGTCAGTAAACTTAAATAAATGCTTTTTATTTATTTATTTATTTCTTTCTTTCTAAATTGTTACGGAATGTAAGTACCGACTGCTCAGTTTGAAATTGGTAGCTAAATTAAAAATCGGTGTATATCACTAGCCTAGCGAAAACCTAATAAAGATGGCGAATGCTACCTGCAGTTAGCCTGTATTGCCCAACTGTAAGGTTACTAAACTGTGACCAAGTGGCCAGAATCCATCGCCGATCCTCCCGGTGATCGATTTGTAATTATTTACATAGGATTTCTCATTACCCGATAATCCAGCTTTTCCCGTACAGAAAACATTCGTTATCTATTAAGTATGCTGTATACGAGTATTTTTTGGATTATTTATGTAATTATGTACTACTCGTTCGCTCCAAGTTGGCCGTCGTCGACCGTTTCAAAATGACGTCATACCAATATCATTGACACTAAAATAATGCGTCTTTTTTCATGTATAGTAATGTTTATCTCACGAAGTTACGGGCGCTTTACTTGTGGTTACGTCATGTACATACACATTGCGTAAGTGTGCGTGCCTGTCAGGAGCCTAGGTGGTAGTTGTCAGGCGCGAGCAAGCTCTCGCTCACACTTATACAGATACGACACGCACACAACCATGAGCCACGCGCCCTCGTGAGTTTAAAGAACTGTAACCACGACTTAGACAAAAGTTTTCTTTTCTGACAATTCGATGGCAATGACATCTTGAATGTCCAAGGCTGTGATGTTTAATTTCATATTTTTCTCCACTTCGGAAAAAGTCATTAATTAAAGTAACAAAAAGAAAACGACACGTGAACATTAGGAACCAAACGATAATAAATAACTAATTAAAACTTAATAAAAACATTTAGAACGTAACAACTAACAGTAACAAAAGATTGAAAAAAATTAAAGAGTTACCGCGGGAATTAAAAAAATTGATCCACGCGGACGAAGTCGCGGGCATTGTCTAGTATTTAGATAAAGGAAAGGGGTTAAGGTTATCAATGATATCAATGAGGGAATCGTTACAGGAAGAGAAATATAGCACTGAGTAGTTCACTATTTAAGAAGGACTATACAGAAGGAAGTAAAGAGGGGAAGTTAAGAGGAAAGTTTGGCCGATTCAGTCTAACCATACAAACTAATTGACCCTTAGCCGCTGTCGCGAACAAGCCGCGAAGTTTCATTATTTCTGTTATAATATAATTATAATAACTTTGGACAACTTCCAGCTGCTTAGACTGACAATCAAAACTTTGTGTACCTTGCGTCAATCATAAACCCTTGAAACACAAACAAAAGAAAAGGAAGCATGGTATAACGGCAACGTTACCTACGTTGCCGTTATACCGCGTCAAATATGCCATATTTTGTTACTAGTTGATGCCCGCGGCTTCGCTCGCGTGGATTAAGTTTTTAAAATCCCACGGGAATTGTTTGTTGGTTTGTCCCTCGATCACATCGCAACAAAGTAATGGATTGACATGATTTTTTGAATGGGGATAGTTGAGGACCGGGAGAGTGACATAGACTACTTTTGTCCCGGAAAATCAAAGAGTTTAAAAACCTCAATCCACGCGAACGAAGTCGCGGGCATCAGCTAGTATAACATAAGTCAATCAGTCAGTCAGTGAGGACTTTGAATTTTATATATATTAAGGTCTTGTTGAATGATATTTTTGGATAGGAAATTTATATGATGTTGTTGATATAATTAAGAGCAATTGGTTGGGAGTGGTTGGTATTGGTATACCAACGGAAATGGGTATACTTATGGCTGCCCGTCTTAGAAAGGATTGTAACTTGCAAATGTAGGTCTTATGCATTTTTGAAACTTCATTGTGGAAGCACTGTGTACATTGCATAGTTTTGTTACTTACCTATTGTAAAAAAATTTTTTTTTAAAAGAGCAACCGTCGAGTTTATTGCTGGCTCTTCTCGGCAGGAACGGCATTCCGAACCAATGGTAGATTCATCGACGATTCAAAAGCACTTGTAAAAGTTTATTTGAATCAAAAATATTTCTATTTCTATATAAAAAGAACGAAAGGAGAGGCATCAATCTTTAAGAACCTATTGAACAAACTTTATTGGGAATAGCAATATATTATGTTTACGTACTTACAATATTATTATATTTATAGCTGTTGAGAGTGCTCGAGGAAATTTAGAGCAAGGATTGAGATAAGATGTTAATATGCTCACAGCTCGGGGCGCGTCGCCCTCGGGCGGTGACGTCACACATTAGCATGTCGAGAGGGCGACAACCTCTACATGTGCACTATCAAGTGGGTGATCCAGATTACGGGTCTCCAGTATTTTATTTTATTCATGCCACTGCTAGAAAGACGTTCATTTTCATAAGTGTGAAATGCTTTAGTTATGTTTTTTTTTATTCGATGACAAGATAGTCCTTGACTACGATCTCACCTGATGGTAGCGGGCTAACTTGGAAGAGGTCTGACAGTCAAGGACGCTAAATCGCTTGGCGGCACATCTTTGACGGTAGGGTGGTAACTAGGGTTGCCAGATTTTTTTTCAGCCTATAAGGGACAAATGGTTAAAGGGGCAAAAAAATACGGAATTTCAGTTTTTTACCCGGGACAAATAAAAAACAAAATTATTTAGTGTCATTTTTTTATTATTTTTTATATTTTTCCGAGGATCGAGTCAGTTTTAACTTTGTCATTCTGACACTAACACTGTCATTGGTCGATGCGGGCTGCGAGTGCAAGTTAGTAGTTAGTAGCGAGACGAGTACGTTTTACGAATGTTGCGTGTATGAATACGTAGATCGATTTCATAATGAAAAACGACGTACGGTTCAAATACGGGACAGAGTCAGTCCCGCCGGGACATTTTAAACTATGCCTAAAATACGGGATGTCCCGGGAAATACGGGACGTCTGGCAACCCTAGTGGTAACTAGCAACGGCCAAAGCATCCCACCAGACAAATGTAACCTTCAATCGTGTAACATGCGTTTTTCACGAGCATATTTTCAATAGATTTCTTAAACTCAGGCTGTTACCACTTCATTTGGTTATATATTGCTTGCTGTTATGTTATTGGCCTGCCTGGAGACTCACTGACGAATCGCTGGTCAACTCGAGACTCCAAAGTCTGGAACATCGGCGCAAGGTTGCCTGTCTGTCAGTGTTCTACAAGATATATTTCGGAGTGTGTGCTCCAGAACTATTCAATTTAGTTCAACCATCACCTTTCTACCACAGAACCGCAAGGCATCGTACGAATCTGCACCGCTATGTGGTCGAAATTCCACGATCTCGCACTAAGCGCTTTGCTTCCTCGTTCCTAATATGCACCGCAAAAATTTGGAATGCCCTTCCGAGTTCCATTTTTCCAACTAACTATAATGTCTTTAAATCAAGAGTGAATAGGCATTTTCTAGGCAAGCGCGCACCATCTTCGGCTGCATCTAGCGCTAGTCTATTTATTAAAAGAAAACTATCTCTTTCCCTTGCGATTTATAAACAGTGACATGGTCAGCCTGCTCTCATACTTTAGGACATCAAAAGTTGCACTAAACGATAATCTCCGGGGTTGCAGGCTATACCGAGAAATGGGCACTAAAATACTTTATTTGGTTCTTGGATTGGATAGTGAATTCTCGAAATCTGGGTTAAGATGCGAAATAATAGACGCCTGCAACAACCTTATTTATTGTAATACCAATATCTATCAAACTTAAAATACGGAAGACAAGTGTGTCCCCAAGATGCTCCCCCCAAAATGTGTCCCTGATTCGAAAATAATAATGTAATGTCTGTTCGTGATTTAGCACTCGATCAATCGGCGAAAAACACCAAGTTCTATGGAACTTGTGTCGTTAACCCGCCATTATGACATAATGGACCATTCCGAATATCAATCGTGGAGTATGTAAACTACACGAATCTCTTGTGAATTTTCCTTAAGTTTCCCTATACCCCATAGAGGTTACTATAGTAGGTATATATTTTATAGTATAGAAGGTACCAATGAGTCACTATGGTCTATATCATTGCGAACAAGGATAAAAGTTTAAAACTGTGCCTAACCTTACTACGGAAAATTATCTGTAACATTTTGTCGTGAACCGTCTTTAAAATCACACCAAAACACACGGGTACCAGTTGGAAAAATGTACCGTAACGAAAAGGTCTATCGTCTTACCTTAATATGAATCTAATGTCATTATCTAGACTTTATAGTATATAGTCATCTCGCTGCTAAGACCTTAAGTTTGCATCGGGGCCGGGCGGGGCGGCGGGGGAGGGGCACTCCGTAGAATAACCGAAACTCGCAGATATACAAGGTGTTTGGTAATGTGTATAACTTACCAGCAACCACCCATGCACTTTGACCCTATAAACACAATGGCGGTGGTAAAAAGTGAAAATTAATTATCAAAAACTTTCATACAAAAATAATTAATTAATTAAGAAAGAAACATTTTGGAAACCCTAACTAGACATAATAACAACACGCCACATAAATCCCTTTCAATTCCTGATTCCCTAGTACAAAAAAGTTCGATGTTTAGAAAGAGTCGTAAATTCTTACCGAGTGCCGCGCACTTGATGTCACGTGATGTCTTTTCGGAATAGGTAGGTAAGCGCGAAATCACTGACGACCTTTGCTGACGACTGACAAGTCGACCACTTTGCCTCGTTACTATGTACACTACGTCAGTAGTGGTGATGACCGGATAACGAGGTCTAGGTTCGAATCCCGGGTCGGTTCAAAATTACACACGCCTTGCCTTATTTGGTTTCTGACAAGAAATTATCAGTAAGTATCGGCCTGGAGTTAAATTACAAAGTTGGCGTTGTGTCACTCCCGTTCCTCGGAGAACATGTCATCAATGATAAATTTTAAGATTAATTAAAGTCCACCAACCGCAGCTGCAGCAGCTTGGAGGTATGGATGTACTTGGATTGGAGGGTCTAATTAGGTTCATCTTTAAATAACTTGCGAGTGGCACAGGTCTCCCTTCCAGATTGATTTAGTTTAGACTCAAGAAGCTCAAACAGAGCCGCCCCTAGTTTCCTAACTCTAGGCCGGTACTGGGGGTTTCTTGGCAGAAACTCAACTCTAAAAATGTTATGACCGACTACGCAGGATTCGAACTCAGACCGCAGCAGATTTGCAACCGAACATGTAAACCACACACTCAACACAACACTCACAATGATCATGTCATAAATACTCCATTCCACAGTTCACTTCACAGAGACGCAATCAATAGTTGATTATACCGCAACCGTTCACGTGCAACTGCGTTGTTGTAATCCCAAAAAATTAAAGCCGCAAGACGAGTGTTGCCAGTCATGATTTTGATTTTACCCGTTTTTCTTAAAAAAAATCCCTTTTTTTTATTCAATGACAAGATAGCCCTTGACTGCGATCTCACCTGATGGTAAGTGACGATGCAGTCTAAGATGGTAGCGGGCTAACTTGGAAGGGGTTTAGCAGTGTAAATTCAACCCATACCCCTAATCGGTTTCTACACGCCATCGTGCCGGAACGCTAAATCGCTTGGCGGCACGTCTTTGACAGTAGGGTGGTAACTAGCCACGGCCAAAGCTTCCCACCAGACCAGAGACAATTTAGAAATTATAAATTCCTAAATTGCCCCCGCCGGGAATCGAACCCAAGACCTCCCAGTTATAAGACCACAGCGGTCACCACTGCGCCAGGGAGGTCATCGAATCCCTAGTCCTAAAACAATATTTTGACTTTCTTTTGGCAAATAACTTGTAAAATGAAAAACTGAATACTTTTTTAGGTACAATTTAAAAATTACTTATTAACAAAAGTGTTACATTTGAAAAGCCACATTTTCATCTCAGGAACGTACCTAACATTTGGTATTTACTGTTAGATTCCAAAATTATTAAATGCACTCGCAATTATCACCAATTCCTTTAAAAATAGTTAAGCAAAAATCTTGCATAATACAAGTATTTTGTGTTGTTTTTCCCGAGGTAAAGGCAAAATTTCTAAAGACAAACACTATCAAAAAATATTATTTTCTAAGTCTCCTTATTTTCATGGTGCCCTAGTATTCCACGTAATTTTACGATACACCAATATTACTTTGACGCGCCGTGCAAGTAAAGGCGAGGCTACAAACAAGACTTGCGGTTGCGTTTACGCAACGAAAAATTTCATCGCATAGGACATCGTACGAGAAAACTCTGTCCATTAGTTTAGTTTCTAATGAGACATGGACCACACTAAGTACTTTAGTAGAAATTTATCTTTGTATTCTTCCATTGGTTTCTCCCAAAGGACAGGACGTTCCTGAATCAAGAAAATCAGATAATCGTTATCGTAATTAATCATCTTGACATGCACACGCTGGGAAGTGTGGATACCGATAGAATGGTACAGGTTTTTGCGGTGCACAGCGGACATTTCCACGGTGCGTTGTGCGACGTCTATGATTTTTACAATGCTGCGACTTCGCACCCCAATGTGTGCTCGCCCTTACCGGCGGGCGCCGCCGCCAAAGCACGCCGCCAAAGAGACGTCGCCCGCCGCTAGCTAGAGCGGATTTCGAGCATCGGTGAAAATCACCGGTGATTTGCCATTCTCCGGAGATTCACCGGAGATCTCCGGTGAATTCGAATACAGATTTAGCATCAATTAAAATGTTTTTAACTTTTAATGTTCTAGTACAATGGAATTTTAAGCGCATCGATATTGTGTGAATTCAAAATGATATTAGATGTATTGTAAAGGTTTTAAATAAAAAAAATATTAAGAAAAAAATATTTTACTTTATTATGATAATTATTATTTAAGGAGGTAGGAAATAATGATAAAGTAATTGTATTTGAATAAATGTTATTAAATAATTAACAATTTTGATCAACAAACTTCTTTTTATTTAAATAATAAAATTACTTGAGTTATGATTCAATAATAATCGGTTAAACACCGATTACTTTCACCGGAGACTCACCGGTGATTCTCCGGTGAAAAATCACTTCTCCGGTGCAAATCACTACGCCGAATACCGCTCGCTTTCAACTTCAATGCTAGTACTATGCTTGCACTGTACTGCAAGCGATAATAATAATTATTGTATCGTTTTGCAATTGATTTATTATTAAAAATTTCACACACATTGTTCATTCACATACAGTCATTGTTAATCAAAACCACAACGCGAGATATTAATTACCTGCAAATAAAGAGGCGGCAGTCACTTTATGGATTACGTAGGTACGGACTTTAACTTATGGAGTCCGAAAGTAGTCGGGAATATTCTTGCAAAAATATGAGATTTCTAATCGGTTTTCACTCTACTGAACAAAACTACAGGTTACAGGTTTAATTACATGCCGATTAATGGTTAGGTATCGCATCTGGAATATTTTATCGCAACGTTATAGCATAGCAAGTAGTACGTTGTAGGCCGAGACTAGGATACCAGCGCAGCAGTAGAATAGAAGTACTTTTAAGATTTTTCATTCATATTTTTATCGTTGGCAGTGCATTGCCATGAATCAGCTGTTTTAAAGGGCTGCCACCGATACATTTATGGTGAATTTTTGAAGTCCTCATAACTTGGCCAGGATATGAGCTACACGTCTCATGATATTTTTTCATGTATCTATACACCGACCCCAACTTATGTGTTTCGGTAGGATAGGGACATTAACTAACACCTTGTAGACGTTTCACGTTAAAACTAACGGTCGTGTGCACCGACACAGCTCCACGTTTTTTAACTGCGATCTCACCTGATGATAATATCCGTCATATTGACTTTTTTTATAGAAAATGTGATCAGAATAGCAGATCGACTGACATCTTATTCATATTCGTCGAAATCGACTCATTCATACATACTATACTATAATATAGCTAAAATCAATCTTTCCTTTTACCGAAGTAGCGTAAAAAATATCGTAAAAAATAGCATTTTTCAGCATCGGGGGAGGGCACAATTTCAAATTCAATTTCATTTATTTATTTCATGTAGGCCAACTTGTAGCTCTTATGACACGTCATAAATCTACCACCGGTTCGGAATGCAGATTCTGCTAAGAAACTCAGCAGCTGCTTTTTTCAAAAAAAAAAAAAAATTACAATAGGTAACAAAACTATGCTATGTATACAGTGTTTCCACAATGAAGCTTCAAAAATGCATACGTAGGTACACAATCCAACGCATGTCAACACGGGCAGACAAAGCAGACCCATTCCCGTTGGTGGCACCCGTTCACGAGCATGACGCAAGCTTCGCTCGACCATAATTGAGGGAACGTAACAACCCGCACCACACGACACCACCACAGAAATGTTTAAAGAGAGCATGGCATACTCAGGCCACCCATGCTAAGGCATCGAACTGAATACCAACATTAAAATACTCATAATACTCATAATTTTGTAACATAACAAAACATTAAAAGTCAAATACACACCTACAACAAAATAGCCTTTTACGGTTCAGTGTAATTGTCTAAATAGTAAATACAAAGAACTATTCGTAGACATTGTAGCCATTTGATACCGGCAGCGCGCGTTCGAGCCAGAGCCATTTCCATTTGCGATAAGTTTATCGTGCCCGAAATTAGGGAGCATTAAATTTTTACAGCCACACTCGGCGCGTGATGAAACCCATTCAGCTCCAACAATTAGTTGCAACACTACAAAGTTAACAGCTTTGTGTGTGAAATTCATATTGTTTCAGCGTTGTGAAGTAACTACAAGTATGAACTTGACGATCTCTTTTTTTAAAAAGAATATTAAGCAAGCTGAATTTGACTTATCGCTCATTTGCGACAAGAATGACATAATTCAAAATCGACGATGAGAGAATTCTCTCGTTAGTGAGTAATGTTTTGTGGATGCTGCGGTCTCGAAACAACACAGCGGCCAATAAAGCGACAGAGCAATCTCTTTCGCTCTTATTTTTTTGTGCTTAGCGTAATGTTGTTTTTATAGCAAAAAGTATTCGTCACTAAAATTGGTGAATTTTGAGTTATGTCACCCTTGTCGCAAATGAGCGTTTTATTCTCCCTTATATTCTCCTCTCCCCTCCAAATAAGTGGAAAGCTTGTGCTAGGAGTGGGTACGACAATAATGTAACGTGTGGGGCTCGAACCTGCGACCTTTCAGTTTTCAGTCCGCACCTTAACCGTTGGGCTATTGACGCTTAAAACATTGTAACATTGCAACTAATTGCTCAAACGAAATGGCTCACATCACGCGGCATGTCTGGCAATAACAATTTAACGTCCATTTTTATACTCGTGAAAACAAAAATCATCCATATTGAATAGAAGGAGACATTATTTTGCGGAATCCATTAAGTAAACGAGGAACAATAACATACCCCCCACGAGGAGCCGTTGGCTTCAGGCAGCGCAAGGCCGAGGCCTGTGGAGTTCCATCCAAGAGACCTATGTCCAGCAGTGGACGTCTATCGGTTGATAAAGAAGAAGATGTATAGATATGTATATAGATTTGAATGAATCAATCTATTTACTCTATAGTTACAATGTTATGATTGTAGTTTGTACACACAAGTGTTAGATAAATTCTTTATTTATGAGCTAGCTGCAAGGTATGCCAAGTTAAGGAGCATTCAATATTTATTGTTATGGCAACGTTATAAAGACGAATGAGTTTCAACACTTAGTTGCAATTTATAACCAAGTTTTATGCGCAAATATTGTGATAACCGTTTTAAATGGAACCGTTTAGGGTTCCGTACCCGACGGGTAACCAACGGGACCCTATTACTAAGCCTAGATGATTTCCGCGACTTCGTTCGCGTGGATTAAGGTTTTTATTCCCGCAGGAACTCTAGGATAAAAAGTAGCCTATGTGATATTCCAGACTATACCTAATCTATCTCTGTGCCAATAGTATTTCTAAGACTTAATTGAAATATTCAAATGCCATCATATGTGCGAGGAACTCTATTATCGCTATTACGATAAAACACTGTATCTGCAGATACAGTGTATTGTCATAGCACGGCAGTATAGGGACAGCAAGTCCTGTGTTAATCACATTAAATACTAGCTGTGCCCGCGACTTCGTTCGCGTGGAATAGTGACTTTTCGGGGCGCGGCTCTCAGCGCGCTTTATATAGCCACGGACGCTCAGGCGCGAGGCGTGTAGTACGTACTCTGTACGTTAAAAATGTTCGCCGTGATTCTTTAAATTGACATAACTTTTTTATTTATGAACCGATTGACATGAAATAAACACTAAATGTTAAGTGAAGCTTACTACGATATATTAGTGAAAACCGTATGTAAATCGAATAAGCCGTTTCTGATATTAGCGTGCACAAACACACAGACAAACAGACAAAAAAAAATTAATTACAATTTCGGGTTCGGCATCGATATAATAACAACCCCTGCTACTTTTTTTTTTATATATTTCCATTGTACAGACACCACTTTTCTACAATTTTATTATATGTATAGATAGAGGTCAGTCGAGAGAGATTTACGATAAAAAAAATATTTAATCCTCGATTAATTTTTGCCAAGAAAGTGTTTAAGATGAAACTGAAACACCGCTCTTAATTTTTGGGAGAGCAAATTAAGAATCTCTCATCGTTCGTTGGCAAGTATCAGTAGGTAGGGGCCGGATGTTGCGATAAAGGTTTGAAATAGATTCTCTCATTATATTGTCTGTTTACTTTCATTCATGAAACGAAATTATATTTTATTCGGCGGTATGTGGGTGGAAAGGAACGTAATCAACATCTTAAAGTATATTTATGTGTGTGATTGTGCCGTTAAATGCACAAAATGTCGTTTGAATATTACAAGATTTTTGTTTCAAAATAAATTGTACCCACACTCTTTGAATGTTTTTATGCAATTTGTAAAACATTGTCTTACATGTTTGTAATATGTGTGCATTTGATAAAGTTGCATACGTTCATATTCATCATCATCATCATCGCGTGCCTTCTTCGAAGTGAAGTTTGGCGGTTAGAATACGAAAAGCTTCTCTACGCAGGGCCGCTTCCTTCAGTTTAGGATAGCTAAGCCCAGTCCACTCCCTCACATCGTCCAACCACTTGCGTCTTTGGCGACCTGGTGCTCTCCTGCCTGCAATTCTTCCTTCCAACACCAATCTCGGGAATAAGAATTGGGCTCCCCGCTGCAAGTGGCCAAAGAAAGCGAGTTTTCTCCCCATAATGGTTGACATGAGTTCTCTCTTTTTGCTAACTAATTCGAGTACCTTCGCATTCGATGTGAAGCTGTTCCAGGGAATCTTGAACGTTCATATTGCAGAGAAAAAAAAGGGAAAAGTGAGATAGAGACAATGATTCATTTTGCAGAACGAATTTAAAACAAGATAATGAATTTCTTAGTGATAAAGTTGCATGGGAAAAATTGGCTTGGCACAAAATAATGTCATAACCTATTACATTATAATAGCTAGTCCTACTAGTACCTAATAAATGCGAAAGTTTGGATGGATGGATGTTTACTCACTCACGTAACTGAACCGATTTGGTTGAAAGGCACAGAGATAGCTTATAGTCTGGAACAACACAAAGACTACTTTTTATCCCGGAAAATAAGAGAGATCCCGCGAGAATTAAATAAACCTCAATCCAGGCGTACGAGGTCGCGGGCATCAGCTAGTAATATAATAATGTAACTATCTGTTTTGAAAAGAGAACAGCCGAGTTTCGTGCCGGCTCTTTTCAGCAGGATCTGCTTTCCAAACCAGTGGTAGAGTCTTAACTTGTTATAAGAGCCACAGAGGAAGGTAGGTATTTTGTCCTCTCTAAAAGAAGCGCGGGGCGAGGTAGCGGCCAACTTGACGTGGACGTGTAGTAGTATACATAAATGGGGACTCAAAAGGTAAAAAGCAAATGGCGACCCGATGGCCGCTTAATATTTAATGCGCGTCGGGGACTTGTTTAAGAGTGCATTTACGAAAAAAGTGGTTAAGGGTGAGACTCAGTTAAGTAACTGGTTAAGTTCCGTAGATCAATTTTGAAGGTCAATACACATAAAGTTGTTCAGTATCAATTTATCTGCATTCCCGTCATGACGTGTCATAAGAGCTACAAGTTGGCCTATATGAAATAAATAAATTTGAATTTGAAGTTATTATTCTGTTCTGTACAAAAATCAAAAACCACTGGTAACTAAATTAATGATTTTCCGAATAAATTACTCGAGAAGAAAAAAAAAAAAGATAAGAAAAAGCACATAAAGTGTTCTACCTTCTACCGTCTGAAGAGTCGTCATGTGCTAAATGGAAATCCCTTGGAACGGAATGACAGAATAAAAATATTATTACTATACAGCAAGGGTTTTTGCTACTCCACGGAACTCTAAATTTCGCTAAAGGTGTAGGGGTGTTCTGCAGAACTCTATTAACACTGCATTTTACAAGCTGCTAGAATCGACCGGCGCGATGTCGTGACTCGTGAGTGGGCGGAAGCAAATACATTCCTTGTTGTCTTTCGTTTATAGGCGCGAAATGCACTGTCAACATGGGCCACGGTATACCCGTGGCCCATGTTGACAGTGCATTGAGTTAGGTCTATTCTTGAGTGTTAGGTCTATTCTTCTTCTTTATCCATCGACTAGCTGAAGCACGCGAATTCGTCCGCCTGGGTTAGGTTTATAAAATTCCGCTGGAACTCTTCGCCACAATCTTCGGCTGAAGCTGAAGGTTTACTACTCCTAACAAATTCCGTTCAAGATTGGCTAAAACTGAATAAAATAATAACACTTTGAAATAATGTCTTTTTTTTGTTTAGAGCTTAGAGCATTTAGCCAATGACGACCTCCCTGGCGCAGTGGTGAGCGCATGTGGTCTTATAATTGGGAGGTCTCGGGTTCGATTCCCGGCGGGGGCTATTTAGGAATTTATAATTTCTGAATTGTCTCTGGTCTGGTCTGGTGGGAGGCTTTGGCCGTGGCTAGTTACCACCCTACCGTCAAAGACGTGCCGCCAAGCGATTTAGCGTTCCGGCACGATGGCGTGTAGAAACCGATAAGGGGTATGGGTTGAATTTACACTGCTATACCCCTTCCAAGTTAGCCCGCTACCATCTTAGACTGCATCGTCGCTCACCACCAGGTGGGATCGCAGTCAAGGGCTATCTTGTCATCGAATAAAAAAAAAAACTGCTCAAAGTTTACCAGCGATCCCATGCCCCCTCCCGTCACCTTTTCCATCGCTCTCTCACATTCGTAGCAGTTCGTTCAATTTCAGCGCATGTTAGAAACCTTCCGCTTCGCCCGAAGCCTTCGAAGCCGAAGGTTGGGCCGAAGGTGGCCGAAGTCGAAGCCGAAGCTGAAGTTTCGGTCGAACACTAATCATATTCTGAACGCAATATAGAATGTACGAATGTACAATCAACAAGCAGATTGAATCGACCGTTGACACACAGACATTACACAAAGAGTATTTAATGACGAAAAATTCATGTTTCACAGTTGTGTCATGTCACAGCGAAGGCCTAGCCGACAGCAGTTGTCATGTTAATGGAGGTGTGAACAAAGCGTGATGGTTATCGATCGCCGCTGCCCTGCGGGGTGAGGGGCTACACAGTACACGCTACTCGGTGAAATTACGAGTAGGTTTTTTTTTTTTTTAAATATATAGACTAGCGCTTGGCCGCAATCACACCTGATGGTAAGTGAGGATGCGGCCTAAGATGGAACGCGCGTGCCTAGAAGATGCCTATTCACTCTTGATTTGAAGGTACCCAAATTATAGTTAGGTGGTATAGGTTATAAACTAAAAGAGGTTTTTATTAAGGACTCTTTCACTGATTGACTATTGTTAATGGATAGTTATGTATTGATTATTTTGTTAGTGGTTAGTTTAGTTAAGTTGTTGTCAAAACTGTAATTAGGTGCATTAGGTTTTTAATTCTTATGTAGGTATAAGAGCGCCAACTTGCCATCAAACTGGCTGTCCAGTTTGGCGAGACAGTATTTTTAAGCTTATTTGTGTAACTAAAAGCAATAAATTAAAAAAAAAGGTATAGGGTCATTGAATTGAAGCACAGAATACAAAATAGTTTTTTTTAATTCGATGACTAGATAGCCCTTGATTGCGATCTCATCGATGGTAAGTGACGATGCAGTCTAAGATGGTAGCGGGCAAACTTGGGGTATAGCAGTGTAAATTCAACCCATACCACTAATCGGTTTCTACACGCCATCGTACCGGAACGCTCAATCTATTGGCGGCACGTCTTTGACGGTAGAGTGGTAACTAGCCACGGCCAAAGCCTCCCACCAGACAAACAGGTACAGATGATTCACTCCACAAAATCCTTACTTACTTGAAGTAAATAAATATAGAAAAAGAAGAGTCCATCTGAACAAAAATGTCCACGGTTCTACTAACAATTTAATGACAGCGATCGCTTAGCAACTTCCTATAACAATTAATTATATTCATCGGTCCTAGGCAAGTCGGTGCCTTTAAGAAGAAATCGCACCAAAGAGTCGATGCCAGATGTTCCCGCGAAAATAAAAAACCTCTTAATCCACGTAGACGAAGTCACGGGCATCATCTAGTCAGCTTGTATTTTTTTTTTGTAAAATCGCTGGTACGAGATATCATCACATTAAAAAAAAAACAAAAGACAATATTAGCGGTATCGATGCCGATGGCAGGAAAGCATAAATACTTCCCTCCGCTTCAATGCTGAGATCTATAAAGCGTGCTCTGTCTTAGCTCAGACTTAAGATAGAGTTAAAACGAGACGCAAATATGCTCTGACATAAATCTGTCTTGTTTTGTCTCAGCATTAGACTCCCCGACTCCTAGAACTGAATCATCACGACTCATACTTATCGTGTTTTTTTAAAAACAAACCCAAATACAGATACGAAACCTTTTACGTGCCATATAAAAATGGACTCGTCCCACATACATTTGCGTAACGCGAGCCCCACGTGACGCCATTCGAATGAAACGCGTGTATCAATCGTCTGACAGACAGATCTTGTACATAGTAGCCATGTTCATAAGATTTTTTCAAGGAAAATAATACCAGCCGCCCTAGCCATATTACGAACGTGTTCTCTTTTCATGATCGCTAACGCCTAAACCCCTGCTCTACAGCGTTACGTTACGTTACGTTACGGTAGGGTAGGGGTTCCCAAAAACATTAAAAATTATTTATTTAATGTAGGCCAACTTGTAGCTCTTATAACACGTCATGACTCTACCACCGGTTCGGAAAACAGATTCTGTTAAGAAGAGCCTGCAAGAAACTCAGCATTATGCTTTAGCGTTAGCGATCTTAGAAAACGGTCATGGAAAGAATTCTCTTTAGATCGACACGTTTGGATACATAATATGGCTAGGGCGGCTGTAGTACCTTCGAAATGAATTTTGGAATGGAGATAGCTTATATGCAGGATTAACACACATGGGCTAGATTTTCCCGGAAAATTAATGAGTTCCCATGAGAATTTGTAAACCTTAATCCACTCGGGCATCGTCTACGTAGTTTTTAAATAAACTTAACTTCATCAGTACGATTCAGCAATATGTAATTTATTATCTACTATATAAAAATAAGTCGGGTTTTCCTTCCTGACGCTATAACTCCAGAACGCACGAACCGATTTCCACGGTTTTGCATTCGTTGGAAAGGTCTCGGGCTCCGTGAGGTTTATAGCAAAGAAAATTCAGGAAACTGTGCGGATTTAGGAACGCGGACGAAGTCGCGGGCGTCCGCTAGTATTACATATAATTGTGTTTTGTCCTATTTTCACATTTTCACACATGGCGACTCGACTCAACTACCCTCACGTAACTTATAAAATATTTCTCTTTGTTTCAGGTAAGGGCCGCACGTCGCGCGAATCACGAAGCGTTTTCCTCCCACTTCGGTTGTAAGTAATCTTTGCACACCCTGTATTGAAAGCGGCGTTTGGGTTAACACTACTTAAGGCCAAATTAGACGGTTCATTTTCCGAGATTTTTGCTTTCATTTTCGAGGCTTCACCAATGAGTCATCGAAGATTTTTGTGATTCACGCGGGAACTCTTTAATTTACCGGGATAAAATGTAGCCTATGTGCTAATCCCGGGTATCTCCGTTCCATATTTCAGCTAAATCATTTCATTCATTGTGGCGTGAAGGACTAACAAACATGTACACACACATACACACACTAACACACACATACATACATACACACACACACACACACACACACACACACACACACACACACACACACACACACACACACACACACACACACACACACACACACACACACACACACACACACACACACACACAAACAAAGTTACGCATTTATAATATTAATGTGACAAAGCTCCCAAATGCGCTATCAAACACAATCTGAACAAAAATCAAAAATACATTACGACAGGAAATTAAAACGACAAGAAAATAACTAGTGCAGCCAGTAGGAACGTGAATATTTTATTTATGAGTTCGAACCATAGACTAACGGAAATATTTAGATGTCAACCCGCTAAGAAAAGAAGTAGATACAAAGAAGCCAATCTTAGTAACACAGTAATTTTTTTATTTATAGGTGAAGAACAGCATGAGCAAAGCGTATGTGAGGTCGTCTATATTTTTTTTTATTTTTCTTGTCGTGCACAGTACCAGTAGTAAAAACGATGAAATATTATGAAAGCTTGTACAGTATAGCATGCGCTTCATACACTTCACGTTATAATGGCTAAAACAACTCTAAAACTCTAAAACGATCGATAGTAAGGAATAGGAAACTTAATAATTTCAGCACTAACCTACGATTCATGAATCACGATTTACCTACCTATATGCATGATAGGAACAGAGGCCTTAGTGCAACGTTTCAAGTTAACGCTAACTTTGCGTAAATCTATCAGTAGATCGGAAAAAGTATGTAAAAAGTTCTCCATCTTCTTTCTATTCATATTAAATAAAAGTTTTACAAGGTAACCTACATTTAAAAAATAATCTAGAGCCGCAGGCTTCACTTTTATAAACTAATAGCTTTTGCTTGCGGCTTTGCTCAAGTTTGATTTTTCAAACCCCTATTTTACCCCGTTAGGGATTGAATTTTCATAAATTATTTCTAAGCGGAGGCCTACTTCATAATAGCATCTACGAGTAATAACATTCATTCACATTCATCTAAACGCCCAGCCTGATCCGTCCAGTGGTTATAACTGTGCGCTGATAGATCAGTCAGTCAGTCAGTAAGTCAATCTGTCAGTCAATCAGTCTGTTAGTCAGTCAGATACCTTTTCCTTTAATATATTTTGAAGATTAACTTTTATAAACTATTAAGTTATAGTCTACGGTGCTTCCGTCTAAGATTTTCCTGTAGTCTGTGGCGCCAGCGTGGCCTGTGCTTGGGGACGAAATCATAATTCATGCCTGCATTGGCGTGTTAACTGTCATTTGTTTTTAATTTTTACCAGCGAGCGGGTTTTATGGTCACTATGGTGTTTGATTATTTTTCTGATACTTTTAAAACTATTGTTTGACACTTAAAACTGCGTGTAATGGTAAATCTTCAGATGCAGATTTGATTTTACAGCAGTAGATCAAGTCCTTCACTAAGAGGTAATTCACGACCTGTGAGCGTGCATGTGTGTGTGTCTGTGTGTGTGTGTGTGTGTGTGTGTGTGAGGTATGTAATTTGTACTATTTATAGATTTTTTCTTCAAAAAAAAAACACGAAACAATAAAAACGAACGAGATAATGGCTTCGACTTGAGTATCCTCGCAGCTAAAATATCAGGAATCATCGACTCAACCTAACGCAGACGACCGCTTTTTGTCTGCGACCAATTTAGTCGTTGTTGGTAGTTGCAGTTCATATGTAGAAATAGAAACTAAGTCTAACCAAATGCCAAAATTACAGTTTTGATGGAAGTATGCCAGTTTGTTTTTTATACGATACACACTACTTGTTGAAGTTCTGCCACAGAGATTTATCTGACTATGTTGGGAAAGTAATAAAAGAATATAAAAAGAACATTTAACTATTTTTTATTATTATTAGGAGTAACCATTTTTGTTTTTTGATATTATTGTACTTTTTATATTAATTTTGTAGTCTTAAGTTCGCTGCAAGTGAGCAAATTGTGTTTCTATGCAGGTGACGTATCTCTAAGTACGAAAGGTATTTCATAGAAATACATAGAAACACATAGAAACCAGTAGTGTCGTGGCGATACGTCGTCTGCTGTTGCTGTCGGCTACGAACTCGTACCTTTAAGTTGACATCGTAAATTAAGATTTTTTGGTTGGATGGTCTATTATTTATCAATCGTCTGCGTTTGGCGTTAGATTTTGTATATTGAATTTTTACAGCATAATGGCCCTCCCACGCCAGTTCCGAGGGCTTGGAATATAAAGTACAATATTATAAAATAAAATACCTCTTGAAAGCTCTCTATTGTATCCGCTTTATTAGACACTTCTCGCTATTTTAGTACATTCTCACAATGTCTGGATTCTCACTTGACTTTTTCTTTTGTAGGTTAATTGCTTTTGAACAAGAATTTTCTTATGAAAACAATCAAATGTAACGATAAAAATGTTTTCTAAACTTTTTCATTTCAGTTGCTTACTTATAGTATTTATGTATGAATGAATGAATGAATATACTTTTATTGTACACCACACACATTAAAACAGATAACAATACAATGAGCTTAAAAAGGTCAGCAGACAATTTGGTGGCCTTATCGCTACATATAGCGACCTCTTCCAAACAACCTATGGTATAAAAGGACAGCTACAGATACTATTCAAAATGTACATAATAACTATATCCTTTACTTAATATTATAAATACGAAAGTGTGTTACTTTGTTGGTTTGTCCTTCAATAACGCTGCAACAGAGCCACTGATCAAGGTATTTTTTTTAATTAAAAAAGACGGATACAGTCGCATTAAAACAGCTTATATAACTTATTTGTTTTTAGACCATGTTACATTTTCGATTGTAATCAATGAATATCCGCATTTTGACAAGAGTCAAATACCCAATCACAACGAGCACCGCCTAAGTAATATTATGATAAATGATACAAAGTAATTCCTCAAGCCGTTTTAATATTCCAGCATCAAACCCGACCCGAAGTTTGTTAGTCGAGCAAACAAAACGCCGATATTCGGGTATTTGGGCAGCCGCTAGCGACTCGCGTAACTCCATCCATGTATTAGTTAAATCTCTCGTTATTAAAACCCTTGAGCCGGCTTTGATTAAACTGACGATTAATATACCTAGAAATTATTTATGAGCGATAATAAATTATTCCTATAAAGTAAACGGTGGAATTACTTTCTTAAAGGGCATGGAAAATTCACCTTCAGTTCATGGATTTTACGCTTCATCTTCAAATCTTTGAATTCATAATTATTAATGAAGCAACATGTTCATTATTAATTATGAATTCAAAGAGCCTCAAGTGCTCAATATATTAAAGGCCGAACTGAAAACTGAATGGTCGCAAGTTCGAGCCTCAACCGTTGCACTATTGTCGTACTCACTCCTTTTTCTCAAGGTTTTCGCTTATTTGGAAGGGAGAGGACAATATAAGTCAAGTTCAGCTTGGCTACTATTCTTAAATAAAAAAAAGACGTGTGGCACTCGGGGACTGCCGCGGTTAAAGCTATTGCATAGCATTTTTTATCAACGCCATCTAGCGGTGAGAGGAGTCCGTGTCCGTGGTGTGTCAGGTTATTTTCGTTACGGAATTTCTGGATTCGGTCACCACGCTTAAGGCCCGCGATAGAAGCTATGCAATAGCTTAAAAAATATATATTGGTTAGATTGCGTAAATCTAACAAATACTAGTAATAGATATACTAGTCTTAGTTGCAACATAAATCTTCTCATTTCTGCTGCAATGGAAGGTGGATTTGGCCATTAATATCTGCGGCTGATTTACGACGTGATACCCTGTCTCCGAAGAAACCAAAGAAGATTCCCCCTTCAAGACGGGAATCATTTGCTATAACGATTATGGTACTGCAACCTGAAAGATGGGTGGATTTTTACACGATGTCTGTGTCTATAGTGTTTTCGGATGCGATAGATTTACTTGTTTGTTTTTGAACCTTAAAATAAATTATTGTAATATATTTTGAATTTGTTGCAACATTTCAATAGTTCTGTTTGCTGTTGCTCTGTTTCCGGTGTCCAGTTATTTTTAATTGGTAATTTTGGATAGTGAATATGCAATGCGATAAATTGATAGAGAATTACTGTCGTAATCTCAGTAATTTTATTAATTCACAATTTAATTCAATTCAATTCAGAAAAATTGTGAAAACTCTGCAACAATCATTGCTAAGTACGCAAGCAATTGCAGTGATTGGCTGCATTTATGAAATTCTTGTTAACACAGCGCATGTTGTACTACAGTGAGATATTGTGCACCAATCAGAAAGTGATTGCGATCGCTAACTAAACAAAAGTTGAGTTATTTTAAACCATCTAAAACTTAGAATGATGAATGCATGAGAAAATGGTACGTTATTTGCCCTAAACAAATTTTCGAGATATTTTACCTGTGTTATTTTAGATTACCCGTCGCGTCTTGTGATCTCTGCTGTTTGTTTTTTTAAAAATTGCAATACCTTGTAATGTGTTTACAAGATTGGGGCATTCAATCATCTTTCATCACGGCGAAGTCAAAGAGTAATCACATTACTAGAGAAGCAATGTCCCGCAAAACAGAATTGACAAATTATTTATTATCTGGTGTACACGTATATCCAGTCGTGTACAGAAAGACAAAAATGTCATTCAGTAAATTATATAATGGTGTTGAATCTGCTTTTACTCTACCCATTAATACTTATATCTTTATCATAATAATTATGACGTAAGTTACTTTAACTATATCCATGCAAAAAATCGTGTATAATAAATTCGTAGCTCCGTTACTACGTGATTGAAGAAAAACTATAATTATAAACAAACACGCCATCTTATTCATAATATTACCTGATTTATGACTACACCAGCAAATTAACCGTATGTAGTTTCGGTTGAAAGTTGTAATTTTTCTTTTTTTATAATGATAAATTAATTAATTAATTTACATACAAGTTTACAAAAAATACTTATAGTTAGCATCAGAAAAACCACCCGGATTTGTAATATATGCTAACAAAAATATAAATCTAGGTACGTTGACTACAAAACATTAATGCCAGTTGAACATGTTGTTTATAAATTATCATAAGTGACTTAAAAAGTAGGATTAATAAGTAGATAAAAAGAGTGAAGACAGAGACTAGCCAGGGACTCAATAGTTGCTTTTTTAAAACTCAAAGAACTGTTACAATACATATTTCACTATATATCACTTTAACAACCTTTTCTATCATCAATTTGTGTGCAAATCCAATTTTTCATCATACAACTTTTTCATTAAAAATTCCATTAATTATTTATTTTATTTCAAGAAATATGCTGGGTTACATTACAGTTGCCCATTTCGTCATTATTCATTAATTTTATTATTATTTGACATTATTAAATAACCGACGAGATTGTTGCCTACACAATGCAGTGTCAGGTCTGCTGCTCCATTATCTAACTCAGTGGTGGTCAGTCATTATTTCCGCTTGTTTGCTGCATTTCCGCGACGTTGGCCGCCATCTTTGATTAAATTAAAAAACAAAATGAAAAGAGTTTTGTGACAGGAGCTTGTTTTTCGCGCAATGTATTTCCCCGGAAGGAAGAAAATAATTAATTTACTCCGAACGGAAGATTGCACGGATGTTTTCCTATACGGTTTTTTGGAATTTTTCATGCAATTTTATGATTATAAACGTTTGTTTTCAGAAAGAATCATTTGTATAAGCTTGCAGTTTGTAAACATTGTGTTCATAATCTCCTTTATTCATTTGCATTTACTCGTAACATTATCTTTTAAGATTAAAAGATTGAAAAATACCTGTCGAGGCCGACGTACTTTCAGTTGTATATATTATGTACCTACAATTTTACCTAAACTTACTTTATACCATCCATTTTAGGATTTACGTCATCCCTTTAAAAACTTTTTGTGAAAATGGACGAATGAACTCTGTCACTTTAAAATCGTTTAATATTTAATTTATTATAGCTTTCCTACCTAAATTCTATATTTATACTGTCTATCGGAAGGATTCTTCCTCGAAGAATTATTTTTCACTAGCTGATACCCGTAACTTCGTACGCGTGGATTGAGGTTTTATTAGGTAGGTATTCCCGCGGGAACTCTCTTCCAGGGTAAAAAGTAATCCATATGTTAACCCATCCCAGACTACAATCTCTCTTGCCAAGTATCAGCCAAGTCTATTCAGTCATTGCAGCGTGATTGAGTAACAAATATCCATCCATCCATTCTACATCCAAACTTTCGCATTTATAATATTAGTAGGATCTAACGTCCACTATTGGAGAAAGGTCTTTTGCATGGACTTCCTCACGTCTCGGTCTTGCACCCTCTATAACCAGCTACTCCCTGCAACTCACCCGTCATCTCAAAGAATTAGATAAAGTTAAAATTTTATTTTACGATTTCATGAAACAAAAATACGTAAGTATATTATTTTCAGATTTTTATTATTACTTCATACTATCAGGTATAACTTTTACGGTACTAGACAAATCTGTGGGTATCGACAGTAAGAGACTTTGTTCTTATCGAGTATCAGAAACGCTAATTTCTTTGAATTTTCTTTTCTTTTCTATAAACGGCATCCCGAAATTTTCCGATTCCAAAGGAGCCTATTTATTGTAACAGTGGTTGACTGCAAATCTAGTTGTATGAGTTACCTCAGTTCAGACATAATTCAGTGTCTGAACCAATTCACGTCTGCCATAGAGGCTGTCATATCGTATCGTTCGCCAATTACTCAACAAGCTACTTCAATTGCTCGACGAGATTCGAAACTCGCCCGGTTTTTTAAATTTTTACTATGTCACCGTGATACATGTATGTTATAGGCAACTAGCTGATGCTCGTGATTTCATTCAATTCAATTCAAATTCATTTATTTCAGATATGATCATCCATAGTAATAATAACAATAATCAAAAAATAAATATAAAAATGTCAGTCAAATGAAATAAAAATAAATAAATATATAGTCAAGCCAAACGAAAATAAAAAGATATTATATCAAAATGTCTATCTATGATTTCGAGATATAATATCTACCTATGATTTCGAGAGACACTCGTATAGCTGCTTAGTGCTTACAGCGCCAAAATGGCGTCAATCAAATCCAAAATGGCGTCAAGTAGGTCCAAAAAAAAAATCACAGCAGCAAGTCCAATCACAGATTGTAGAACCGCCATGTGTAACCCACGCTACTGCCAGAGTCCGTGGATGGACGAAGACAGGTTTTGTGGGTGCAAGCCCCACATAACCCCTCCATTTCCCCTGACGGAGGGGTATGCGTTAGGCATTTCCTGTCTATAAAAAAAGTGACAGACAATCTTAAGCGGGACACTGAATACGAAAGGCTAAAGACCGTGTTATGTGGTGATCTTTTTTAATTTTTTATTGAAGTGTTAACCTACACTTAAAGGAAATAACCTAATAGATTTATAAATACATATCAAAAATTCCGAGGCCGGCGGGATTCGAACCCACATCTCTCTGGGAATCGCGCCCGAGTGTGTTAACCGTTACACCACGGCCGAACCACACGTCAACCACGACATTAGTGATATGTATCTACTTTTTCAATCAGTTTTTATAGCAACTGTTAGCGACATCTAGTAGCGACACATTACAGTTGTCGATCTACTTTTTTCCAAGACACCATATTACAATGGAGCTCTTAAGAAATTATAGATGCCACATTGCTTGTTACAATTTTTAATCCCGCCGGCCTCGGAATTTTTGATATGTATTTATAAATCTATTAGGTTATGTGGTGATCGTTTCAACCTATGTTTAGCAGTGGACGTCTATCACGACGCCTGAAATTATGTCTAGTCATGAACGTTTAATGCATGCGCTACATTTTCATGGACATAATTTGAAGTGTCTGAACCAATTCGCGTGGAGCGTGGTGGCTGTCATATCGCATCACCCGCCAATTACTCAACAACTTACCCGTACACCCAGCGCTCGGCGAGTTTCGACACTTGCGAGAAATTATACACCGTTCAATCCATAATACTCGCCTTTTCATAGGAAATCTAATTACCTAATACTAGATGATGCCCGCAACTTCGTCCGCGTGGAATTTTCAAAAACTGTAACACACGTACGTTCTTTATTTTTAATCGAAAGGCAAAATACCGATTTTCATAGATTGACTACTTGAATTTAAAAATGACGGACTTTCATACAAACATTTATCCCCAGTTTATCCCCCATTTATTCCCTATAGGGGTGGAATTTTAATTTTCAGAAGTAATTAATTATCTCTAATACATAAAAATACTCGTATATATCACTGCTAATCTAAGGATAATCATTTCAAAACATTTGACCACATGTATAACAGCGAGGGGACTTAAAGGGACGACCTAATTAAACAGCCAATACTACTTAACTTAGGTATACACATAAGCAAAACATTGTTACCAGCAAGAGCTTAGGACGAAATTAATCAAAACTATGAATATCTGAACGCATTATGGCACACACGGGCAACTTTGGCCCGGCCGCGGCCGATCGCTTAATCAACATTAAAATATTTCGGGTCACCGTGCTTTCAGTAGGAAAGACCCTTTAAGGGATAATAACACTTTGAAGTTGAGCTAACTAACTGAACTTTAATGAGCAGCGGTGAAGAAAAGTGTTTTGTGCACGAAAGACTAAGATTCCTTAAAATATACTTACTTAAAAAGGATCTTTTTTTTAATAGATTTATAATTATTTCCTTTAAGTGATTTATTTCCTTTAAGTGTAGGTTAACACTTCAATAAAAAATTAAAAAAAGATCTCCTTTTTGATTCAGTGGAACCTTGGTAACAATCAGGGTAGCAAGAAAAGGTTAGAATTATTTTGCTATAATCCGCCAACACAAAGAATCTGTATGGTTAACGTTGCTTAGCTTGCAACTGCATGTTTGATATGCAGTTGAAAGCTAAGCAACGTTTACTTCCCCAACCAAGCAAGAGAGCCAAGTTCCCAAGCAAGCAATGCCACCACCACAAACCTGCACCACCACACAAGACTTTTATACTAATTTTGACGCACGTTTCGCCCCGACACCGGAGCATCCTCAGGAGATGTCGACTTTACAATGCTGTACATATAACTTCAATTGCTGTATTGTCTTCTAGCCATTAAAAATCTAGATCGGTTCAAATCTTTCCAATAATGGGTCCCGACTGTTTAAGCAGGACTTGTTTTCCCTTTCAGTTTTTATTGAAAATTAAATTTTTACGTAGTCGGTTTTTGATTTTTTAAATTTAATATTTTTATTTTCTGAATGAACAGTTGAGATATGTCTTTCAAAATCAACAAAATATCCCGCTTAAACAGTCTTTGATTGTATATTTCCGTAATTTCTGAGCGAATTTCAAAAGTATTTGCAGAAACAGTATTTTTTTGAATAAAATTCATATTATATTATGAACATCCATTGAATAATTATTTACTTAAAGTAAACTTAATGTCAACACCATGAAACTTCTAGCTATTCAAAGTTTCATTTAAGTCATCATGTTGGTTGTTGGTCATCCAATAAATTAACATAACACGTAGTAAAGCCGTCATATCGAGTAATTCAGTTGACCTGGCGCCGCCGGCGTTCATTATAACATCAATCTAATCATAATATTATGTAACTAACTAGACTTACACCATGTCATCTTGTACCTATAAGTCCTACTCTTCTTGTAGCTCTACGTGGCTACTGAAGGTTGGCCGTCATCTCATTATATTACAACTAGCTTTTACCCCCGCGACTTTGTCGGCGTAAAATTAGGTTTTAGGGTGGGAAAACTGTGATATTATAATTATCATTATTATCATAGAAAACCAATAGTATGGACTCTATACTCTATAGTTTCTAACAGCCTCTATAGTATCTATACTATAGAGTGTAACGCTCTAGGGTGTAAGGGACATCCTAACGAAAATGAAAACCAGGGCTTCCAGTACTTAAATGTTTCTGAGTCGCTCAGCGTTTTAATTTTTTATCAGATTTTTCGTGATTATTTTTTTTAAATTTTTTAAATAATCCTAACATAGAATTACAACATGGAATCGTGTATCTAATCTAAATATCGTACCCTTATTGCAAAAACCGATTATCTGCACCAAAATTTGAGCGAAAAGTTTTTGAGTTATAAGCATTTGAAACTTTAACGACTTAAAAATTAGTTATAATGATGTCCATTTTTAAACAATAATAATTTTTATAAACAAGAAACTATTCAAGAAATGTTAAGTAGGTTAATAATTGAAAAAAACTTACTATTTTTTCAACAAAAAGAAGAAAATAACCGGTAAGGAGCTCACTTAGTTAGTTTTTCCTGATTGTAGAAAAACTACCAAATTTTCAAATTTACCGTTCTGGTAGCTCTAATGGCATTTTTTATTTAATCACTTGTTTTGAATAGTAATAATCATCAAGACAAAAATCGTTTTAGTTCAACTTTAGCCAGTACAGGTGTAAAATAAATATCTTTAGTCGCTTTTGGCTGAAGGTAAAGTAGATTTCATTTAACTTTGTACGTACTAACTGCAGCGCCCTATGGTTTTACCCGAGGAGTTCCCGTTCCCGTGGGAAATGGGCAAGCCTACATTATTTCTTATAATCTCAGCTATCTTTAAAAGAAAGTTTCGTTGAAATCGGTCCAGCCGTTCTAGAGATTAGCTCATTTAAATTATTTCGTTTTATTATATTAGAATAACTAGCTGTGCCTTGCGGTTTCACCTACATTTGTCCCGTTCCCGTAGGAATTTAGGGAAACACTATAACTGTAAACTTTCCTCTCGAATCCCTCTATCTACTGATGAAAACTGAATTAAAATCCGTTGCGTAGTTTAAAAGATCTACGCGTACATAAAGAGGGCCAGACAGCGGGAATCGATTTTGTTTTATATTATGTAAAGATAACATATACAGCAGAGCTAAGTTTGCCCGCAAGCGTTGCTATATGGGTGCCCCATTGTAGCTTTGAATCCAGGGTTAATCCCAAGAACACTTTGGAGTCCTCAGTTTTCAAAGGTTCATTATTTATCTTTAAATTTTTACTGACAGTTCTCGGGTTAGGTAATAAAAACCCAACACACTTTGTTTTTTTAGTATTTAAAAGTAGATTATTTGCCGTAAACCATTCAGAAACTTGAGATAATGCATTATTTACATCGTCAAAATTGTCTTTTATCCTATCGACTTTAAAATTCAAAGACGTATCATCAGCAAATAGTACAATATCGCAAGTATTGTGGACAAAATGTGGTAAATCATTTATGTAGACCAAAAACATGAATGGACCTAGAATAGAACCCTGGGGTACACCCATTACTGAGGCTGATCCGGATGATTTTACATCATTGACACATACTCTTTGGACTCGTTCACTGAGATAAGACGCAATGAGACTAAGTGCAAAATCTTTAATGCCATAGTGGCTCAGTTTAAGCAAAAGTGTCTCGTGATCAACGCAGTCGAATGCCTTTGACGACAAATCACAGAAAATACCAATGGCACTCTGTGAGTTCTCCCATGCATCGAATATGTGTTGTAACAGCCTTGCGGCTGCATCGGTTGTTGATAGACCCTTTGTAAAACCATACTGCTCAGTGTGTAGGAGTTTATTTCAATTAAAGTGTAAAAGCAGTTGGTTGAGCATTATTTTTTCGAATATCTTGCTGAGAGTTGGCAAAATTGAAATAGGCCTGTAGTTATTCGGGTCACTTTTGCTTCCCGATTTAAAAAGCGGTATTAGCTTACTACATTTCATAAGGTCTGGAAAAGATCCAGAATCTACTGATTTATTAAAAATTAAAGCATGATATGGCGCAATAATATCAATTACATTATGAATTATTTTAACTGATATCCCCCATAGATCTGCTGTTTTCTTATTTTGTAAAGATTTAAATGTTTTGACTATGTCATATGGGGGTAACGTGTTCAAACCTAAATAACTTATTGCACTCAGAGACATTGCTCCTTAGAAGATGATAGACTTCTGCTGGCGAGGAATTCAGAGAACTGGTTGTAGTAATTGGAATATTTTTGAAAAAGTTCTCAAATGTATTTACAATTTCTGTATCGGAGTTAATTACATGATTATCACTTTTAAGCTCCAATTTATTATTATTATGCACCTTATGTTTACTCATTTCATCGCCGATGATGTCCCATGCTGTTTTAATTTTATTATCAGAATTGGCAATTTTTTGTTTTATGTGAAGTGACTTTGCTTGTATGCACACATTTTCAAACAATTTAGAATAGTTTCTTACATATTCAATAAACGCGGGGGAATCATTATATTTTTTTTCTGCATACAAGTCAAACAGCTTATTTCTACGTTTATAGATTCCGGCAGTTGGCCAGTCAATAAACTTAAGATCTTTAGACAGTCTTTTTTCTATCACCTTAAAGATAGAGTTATATTGTGAGCTTAACAAATCAAAAAACTTGATTTGTGAAGATGTTCAAAAACCCTCGTAGCCCAGTTATACAGTAAAAGTGAACTTAAGTTCTTTTACCTGCAATAATTTTAACAAAATATTGAGTTCATTATTCTGCAAAAAGCAACTAATGTTGTTTAGTTCGTTTTTCTTTTTAGATACATCAGCAATTTCTAGTATATTAATAAAAGCTGAAACCTGTTAACGCAGGTTAACATGTATTAACAGAATAATATTGACATAATGATAAATCAAGCAACTACATCTGAAAAGTATTATAATACAATACATTGTTTTTGTGGTATAGATTTATAAATCTAAATTATTTAAATGAGTTTAGTTCTTTTTTTAAGAAGGTAATTAAATCATACCTGTAGGTAGTTGCTTTTAACTCTAGCTATCTCCGTAAAAAAGCGTCGTAGCAGATAATGGGTTTTACCTACAGCTTCGCCGTGAGTTGAGGAGTCGATTGATATATTTAACCTAATTTTGGTACAAAAATGCAGATAATCGGTTTTTGCAATAAGGGTACGATATATAAAAGCAAAAGGTGACTAACTGATTGACTAACTGACTGATCTATCAACGCACAGCTCAAACAATTGGATGAATCAGGCTGTAATTTGGTTTACAGATAGGACTGACCTCCGGTAATGAAGGATTTTTAAAAATTCAACATAAGGACATAAAATAGGGGTTTGAAAAATCGCACTTAAAGTGAGTGAAGCCGCGGGCAAAAGCTAGTAAGTGTAACCTATCTCAACTTGATTTTAATTGAAGAACAAGAAATTACAATAAGTATTCAACACAAAACAGCGATGTAATACGCGCTGTTAATGTAGCATATTGTTAAATAACTGATTATAGTGTGCTATATATATGGCTATATGAAACGTGTTCAGATGTATTTACTCAATAAGTTTTAACAGAAAGCCGGCTGTTATCATGAACTAGAGTTTTGATTAAAATGTGCTGTTTGTTTAGGATTGATAAAACCAGTATTGTGATCAATCGGCCCGTGATAAAATTCATCGTCAATTTTATCATAATACTCAACGAAATCTGGATTTGTTTAGTGATTTGATCAAAACTTTACTTATCTTAATCCTTTTAATATTATAAATGCGAAAGTTTGGATGTATGTATGGATGGATGGATGGATGGATGGATGGATGTTTGTTACTCCATCACGTCGCAACGACTGAACCGATTTGGCTGAAAATTGGCACAGAGACAGATTATAGTCTGGAATAGCACATAGGCTACTTTTATCCCGGGAAATAAGAGAGTTCCCGCGGGAATTACTCATTACCTTTATTGTCCAAAAAGTGACTTACCCAGTACTTAGTGGGCCTGGCGATGAGTATTAGAGATGATAATATGATGACATAATAAGCCTCGATAGCCCAACGGTTAAAAGTGCGGACTGAAAACTGAAAGGTCGCAGGTACCGTCCCCTTCCTTTGCAATTTTGTCGTACATAAGCTTTCCGCTTATTTGGAGGGAAGAGGAGAATATTGGTCAAGTTCAGCTTTGATAATAATTTAAAAAAAATTTAAGAAACTATTTTAACTAAATTTCAGCGTAACAGGAAAATACCTACCAGTCGGTGCCAGTTAAAGTATTAGGACTTTGCCCTAATATTTGCATATAATAAAAGATTTTCAATATTCATTATTTATTACAGCCATTTCACGCGGTAATTAAATACAGTGATTCATATGCTTGGCATGTCGTTACAATTTACATACTTATTAATACTTTTATTTATAACACATGCATGTTAAGGTCCAAGACACAGAGCTGCCCGCGAAATTCAAATTTAATTTGGTTTTTCGCCATTTATAAACGAATACGACAAAGTAGGCTTATGGTATTCAAATTGCGATAATTACAGTATCATCTTCACAGGTTTATATACTAACTAGAAGCCCGCGCCGACTTCGTCCGGGTTGAAAATTAAATATTTGTTCTTGTGAGCTTCTTATAGGAGACGATTGTCAATAAGATCACCACAGGAACCACACGAATATCCCGCACCGATACCCGCCACCGTGCCCCGCCGCGCCAGCCGGCACCATTTTATTATTTTGTCGCGCGGACATATTAATTTTCCGATAACTCCTAAGATATTTATTTAAATTGTATAGTGTAAAGGGCAAATATGTTCTAAATTAAATACTTACGATAATAAACATATTTATTTAGATATAGATTGACATTACATCGGTTAAAGAAGCTTCGAAAATAATTCATTATTTTTAATCAAAATTTGAAAGATAGAAATGGTTACTGTAAGTTATCCTTAGAATATAGACATATGCTATCGCGGACTTTTTTTTAGAACTCTTTAAGAGGAACAATTCACCCATACATCATTTTCATCCAATAACAGTATATGACCCAGCGCACGCCTTGAAAACGTTTGAGAGTCAAAAATTTTTCCGACTTCTTTAACAAATTTGCACATAATATCTAGCCATTTATGGGCATAATATATAGCCTATAACCATCTGGAATAATGTACCTTTGAAATGGTAAAAGAATTATTGTAATAGGTGCGGTGGTTCCAAAGTTTGCTCCGGACATACATACAAACTCACAAAATTCGCGCTCTCTCTTTATTATAATAGTATAGATCTTAACGTGAAAGTATCCAGTTTAAGAAATTAGTCAAAATGATGAGTTTGACGTGAGCTACTCACAAATTAGTCATTATTTTGATTAATTTCTTAAACTGGATACTTTCACGTTAAGATTAGTATATAAACCTGTGAAGATAATACTGCCATTGGCGCAATTTGAATACCATAAGCCTACTTCGTCGTATTAGTTTACAAATTGCGAAAAACCAAATTAAATTTGAATTTCGCGGGCAGACCCGTCTCTTGGGCCTTAAGATGGTGTAGTCTAATGGCCCCAGAACCCAATGATCCGTTGCGTGTGCCGAATTTCGGCCACTATGTAAACACTGTTTGCGAACGCATTAGCGAGAATAATTTGGGCAGGTCTTGGCAAACGATTACAGGGCCGCTGTGAACATATTATTATGTAGCCTGCGGCCAGCGCTAGTAGACTTGACGGCTTTTGTGGGTTTTCGTTTAGCGTAATTAACAAACTACACTTCCATGTTGGCCGACACTTGTCAAAAGCATCGAGACAATGAGTATTGGAGCCATTAGCGCATCACCCCATTCTTGCCAACAAATATGCTATAGAACTTAACTTTGTAACTTACTTCTAGCTGATGCTCATGACTTTGTACGCGTGGAGTACATCTCTAGTTTAGGGTATCTACGCAAAAAAAACGTCGTCCTTTCATATCCTTAGGAATATCGATCAAGCTATGCCTTGTTCATAATTTAATTTATTACAAAATCATGACCGTAAAATACGAGTAACATGAAGCTGAATACTTAAATAAGTTATTGGTAATTTGGCCATATGCATGGGTTATCAGATCTGTCAATTAACTAGGGAACCAGCATGTCGATTCTCTAAAAATGATTGCATTAGTGTAACGATCGTAATGGCCTCTGATTGGCTGGATTTATGGCGTTCTTGCTGCATCAATGCGTTTTAACCAATAGCAGGAGGGTACCAGCCAATCAGAGGTCATCACGACCGATACACTGAAGCAATCCTTTGTAGAGAATCGACACACAGTATTTAGCTAAAGTGAATCAGGCACATGCAGTAGGTACTGTTTCTTAGGTAAATATATTGTACATTTTAACACTAAGGATACTATTACTCGAAAGTCATAAGGATAAGAACATCAATGGTACGCCCACCGCCAATTTATCGTAGACGTAGCCCCTGTGCAAATAAGTAGGTATAATTCCAACGAGCCGAGAGGCCGAGACTGTTTCGAGCGGTTCTATAAGACGACTCATTAGACACAATAAGCTGTAATTGCTGTTTTTGCTGGGACGTCGTGCAATTAACCCCCATTCAAATATAAGCACAAAGGGTATCATTGAGAACCCAAGAAAGACCTTTATCAAATAAATATTGAATTTTCTACTGATATATTTTTCAGCTTCAAAAAAAATTGGTTATCGATTCCGAGGGTAGTTTTTGGCGAAGTTTGTCTTTGTTGTAGTCCAACCAAACAACAAACAAAACCAACTTTAATACATTTACTATTTGGGTACCCATTGAGTTACCCATTTACAATTGGGCGTTTGACAAACAGCCAAATACCCAATTGTAAATGGGTTAAATAATGTAAAATACGAGTAATATTGTTTTAATAGCAACAATTTCACAAAATAATGATTTGATTTGTAACTTTTAAAATTATAACTAAATTGAAAGTGAACTTTTGAAAATTTGAAGAGCATATAAGAAATCCAATTTCGATGATAATTAACTCACATTATGAAATTTATAAATTAACGACCTTCCGTAAAGTAATGCGAATCAAATTATCGATTTCGGTGTAGGTATGTTCTGGAAATTATTATTGTTATTCCAAATAATTAATCTTCAATATTATTAACTTTTAATTTGTTAATTTTGGCAATTTCCTCGCAATTTCGAACATTGCTTCTGGGAACGATTCTGAAGCGAGAAGCAATTGATTAATTACGATCGTCCTTCCCGTTTTGCCTCCCCAAGGAAAAAACTATAAAAATAAAACACTAATTGAATTTAGTCTTCATTCTAACATGCTCGTTAGAAAATAATTATAATATTATCAAAGATTTTTATGTCAGACCAATTCAGCAAACCATAGCACAAAAATGCCACCGTGGGTGGGTTGCGTGCGATTGCCTCGTTGCTCTAGTGCAACTAGTTAGCAAGTTCAACTGTGGATGATGAGGTCCCGACTTCGATTCCCGGGTCGGGCCAAAAACGTAAGGGGTTTTTCTGTCAAGGAATTCGCAGTAGGTACTAGCCCGGAGTTAGGAAGCTGACGGTGAGTTACCCCCGTGCCTCGATGAGCACGTAAAACCGTCGGTTCTGCCCCTGATCTCTCTCCGGTCGTGTCGGATTTTAGACGTGTTGCAGTTTTTCTATTACAGTTCTTGCAATTCACACGAAAGCGCGAGAGCTTTACTTGTGATTACGTCGTGTTACGTGTACATGCACATTGCGTAAGTGTGTGTGCCTGTCAGGAGCGTAGGTGGGAACGGTCAGACGCGAGCTCTCACGTATATAGATACGATACACACACAATCATGAGCCACGCGCCCTCGTCAATTGCAAGTACTATAACAAAGCTAAGCTAATCCATTACATCTTTAATTGCCATCAGATGTGATGGCAGTCAAGTGCCTAGGTTATAGGTACATATATTATATTACAAAAAACTAAGGTCTTTGTACCTACCATTTAATAAACTGTACAAAAATAGATCTAAGAGAGGGTATAAACGTGCTTGATAATATTGAAAGCTTTCCTTAATTTTAATAGCGCTTTCGCGCTTTGAAGGGTCGGCGTCTTTTACCGTTAATAATTTACAAAGTTCAGAGGCCGATTTTGATTTCAAGGTGCCTACAGACACAACGCGTTATGGCAGCGACGCGAATGGAATTTTATAGTTTTTCATTGCTATCTAGTCACTTATATATAGAATTTCATTCATGTATTGAAAATTAATAAGGTAAAAATCCGTTAAAGATACGCCGAAAAGTAACGGATACGGAGCTTTCTTCTCCCTCAGATATTCGCGAATACAGATACGGATATCTGGCACATCACTATAGTTCAAACTAAGGCAGCCTGTGGGTTCAAATCAAATCAAAAGGAAGCAGCACGTGCTCTAAGCGCTCTTCGCAGTGTAAATGACTGTACAATGTGGATGGTTGTATCTCAGGATCTTTTTCTTCGACTTAGCGTTGTCCCACTAGGTGGGGTTCGCTTTCCGACATGCTTTTGCCCACTTTGCCCGGTCTTGTGCATCTGATTTTCTTAATTTATTGGCTCTCATGTCGGCACCAACAAGGTCTAGCCAGCGCTTTCTTGGACGACCGCGAGATTTAGCTCCAGGGACTGCGATGTTAAGACTTCTATTACCCACGTAGCTTTGTGGTTTCCGTGCTACATGACCGTACCATCGTAGACGGGCTTCTTGCAGTATAGTTCTAGTTGTATCTATGGATACAACTTCTAAAACCGCTTCGGTCAAATCTCCGCTTATAATACGCGTTGCGTCTATCCAAGGCTTTATTAATCACAAAGACCGCTCTGGCGTAGTTGAGAGAAACTTTGAGAATTATTTATTGACATAATTTTTAGATTCAAATGACATTTAAGTGATTTAGCGATGGGACGTCGGAGTTCTTTCAAGCGAAAGGAACTTTTAAATTTTTAATTTATTTTTTAACGACTCCCAACAGCGAACAAGAGGAGCTTTTTCTACGTGTACCTATTCCTCTTGATTTATTAAAGTTACTAGCTTTTTAGCAAGCCTGCGTGAACTTCAGTGATTGATATGAATATATTAAAGTTGAAGTATCAAGAATAAAATGCGATCAAAATAGGTAGATGGTTGATAAGCTGGCATTGTTTCTTCTTGCTAACTGCAAGATATACGTGAGAAAGACAGAAAGAAATTGGCGGTTCAACATTACTATTCTAATAGCCTCAATAGCCCAACGGTTAAAGGTGCGGACTGAAAACTGTAAGGTCGCAGGTTCGAATCCCACCCGTTGCACTATTGTCGTATCCACTCCTAACACCAGCTTTCCGCTTATTTGGAGGGGATAGGAGGATATTAGACAACCTCAGAGTGCCTAATATTCTTTGTTAAAAAAAATATATATATTGATGGCATCGCTATATAAATCTTTTCGCTTCAAGTATTGACATTTCAGTATGTTATCAATATCATCAAGAGAATGAATGAGACGTTCGTCCTTTTCACAGAATGAAGAGTGTCGCAAACGAGTCAACTCTTCACGGACGTGCCAAAAAGTTGCCCCTCAAGAGGGTAATTTATAACCATCCATAGGCCATCCATGCCATTTTCATAATTTGGGGAAGTGATTCCCTTGAAATATCGTAGACATACTGTAAGTGGAATTATGTGGAGCGTGAACTGGCAAAGATTTATTACGTTAGGTATAATATAACGCCTATCGGCGGCGGCCAGCGGTTGGGAAAATCTTAGTAAAATTTGATATCAATTTTCAGTACGGCTATTAACATTATATAAACTAACCAACCACCAACGGGAATGGGTCTGCTTTGTCTTCCCATGTTTACATTTGTTGGATTATACGTATTGCATTTTTGAAGCTTCACTGTGGAAGCACTTATACTTAGCTTAGTTTGGTTAATTATTGTAAAATTATTTTATTTTTTGAAAAGAGCAACTGCTGAGTTTCTTGCCGGTTCTTCTCAGCAGAATCTGCATTCCGAACCGGTGGTAGATTTATGACGTGTCATAAGTGCTACAAGGTAGCTTACATGAAATAAATAAATTTTGAATTTGAATTTGAATAACTAGCGGCCCGCTCCGGCTTCGCACGGGTATAAAATATATAGCCTATGTCATTCACTGTTAATGGATGTTATTATACATATAAACCTTCCTCTACAATCACTCTATCTATTAAAAAAAACCGCATCAAAATCCGTTGCGTAGTTTTAAAGATTTAAGCGTACATAGGGACAGAGAAAGCGACTTTGTTTTATACCATGTAGTGATAAAGCTTTTGCCCGCGGCTTGATTTTTCAGACCATTATTTTACCCTCTTAGGGGTTTCAAAAATCCTTTCTTAGCGGGTGACTACGTTATAATAGCTATCTTTGTGCCTTTCAGCCCGATCTGTCCACTGATTTATCTAGATAACCCAATCTAGGTATACCTATTGGGTTTTGAGTATATAAGTTGGTTATATACTCAAAACTTTCCATTTAAAATAAACGTTTCCTTCTTTCTTTTTGAGGTGTGCTTTGATAGATCAGTCAGTCACTTTTTTCTGTTATATATTTAGACTGCATTTTGCCTACGGCTTCGCTCACGTTAAATTTAATTTTTCAAACCCATATTTCATCCCTTTAGGGGTAGGGGAAGTCATTCAGTCAGTCACCTCTTTGATATTGACCGCCGTGATCAGTTTTGGTCGGGAGTATGTACTAATATTATTTACTGGCAGCAAGCACTGTTCGAAGACGATTTTAATGCAGTATTGTTGACAAAAATTTTTGAGACAAAATGTCCCTTGTGAATGTGCGACTATCTACCGGAGTCAAATTATGTAGAGCGTGAACCGGTGGAAGCCAGTAATCTGATAATGGAGATTCGAAGGCAGGCGCATACTCATAACTTATGGAAATTTGTGTCTAGGGCGACACTCTCTACCGTCTCTTGATAATTTTTTTGCACTTCTATTAGTTGCAAAGTAACTAGAAGGTAACCCGCCCGGACTTGTTTGGAAAAAATTGTTGTTATTTAAAATACGCGTGATCTAATTTGGCCGGTCAGAAGTTATCCAGGAGTGGTTCATATTATTTTCGAAAATTTTTCTCAATTTCATGTTATAAACTTGACTACATAGATTAAGAAATAACTAATTTTTCTCCTTTATCAACCGATCATACATCGATGCAACCGATACCTTCAGTTAGTAGATAACTTAATCTGCAGAATTAAATTTTTTTACCCAATTTATTAGATTCTAATAATAACTAATATTATAAATGCGATAGTGTTTGTACATTTGTTCTTCAATCACACAGAAACGGAGCAACGAATAGACGTGTTTTTTTTTCACGGGTTTTTAAAAACCCACCCAAAACTTCCACCCAAAAGTTGCGGAAAAAAGTACCTATTCTAATAATAAAATTATTAGAATATCGATAAATAGGCACCTACCTAAGTTCCTACCAGTTATGTCTACTCTAAAAGCTTTTGAATAAAGTGAGAAAGGCGAGAAAAAGCAGAAAAAATACTTATCTTTTATATTTATGAAACCGAAGTACCGAGCTGTATCCAGCTTCTATCGGTAGGTATATTTATATTTCGCCGAATTTTCCTTATTACAAAAATCTAATAGAATATCACTAAGTAGGTACCTACTGCTAGTATATTCTGAGCTTTCGTTCGCTCTCACATATAAGTGAGAAAGGCGTGGAAAGGCAGATGGGCACGTATTCTAATAAAAACTAGCACTCAGAGTTATTGGCGAAGTTGAGATGAAAATATTATGTTATTGAATGGAATCAGCTGCTTGCGGCGCGGCGCCAGTGAGGGCTCACATGTAAAAGAGGTTTATTTTAATAAAAGGAAATGTCGGAGAAAATAAAATAGGTATAACAAGTACGTGTGCTATGAATAGAGCCTTATGGGTTCAAATGTATTCTTATAATCTTGTATCCTTACCAATATTATAAGTGCGAAAGGGTATATTTTCGTTGGTTTAACCTTTAAGCAGAGAATAAGAGCCCCCCGAATAGTAGATTCAGGAGGCAACCGACGGATCGAGGTGATTTTTGCATGGGTATAGTTCAAGACTTGGAAAGTGACTTAATTATTTATTGGCTACCTTTAATAATCGCGGAAAAACCGAGGTTTCAGCTAGATTTTTAAAAACCTATCTACACGCGGACGAAGTCGCAGGCATAGCAAGCAACATACGAACCTACTCGTGTTGAAAGACTTGTTCTAAATTTGAATAATCAACTGTCAAAATGATTCAAGTCTAAATCGCTGGAGTTAGAAAATGTTATTTGGACATTTTTTTTTTAATATATAGACTAGCGCTTGGCTGCAATCACACTTGATGGTTGAAGATGTAGCCTAAGATGAAACGCGCTTGCCTAGAAGATGCCTATTCACTCTTGATTTGAAGGTACCCAAATTGTAGTTAAAGGGAAGATTAGAGTTCTTTTATGAGTTAAGCATTCACTAAGATGGCATCCCTGAAATAGGGAAGGAAAATTTGTATGAAATTCTATCTACATCTACACTACTATTATAAAGTGGAAAGATTTGTATTTTTGTGTGTATGTTTGTAATGAATAAACTCAAAAACTATGGGACCGATTTGGCTGAAATTTAAAATGAAGATAGATTATACCTTGGATTAAAACATAGGCTACTTTTTATCCCGAAAAAAATTATAGTTCCCGCGGGATCTTGAAAACTAATTCCACGCGAACGAAGTCGCGAGCATCAGCTAGTTATTTATAAAGCCAAAAAAGAGTTATGATTGTCATTTCATAGTTTTCTTTTATTTCAGGTAAGATTCACCATGGTGATTGATACCTTTCCTAGGTTTCTCTAGGTAAGTTTAATTTATAAAACCTTGTACCTATTTCATCATTGGGATCATTTCAATTAAAAATACGTTCAAAACTGTCTTTTTCAAAGTTATGACTGCGAAAAGTATTTACAATTTTATGAATTTTCGAATAAACATGCGCTTGCTGTGACGTCACAACTGCAAATCAAATCAGTTAAACTAAATATCGATTCTTCTTCTGCGCTTTAGGACTATTTATAAGCGCGCAATCAACATACCATTAACTCAATGCAGCCTCGTTCGCTATTCATTTACTTGTTTATACGCTAATTACACATTACATGGCAAGTAACAAGTATCTTTTACCTTATAAATAGTTAACATGTAATGGTATCTAAGCATTAGAAATATGTAGACATATAGCGTTTACATGGACTAAAAAGTTTGATAAGATCTTCATATGACTAACTTAACTATATAACTTCGTTCATGATTGCCACAGATGATTCAGAGAGTAGGTGCGTATATTAAAAAAGTGTAGGTACGTTGCTTGGAGTATCCAAGGTATGTTGGCATGTAAATATTATGAATTGCCTATAGGGTAAGTTTTATTAAGGTACTAGCTTTAACCCGCGGCTTCGCTCACGTTAGGTTCGATTTTTTAACCCCCTATTTAACCCACTTGGGGTTGAAATTTTCCAAAATTCTTTCTTAGCGGATGTCTACGTCCTAAAAGCTACCTGTATGCCAAATTTCAGCTCGATCGGTCCAGTGGTTAGAGCTGTGCGTTGATAGATCAGTCAGTCAGTCAGTCAGTCAGTCAGTCAGTCAGTCAGCCAGCCACCTTTGCCTTTTATATATTAAGGTATAATATGTATGTGATTGAACTGCATCCTCGCACATATATTATTTTGCATATTCTTGTAAAAATATGTGTACTCTCACGGGATAAAGCCCGGATGTTGAACTTGTGCGGAGAGATAGGTTCAACGCGTAGAGGCTACATGAGAGAGTTTTTTTTTATATGAATGGCGGGAAAACGATCAGGCGGCTAACCTGATGGTAAGTGATTACCGCCGCCCATGAACACTTGTAATAGCAGGGGCACCGCCAATACATTGCCGGCTTTTCAGGAATTTATTGGTCCGCCCCTTGAGTAACCCTATGTTGTAATTAAGTGGGAAAACCTTGTTGATCTAAATTAGGCGAAAAATACACCAACCGGATACTTCAAAAAAAAAAAAAAAAATATTATTCTTGAAAAATTACTTCTCCACCAATCAAAAGGTCGAAAACCTTTCCATAAACAGATCTTTATAATCACAGTGTTGGCAAATAGATGTTACATCACTGGTCATTTACATGATTAGTCATTTGACCTGTGTCCGGGGTCAACGACCGCCAACAATCGTATTGCCGATTAATTTACTCGAAGCGTAGCAATTCAGAGAGAATCGAAAGCTCCCAACTGGATTTGTTTTACAATAGGCTAGGCTAGGCTCAACTATTTAGCTAGTTACCACCCTACCGTCAAAGACGTGCCGCCAAGCGATTTAGCGTTCCGGCACGATGGCGTGTAGAAACCGATTAGGGGTATGGGTTGAATCTACACTGTAATACCTGATTGACTATGATGTCATCTGATGGTAAGTGACGATGCAGTCTAAGATGGTAGCGGGCTAACTTGGAAGGAGTATGATAAGTACATTCAACCTATAAATATGATGTGATGTGATATGTGGCACAATTAATAAATAAACGTTTCTTTCTTTTCTTTCTTTCTTCTATACCCCTAATCGGTTTCTACTCGCCATCGTGCCGGAACGCTAAGTTGCATGGCGGCACGTCGTTGACGGTAAGGCTGTAACTAGCCATGGCAAAAGCCTCCCAACAGACAGTGTTTTACTACTTACTCCTTTTCTTATACCCCCACCCTTACTTACTCTCGAGATAAATGTGCGATCGCAGTCAAGCGCAAACCTTCAAAGTTCAAACCTTTCTTACTTGTGCATGACTGACTTGGAATTCCAGCATACCAACTATCGGGTCAGTCATGTGAGACGACCCAAACGTGCCATTCCCGATTCCTCTCTGGTCGGAATCCTTTGCGTTCAATTCGTCGATCCTTGCAACAGATTCGTATTTATTGAGCCTCGAAATTTATTCGATCGATCGATAAAAAAATATATTTCAAGTTTGCTCAGAACATCACAGGTTTTGTTCAAAACAACAAAAATTTGCTATTTTTTTACCTCTACTTGCATATCGCACATTGAGAATTAAAGTGACCTAACTCAAAAATTGCAATTTGTGGGAAATGAGCAAAAAATAAAGTCACTGGACAGTGACTAGACAATACAGTATTGCAAAGTCGACTCCGGTGGGGGGGCGAAACGTGTGACGAGAGTAGTATAAAAGTCTTGTGTGGTGGTGCATGTGAGTGGTGGTGGCATTGCTTACTTGGTGACTTGGCTTTCTTGCTTGGTTGGGGAGGTAAGCGGTGTAGGTTGTAACTGCATGTTTGACCATACAGAATTTTTCTGTTGGCGGATTATAGCAAAATAATTCTAACCTTTTCTTGCTTATAGCAATATGGCAATTTACGGTTGCCAACTCAAAGAAGCGGTAAAATAACTTCCCAAATTACCAAAGAAACTAAAATAAAACGCCAGCAGTATACCTGCAGCCAGGCCTGCATCCAATAACGGTGCAAAAGCATACAAAGATTAAAAAATATGTCCGCCCGTTTAAATTATCGCCACTGCAGTTAGGTTTCTTAATAATTCGACTTGACTAATGGTTTTTGGGGGAATTAAGGCTATGTACATCCCGCTTCGGGGAACAGTTTTAATACGTTCCGCGAATTTATGCAGGAACTAACGCTGCGGATCGTAAATTACATAGTTTTGAGCGCAAGGTAAAGTATCTAGTGGTTTTCGACCACGGGAGAAATGGTGTACAGTTGGGAAACAAACGCATTTAGGTAGGTACGTTAGGTACAGAAATAGTGCAAAAGTTTCTTAGCTCTAGCCTCTAGGGCAGGTATATTCTGCCTGTGATTGAAACAAGCGTAAACAAGCTTGTGGTAGAGGTGACAAAAGCGCATTGGATCATTTGTATCATCGATTCTCAACTAGAGCAAAAAGTATATTCTTGCACCATTAAATTTAATAGGTACCACCTATCGCATTTAATTGACCTTTGTTAAGAATTTAATACTTATTATTTTTATCAAATAGAACAAAACAAACATGACACAATCCTTACTAATCCTTACTAATGTTATAAATACGAAATTGTGTTTGTTTGTTGGTTTGTCCTTCAATCACGCTGCAACAGAGCCAAGGATCAACTTTGTTTTGAAAAGAGCAACAGCTGAGTTTCTTGCCGGCATTCCGAACCTGTGCTTGATTTTCGACTGGTCATAACAGCACAAGCTTTCCGCTTATTGAGAGGAGAATATCAGTCAAGTTCGCTTGGCTAATATTCTTTAAAAAAAAAATTAATTTTGAATAGGTATAGATAGTACGTAAACAATCCATGACTTTTCCCACTAATTAGAAGGCATACTCGTAACATGGGGATAACATATCAACACATGAAGCTCTATATCGGTGGCAAATGGCGTAACAGAAACTTGCTAACTTTGCAGATGAGTTTTGAGTCGTAAATGTTACGGAAGCGCGGATTTATGATTAGGAGGGGGGAAGGGGGTGGCAGGAAAACTCCTTAACAACCGTTAAGGCTTTGACAGACCACTGCACTACGCTAACATACTTATAAACACACTTTCGCATTTAAAGCTTTAAATAAGGAAAGACATAACTATTTATTTATATGATATGGAGTGTGTGTGCTACTGAATCGTGACGTCAACAACAGCAACAGCGCTCTCTTTTTCTAATAGTAAACTTAAAAGCTCTATATTTTCGAGACGAGTTAAGATATTTAAAAAAAAAAACAGAAAAATGACGTGTTATAATATTACAAACCTTTATAAAAAAAATTTAGTCAAATACCTAATCAGCCTCCTCTCTGAAGGTGTCTAAAGAAAGCTATGGTGGATAGATGTGTGTGCATGTGCGTGTGTGTGTGTGTGTGTGTGTGTATGTGTGTGTGTGTGTGTGTGTGTATTTCTTCTTCACGCTACAACTGCGCTACAACGAACCGATTCGGCTGTACACATACGATTAAATTTTATCCCGAAAATTAAAGATTTCCCGCGGGAATCGACTAGCCTTAATCCACGCGGACGAAGTCGCGGGCATCATCTAGTATTTCATGTCACGACATTGTTTGTACGATTTTAACGTCGTTGGAGCCGCGTTGGATTCATCACGCGTTGTGTCTGCCCCAGGCTTTACAACTCTTACACAATATCTGCGCCGCTTGCTGAGATCTTCTTATTTGTTTCTCATTTACGTGTTTATATGTCTTAGTGCTCGCGGTAACATCTGTGAAATTGTTGGGGTTTGTTTGTGTTACTGTTGCCTACTTGCTTTGAACGAGTGTTCCTTCAGTAACTGCTTAATTATCACATCACACTAATATTATAAAGGGGAAACTGTTTCACATCACAAAGAATAAACTGATTTGGCTGTTTGGGTAGCTCATGTACCTAGGATTGACACATAAATATATTAATCTAAATATATAAAAGGCAAAGGTGACTGACTGACTGACTGACTGACTGACTGACTGACTGACTGATCTATCAACGCACAGCTCTAACCACTGGACCGATCGAGCTGTTTGTTATACAGGTAGCTGTTAGGACGTAGAAATCCGCTAAGAAAGGATTTTGGAAAATTTCAACCCCAAGAGGGTTAAATAGGGGGTTAAAAAATCGAACCTAACGTGAGCGAAGCCGCGGGTTAAAGCTAGTATACTAATATTTACTTATACTAGTTTATCAGTTTGCCTAATGTTAAAGTGGTTCCCATTCAACGACCATGAATGTTTGTTTAAGAAAATACTAGGTATAGTTCTCGCAATTCAGGAGGGCGCGTGGCTCATGGTTGAGTGTGTGTCTTATGAGTACTTATCTGTATAAGTGTGAGCGAGAGGTTGCTCGTGCCTGACCGCTATCACCTAGGTTCCTCACAGGCACGCACACTTACACAATGCGCATGTACACGACGTAACCACAAGTAAAGCTCACGCGCCCTCGTGAATTGCAAGAACTATAATATTTTCTAATTATTTATACTATAGGATTTACTTATATTAGTTTATCAGTTTGCCTAATGTTAAAGAGGTACCCATTCAACGACCTTTAATATTTGCTAATGAAGAAAATACTGTTCCGATCCCGACTGTCAAACAACAATCGATCCAATCAAAATGTTTGGTCGAAATGTAACGAGTAACGACAAATCAAGTCGTCGTAAGGGAAGATCGGGAGTCGATATAAAATGTTTATGAGCCAATCAAATGTTCGTAACGCGCAAATAACCAGCTGATATGGAGCTGATGGTCGCTTTTCGCTATATTCGGCTGCCCTATTTCAAAACCTAGTAAGTGTGATTGACATAATTTTACAGGAGACCAAAAAACGTGTTTTGTAGACGGCTTAGCGAAGTAATAAATCTAAATATATAAAAGGCAAAGGTGACTGACTGACTGACTGATCTATCAACGCACAGCTCAAATCACTGGACGGATCAGTCTGAAATTTGGCGCACAGATAGCTATTATGATGTAGGCATCTGCTAAGAAAGGATTTTTAAAAATTCAACCTTTAAGGGGGTAATATAACGGTTTGAAAATTCTAACTTTACGTGAGCGAAGCCGCGGATAAAAGCTAGTATCCAATAAAAGCTTTCAAAGTAGTTTATTTACAAAACATTAATTCATCAACAGATACTGAAGAGTTCAGAGTTCAGAAGGGCTACCACAAATATGTTTTTTGGTCTCGTGTAAAATTTTGTCAATCACACTTACTAGGTTTTGAAATGGGGCAGCCGTACTAATAAATGATCTTATCCGTGACGAATGACTTATATAAAAATACATTAGAGTAGAATAACTTTTACAATGTGTTTCTGAATCGTCATGTGAATCTACCACTGCTGGTTCGAAATGCCGTTCCTTTGCCGAGAAGACCCAGCAAAAAACAACGCGGTTGTTCTATAAAAAAAATTAATAACAATATAATGTTGTGCACAGTTTAGTTAGTGCAGCATCATGATTTGCCGGAGTGAGTTTAAATCAAGAGTTCATAGGCATCTTCGAGGCAAGCGTGCTCCATCTTAGGCTAGTCTATATTTAAAAAAAAAGAGTCGCCCATTCCCACAAACAACTTCCTGACCTTCGTGAGGCGTTGTTGAAGAAGCACGAACATATTTCGATTAAAAAAACCATGAATGAAACATGCGCATGAAGCTAGTAACTGTGCTGTTAACGTATGAAATCTTCTAAGCCTAGACATATTTTTTCTGTTTAGCGGATTTTATAGCAAAACTAGATGATGCCCACGACTTTGTCCGCGTGGATTAAGGTTTTTTCATTCCCGCGTGAACTCTTTAATTTTCCGGAATAAAATGTAGCCTACGTGTTAATCATGGGTATGACTTATCTTTCATTCTTTGTGGCGTGAAGAGTAACAAACACACACACACACACACACGCAAACTTTCGCCTTTATAATATACCTATGTAAGTTCATTGTTCCTTTTAATGAATACGCAATCTTTTTCAATTCAAGTTAAATCAAGTAACCCGTAACCCCCAAAGTTACACACAACTTACAAGTTCACGCCCATCCTGCTTGCTTGTTGTTGTCGATAACAAACTTTGATTGGTTGCTGGGATTATTCGATGTTCCCTTAGACTTTTCGATTACGGACATAATGAGAAAAAAGGCAAAACCTTTTAGGATACATTTTTTGGTGGAACATAAGAGTATTTTCTTGTGTGTGTAAAGTCTTACTTCATTCGACATTTTAAACTTATATATATTACTAGCTTTAACCCGCGGCTTCGCTCACGTTAGGGTCGATTTTTTAACCCCCTATTTAACCCTCTTGGGGTTGAAATTTTCCAAAATCCTTTCTTAGCGGATGTCTACGTCCTAACAACTACCTGTATACCAAATTTCAGCTCGATCGGTCCAGTGGTTAGAGCTGTGCGTTGATAGATCAGTCAGTCAGTCAGTCAGTCAGTCACCTTTGCCTTTTATATATTTAGATGAAAACTAATTAGGTACGAGTATATGCACTAAGATTTTTTGTCATTAGTACTAAAAAGCTGTAATTTGGACAGTGCGGAGGCATATTAGTCACAAAGCTGTGAAATAAATGTGAAAGTGTGTTTGTTTGTTGCTTTGTCCTTCAATCACGCTGCAACAGAGTTACAGATCGAAGTGATATTTTGGACCTGGAGTGACATAGGCTTTTTATCCCGGAAAATCAAAGAATTCCCACGGGATTTTAAAAAGTTAATCCACGGGGACGAAGTCTCAGGCATCGGTTGTAAATAAATAAATAAATGATTAATTAATGAATTTCCATTTTAATTCAGTCTTAATTTATGTTCTTTCTATCAAAAGACGATAAAATCTAAATCGGCTCGTGAGAGTGACACCATGCCGGGAGTAAAATGGAGAATCTGAGAGGCTCCCTGGCTGACGAATCGTAAAACAGCCTCTCTATGGCGGTCGTAAAAGCGTTCCCAAATGTCGAGCTGTCATAGGCGAAGAGCTATGTTGAATCTTCAATCAAGATCTAGTTTATAAACTTGTTAAAACTTGAATGGGATATCACTTTTCTAAATATTTGCAATCTATGAGCAAATTATAAAATTACTAGATGATGCCCGCGACTTCGTCCGCGTGAATTAAATCCCGCGAAAATTTAGGGGCGAAACGTGCCTCGAAAGTAGTATATGAAGTCTTGTATGGTAGCATTGCTTGCTTGGGAACTTTTCATTCTTGCTTGGTTGGGAAGGTAAGTGGTGCTTAGCTTGTAACTGCATGTTTGACGCAGGAACTCTTTAGTTTTCCAGGATAAAATGTAGCCTATGTGTTAATTCTACGCGTGAGCTATCTGCATTCCAAACTTCAGTCAAATCGGTTCATTCGTTGTAGCGTGAAGGGGTAACAAACATACACAAACACATACACACACCACACACACACATACAAACAAACGTTTAACTTTATAATATTAGTGTAATAATGAAAGACCCGACTGCTTTAAGGAATATTGACTCAAAAATAGCAACGTCACTCGGGATGAAGTTAAGATTCCAACGATATGCCATACGTTCAAATCTGCTTAGGCATTTAGGAATTATGGAGGAATGAACAAAACTCACATATATACATACATGTGTCCTGAAAACATGACTCTCCTTTTTTGGGCAGTCGTGTAAATATACGTTTATTCAGAACGAGATAATACCCGCGACTTCATTCGCGTAGATTGAGGTTTTCTATTCCCGCGAAAACTCCCTTATTTTCCCGGATATAGCCTTTATCCTATTCCAGACTATAATCTATCTCTGTGCCAAATTTCAGCCAAATCGGTTCAGTCGTTGCGATGTGATTGAGTAACAAAGATACAAACTTTCGCATTCATAATATTATAATAGGATAATTGTATTTTTATACTTATGTTGAAATGTAAAGGTTTTAAACTTACGCATTTCATAGTGTAACGACTTATAATGTGTTAAATGGGTACGTGCCACGATAAATCTCGTCATGACTGTAGTCCAAGCAACTGGATCAAATAGCGACAGTTCTAACTGAAACATTTATCGTGGTACACACACGTTTAGTACATTATATTTATACAATGTTAAAATGTGATATATGCGGGATCATAAGTTAATATTTTTTTATTATTTTTTATAGTGAACAGGTACTTCTCAGATTAATTAGATTCGTAAACCACCAGGTCCCTCTACCTTTGAACATAAAACCTAACCTATGCATGAGCTAATGAATAATTTAATATTTAAAAGCTTTTATAAAGTACTCTAACTGATAAGTACAGGCTGGTTATCGAGTTAGTACCACTTCAATTTTCAATGGCAAAATGTGTCGTGATCTTGCAAGCTTAGCGGTCACTGGCTCTTTGCTTATCGATAGACAAGTAAAGCGTTGTTCAGCTTGATCGATATCTATCCCGGAAACTGTCTCGTAAAACTGTATTGCTCGGTGTAATCATAATTTTTTACCAAATCCCATATATATTAATGGAGATATTTCTATTTTATTGTCCTATAGGCTAAGATTTAGGTGAAACAGAGACGCTCAATGTGGTCAGGAAATGAAGCCAGTAAAAAGAAGCCGAGGCGTGGCAGTGACATTCGTTTCTCTCACTGTGCTTATGTTAATTGCACAAATTGGCTTTACATTTTTTTTAAATATTTTTGAGAGTTTTATGGGATATCACCGACCACTCAATATTCCTACTTTATTATCAATTTTGTGGGCAAGAAGTACTTATCCTATCTATTGTAACTTATTAGTGACCCTGGGCAGTGGAAGAGTAGCAATGTCGATTACTTATAGAGATACCCAATTACTCGAAGACGCCTGGACCGATTTGGAAACCTCTTTCTTTGTTTGAAAGGGTATATATACTTCTCATTTAGTCATATGGTCATCGGATCAGGATGCGATGATGGGATCCTGGAGAAATCGATGGAACTCTTCAAATTTTATAGGCACACTGGATATAATTTGTAGTGATGTTTGAAGTCGGTTTATAAAAATAATTATGTTTATATTATTAAACACTCGCAACCGGTATTAACTGACGATGGAGTCTCCATCTATTATATTTACTATAGTCTGTGCTCATACGAACTGTGATCAAATCGAATGGTGCTAAAATTTTATCCCATCGGAATGTCGTTCACACTTTGTTATTTATTGCAACGATTTTTATATTTTAACTTTTTCGTGTTCGTCGTGCATTTTTACGGTAAAACTTTTTATTTCGCCGGTTTTATGGGACACTCATTTCACCCGCAGAATAGTTGAATCAAGTCACCCATATAAAATATCTTATGTCTTTCGTAAGGTTAACATTACATCACACTAATATTATAAAGGCGAAAGTTTGTATGTGTGTATGTAGTTGTAGTAACAAACACAACGGATGAACCGTTTTTGGTGTTTGGAATGGAGATAGCTCATACCTTGGATATAACAGATAGACTACATAATTATTATCCTCCGGAATTAAAGAATTCCCGAGGGAATAAAAAAACCTTAATCCACGCAGACGAAGTAACGGGTATCGTCCAGATTTTTTTTTTTAAATATAAAGACTAACGCTTGGCTGCGATCACACCTGATGGTTAGTGAAGATGCAGCCTAAGATGGAACGCGCTTGCCTAGAAGATGCCTACTCACTCTTGATTTGAAGGTACCCAAATTGTAGTTAGAGGGAAAAACGGAAGCCGGAAGGGCATTCCAAATCCTAGCGGTGCGTATCAGGAACGAGGAAGCAAAGCGCTTAGTGCGCGTCCTTGGGATTACAATAAATATATTTAAGTAAGTAAATACAGAGTGACGAACTTGTATCGTATCAGGTACCGATCACGGTCAAACCGCGACCTCGGTCCTCTGGGGACTGCCACAGAGTAGCGAGTGATTTACATACTTCGTTATTTCATCGTATGACATAACGAAGTATGTAAATCATTAATATGTAATCACTAGCTGATTCCCGCGACTTCGTCCGCGTGGAAAAGGTTTAGAGTGACGTGCTACTATCCGCGAGAAATTATGTCCTCTATCTCCGAAAATATTTAGTTATTTTTTGGGTAACTTTAACCGTTTACGCAGCGCACGCAACGGAAGCCCTCAAATATGGATAATTTTCCACGTTTTTGCAACATTTTTCAATGATGCTTCGCTCCTATTGGTCGCAGCGTTATGTTATATAGCCTAAAGCCTTCCTCGATAAATGGACTATCCAACACAAGAAGAATTTTTCAATTCGAATCAGTATAGTTCCCGAGATTAGCGCAAACAAGCAAACTCTTCAGCTTTATAACATTAGTGGAGATAAGTAGGTATGTACTCGTAATCACACAAATGATAAGTTTCATTCGAAGTTGGGTTTTCAAAAATAATTTTTATTTTTAAACTTTTTAGTGTAGATTCGTAGAATCCATTTACAAATTCTCTGATCTGAGGGTAGACTGGGCGGCAGCGATCAGCGTTTTCGCATATATTTTTTTCTTTTTTTATGTTTATTCGAAGACGTCTGGACGGATTTGGAAAGTTCTTTTTTTGTTTGAAAGGGTATACTTCCCAGGTTGTTCCATAGCCATCAGGTCAGGATCTGATGATGGGATCCTGGAGAAATCGAGGGAACTCTAAAATTTTGTAGGCTCGCTTTATACTTTGTAGTGGCGTTTGAAGTCGGTTTTGTAAAAATAATTTTTACGTTTAAATTGTAGTCGCAGAGATTGAGTTGCGTATTTTTTATGCCGCGTAAAAAAGACGCCGATCGCTGCCGCTCCCTTCCTCCCTTTTAGAGCAACGTTGCCGAAAAAAAAAATGCGCATTGAGATCCTCCTTCTTTTTTTAAAGTTGTTTAAAAATATGCAGCATCTGTATGTGTTTGCTCTGCGGTAGGGTGGGGCTGCGCGGGAGTGGCTCGTCGAGGCGTGACGTGGACGACAATGTCAAGGCCGCTTTTTTTATAGCAGCAATGTTAGGCTGCGACCACACTGTTCACGATGATCATTTATGTTAAAAATGTAACAGTTTTTCTGCAAATAAATTTTAATAGGCGCCTCTAAAAATTTAGCCTGTAAGTTAATTGACATTTCAAGATAATGCACATAAGTGTTTCACCTATGTATGATGTAAAAATGTTTAAAGTGAATAAAGAATTTATAAAATCAATCGATCAACACTGTTCACGAATGAACATAGGGTAATTAGGTACTTTATACCTTTAGTTAATTAGTTACTTTGGTGCACAGCTCACATTAGTAAAGAATACTAGTAATTTGTTAAAATCAAAAACGTACATTTGCAGCCATTGCCTTTAATAAATCCAACCGATAGCAGTGAAAGTAGTGATGTGATAGTGAATAGTGTTGTGACACTTTTAAAATTCCAAAGACAAAGTAGTTTTAGCCCAAACAGATATTAATTAAATAAAATACAAAATTATTATAACTGCATTAAAATATGCACTGTAAATGAAATCGAAGCAAAATGATTATATTATAACACTTATTACGGCCGATCGGACCGACACGCCGCAAGTAACTTCCTCCTTTGAAGGGGGGGGGGATTCTACTAACTATTCAATATTCTTTACTAATGTGAGCTGTGCACCAAAGGAACTTCTTCACTAAAATAAGTAACATGAACACACACTGATTGTGGTACGTTTTTTTAAGCGCTTGACCGCGATCATATCTGATGGTAAGTGACGTTTATAATATTAGTGTGACATGGGAGTGTCAATGATGTCAACGTGAATGTCAAGGTCGTATCACACAAATAGAGAGTCGGTCTGGAATAGCTCGGCTATTTGTAGCGCGCTGTGATGCGCATCGTTACTGAGTGAAACTTTGTTAAAGTTCAGCCGTTTGTTTAAAATAGTTGGACTTCCACAGCTTGAGCTGTGGTCTAAGTTAGTCCTGAGGTGGTCAAGGTCGTAAAGATAAAATAAAATCGGTCAAACGCGAGTCGGACAGGGTTCCGTACCAAAAAATGACGAAAAAACACCTTTCAAAATGGCGTCAATCAAGTCTGAAATGGCGTCCACAAAACAAAAATGGCGTCAACCAAGGCCAAAATGGGGTCAATCGATTCCAAATTGGCGACAATCAAGTCCAAAATGGCGTCAACCAAGTCCAAAATGGCGTCAATCGATTCCAAATTGGCGACAATCAAGTCCAAAATGGCGTCCACAAAACAAAAATGGCGTCAACCAAGTAGGTCCTAAATCAGACAGGACAGCAAGCTGTTCAGTGCTAATCATAGACTATTTATAGAGTTCAGTGGTAGTATGTGTTAGTGCTTAACAGTTCGCCTCTTCGTCCTTTTATAGATACTCTTATCGGAAGCCTGTCCCGGTCGGCACCGCAAATAGCGATGCAAAGCGCTTTAAATAAATACTTACGAGGCAAGCATTTTCATTGCTCTTTAGTACCTACGGCGCCGAATGCGCTTTTTTTGCAGCGAAACGGCGAAAATGCGAACCGTTTGTTTAAATTTTTAACAAGTTAACGTGAAAAAATTGTTGATTTTTTTTTTCAAATCTTGTTTGTGAAAATATGCATGATATTGCACAAATATGTATTGAAATGAGCTACGTTTTTTTTTTTTGCAATTTCTGGATGCAATAAGTAAGTATATTACTGGTTTTCAACCGACAAGAAAAAGGAGGAGGCCCTCAAGTGGGCGCGTAGGTATATTTTTTTTTATTTATGACCACGCAAAACATTTCGTAGAGTCGTCCGATTTTGATGATTCTTTTTTTATTCGAAAGGGTCAACCTATCAGGTCAAGACCACGATCTTTTCATCTGGGCCTAAATGTTGACGTTTCCATCAAAAATATTAAGTATGTGGTAATTATCTACAATGTACAAAACAATTATTAATTACTAGCTGTTGTCCGCGACTTCGTCCGCGTCAATTTCTGTTATTATGATCGTGATTAAAAACTTTTTAAGGGAATCTATTTTAAATATGGATAATTTTCCCAGTTTTTGCAATATTTTTCACTGATGCTTCGCTCCTTGGTCGCAGCGTGATGTTATATAGCCTAAAGCCTTCCTCGATAAATGGACTATCCAACATAACAAGAATTTTTCAATTCGAACTAGTAGTTCCTGAGATTAGCGCGTTCAAACAAACAAACTCTTCAGCTTTTTAATATTAGTATAGAAGTACATATAGATAAAACAAGTATACAAAACGGGTAGGTTTTGTACAATATAATCATTATATTTGTAGAGGTATTTCACTTGTATTCCATGAGGTTTAATTAAATTCAATATCTCCTAACCGCCCCTTATTTGTTAACAACAGCCAAAGCAAGATATTATCACCCGCATTATAATAGCCTCCTAGCACACTAGTGCGATAAACCCGATATTATAATATCCCCCTATCATACTAAACACTAGTTTGTATCTATAATTAAAATGATATCCATCTCACGACGAGCACTGGAAAAACTATACTTGACTCCCGCACGCTACGAAAATGTACAATATAAATTATAAACAAACAAGAAAACCTCCCTGGCACAGTGGTAAGCACTGTGTTATAAGCGGGAAGTCTTGGTTTCGATTCCCGGCAATGGCGATTTAGAAATTAATAATTTTTAAATTTTAAAGATTGTGTACATCTTTGTTTTATCAATTGATATACATCCACTGCTGGACATAGATCTCTTGCGTAGACTTTCACATTTTTTTTTTAAATATTAGCCAAGCTGAAGTTGACTAATATCCTCCTATCCCCACAAAATAAGCGGAAAGCTTGTGCTAGGAGTGGATACGACAACGGGTGGGGTTTGAACCTGCGACCTTTTAGTTTTCAGTCCGCACCGTTGGGCTATTGAGGCTTTAATGACATGACTTGATCTTGCGCCGCCTGTATCCAGCGGCTCTGTGCGACTCGTTTGATATCGTTGGTTCACATAGTGGACCTGTCAAAACTATGCTTTTCAGTAATGCACCAGATATTAAATAAATAAATAATAATTAATCACATTACCTACTTCTGATAAAAATATGAATAACTGTAACCTATAGAGTACAGATCATTCAGTCAGCTCGCATTCAAGGTAGAGTTAAAACGAGACAGATTTATGCGAGGACGTATTTGCGTCTCATATTAACTCTGTCTCAAGTCCGAGCCAAGTCAGTCTGATTGATCGAGCCTATTGCAAATCTTTACCAAACAGTGTTAAGTGCCAGCTTATCCTTATTGCGTTGGTAATAAGAGCTATAACGTTCAAAGGCCGCCAGCACATTGGCGTGTTCTAGTTCACGTGTCAAAGACAATGCTCAGGCTTATGCGTTTGCATAATTATTGTGACGTTTCCACATTTTCCTTGTTTGGCCATGGCTATTTTTATCCACTACGACGGTATGATATTATCTATATATATAAAATTCGAAGTCCTGACTGACTGACTGACTGAGATATCAACGCACAGCCTAAACTACTGAAGTGAGAAACTTGAAATTTTTACAGTTGGTTCCTTTTATGACGTAGGCGCACACTAAGAAAGGATTATTGAAATTCCACCCCTAAGGGGTTTAAATAGCGGATGGAAGTTTATATGAAACTCCGTCATTTTTCAAGCTGTTTCCATCAAAGTTGGTATTTGAGCTTTCAGTTAAAAATAAAGAAGTACGTGTGTCGCAGTTTTTGAAAATTCCACCCCAAAATCTAATTCCACGCGGACGAAGTCGCGGAGGCAAAAGCTATTAATGTTTGGTAAATAACTAAGTCTAAGTCGGAATACGCACTGCTTAAATGCAGTAATGTATCCGACTGAAAACAAAGATATTTTTTTTTATTAGTCCACAAAACTGACTACAATTGCTTAAATTAGATTAATAAAGTAGGTTTATGATTGACAGGAAGATATACTTGAGTAGTGTTTTTTCAAAAGGACTTAATTCCAGCTTAACAATTTCTTGGGAAATTCAATAAAACTGATGACAATGTTAAATAAAATAGTAGAGTTTTTTAATTCTATTATTTTGCTTATACAAGATGTTATAAGATATAGAGCATTATTATTATTTTTGTATCTCACCTACATATTATAGACTTATTTTTTATTAACATCTTATAAATAAGCACTTATGATGCAAACTTTTGGAATTAAGCCTTTTAGAAAAGTTGAAAAGTACCTCTAAGAAATAAGCTGTTTTAATTAGTACCTTATATAAATTAAACACTTTTGTACAGGTCTACTAATTATTCTTAATTAAAAGTACAACTGGAAAGGTAAGTGTTATTTACTTTTTATTATTGTCTTGTCTTATTTATCTTATTGTCTCTCCATCAATACTCCCCGAAGTTTGACGACCTTCCTGTTACCGTATAAAAAGATGTTTGTTGAGGGAACGGTGTCCTATAATCGTACTTTACTGTCTTTAGCAGAGCCGGCTTTATCTATGGTGCAGGGTGTGCAACGCACACGGGCGCAAGGTTGTAGGGGGCGCCGCGCCGAGCCGCGCTTGCTTGCTTCTCGACATCATTTAAAATTGCACCATTTTTTGCACCTGAATTTCCTTTCACTGGTGAAAATATAACTGTAAGTCAAACGGTATTCTTGTATTGTAAGTATTCCATTTTGGCCGCGCGTCTACTAGAGGGCGCCAAGATATTGATTGCACACGGGCGCTACATGGGCTAGAGCCGCCTCTGGTCTTTAGCTTAGCAGTTTCGCTGTAAGGCGTTGTTTGGGGCAAGGTATAGCCTCCTTTGTTTGCCCGCACGATAGGCCGGATTAGTTACATTTGGTATGCAAAAGCATTCCGTTTATATGAATGTAAAAAGCAGCCAATTAAGTTCGGGCGCGCAGCCGCCCCCCGCATTTTGATTCATTCAAATCCTGTCCATTGTAGCGCGGTGCGATTGTGAGGTCTAATTTATTCTTGCATACATTTGTATAAAAATGTCAGCCATCCATTTATTGGGGAATCATAACTCTACTATTACAATCCTATTATCCTATCCTATCAATATTATAAATGCGAAAGTTCTGATTCGGCTGAAAGGAACAGAGATAGATTATAGCCTGGATTAATTCATAGGCCACTTTTTCCGGATAATAAGAGAGGAACGAAGTCGCGGGCATCGGTTAATCTAAAGATAAACATGGAAAATGTGACTAACTGACTGACTGATCTATCAACGCACAGCTCAAACCACTGGATGGATCAGGCTGAAAGGCATACAGATAGGTATTAACGTAGGCATCCGCTAAGAAAGGATTTTGGAAAGTTCAACCCCTAAGGGGGTAAAATAGGGGTTCGAAAAATCGAACATAACGTGAGCGATGCTGCGGGCAAATTTTTTTTTTTTTTAAATATATAGACTAGCGCTTGACTGCGATCTCACCTGATGGTAAGTGAAGATGCAGCCTAAGATGATACGCGCTTGCCTAGAAGATGCCTATTCACTCTTGATTTAAAGACACCCACATTATAGTTAGTTGGAAAAACGGAAGCCGGAAGGGCATTCCAAATTTTTGCGGTGCGTATTAGGAACGAGGAAGCGAAGCGCTTAGTGCGGCATCGTGGAATTTCGACCACGTAGCGGTGCAGATTCGTGCGAAGTCTCGCGGTTCGGTTATGCTAGTAATAATATAATACTACCTTTCTTTTTTTTTTCTTTTTAAATTATGCAAAACTGTGCGCACTGAAGCTTACAGTAGGTAGACTAAGTAAAGGCTTCGTTCAGCGGACGCGAATCGATTACGAGCTTGCTTAGAGCTAATCTGCATGAATGTCAACTTAGAAGCCTTAAAGGAGGCCTGCTCGTATGTCGATTATTTAAATATCATTTCAATGGCTACTTGTTATGACTATGTGGCTGAAACCACACTCAGCACAGACTTTTTTTTTATTCGGTGACAAGATAGTCCTTGACTCACCTGATGGTAAGTGACGATGCAGTCTAATATGGTAGCGGGCTAACTTGGAAGAGGTATGGCAGTGTAGATTTAACCCATACCCCTAATCTGTTTCTACACGCCATCGTGCCAGAACGCTTGGTGGCACGTCTTTGACGGTAGGGTGGTAACTAGCCACGGCCAAAGCCTTCCACCAGACCGACTCAAGACAGATTTATGTCAGAGCATATTTGTGTCTCATTTTAACCTCTGTCTTGAGTCTGAGCTGAGTCAAAGCCTATAGATCACAGGCTGAAATCTATAGATAGCAATCTTACTCAGCTCAAGACTCAAGAAAGAGTTAAAACGAGACTGATTAATTAATTGTCAAAATGTGGATTATTTTGACAATGAGTCAAATACCCAACTAAAAATCTCTTAAATTAAGCAAAAAAAATAGTATATAGTATAGTAGTAGATTAGTAGGTATATGGAAAGGACATATAAATAGAAACGTCTGTGCAGGTATATAGAATTATAGTTATTTTTAGGCTCTTAATGCTAGGGCGGATCATTAGTGAAAATCCCTTTAATTAAGCAAAAAAATAATCTTTATTCTTTATCGCATTTTCCAATATTTCGTCGGAAATCACTAATAACTACGCGCAGTGACGAATTCCGGTAGCTCTAGAGCTGTTGTAAAATTTCCAGGTAGTGCTTGATAAAAGCTGAAGGTAATGTCTCTAAGTTCCCTGAATAAGGCAAAATTGACTTAACATTCTACTCTACTGGCAAATTACCTTGAGACTTATACTTGGCAGGAGTGTTTGAATTGCTTTTCGAAAAGTACTAAAAATAGAACTTCATTATTAACTCTAACAATTCTAACAGGTGCAGCTTTGTAGCTTTTATTAATTTTTCTCACAATTACTTCTTTAAGTTAGATGACTTTATAATATATTTTTGTGGAAGGTTTCAAGTCGTGTCTGCTAGTGACGAATGATTTTAACAAAGTGATAAACGTTGACACTTGACAGCACTTTTTCATATATATTTTTTATATCAGAATACAATGTTATGAATGGCATGGTATGGCACAAGCGATTCGAATTATACATAAGATGGCTTCTAAATCGCAAACCGACAACCGATCGACTCACATGTCTAGTTAATTATACTCAGAAGACTTAAGGAAACTTATCATAAACAACTTTAATACTGAGATTTATAGAGCGTACATTGACTCAGCTCAGAGTTAAGATAGAGTTAAAACGAGACACGAATATGGTCTGACATTTTGTATTGCTTTAACTCTGTTTTGAGTCTGAGCTGAGTTAGTGCGGTCTGTAGATATCAGCCTAAGCACTCAACAAGCACCTCTGCAGAGTTCGCCACCAGTTCAGCGGCTAAAATTAACGAACTCGCGTAGGTATCATTGTAACGGTGAAAAAAATTGAAAATATCGCATTATTTCAGACGAGTGGACAGAAATAATTGAGTGTGCCGAGTCGAAGGGACGGGTAAGGTTGCCAGGGTTATTTTGGTGATGAAAGTATTACTTACATTTAACAATAAAGGCCTGGACAGCGGCAGTAGCATGTCAGCACTTTGTACGATTTTTAATACAAAAAAAAACATAGAATTTTAATTATAAGATATTATCAGGTGGGTTAGTCTATGTTTTAATTCAATTGATCGTATAAGAATTTGATGACTTTAGAGTTTAACTTTCGTTAAAGTAAAATGAATTGAATTGAATTACAGCTCAATTTCGTGTATGAATTCTTATACGTTAAATTAAAGTATACAATGCGCTCCAAATTAAAATCGGTCGTTCAGGGGCCCAAGTCTGCTATTGCAATTGTAGTTACATTGTCTATCAATGACATGACAATTGTTATTTTTAGCAATTGTCATGTCATTGATAGACAATTGAACCCCTGGGCCCCAAGCGAAATTGCTAAAAGTAGCAATTGGGATGTCATTGATAGGCAATGTAACTGTAATGTAACTACAATTGCAATAGCAGACTTGGGCCCCTGAACTTGTGACTTTAAACCAGTGGCTAAAAAAAGATCCCGACGAATTAACTTCCTCCTTTTTTGAAGTCGGTTAAAAAGATAGATTGAAATAAATCAAAAATAATATTTTAGGATAATAGTGTATTAGAAAGGTTTAAAATTGTGATAAGTTTTTTGAAATAAATAAATAAAACAATCCCGCGGCGGTGCCGGTTCTTCAGCGATTTCGCTAAAATTTCGTTTTATATTTGGCAAGTGGCAACCCTGAAAGCTGAGTCGTACAAGCGAAGGGTGGAGGAGGGTATGGGGAGGGGGAGAACTCGTGTGTGATCGTTGCAAGCAATTTAAGAATGTCTACTACGAGTATACGGTACTTAATTGATAGAGAATTTTTTGTAATATAATATCTCTCATTTCCTTTTCATTTCAGTATGAAATTATAGAAAAATTCCTTATTCCGCTTACGAGTACGTATAGAATTTTGAGCAATTGATACATCTTGTATATGTATTGACTTAATATAGTAGGTAGCGTTCCATCCACGTTGGTGACTATTTTTCGTAACCAGCTACGAAATAAGAAAAATACTTCGTCTTTTCGTAACCGGTTATTAATCAAGAATATTTTATCCGGGTTCATAACTGTTTCGTAACCGGCGAAGATGCTTTTCGTTTTCATCTGTTTGTGTTAAATTCAAATTCAAAAGTATTTATTTCATGTAGGCCAACTTGTATAGCTCTTATCACACGTCATGAATCTACCACATGCATACAAGTGTAAATTGATATCTACATACTTACAAGTGTAAATTGAAAATATGTGAATCTATGGCGATATACCTGTAACCTGACATAAGCCCTTATGGGGAAACTCAAAAGTGGTCAGTCATCTTGACGTCAAGATGGCTGACCACTTATTAAATTAAATTTCTCTGTTACTATTGAGGTACCAAATATTTAAACAAAGGTATTAAATAGTACTAAATAGGTACTAAATGCTGGAAAAATTTGACGCTGATCGGTCACTTTGGTCTTTTGGTCATCTTGACGCTTACCATCCTGTTACCCAGTTATCTGCTCCATCATCAGATCCTCCTCAATCATTCTAATGGCACATGAGAGACACGCTTGTTAAAGTTGGGCGAGCATCGCGTATCGGTTTCATCGTTTCTTTTTAAGTCCGCCCGACTTCAACAAACGTGGACGAACTAAAATTATTTTTGTACTTTGTAGTGGCGTAAAAGGTCGGTTCTTTGAAAAGAATTTTTATTAATAATAAAGACATAATATACGCGTAATTGAATATTGCTTCAGTTTGCAATTCGAAGCGCAAGGCTATTTGCTTCAGCGTAAACAGAAACCGAATCTCAGCTTATGATTTTCATTGGAAGCGCAAATTCATTTTTCCATACCGATTCTATATTTACATTGCGTCGTGGAACTCGCTTCTGCTTCGTGGAAATTCTGCTTCGATGGCTCGTTGCTTATATAATCTAAGGTCACTGGATATCATCTGAAGTTTATAGAATAGTAGATGTTTAATATGTATAGGAATAAATCCTATTTTATTAATATTATAAATGCGAAAGTTTGCATGTATGTATGTTACTCAATCACGTCGCAACGACTAAACCGATTTGGTTGAAAGACACAGAGATAGATTATAGACTGGAATAGCACATAGGCTACTTTTTATCCCGGGAAATAAGAGAGTTCCCGCGGAAATAAAAAAACCTTAATCCACGCGTACGAAGTCGCGGGTATCATCTAGTTTTATATAAACATTTTGGCTCTGTAATATGCACCACATTGCAAATAAATGCTATTAAAAATTTGACCTAACTTCGCGATTTTATTTTCCGAACAAATTTTATGTTTTTACTCAGTTTAGTCCCTTGGAAGTATGATATGTATAGTTTTTGCCAGTTTTTTTTTTTCGGAAAGTTAAAACTTGATCTACTGCTGTAAAAATCAAATCTGCATCTGAAGATTTACCATTAGGTACATGCGCTCTTAAACCGACACATATTAAATAATGTTAAAAAAAAAATGTTATGTTAAGTTTAGGACATAGGAGGGTAGAACAAACTGACCATGAAATAGGACGGTTAAGGCAGTTTGCTAAATACAGAAGTTTCCCTAATAAAGGGTCCCTTCCATTCGCGCGGATGCCCTCTCACTGGCATAGGTAATGTAAGAGAGCATAATGCAAAGCTCTTAGTTCCTACTGCGGACCCCGCCCTTCAATTACACTGGCCAATTTATTACGGCTTGTTGTTTTTGCGCCCACTAAGAAACGGAATTTATTGTGTTCCTTATCATCTTTTTTTTTTGTTATAAAGAACTAGCTGATGCCCGCGACTTCGTCTGCGTGGATTTACTCTTTGATTTTCCAGGATAAAAGTCTATATTGCAAAAGTATGTCACTTTCTCGGTCCTCAACTATACCCATGCAAAAAATCATGTCGATCCGTAGCTCTATTGCAGCGTGATTGAAGGACAAACCAAAAAAAACACTAACATTTATAATATTAGTAGGATATCATCCAAGCAGAACTTGACTGATGTTCTCCCCTCCAAATAAGTGAAAACTTGTATTAGAATTAGGTACGACAATAGGTTTTTTAGGTTTTTTAATTAAAATGTAGCCTATGTGTTTTAATCCTGAGTATGATCTACCTCCATTTCAAATTTCAGCAAAATTGGTTCAATCGTTTTGATAATGATTCCCTACGTTCCCATAATCACTTCAGCTTTGCATCTTTTATTAAATGAACTAATTTCTGATTAAATCACGTTATGCTTTTTATTGCGAGATAGGCTTGCACTAAGCTTGTACTTGACGACAATCAATGAAAGAAAGCACCGATGAGGTCTAGGTTGGGGCGCGCTTGCTTAGAAGAGGCCTATTCACCTTGAAGATCCTCGTATTTTACGTGGCAGAAAACAGGACGCCGGCGTCCTTATTCCGGAATAAGGTTCCGCACCTTAGCAGTTCCTTTCACTAAAGCATTTTATGGTACTCCCATCATAGCTCTCTCCTAAACTCTCAGATAGGTATTAAGAAAGTATACCTATTTAGGTACGGGTAGATACATATTTACATAGCCAACACGGACGCTGATATTCTGATAACATCGTCAAGTAAATAGGTATCAGTATTTACTTTCTTGTTGGCTAGCGGTGATAAACACTATCGATAAACATAAAACACATTATACGTACTTGTTATTTATACAATACATAAGTGAAATGTACTTTTCCTCGATACCTAGTGGTATTGTTGCTACGCCAAGTACCTAGTCGTTTGTCTCCACCTGTCCTTTATGTTTACCTAGTTCAGTTGACCATTTATTTTGAATGGGGTTTTTCTTTTCTCACTAGTTCTGTAACTAAATAAAAACCTTTTTTTAAAAACCGACTTCAAACGCTAATTTAATTCAAACTACTATCCGTAAAATTAAAGAATGGTTTTAGAAATGGCGGCTCATTATGCCGGTACTGTCAGCATACACGGGATCTATAGCGAGCGACAATCTGCTAATAATCAATAAATTATAATATACTAGTAAATAATATAAACGTTATATATATTTTTTAATTCAAATAATGTAATCATTTTTGGTTTTATTTAAGAACTAGATGATGCCCGCGACTTCGTCCGCGCGGATAAAGGTTTTTTGATTCCCGCGGGAACTCTTTAATTTTCCGGGATAAAAAGTAGCATATGTTTTAATCCTGGGAATGAGCTATCTCCATTCCAAATTTCAGCCAAATCGGTTCATGCGTTGTGGCGCAAAGGAGTAACAAACATACACACGTACACACACAAATACACGTACAAACTTTCACCTTTATAATATTAGTGTGTTGTGATTAAAATAATCTTGTAAAATTATGTTGTACACGCTGTTGATTACCAATAAATAAATAAATAAAGACGGTCATTTTATCAGTTTATTGTTGTTGTCCGTACCGGCGAGTGTGAGTATAGATAGCGACAGTGTGCGAGTGAGAGGTGAACAGAAGCGACGCCATTTTCAAAACCATTCTTTAATTGTACGAGTAGTACATACACAAACCGATGCACGACACTAAAATTATCTTTGTTTTTAGTATCGTTTGAAGTCGGTTTTTAAAAAGAATTTTTATTTATTTTTATTTTAAAATTTTAGTGTAACTGTTTAGGATCTACATATTCTCTGACCGCGAGCGATTTGCTCTTATTCATTGAGGAGTTCCGTCCTCCATCTCCGAAGATATTCATCAGATCTTCACCATTTAAATGGAAGCAACCTGATGACACGTTCTTTTAAAATAAAAAAAGAGATCGGTCCAGATTTGACGGACTTATAGAGCGTCGAATTTCGTAGTCGTCGGATAATAATTTGAATTCCCTTACTAATAAATACCTTATCAATTTGTTTTCACCTCTCCTTGCTCAAAGCTCAGAGCAAATTTGCTTTGAGCGTTGTCTCTCGTGAATGAACTTTTCTTCCATTGTAAGTTCAAAACACTTATATTCATAAAACCTTTGATCTTAACGACTTTTTTTTAGAAAAGAAGTAGTTTTCTTGTTTGGTTGCGGACTCTATTTTCGTTTTGAACAAGTTCTGCCACATCTAGGGGCGATCTCAATCCGATCGCGCGGAGCCAAGGCCGCATGACGTCATCGCAACCTACAACTAGGGCTGACAATTTTATTAAAATTGCTAACAACTTGCTAAAAACCGTTTTTCTTATTGGACATTTTTAATCAAAGAATAACTCGATGCTGAGGATATCGAAGAAAAAATTTATAGCGCTCCTATTGATTTACTTTTAGAAGTACCCACTGAATAATTGGTTGATATGGAAAAGTATGTTCGGAATATAAATTCTTTTTCGTAAACTTATTGATAAAAGCTTGTTAAGCCTCAATGGCCCAACGGTTAAAGGTGCGGGCTCGAACCGTCGTAACCACTCCTACCACAAGCTTTCCGCTTATTTGGAGGGTATAGAAGGATATTAGTCAACTTCAGCTTAGGTAACGTTCTTTTAAAAAAAAAATATTATGAGCTTATTTTTAACAAGGTAAGTATAGTAAATGCGTAATTTTCATTTTTTTTTTTTGAAAGTAGAGCTCCTTTATTTTTTTATTCACTTTATTGCACAAAAATAGTACAAAAGGTGGATTTATTAATGCCGAATTTTTACGAGTTTCATACAAACTAAGCCCTTATTTAAAAGAAATTGCACCCCAAGGAGGTCCTTGGGGTGGAATTCCAAAAAATCCTTTTTTAGTGGGTGCCTACGTCATAAAGGGAACCTACTTCAAGCTTCTAACTCCAGTGGTTTAGGCTTGGCGTTGATATACACCTAAGTCAAGCAGTCATTAGTCAGTCAGGACTTTGGATTTTATGTATGAGTATTTTATTGTTATGTTGGTAGCCCTAAGTCGAACGTCGCGTGGCTGCAACAACGTAATGATATTGGAGCATTGAATAAATCTCCATTATATATTGCTTTCTTGTGCATAAAGTCAAGGCCGATCTAACTCTATACAATGTATCACTCTTCTTTTTTTAAATAACCGGCCTTGTGCGAGTTAAACTCGGGTATCTAGTGAGGGTTATATTAATTAGGTACTAAGTAGATGAATTATCAAAGTACCATGAATATGGCTACGAAATTACACTCAGTAATGGCGCTAGATGGCGCTGTTCTACAAATACCCAATTTTTACGTAATATTTCCTCACTGAGTTAAACTAGAAGCTTGATATTTTCACAGCATTAAAAGATTATTAACCTTTATATTGAGTATAAATTTCAACTTAGTACCTCAAGCCGTTACTGAGAAAAGGGGCCTTGACCATGTACCGACAGACAGACAACAGAGCGAGCCGATAAGGGTTCGGTTTTTTCCGGAACCCAAAAAACCCTTCGCCGTCCTTAATCTTATTTAAAAAACAAGTTTACTTACATGTAAACGTGGTAGGATGGTAAAAACACAGCCACAGGCTCTCACCAGATCAGACCAGAGATAATTTAGATAATACTAATTGATGCTCGCGACTTTATAATCGTGGATTGAGGTATTTCACTCTCGCGGGAGCTCTCTTATTTTCCGGGGAAAAATAGCCTATTGTGTTAGCCCAGACTGTAATAATATTACAGTCTGATGATACTGATTTGGCTGTTTAGTACAAAGATATATTATATCTTTGTACTAAACAGCCAAATCAGTTCATCGTTGCGGCGTGATTGAGTAACAAACATCCATCAATCCATACAAACTTTCGCATTTATAATACTAGACGATGCCCGCGACTTCGTACGCGTGGATAAAGGTTTTTTGATTCCCGCGGGAACTCTGTAATTTTCCGGGATAAAAAGTAGCCTATGTTTTAATCCTGGGTATGTGCTATCTCCATTTCAAATTTCAGACAAATCGGTTCATTCCTTGTGGTGTGAAGGAGTAACAAACATACACACACACACACACACAAACTTTCAGCTTTATAATATTAGTGTGATTAGTAGGGTTATAAATTGCCCTTACCGAGGCTCGAACCCGAAACTTCAAACTTATATATCGTTCACCAGTGTGCCAGGGAGATCGTAGAAATATTCGATCAATCTGGATTTTGTTTATATTTTCCGATTCAGAAGTCTGAATTCGTGAAATCCGCATGTTCACGTGGGTATGTAAATTTCAGTTACATGTTTGATAGAACGCTCTTTGAATGTTTTGTTACTGTTCTTTCTGAATTTTAATAAACGAAACAGATCCTTTTGATACGCATTACCGGTAAGAAATACGCGGAAGAGTCGATGTTCAAAAGAATCAAGTTGTTTTCAAAAAAAAAATTACAAAAACGAAGTAAAAAATAATATATTTTTGTGCACGCTACGTTTTTCGTTTTCACCTTTTTTTACGGCTTCTAGCAGTGTACAGCTCAAAGGCGAACAAGTTTAAAAAGATAAAAACAACGAAGTCTAAAAACTAGATAAAAATATTGCATTTCACAAACACACCAAGCCTTTATATCTGTGATATAAGGTCTATAAATAACATTTCGTTAGGCGCCCATCACACATACGTCGGTCGAGCGTTCTCATTTCATAGTTCTGCGCGTAAAATGGGCTTTTTCTACATAAATTCAAAATTTATTTATTTCATATTATAGTCTAACTTATAGCTCTTATGACACGTCATAAATCTATCACCGGTTCGGAATGCAGATTCTGCTGAGAAGAGCCGGCAAGAAACTCAGCAGTTGCTCTTTTCAAAAAAAATTTTTTTTTACAGAGCTATGCTATGTATACAGTGCTTCCACAATAAAGCTTCAAAAATGCAAAAATACATACGTAGGTACACCAATCCAACGCATGTCAAGACGGGCAGTCAAAGCAGACCCATTCTCGTTGGTGGCACCCGTTCACCCGGTGGCATAATTAATTGTAATATTTTATGTATAGCCATGGGGCTGACATAAGTCACTTTTAAAAGTCCCGTATAAAATGATGAGGATAAAAAAATAAATAAAAATTGGCTTGAACTCTACTGGTCGATTAGGGAAAAGCTGCATCAACTATTGCTTCAGTCTCAATCGTATAATTGACTGTTGTCAAAATGTATATTCATTACAATCGAAAATGTATCATGTTAGAGTAACATTTGTAAAAACAGTAAATAAGTCGATCAAAAAACAATAAGTTATGAACAGTTTTACTGAGACTGTATCCGTCTCTTTCTAAAACGAAATTTTCTAATGGAGAGTATGTGGAGCTATTGGATCGTGACGTCATGATTTAATAACGTTTTCTTTGTCTAACAGCAAACTTGTCATTGTCTAACAGGAAAACTTTATTTTCGTAACAAATCATAATAAATACGAAGGGTTCCCAATACCAAACCAAAAAAAAGCCGAAAAAGCACATTTCTAGTACCCCTACTAAGCCCTTCTTTAAATTTTCAATTGAATTTAATTTTTATTATTTGTTGTTATAACGGCAACAGAAATACATTCTGTGAAAATTTCAACTGTCCCCTATTACGGATCGTGAGATCGCTGCTTCAATTCAAAACTAACATAAATCAAAAGTACAATTTTTTTCAGAAGAGCTAATAAAATCAAAATAAAGTAAGTATTTTTTTTTGTCTAGTGCTTTCTTATTTTATGCCAAATATATGCTTATCGCATCGTTAGAAGCGTATTTTTAAGCAGCATTAAATGTTTAGACTAATTTTTTAAGCTATTGCATAGCTTCTATCGCGGACCTTGAGCGTGGAGACCGAATCCAGAAATTCCGTAACGAAAATAACCTGAAACGGGGCTCCTCTCACCGCTAGATGGCGTTGATAAAAAATTCTATGCAATAGCTTTACCGCGGCAGTCCCCGAGTGCCACACGTCTTTTTTTTTAGAAATTTTTGTTAAAAATTGTAGAAATTTTCTACAATTTTTTTATTTGTGGTACTATTGAATTAAAGCAGCGAGATACAGACTTGTTTAAAGTATAGAAATGTACATACATTCGCTTCAATCATATGTATTCGCCTCAGCGACTGCGACGACCGACACTGTACTTAGCCAGCAGTTTGTCGGGCGACAATTAAGTGTGGCGTACCTCAAATATTCATCAAGCTTCCAGCTTTAAGGTCACTTGTCACTAGGGTTGCCAGCATTAAGTAAGCTGATTATAATGTTTTTCTGAATAAGCTATACAAAAGTAAAAGATGTACACTACAAAAAATATACTTACGTCTTATTTATTAATTATTAAGTTATTTCTTTAATTTTTATGATATATTCCTGTTCGTTCCTCTATGCTTACCTAAATCATATTGTAACCATTTTGATGTTTCATAAAATAGATTGATCCATCTAACTGATTTCTTGGGTTGTATAAATAATAATATAATTTACCTATAATATGTACCTATTTCTTCGACAAACAGCAGGCTCAAAAAACAGAACAATTAGGCATACTACCTACCTAATGAAATAAATTGCGAAAGTGTTTTGCTTGTTGGTATCCTTCAGAGCAACAGATATACGTCATTTATACATTCAAATGGATATGTGGATACATTGAAAGATCTGTTCGGATACGGTTATGCCGGGAAATCTATGGGACCTGCGAGAAACTTACCAGCACGCAAGTAAAGTAAATAGTAAGAAAAAAAGTAGATAATAAAATATTAGAGTATAGTTGGCACACAGTTGGCAACCCTACTTGCCACGCGTCATTCTAAGCTTACGTGACTCAAGCAGATATACAAATTATTTAAAAGTCACTCGTTAGCACAGATGTCTGTAGTGGCCTCGACATTGACATTGAAAACACGTCATCGTGTAGGTGTTATCACTCAACTCGATTTAATAATAATCGATAAAGTGATCAACGAAATCAAAATTATCGCTATAAGGTAGCTTTTCAATGCGTTTTGTCCTTGTTTTGTCACCTTTTTGTTTTCGAGGAGAGTTTGAAAGGAGAGGAAATCCCGCAGAAATAAATAAGTTTCTTTTTGTTTTCTCAAAATCAAAGCATCCTATTCTCTAGGTCCATGACTATATCCATGCAGACTATCAAGATTTTTTAAAGAATATTAGCCAAACTGAACTTGACTTATCATCTTCTCTCCCCTCCAACTAAGCGAAAAGCTTGTGCCAGGAGTGGGTACGACAATGGTGCAACGGGTGGGGTTCGAACCTGCGACATTTCAGTTTTCAATCCGCACCTTTAACCGTCGGGCTATTGAGGCAAGGTGACCAGTTGCTAAGTGATTGAAGGAAAACCGAAAAACTAAACATACTTACGTATCCTTATATCCTTAATAATCCTTATCCTACATAATATTTAGGTATTATTTCGAATATGTCACTCGCTTGTACAGATTGCGATAATCGCCTCGACATTGACATTGACATTGAAAAAACCGTACTATTAATTATATTTTATCACACAACTCGATTAAATAATTTATAACGAGATTTAAAAAAAATACAAAATTAATCACACTTCACATCACACTAATATTATAAAGGCAAAAGTTTGTATGTGTGTGTGTTGTGTTTGTATGTTTTTTCACGCAAAAACTACTGGACGGATTTGGCTGGGAATGGCGATAGGTCATACACACATAGGCTACATTTTATCCCGAAAAATTAGTTTCCGCGGGTATTGATTAATTGATAAAACAATGTTATTGTGCGAGTATTCAGTTTAGACTTATGTTACAAAAAAATGACATCGAGAATATTCGTCTAGCTTAGCGTGACTAAAATTCTTATTCAGAATATTTGTCAAGTTTAGCATGACAATTATTTTTGTTTTTTCCAAGAGAAAAAAAAGATATATCTCAAATAGCTCTTCAGAACACACCCCGTTATATAGCCGAATAATATGTAAATCTTACGTAATTTTGATAAATTGGTCAATTAATCCGTAGTCACTCTATTTGCGTCTACGTATTTGTTGTTATCGTAAATGTATCCGTGCTAGCAATCGATCCGGTGGAACGCTATTCAATTACGGTCTTAAGGTACGGGCGTGTTTATGTTTAACAACTCGCTTGGCTATTTATAATCGCCATTCAAGCGAGTTTCCACAGTAGAGGTGCGTGTTTATTTCTGACTGAGAATTGAAGTAGGTAGTAGTTACGTTCATCGTCGTTATGTAGGTATGGTCGATGGTACTAACTCGTTGGTCTAGTGCGGATAACGAGGTTCCGGGGTCGATTCCCGGGTCGAGCCAAAAACGAATTGGGGTGTTCTGTCAAGAAATTCTCAGTACCTACTAGCCCGGAGTTAGGAAGTTGGCGGTGAGTAACCCCTGTGCCTCGGAGAGCACGTAAAGCTATCGGTCCCGCGCCTGATCTCTCGGGTCATGTCGGATTTTCCATCCCATCGCACTATGAGAGTGAGGGAATAGAGAGTGCATCTATGTTTGCACACACATTTGTGCACTATAATATCTCTCGCGCAGATGGTTAATCTCTGTGGAGATTGGCCGCTGTGGCCGAATTCAGTCGGGAGGAGTACTTGTCAAACGAACTCAAACACGATGGGGATGCTGGAAGGGAGTTTCACACTTTAGCCTGCTCTGAGTTTCTTGCCGGCTCTTCTCAGCAGCCTGCATTCCGAACCGGTGGTAGATTTATGACATGTCATAAGAGCTACAAGTTGGCCTACATAAAATAAATCCGTTCCTCCAGATCTTTTTTCCACGTACTACCAAATTGTGGAATCATCTCCCTTCGACAGTGTTCCCACTTTATTACAATATGGAGTTATTCAAGGGGCGAAGCAATAAGTTCCTGAAAAGCCAGCAAGTCATCGGTGGTGCCTCTGGTACTACAAGTGTTCATGGGCGGCGGTAATCACTTTACATCAGGTACCCGCCAGCTCGTTTGCCCGTTATTCATATTATATTTAAAAAAAAAAAATTGAATTTGAATTAGCGGTTCGTTTCAGAAACGTTAAATTAACACAGTAATACCCCGACTTACGCTACCTCGACATACGCGAATTCGGAGTTACACGATTTTTTAATTTTCTCGTCTATTCGTCTTTTGTGTGAACGCCGCGCAATCAAGGTCAAGCGGCGTTTGTTTTTGACTCCCCCTGAAGAGGAAGACATTGAGAATCTTGATTCTTTGGACCCAGCTCAATTAGAAGATCAAATGACAGTTGGAAACTTCACAGAAGCCCTCAGTTCAAGTGAAAAAGGGTTAACAATTTTGTAAAGCATAGACTCCAACGAAGAGCGTATTATAGGCATATATTAGGTATTACTCTAACCATTTAGGTAGGTATATCTTGTAGATGGCTTGTAGGTATTTAGTATGCAATAAAATTATGTAGTTGTTACCTACGTGCGCTGTGCAAGGTTCGCGCCGGCAAATGCATTCTGCCGTCCTGTTTGTCGCGATAACCTGACCTTGTATAACATTGCCTAGTCTAGACTATTTAAAATGCTATTGAGTTATTTCAAACAGCTGATATTTAACTGCGTTTAAACAATACATACTAATATCCATACTACATCGTAAACATTAGGTATTCGTGTAGCAATAAAGAATTTTCTATCTATTTCTTTACTGGTAGGTATTATGAACTAGTTTTTGCCCGCGTTTTCGTCTGCGTAGTCATTTTACAGTAGTAAAGGTAGTCCATGTTACTCTAAGTCCTCATTAATACCCATGTAAACTACACTTAAACACTCCGAGATGTATAAAAGTTATTTAAAAAAAAAACTGTTATTTGTACACGTATACAAACTACTTTGAAGTGGCGTTTGAAGTCGGTTTTTTAAACAGAATTTTTATTTCAAGCTTTTTAGTGTCGCTTTATAGGATCAAACTATTCTCTGATCCTCTTCCTTTTTCTAAATCGGTTAAAAATAAGATGAATATAAGTTGGTAGCTACATATATTATATATATTTTTTAATATATAGACTAGCGCTTACCTGCGATCTCACCTGATGGTCAGTGATGATGCAGTCAAAGATGGTAGCTGACTAACTTGGAAGGGATATGGCAGTGTACATTTTACCCATTCACCTCTTATCGGTTTCTACATGCCATCGTGCCGGAACGCTAAATCGCTTAGCGGCACGTTAAATTTTTAATATTTGTTTGAAAACCTCTTGAAACTGTATCACAAAAAAATCCGCTTTGACAAGATATCTTCGAATATGGTCTCTTGTAGGTAATACGAGTATTCTTATATAGAATTCAGTTACCTAAAAATCTTGCAGAGTTTGAAAAATTGAATTTAACTTGAACGAAGCTGCATATACTTAACTGCAATTTGTTGTTGGTGTATCTCATAAATAAATAAAAATAAAAGGTAAAAAAATAATAAAAGTCTACCTAAAAAAATAAGAAGTCTACCTAATACCTATTTTATCCCTATTCCCCCAGCCTCCGACGTAATTCCAGATAATCTCAAGTAACAATGATGCAATGTGACTCAGGCTCTATTCAAAATGCGCAAATCATCGTTACTCGAACAACAAAGGAGTACAAAGCGTTTATTTTCTGAATGAATAAACTTTTCCTTAAATGTAAATTACATAAGAAAATGTTGGTAGCTACATTACATATACATACGTGTTGGCAGCTAAAATTTGGAATGCCCATCCGGCTTCCGTTTTTCCCTGTAAATAGTGAGAGTGAATAGGCATTTTCTAGGCAAGCACGTCCCATCTTAGGCTGTTCGTTTCCATCGTCACTTACCATAAGATGTGATCGCAGCCAAGGACTATCTTGTTATCGAACAAAAAAAAAATTAAAAATTAGTGGACACGAGTTTTTCGAGTATTGCTACACTAAACTATAGTCTGATTTTTAATTCGGTGGAATTCTGACAGTTGTCATTTTATTTGTATGAAAAACAGTATTACCACCCGTAGTTCGATTTTACCCCAAACTATCTGTCAGGCATTTGTCATATATCTATGTGCGGCAATTGATTTTTATTTGTATATAAGTTTCAATTTATTATCTTTTTTGTGGGATTTTTTTAATCTCTGGTAACATTAAGATACGTCAGAATTCCACGCAATTAAAAATCAGACTATATGACGTGTACAAAAGCTACACGTCATAAAGGAGTAACGCTCTGGACCGCAGCTAGAGCCACAGTGTTCGTATCGCAGATGTGCCCGGCGCTAAATTAATTTACCGGTAATAAATTCGTACCGGAATTATGAAGGCAGTATAAATTACACGGGCTTTGTCCAAGGTGAGATTAAGTTTGGAGGCAGATGAGTTATAGGTCGCTTTTTATTAGCCCCCGTCACGCTTTATGGGGTAAAGGCTGGGTAAAGGGCTCTCTGTTTTGTAAAGTTTTCTTTTTGTCCACAGAAAGGCAAAACAAAGTCTCTTGTGCGCTTAGTTCTTTTAAACTACGCCAAGGACCACGCCGCGGGTAAAAACTAGTTAGTTTATACATATAAGGGTAATATGTATTTTGCAGTATCACATAAGGCTGGTCATATAATACCGGTAAGGACTACCGTCAAAGACGTGCCGCCAAGCGATTTAGCGTTCCGGCACGATGGCGTGTGGAAACCGATTAAGGGTATGGGTTGAATTTACACTGCTATACCCCTTCCAAGTTAGCCCGCTACCATCTTAGACTGCATCGTCACTTACCATCAGGTGAGATTGCAGTCATGAGCTATCTTGTCATTGAATAAAAAAAAAGACAGGCGTTGCAGACGAGATTTCAAAGGCCCTCTTGTTTGAGAAACTCTCACAACTAGGTATTCTTTGAAATATCACACTTAAAGCCTCAATAACCCAACGGTTAAAGGTGCGGACTGAAAACTGAAAGGTGGCAGGTTCGAACCCCACCCGTTGCACTATTGTCGTACTCACTCCTAGCACAAGCTTTCCGCTTATTTGAAGGGGTTAGGAGAATGTTCGTCAACTTGAGACCAGATTCTTGGCAGACCCTCGACAACAGCAGATGACTTGCAGGATACATGCGGCGCAAAATACGAGACCTATGTCCAGCAGTGGACATCTGTCGATTGTTAAGGAACTTCATACCTCCTAAAAATGTTTAAAAATAACACCATCACATAATAGTAGGACCACCACACCCCTTCAATAATAAGTAATAAAAAAAATGCAAAAGGCAAAAGACATCGTAATACAAACAGACGGACCGACGTCAATGTTACTATTCATTACATTAGACAGATGAAGTCGTAAAACTTATGTCTTGAAACAACTAGAACTATTGTAGCTTTGTAAGGCGCCAAACGGATGGGACGGCGAAAATGAACGTTTTGTCTGAATAAAGAAACTTTTGTGAATCATTTTTGTATTCTTCTGTTTCATAGGTATTTTAAAGTATTTAACTATTATAATAAGCTTAAGTAAAATTAAATTCAAAACATTTATGAAATAGAAAAACCATGAGTGGTCGCGATTTTATTTTTAAACTAAAAGAAGCATTTTAATTTTTTTTAAATCTAAAAACACGAATTAGTACTGCCACTTTCATCTTAATTGTTGTTTCACAACCTATCTCAACAAGCATACGAGAGCACTTTCGCACTTATGATATTCGTATGATTATTATAAAGATAGGCATTGCAGACGCCGTTAACTAAAGGAAGATTTTATTAAGGACTCTTTCACTGAGTGACTGTTAATTATTGTTAATTGTTAGTTAAGTTTAGCTGTTTACACATTTTTCCGTTTTACTTGTTCTTTTTCCAAAATTGTAATTAGGTGCATTAGGAATTAATTTTATATAGGTATAAAAGCGCCAGCTCGCCATCAAACTGGCTGTCCAGTTTGGCGAGATATTAATCTTTAGATTATTTGTGCATCTAAATGTAATAAATAAAAAAAACGAGCGTTTGTAACGCCTATTGAGTGCAAAGCCTATTCGTCAATCGTCATTGTTCCCAATCCATCACGTATTATGAAACTGCCGCCCGCCTAATACCGCCATTCCTATGTTGATATCGTTCACCAGATTTATTTATTCGGCGGGCCTTGTTTTTCTTCCATGGGGTAATGTAAAATTATAATAAAATTTACGACGTAGTACTGCTATGATTTTATTAGCTGTAAACTGAGATTTGTCTTCCGTGAATTGAGTTTACGATATATTTATTGCTGGCAATCGGCCGGGTCAATTGATGCTCAGTAAAAAATCTATGCCTTAGGCCCATATTACACTATACTATATATAGGATCCTATGGCGTACCATAGATTACATTATATATAGATCATCATATATATTTCCTAGAATGATAATCTATGGTACGAAATAGGATAGTATAAATAGTATAGTGTAATATGGGCCTAAATGAATTTTTATATATTTGTGTACCATATAGCTTTTACTTGCGGCTTCGCTTCCGCCATCTCATATATTATTATCCTATATACAAAATTACCAATTCCGATTTTTGATTTTCAGCTGTGTTTTTAGGTTTTTGCCATTTTTTTTTTTTTAAATGACCCTCGTAATTAAGGTGAAGAAACGGTACCTACCCTTGTAATAGATCGAGCAAAACAAATAAAAATTTATTGAAATCGGTCAACCCGTTTTGATATTTAATGAAGTCAATTTAATTTCTTTTAAATTGTAGTTTGTTAGATAGTGACTCATCTATACTAATACGAGTATAATAAAGTGCAAGAGTTTGTTTGTTTGAACGCGCTAATCTCTGGAACTATCAGGCGGATTTGAAAAAATATTTTTATATCTGATAGCTCAATTCTTGAGGAAGGTTATAGGCTATTCAATATCTCGGTACGACTCTTAGAAGCCGAGCAAAAAGAAAAACTAGCGCGGGCGAACAATGCGATGCGGTAAGTCGGTGGTCGAGGGCGGTCACCCGATGAGAACCGAACAAGAACCGAACCGAAGGCTATTTATTAATCCGGAAGGTCAAAGCGTTCCCACGGGATTATTAAAAACTAAATCCACGCGAACGAAGTCGCGGACAACAGCTAGTTAAATATAATTTTAAAAGAATGTCGCGCTGAATGCGACAGTTAGATTTAAATCCTAATATACTAAATATATACCTACATACATATTTCATTTAATTTAGAGAATAGCAGCCTTAAACACATTTCTAGTTGTACATCACGAGGTATTACCTCAGAAACAAGAAAAGGTGAGCGTGGAAGCGGAATATGCATCTCGTAATAAACCTCGCCCGACACCCCGACAATTCTATTTGTACCCCCAACAATAAACTTGAAAAGAATTTCATAATAGTAGACAACGTCACTCGCACCTGAAAAGGCGTTTTCCGCCGCGACTCCCGCATTTTTCCCGAAGCGAGACACTGCTACGGAGTTTTAAAATATTCGCAATAGACATCGTGTCTTATATGTAATAGTTATCTATCCTATTTAATTTAACTAGTGGTTCGCCCCGAACTGAGACCTCGCGATATCCCATAATTCCCAAAAGTTTTAATTATTTATTGTAATAATTAACTTTTAACATTAGACGCAATAAAAAAAAAAAATAGTTGACATAAAACTGTTTTACTGACACAGCGCCATCTATTAGCATTATTGTGAAGCTATTAGCATTTAAAATTAAATAAATTCGTTTCTTTATAACATTTATCTAATTTTAGTATTTGTTGTTCAAGTACAGGATATAACTGAATTTTCAACCAAGTTTCACGTTCTAATATTCAGTAATTCTGAAGTTATAGGGCTCTGACAGACATTTGGACGTACACACTTCTCTGTCTAGTAGGCAAGCGCATTAGTTGACTCAGAGAACTCGCTTCGCTCGTTCAATAACATTATAAATGCGTGTTGCCCGTGATGACTTATGGATCCGAAACATGGTCGCTAACTATGGGCCTCATAAGAAGGCTCAGGATCACTCAGCGGGCGATGGAGAGAGCTATGCTCGGAGTATCCCTGCGAGATCAAATCAGAAATGAGGAGATCCGTAGGAGAATCAAAGTCACCGACATAGCTCAGCGAGTCGCGAAACTTAAGTGGAAATGGGCAGGGCACATAGTTCGAAGAGCTGATGGTCGATGGGGTCCCAAGGTGCTGGGGTGGCGACCCCGCGCCGGGAAGCGCAGTGTTGGCAGACACCCCACTAGGTGGACCGACGACATCAAACGAGTCGCAGGGAGTCGCTGGATTCAGGCGGCGCAAGACCGAGATCTGTGGAGGTCCATGCAAGAGACTTATGCCCAGCAGTGGATTTCTCTAAGTTGAAGAAGAAGAAGAAGAAGATAAATGCGAAAGTTTGGATGTATATGTCGTAGGGTTCAAAGATAGGCAAGCCAGTCGCTTCTGTCTTCTTTTACTTTTGTTGTCTTGGTGAGCTCAACAAAGCTCACAGAAGGCATACTACTACTAGACAGAATTAAAACATGTCAGCAATGGCATACCTACTGTGGCTTTGAAAAAAGCCGTGTTTCTTGAATAGATGACTGCGCGATGTCTAAAAGTGTGCTGCTTTATAAAAGTATCAAAACAAAGTAATATTAAAAACAAATCCTATCCTATTTAATCCTTATAATATTATAAATGAGAAAGTTTGGATGTATGGATGTTTGTTACTCAATCAATTGCAACGACTGAACTGGATTGGCTGAAATTTGGCACAGAGATAGATTATAGACCGGAATAGCACATAGGTTACTTTTTATCCTGGAAAATAAGAGTTCTCGCGGAAATCCAAAAAAAGCTCAATCCAAGCGAACGAAGTCGCAAGCGCTATCTAGTCTGCCTATATTTTTTTTGGAACCTCCATTTTTTTAATCAAGTGACTTTTATAACTTCGCACCGGAAAGCGCAGTGTCAAAGCGCAATTTATGAAAATGACAAGAGCGCTCCTGTCATTTTCATACAAAATTTCTTGATGCGTTAACTTCACCTTTACTATTCGAAAGTTAAAATGTTCGTGCTTTAGGTACAGGATACAGGCGCAAAATCGAGACACGAGGACTCCACAAGAGACCTTTGTCCAGCAGAGGACATCTATCAGTCGATATAGAGGACGCTTCTCAAAGATCTTTTAATTTGAGTATTTTTAACGGTAGAATATCTTGAGTGATGTGAACCAGCGGCGTACCCCCCTTATTTATACGTCAAATTGTTATTCCATTTCCTAAAGTACTGCAAAATCGCGTCGCGTTCCGGATTGTGATTGATCATTCACTTACCGACTAAGTGATCGTTCGTTCATTTCGTTCATTCGCTCATCCGGACGCTTAGCTACTCGAGCTTTTTATGATAAAGATTACCGGCAAACGGCAAAAAAAGGAAGAGTTGCGATTTTAGCAGTCTATGTTTTTATGTATGTGTCACGTAGCGCCTAAACTACTGAGCCGATTTTGATAATAAGCTGTGCATGCATTAATTTAAAATGTCGAAAAAACAATTTTTTTTAAATAATTATAATTTTTTTAAAATTTTTTATTGAAGCGTTAACATACACTTAAACGAAATAACATAATAGATATAAATAAAAAAAGACGTGAGGCACTCGGGGACTGCCGCGGTAAAGCTATTGCATAGCATTTTTTATTAACGCCATCTAGCGGTGAGAGGAGTCCGTGTTCCCGTCGAGCCTTAGGTTTTTTCGTTACGGAATTTCTGGATTCGGTCTCCACGCTCAAGGCCCGAGATAGAAGCTATGCAATAGCTTAAAATACATATCGAAAATTCCAAGGATTATAAATCTATTAAGTACTAACTTTTTCCCCCGCGACTTCGTCCGCGTGGAATTAGATTTTGGGGTGGAATTTTCAAAAACTGTGACACACGTACTTCTTTATTTTTAACTGAAAGCTCAAATACCAACTTTGATGGAAACAGCTTGAAAAATGACGGAGTTTCATATAAACTTCCATCCCCTATTTAAACCCCTTAGGGGTGGAATTTCCAATAATCCTTTCTTAGTGTGCGCCTACGTCATAAAAGGAACCAACTGTAAAAATTTCAAGTTTCTAACTTCAGTAGTTTAGGCTATGCGTTGATATCTCAGTCAGTCAGTCAGGACTTTGAATTTTATATAATATATATAGATAAAAATATTTTGTTTGCTAACAGCTACCTAGTTTCCTTTAAAGCTCGATACACGGACACCCTGTCAACATCTATTCTTTACTTATCACGCGTTGTTTATCGACACCTACAACGTACGCACGAGAAAAAATATTTTCGAAATTTCCTTTCATCCGCATTGGGGATAAAGCAAGCGCGATGTTGACGCAGGCATTACTTGAGCAAACGTGTCGCGGGGTTTTTTTATCTGTCCGTAACGCGAGAATACTCGTACTTATCACGGATTGGTGTCTGTAAATACTGGGGGTTCGAAATGTTTTTCACTCTCCAAAATAAAGTAGTTTGTTCACTGATGCAAGACACTCGTGGGCAAAATGTATGTCTTAACTCTTAACCGACTGAGAAGATGCTAAAAGGAAGGAAATCTTAACTTTTCGGCTGCCCCATTTCAAAACCTAGTAAGTGTGACTGACAAAATTTTACAGGGACCAAAAATACATGTTTTGTAGATGGCTTAGCGAAGTAATAAATATATCCAATAAAAGCTTTGAAAGTAGTTTATTTACGAAACATTAATTTACCAACAGATACTGAAGAGTTCGGAGTTCAGAAGGGCTACCATAAATATGTTTTTTGGTCTCCTTTAAAATTTTTTCAATCACACTTACTAGGGTTTGAAATGGGGCCGTGTTTTAGCAGTCTTTGTATGACGGTGTTTATTTGAGTATGTTCCACCGTAGCGTCTAAACTATCGAACCGATTTTGATGAATGTGGTTTTCGCGTGATGCGCGCATAGACAGACAGACAGACAGACAAAAAATTCAAAAAATTGTTTTTTTCTCAGTATTGATAATAAAGCATCCTCCAATTAAAATTTTCAAAATATATTTAATGTAAAGAATTCGTCCCGTTACAGATTTATTTGTATTAGGCTGAAGCCTTAACCGCTAGGCTATCACTCCTAATTGTGTCTGGTAACTATATTTAAATCCTTTGTTGGTTTGTCCTTTAATCACGCAGCAATGGAGCAAAGTGTCGACGTGATTTTTTGATTGCACTGATAATTGAGGATTCAGAGAGTAAAATAGATTAATCTTATTACCCCGGAAAAATAGACGGATTCTTAAAAACCTGCTCGTAACTCCATGCGGACGAAGTCGCGGGTAAGAGCTCGTCTACAAAAAATTCAAAATTCAAAATCCATTTATTTCATGTAGGCCAACTTGTAGCTCTTATACCACGTCATAAATCTACCACCGGTTCGAAATGCAGATTCTGCTGAGAAGAGCCGGTAAGAAACTCAGCAGTTGCTCTTTTCAAAAATTTTTTTACGAAACTATGCTATGTTTACACATACAGTGCTTTCACAATGAAGCTTCAAAAATGCATATGTAGGTACACACAATCCAACGCATGTCAAAACGGGCAGCCAAAGCAGACCCATTCCCGTTGGTGGCCCCGTTCACGAGCATGACGCATGATCCAGCCGTTGCTTCGCTCAACAATATGTTTACAGAAAGAAGTAATACACGTGTCGCAACAAATTCTTAGAGCAGGACAACCGAAAAACTCACATACTGCATCAAATTCCATACTCGGTCTCCCTCGAAGTGTGCTCAAACGTTAAATGCATCGCAAATAATTCCACCAACTTCGCCCGGCTTACTCCGACTTACCCCAACTTATCCCAACTTACTCGAGCTTGCTCCTAGTACAGACAGCGTTCAGACGCTTAAATCACGGCAACTTCGCCCCTGTATAGAATAAGCGATCATCCCGAGTCAACTCCCCGGGGCATTTTGGATCGTTTGAAGTTTAAACTAAACTATGTACTTGGAAAAATAAATCCAAATTATTAGGACCACTATTTCTATATTGATTTAACAACACCAAAGATGAGAAAACAAGCATATTTTTATCAATTAACTAGACGATGCCCGCGACTTCGTCCGCGTGGATCAAGGTTTTTCAATTCCCACGGGAACTCTGCAATTTTCCGGGATAAAATGTAGCCTATGTTTTAATCCTGGGTATGAGCTATCTCCATTTCAAATTTCAGCCAAATCGGTTCATTCGTTGTGGCGTGAAGGAGTAACAAACATACACACACACACACAAACACAAATACAAACTTTCGGCTTTATAATATTAGTGTGAAGTGTGATAGTGTGACTAGCGGCCCGTCCCGGCTTCACACGGGTGGACATAAGATTAAATATAGCCTATGTTACTCAGGGCGAATGTAGCTTTCCAATGGTGAAAGAATTTTTGAAATCGGCGCAGTAGTTTTTGAGTTTATTCATTACAAACATACAAAAATACAAATATTCTTTCCTCTTTATAAAAGTAGTGTAGATGTAGATAGATAATGCAATTGATGAATTGACTTAATAATGTATTTGACTAAAAATGTATCTAACAATGTGATTGTAATCTTGGGAATAAATGGCTATTTATTTATTTATTTTAGCTGACTAGCTGAATCCCGCGGCTTCGCTCGCGTCGAATTAGGTTTTTAAATCCCGTCCTTCAATTACGCCGCAACAAAGCAACGGATCGGCGTGATTTTTTGCATGGGTATAGTTAAAAACCGGGAGAGTGACATAGGCTACTTTTTATAGCGGAAAATCAAAGAGCTCCCGCGGGATTTTAAAAACTAAATCCACGCTAGCGAAGCCGCGGGCATCAACTAGTAATAAAATATATCGATGTCTATCATGTAGACATTTTGTGGCGGCTGATTCTGTAACTCAGTGCCTATCAACGACGATAGGCATTTTTTATACATTGAAGGTCTGTAGAGAAATGTCATTTACTATTTCATAGTAAACCTTCAATGGATAAAAAATATATATGTCAGTGGCTTTCATTTTTTGATAGGCTGACTGAGTCACCAGTTACCGAATCAGAGGGCTGGTTTTACAACAAAATCCTAAAAATTCCAACCAACCAAACAACAAATTCCTAAAAAGCCGGCAACGCATTGGTGGTGCCTCTGGTGCTACAAATGTTCATGGGCGGCGGTAATCACTTAACATCAGGGCCCCAAGTCTGCTATTTTACATGTCATTGTCATTGAACCGCAATACAATTACAATTCAATTATAATTGGTCCAAAATTTCGTAGTCTACTAAATTCACAATGGTCGTTCGATTTCTTATAATTGAATTGTAATTCAATGATACCTCGGTATTGCCATTACCTTAAAAAGCGTTTGCCGAAATGAGTTTCAAAAAAACTACATATTAAAAACGTTTATTTAAGCTAGATTCAAAGCTAGATGTGTCAGTGGCAAACCATCGGAAAACAATTGTGACGCCATTGAATTAGTAGACTACCAAAATTGCTAAAAGTAGCAATTGGGATGTCATTGATAGACAATTGAACTACAATTGCAATAGCAGACTTGGGCCCCAGGTGACCCGCCTGCTCGTTTGCTCGCTAAAATATTTAAAAAAAAAAACTGTTGTTCTTCCTTGTGCAGCAATAAAAAAAGTGCAATACTAGGTAGGCATATTGCCTTTCAACGTTTCGTCTACGCGAGGGTACGGTGGTGAACACTCGTGGAAACGCGAAAAGCAATTAAAACACTGTAACAGTAGAAGCTTGTTAGTTGCCCGTGTTGTAACAACCTACAACCCCCCCCCCCCCCCTCCCACTTCCCCCTTCCACCGGGGAGACTTCCATATCAACTGAGTTCATTTAAAAATACCACTGTGCACGACGTAGCTACAATTATATTAAGGCCTTGACAGAGAAGGATAGCTTTATTCAATCAAGAAGAATCAAAATCAAAACTATTTTTTTTTAAATAGGCAAATTCATAGACTCTTATGACAAGTCAAGACTATCTATCACAGCGGTTGTAGAGTCTTAAATAGTTCGGAAAGTAAATTCTTCTGAAAACAGCCGGCAAGAAACTCAGCAGTTGCTCTTTTCAAAACAAAACCTAGCAACATTGTTGTTGTTGATAGTTACAAATTGTATGAAATTTTTTGACAAATTCAAATTCAAAATTATTTATTTCATGTAGGCCAACTTTGTAGCTCTTATAATACGTCATGATTCTACCACCGGTTCGGAATGCAGATTTGCTGAGAAGAGCCTGCAAGAAACTTAGCAGTTGCTCTTTTCATAACAAGATATTACACTATTAATGTATAGCTACATAACGTTATTAGTAATAACTTATTACACTATCTTGTGGATAGCTGGATGCTAAGCCGATTGATTCCATTTAACTTTGTCATTAAAAAATATACTAACTTTGTAATAACCATGACTTAACGAATGTGTCTTTACGTATTGTTAAAAGTGCAAGTAACAACGTTTCTAGGTAACGTATTTAAATTACAGATAGATTCAATAGAAACTGGAACCGACCATAGTTAACTGGTGTGATTTAAATATTAACTACCCAACTATTTAAACTGAAATGCCCCCACGAAATTCGCAGACAGTCCGCCATATTTAATACTAAAACTGACCGTGAGGACAGTGCTAGAAATAAGGTGCTAAAACTCAATTTGAAGGAGCATTTTTATAAAGTGGGTTGCGCTAGGAAATAGAGATAGCTTACGTCTAGGGTTGCCAGACGTCCCGTATTTCCCGGGACATCCCGTATTTTAGGCATAGTTTAAAATGTCCCGGCGGGACTGACTCTGTCCCGTATTTGAACCGTACGTCTTGTTGTGTTGTGAATTGTTTTTCATTATGGAATCGATCTACGAGTACGTATTCACACACGCAACGTTCGTAAAACGTACTCGTCTCGTTACTAACTTGCACTTGCAGCCCGCATCGACCAATGACAGTGTTAGTGTCAGAACGACAATGTTAAAACTGACTCGATCCTCGGAAAAATATAAAAAATAATAAAAAATGACACTAAATAATTTCGTTTTTTATTTGTGCCGGGTAAAAAACAGAAATCTCGTTTTTTTGCCCATTTAACCATTTGTCCCTTATAGGCTGAAAAAAAAATCTGGCAACCCTACTTACGTCACACGTAAGCATCCGCTTAGAAAAGATTTTTGAAAGTTCAATCCCTAATCTGGATAAAATAGGGGTTTGAAAAATCGAACTTAACGCGAGCGAAATCGCGAGCAGAAACTACCATACCATAAGTTACCGTAGTTCTACCATTTAAGTTACTTCCGTTTTTTACTCAACATGCTAAAAGTATATCAATTATTCCTGCATTTACAGACCAGAAGAAAGGAGCTTCTACAAAACAATAGTATCCCTCCACTTACTCGTATTGTAGCAATTGTGAATTAACTTTAAACAAGCCCTCTAGTTTCCTGTGAACATAGAATTCGTTGCTAGAACGCGAAAGCAATTAAAATACTGTAATAGTAAAAAGCTCGCCAGTTTGCTGTAATTGTAACTACCTACATACTGTGTTTATTCTAAATACCAAACAACGGGCACGACATCAGGATAATGAGGGTAGTTCTATAAATGTTGAATGAACAGACTATTAAGTACCTATAGTCTTATAGTTCTTTCAACACACGAGGGCGCATGGCTCATGGTTGTGTTTGTGTCGTATCTGTATACTTACCTATATAGACTTGCGTAAGTGTGCGTGCCTGTCAGGAGCCTAGGTGGGAGCGGTTAGGCGCGGGCAAGCTCTCGCTCACACTTATACAGATACGACACACACACAACCATGAGCATATGCCCTTGTGAATTGAAAGAACGATAAGGGATTTTATTTAGTGGTTATATACGTAAAGAGGTTCTACTTAGGGGATGTTTTAGGTATCTATACAAATAAATAAAATTGAAGTGTCTGTTTGTAATATCAAAAGAAAAGCTTTTTACTAACTGCATGCGAAAGTAAATACGGTACTTATAACAAGAAAACAGTTTTTAAAATTTTTGTCTGTCTGTCTGTCTGTTTGTTGCCGCTAATCTCGGGAACGGCTGGACCGATTTTAACGGGACTTTCACTGGTAGATTATGAATAGTTCCTTATTGTAGGTACCAAGTAAAGACTACATCATTAAATTACAGGACCCATCTCATCAATCCTGATGCTGCAGGGGTTCTGCCCACCTTAACTGTAGGGATTTAGGAACTGTGAATTGAAGACGCGGACGAAGTCGCGGGCGTCCGCTAGTAGGTAATAAGACTGCTGAAGTGTATGTTGTATGAGTATCGGTATGTAAGAGCCATTAATACCTACTGTATACAGTAATCAAAGTAAAACCCATTACAGGCGTATCGTTTAAACGCAGCCGTTACTGAATATTTGATGCAAATCGTTTGGTACACGCGTGCGCCCGGATATGACGTGAATCGTGACGCGCTGATATAATGTTGCTTATACATCTGCCAGAATACCGCTGGGGATAGTAGTAGTAGTAGTAGTAGCCTGTGTCACTATCCAGGTCCTCATCTATACACATGCAAAGAATCTTTTGATTCGTAGCGTGGGAGGCTTTGGTCGAGGCTACTTATCACCCTACCGTCAAAAACGCCGCCGCCAAGCGATTTAGCGTTCCGGCACGATGGCGTGTAGAAACCGATTAGGGGCATGGGTTGAATCTACACAACCATGCCCCTTCATCACTACCATCTTAGACTGCATCGTCACTTACCATCAGGTAAGATCGCAGTCAAGGTCTATCTTGTCATCGAATAAAAAAAAGCTCTATTGCAGTGTGATTGAAGGACAAACCAACAAACAAATACGCTTTCTAGTAGGGGTGTCTCCCAACTAGAAATATTTCGGCGTTTTTTGGTACGGAGCCCTTCGTATGCGAGTCTGACTAGCATTTGTGATTGTGATGATTATGTGTGTGAGAGGCCAAGTAGCAAAATGTTCTCTCTTTCTTTTTTCCATTTAAAAATACTTGTACCATCTTATAAAAGTGAATTTGGGCGTAGTTACAGGAGCATTTATTTCTATAACTAGCTTTTGCTTGCGGCTTCGCTCGCGGCTTAAGCTCGATTTTTCAAATGTCTATTTTACCCCCCTAAGGGGCTTAATTTTCAAAAATTCTTTCTTAGCGGATGCCTACGTCATAATAGCTATCTGTATGCCCGTTCAAAATTTCAGCCCGATCCGTCCAGCGGTTAGAGCTGTGCGTTGATAGATCAGTCAGTCAATCAGTCAGTCAGTCACTTTTGCCTTTTATATATTTAGACGATCTTATAATTGAACGAGCGAAGCGAAGTTCTCTGAGTCAACTAGGGCGCTTGCCTACTAGACAGAGAAGTGTGTTCGTCTAAATGTCTGTCAGAGCCCTATAACTTCTGAATTACTGAACGTAATTACTTCAAATTTAAATATAACTAGCGGACGCCCGCGACTTCGTCCGCGTTCTTAAATTGTTGAAATTTTTCCTGAATTTTCTTTGCTATAAACCTCACGGAGCCCGAGACCTTTCCAACGAATGCAAAACCGTGGAAATCGGTTCGTGCGTTCTGGAGTTACAAACTAATACAAAAGAAACGCGAGTTTCGGAACGCGACATTAAACTCCTCCAACTAGGGTGATTTCGCCGGTTGGCGACCGATTAGCGGGATATTCAACTTTACGTCAATATTTAAGTATGTTGCACCCATAGCACATGTATTAAAGTTATATGACGGGGTCCTAGATATTGTCAAGTTATATTTAAAAGTAAAAAAGTAAGAATTACAGTTGTGAAAACATTTTAAATTGAATAAATCTTAAAAACTATGTGAAATGCTAGTTGGCGACCACTTTTGCTAGTTGACGACTGCCACCTTATCTAGTTGGCGACCTCTCGATTTGCTAGGGAAAACTAAATTTGATTAATTAAAAATAAAAAATATGAACGTGTTAATGTTTAAAAAATAATTATTATTCATGCTTTATTATTCATACATTTAATAAATTATTAAAACACATTTTTTCATGAGATCAAAGGTACACTTTAATATTCAAGCTTAAGCTTAAATGAATCTTAGCAAGTATAATACATTTTCCTACACAAGTACAAAATTAAAAATATCACTTTAAATAACAATTACAAAAGTTTAGAATCAAATCATCAGATCATCAGATCTCGGGATGTTATACATTTTACATTTTTTTCTAATACCGTGTCCTCCTTCTCTTATATTTTTAAAGCACATTCCAGATCTCTTTGGAAATAAGCCGGTGTTATTTTCTAATACGGTTTGTGGAGGACATCTGTAATGAAAATTTTATATATTAAACACCTACATTATGCAAAAAACAGATAAGATTATAAGTAGTGATTGCAAATGGTCGTAAACCCACATATTAATTTGCTCATTTTTAGTTGGCGACCACTTGATACCCATACATTTTAAGATGTTTTATAATAATAATTTGGTGGTCGTAAACTAAAAGATACACGGATAAAAATAAACAAATTAAATTGAAAGTGATTAAATTCCGAATTAGATTTGTAGTCTATGAAAAATAAAAATAAATGTTTTTCTTTCTAAATGTCTATTGGCGGCCAGGTGGTCGCCAACTGAAGTTATTGGATAATTCCAATTTCAGTTAGCGACCATTCAATTTTTTTACCTGATTTTGTATATTACATGTAATAAATGTACAAATAACGTAAAACATATATATATCCACTTAATAGAACATTAAAAAATTGAATCAAATAAATACATTACGATCTACTTACCTCGAACGCTTCACTTACTCACTATTTTTTTCGTTGTTTTGGGAACGTGTACGCGCCGAAAGTATGAGCGGCGGATTTAACTAAGATTTGTTTGCTTTCGGGTAAACACAAAGCTGCCAACTATTGTAGGTAAAACTAATAGGTCTATCCCCCTCTTTACTTAAGTGAATTTCATTTGGAAAAGAAGAATAGAATTCTTATTATTTTCGTTTTAATGCCGTAGGACCTGTTAGTGGTCGGCAAACTGACCCCGGTCGCGTAACCCCCGAAATCACCCTATGTATTCTGTGCTCCAACGCACACACGCACATTGTTTTGATAGATATGATCTTTGACGTTAGGAACACACCTACATTGCTTAGACAACAGTGAGTGCTTGTAATTTAATATGAACTTTATACCATAGCAATAAAGCTCAAATTGACTACGTTTTAGTTTCAAATCATTTGTATGGGAAAAAGAAAAGGGCTATTTTTAGGGTTTTTCAAGCAATAATTCTAATTTTTCTCGCCGTAAAAACCATCCTTGAACTTCAACGAACATTTTAAAAAAAGATTTGGCCAAATTGGTCCAGGCGTTGTTGAGTTATGCGCTTACCAACACATTTTGCGATTCATTTTTATATTATAGATATGTAAACTGATGGCCTTCAGCCGAACATTGTATAAAAAAATATAAAAAGCTTTATTTCAGGGGGGCTCTCATAGAAGCGTATTTGAAGTAAAATCTTGTTTGTTGCTCTACATAGACTTGCGATATATCTTTTTAAAGACGACTTTGAACAGAGTACAAAAATATATTTTTTTTAATTTTTCCCTAAAAATTGACCAAATGGGGGGGTTTCAAAGTGGAGATTTTAATTTGAGCCATATGTCAAGAATTACTGAATATTAGAACGTGAAACTTGGTTGAAAATTCAGTTATATCCTGTACTTGAACAACAAATACTAAAATTAGATAAATGTTATAAAGAAACGAAATTATTTAATTTTAATGCGCCATCTATTAGCATTATTGTGAAGCTAATAGCTTCACTATAATGCTTCACTATAGATGTCGCTGTGTCAGTAAAACAGTTTTATGTCAACTATTATTTTTTTTATTGCGTCTAATGTTAAAAGTTAATTATTACAATATATAATTAAAACTTTTGGGAATTATGGGATATCGCGAGGTCTCAGTTCGGGGCGAACCACTAGTCTACTTATAGTCTACTTGTGCTCGTGAAATGCTATTATAAGTACAAGAGTGTAATGCAATGCTTTTATAGGAGCTTTATTAGTATTGTTAGGCTTATAGTCTTTTTTATGACTACTTTGCTAGTTGGGAGATGTTTATGTATATTGAGATTATTTTTCATTGAATAAGGGCCTTTATGTTAATCTCTCATGCTATACGTGGATAGTAAATTAGCGTTTGTTGTCCATACAGTCTATCAGCATTGTAGTACTTTTTAATTATAATTAAAATTGCTTGGCACTCATACTGAATAATGTATGCTGTCACTTTGCACTGACACACAAAATTAAAATTGTATGTATTTGTATAAATACTACTAGCTGATGCCCGCGATTTCGTCCGTGTCAATTTCTGTTATTATGATCGTGATTAAGAAGTTTTTAAAATAACATATTTTAAATATGGATAATTTTCCCCGTTTTTGCAACATTTTTCACTGATGCTTCGCTCCTATTGGTTGCAGCCTGATGTTATATAGCGTAAAGCCTTCCTCGATTAATGGACTATCCAAAACAAAAAGAATTTTTCAATTCGAATCAGTAGTTCCTGAGATTATCGCGATCAAACAAACAAACTCTTCAGCTTTATAACATTAGTATAGATTAGGGCGCCTACCACCAACGCTTAAAGTAGTACTAGTTCTATATAGCTTTGAGATGTCACATTTATAATACTAGCACGAAAAGGAAGGATATTTGTTACTCTAATCATGCCCCAACAACTGAACTGAATTGGCTGAAAGGAACAAAGATAGCTTACAGTCTGAAATAACACATAGGCTACTTTTTATCCCGGAAAACTAGAAATCGATTCGAATAAATCGATAGAAACCTTCGAACATTTAGATAGAAACCGATTAGGGGTGCGGGTTAAATTTACACTACCATATCCCTTCCAAGTTAGCCCGCTACCATCTTAGACTGAAATCTACAGACCGCTGTCTCACTCAGCTCAGGCTCAAGACATGTATAGTTGAAGACCGGGAGAGTGACATAGGCTACTTTTTATCCCGGACAATCAAATATATCCCGCGGTATTTTTAAAAACTAAATCAACTAGTAGAGACATTAATACATATACATAAACTGCTAAAAAGACGGGTAAAAAGCTGTTGCTAAAACCAGCTAAAACGAAATTAAAACGATACCAAGAGAAGGGCGAGTCGAGATAACATTTGCAGGGCGGCGCGAGCGAGCCTCTGCCAAACCATTTGCATAAACATGGCCGATAACTGTGCAAAGCGGCTACCATCAGTGTTCCAGCCGAGACTAGCTGAGCAGGCGCTGCAACTTGGCAGCCTCGCTTAAACATGCTAAGTGTTTCTCCATTTACTGGATTGTAGCACTGAAAATAGTAAGAATGGAGTTGCCGTGTCTGTAAATCACTAACTGACTACTTGCAACCGCAATTAGAAAAGCCGAAGACCGGACAGAGTGGAAGGCTATAGTTACTAACGCTACGAAGGCACTTTCATGTGGACACGACCTTCAGCAATGAAGTGTACGACCAAGAAGAAGAAGCGCTGAAAAGATTTTTTTTTTATTCGATGACAAGGTTGTCCTTGACTGCGATCTCACCTGATGGTAAGTGACGATGCACTCTAATGCTGAGATCTATAGAGCGTGCTCTAACTCAGCTCAGACTTAACTTAGAGTTAAAGCGAGACACAAGTATGCTCTGACATAAATCTGTCTCGTTTTAACTCTGTCTTGAGTCTGAGCTGAGTAAGAGTGCGGTCTATAGATTTCAGCCTTAGTAACAGGGTTCCGTTGGTATGCTTTGGCTACGGAGTTCTAAAAAAAATATAGCTATAGCCCCACAAAAAAAATCAATCTTGGATAGAATCAGGCGTTACTTTGCGGAAGTTCATGATTAGCAAGAAAAGGTTAGAGTTATTTTGCTATAATCCGCCAACAGAAAAAATTTGGCTTTTTTGCTTGGTTCGTAAGGTAAGTGATGCATAGCTTAAAACTGCATGTTTGACCATACAGATTTTTTCTGTTGGCGGTTTATAGCAAAATAACTCTAACCTTTTCTTGCTAAAAATCAATCTATAAACATCAAGTCTTAAGCATGCATAATGCTTGGAGGCGTTTTGATGAAGATAAATATTGGCGTAAACGTTCGCTTTAGAGATTCACGCTGACTAGCAAGTTTCACTTTGATGTCGGGAGCTGGAGAATGTATGCATTGGCTCTGTTATTTCGTTAAACATCTTTTGTTCAACCCTTGTTCAACCCTTATGATTGAGAACTTTTTAACCACTACGCAAAAATAGGGGTGTTATAAGTTTTACGTGTGTATCACCACCCACCAACGGGAATGGGTCTGCTTTCTGTCTACTCGTCTTAACATGCATTGGATTGTATTTATTTGTATTTGACTTAGGGAAATTCATCGTGGAAGCACTGTATACATAGAATATTTTCATTAAATATTGTAATTTTTTTTTATTTTTTTGAAAAGAGCAACCGACGAGTTTCTTGCATGTCGGGGGTATTTTAAATTTTCAATTAACAATTTTTTTAAATGCATATACTAGCGCTTGGCTGCGATCACACCTGATGGTAAGTGAACACGCAGCATAAGATAGAACGCGCTTGCCTAGAAAATGCCTATTCACTCTTGATTTGAAGGTACCCAAATTGTAATTTACTTACAGTTATATGAATTTAAATTTTGGAGATCGATTATAATTTTTGACGGAAATCCACCTATTCAAAAATCCTTATAAAGTAATTACAATTGTAGAGATCGATATTTTTATTAATTTTTTGGAGACAAGTCCAAACCAATGCGAAAACGTGTTTGTTTGTTGGTTTGTCCTCGTGGCAACAAAGCAACGGATCGACCTGATTTCTTACATAGTTGAGGACCTGGAGAGTAACATAGCCTACTTTTTATCCCAGAAAATCATCCCGCGGGGTGTTTAATATTCCTTCGAGACGAGAAGACATTTATTCGACAAATTCCTAAAAAGCCGGCAACGCATTTGGTGGTGCCTCGGATGCTACAAATGTTCATGGGCGGCGGTAATTACTTAACATAAGGTGACCCACCTGCTCGTTTACTCGCTAAAAATATAAAAAAAAAATATATATAATATTAGTAAGGATATTAGTAAGGATGTAATGAACGCGGGTGAAGTCGTGAGCATCAGATATTAAGAAATAATTATTGTACAAAAGGAGCTATAGGCGTCGTGGTGTCGAGACAATCGATGTACCCATACGTGGTTTAACTCCCTTCACCCTTCGACGAACATCAAAGCAAAACCGTCACAGGATGTTAGGGCTTTGTAAGGATTCAACTGAGTTAACATAACAAGGTTGTGTATAAATTAGTAGTTTTAGGCAAAGTTTGCAAAAGCAGTATACGATTAGCAGTACCTACCACGATCTACCTGGCGCAGCGGTGAGCGCTGTGGTCTTACAAATGGGAGGTCTCGGGTTCGATTCCCGGCGGGGGCTATTTGGGAATTTATAAGTTCTGAATTGTCTCTGGTCTAGTCTGGTGGGAGGCTTTGGCTTTTGGATTAAGCGTTCCGGCACGATGGCGTGTAAAAACGGATCAGGGGTATGGGCTACACTGCCAAACCCCTTCCAACTTAGACTACATCGTCACTTACCGTCAGGTGAGATCGCAGTCAAGGATAATCTTGTCATTGAATAGAAAAACCGACATAATATTCCTCAATAGCCCAAAGGTTAAGGTGTGGACTGAAAACTGAAAGGTCGACGGTTCAACCCCCACCCATTGCCTTATTGCAAAAGTAACACGATTACGCAGCGCACTTAATACTAATAGTGCGCTGCGTAACTGTAATTGCTCTGTAATACGTAGAAAGACCTAATAAGGCCAAACAAACTATACCATTATTGACATTTTCCTATCCATTTATGAAGGACTGCAACTTACTTAAAGTTAAATGCTTTTTTTTGTTCCAGGTAAGACTCTAAGCTTCCAAGAAATCAAAGGTACAAGTATCTACTAAAATTTAAAAAAAATCCAAAACATGTTGAACGCACACCGCTGCGAGTGCTAGAGGCGCAAACGACGCAAGTGACGCATGCGGCGTAAAAGAAACTGCCTAATTAACCTTAGTAGGATTTTTTTTTATTAGCCAAGCTGAATTTGACTTATATTCTCTTCTCCCCTCCAAATAAGCGAAAAACTTGTGCTAGGAGTGGGTACGACAATAGTGCAACGGGTGGGGTTCAAACTTGCGACCTTTCAGTTTCAGTCCGCACCTTTAACCGTTGGGCTATTGAGGCTATAAATTTATATTTTACACATCTCACCAACATTGATGATTTGAGCCACGAAACGCACACAACAAATGGACTGAAAGGTCCTTATTTTAAAGTTGAGCATTTGTAAATATTGGTTAAGTTATGTCGATATGTAAATGAACTTGAGTCTTGAAACAAAACAGTCATCCCTATATATCATCACCTAAACATCCCTATTATATTAACTAAAGTTTATAGGATTTCGACACTCGTAATCTATCGACGTAGAGGAGATGCGCTAACTCTTGCTACATCTACAGTTTTTGATACAGTCCACTCTTGTAGTTACTCTTTTTTATATTTCAAAGAAAAATACGCTGAATGCGGCTTTTGCTGAACTTCCGGCCGTTTCGTAAACAAAACAGCTTTTACAGCTTTTATATTGAATTTTCAAAACTTAGAACTAATTTTCTTCTACTTACTTATTAAAGTTGACTAATAATAATTACGGTGCGTGGTAAGTATAATATTATTTCTGCAATAGGACCGCTTTCCGCGGTGAAAGCCTCTTCTCGTGATGTGCGAACACCATAAAATAAAAAATTAAATAAATTTCAAAAACTGCCGTGTCAACATTTTATACTTTCGTGTATTTAATTATTCGCCAGTCCTCTACAAAAACTTCGAGTCACTTTTATTTCACTTGGAATTAAATAGGCTTCGCAAATAAAGCGAATTCACGACAGACGGACAGCTAATTTCCACTGGCTAGGTATTTTATTTAAACCTTTTTTACTGCACTCCGTAGATATACCAAAGCTGAGATATACTGAAATTAAAAAACTGCAGTTGCTTTGGTTTACAGGTTTTCGCATTAATACAATTCCATGTTTATTCAAATGCATGCCACATTGCCTGTAGTTGGGTATATATATACATTGCTTCTATACTGTAATGTAATTTTTTGTTATCTATATGTAATTATCTGTTGGCAAACAATAAAATTAAAATATTTCTTCCTCTATGTAATTCAATAAAACCAACATTAAAAACAGTTACATCTTATTAAACTCAAGAACTCAAACGTAATTTCAAATCAAGAGTGAATAGGCATCTTCTAGGCAAGCCCGTTACAATGTAGACCTCTGCATTGCTTCCCATCATTGACTGCCATCAAGCAGTAGCCTATCTCGTTATAAAAAAGGCATATCATAAGAAAAGAAGTACCCTTGCGTGGCTTTTACAAGTTACATTAAACGTTTCCACGGAACAGTGTATCTTTGCTTTCTAACCGACTTCTAAAAAAGCAAGAGGTTATCAATTCCTCGGAATCTTTTTTTTTTTCTTTTACTTTTTATGTATGTTCCCCGATTACTCAAAGATGCCTGGACCGATTTGGAAAATTCTTTTTTTGTTTAAAAAAGTGGTCCCATTGTCATCAGGTCAGGATTTGATGATATGATCCTGGAGAAATCGAGGGAACTCTTCAAATTTTTGGGCACAATTGTAGACTTCATAGTGGCGTTTGAAGTCGGTTTTGTAAAAAGATTTTTTACGTTTATCTTGTATTATAAATATCAATACTACACCCTTTTAAACAACTTGGCACAAGCACAAGTACTTGAATAACATGGTTACTGCAGGGCTTCGCAGGTCCTTGCCAAGTTAGTGACCGGGATTGAACGTGGAAATCTTATTTTCAAGAATTTCAAGTTTGTTTTAGCAATAAATCTGTGAGACGATGACAGGTACTTTTTCTGTTAACTTTGTAATTTTTAATTCCTTCGCAAAAGAGATGTTTACGCGATAAAGAACCCTTTTTGGCTCGCGGCCATTTTGTATTCGCAACCCTTTTGGTTGTAACAACGACCTCTGTGGCGCAGTGGTGAGCACATCATCCCAACCCGTCACCTGCCCACTACTGGGCAAGGTTTTACAATTTTATAGCGGGCCTAGCTGACGCTCGCGACTTCGTGCGAGTTGAATTAACAGTGCGGAGAATGCCAGAAAAAAATCCCCGCGATACAAGAAATAAGACATACTATGCGGCAACAGAAATGCACATTCTGCAAAAAATGCAAATGTCTACCTATTACGGATCATGAGATACAGCTCGCTGACAGACGAACGAACGGACACAGTCCCGTTACTAGCGTTGCCAGACGTCCCGTATTTCCCGGGACATCCCGTATTTTAGGCACAGTTTAAAATGTCCCGGCGGGACTGACTCCGTACTTCGTTTTTCATTATGAAATCGATCCAAGTATTCACACACGTAACGTTCGTAAAATAGCGAGTTGATGACCATTTTTAATTACGATTATAATTATATTGATTTTGACAGATATGTTAAAACGAATAAAAATATGTTAAAACTAACTCGACCCTCGGAAAAATGTTTAAAAAAAATTACACTAAAAATTTTTTTTAATTTGTTCCGGGTAAAAAACTGAAATCCCGTATTTTTTGCCCATTTAACCATTTGTCCCTTATAGGCTGAAAAAAAATTTGGCAACCCTACCCGTTACATACAGTCGAATTGAGAAACTCCTTCATTTGAAATCGGTTAAAAAACCACGTCGATCCGTAGCTCTGTTGCGGCGCGGTACAAAAAATGGTGGATAAACAAACAAACTTTTTTTCTTTTTAAAAAACAAAAAAAAAAAAAAAACAAACATACTTTCTTTTGTATTTAGAATACTAGTAAGGAAGTAAGGAAATAAGGATGTCACAACGGATTAAGTTGAAGTCCCCATAGTCTTCTCGATATAAAGACGCACAATTATAAAACACGACAGTGACATCTAACATGCCCCAGCATCCGATCCATACGATTTATCTAAACCGACCCAGATTAATTCCCCGGGGGTGTTAGAGGGGGGCTGCGCGGAGAGGGGGTAATCCCGGTTAGAAAATGTAAAGTCATCGCTAATCCGCTAATAAGACTGTACGACACTACTTTGTTTTCTCTCTCCGTGTGAGAGATTAGGCTGTTTGTCATGAGCTCTTAGGAGTTCATCATTTGGGATAATTCTGTTGTGCATAATCTCTAAACTAAATTGACAGATCTATCTCGTGCCATCTCTTTCATAATCATGACGACTTCTCTGGCGCAGTGGTGAGTGCTTTGGTTAAGTGGGAGATCTCGGGTTCGATTACCGGCGGAGCCGATTTGGAAATTTATGATTTCTGAATTGTCTCTGGTATTGTCTGGTGGGAGGCTTTGGCCGTGGCTAGTTACCAACCTACCGCCAAAGCGATTTAAAGGGGGGTCCCCATACAAGAAACGTTTTTTAAAACTTTTTTTTATTCGATGACAAGATAGCCCTTGACTGCGATATAACCTTATGGTAAGTGATGCAGTCTAAGATGGTAGTGGTCTAACTTGGAAGGGTAATAGGTATGGCAGTGTACATTCAACCCATACTCCTAGTCGGTTTCTACACGCCATCGTGGTGGAGCGCTAAATCGCTTGGCGGCATGTCTTTGACGGTAAGGTGGTAACTAGCCACGGCCAAAGCCTCCCACCAGACAAAACTTTATTCTTGCAGTGCTACATTCGTATCACAAGGCGAGATCTAGGGGAGACGCGTCTAAATTGTGAAAGGGACGGAAATAACGGATGGTGAAATGGGCCGGATGTGATATATTACACAAATATGATTTCTCCACTCTTGGTAGGGGGTGAAACCTCATGTAAACTGACTACCTACTTCTAAGATTTCCTTATTTTCCCCCACGCATTTAACGAGTTTTTAAATATTTTTACCCTTAAAGTGATTAAAGGAGAAAGGAGTGATTTATTTCCAGCCAAGCTATATAAATAACTAGCTGATACCCGCGACCTTACTGATATCCTTACTTCCTTAATACTATTATAAATGTGAAAGTGTTTGTTTGTTGGTTTTTCCTTCAATAACGCTGTAACAGTGCTACGGATCAACGTGATTTTTAGCATGGGTATAGTTGACGACCTAGAGAGTGACATAGGCTACTTTTTATCTCGGAAAATCAAAGAGTTCCCGCGGGATTTTAAAAACTAAATCCACGCAAACGAAGTCGCGAGAAAAACCTAGTCTTAAACGTGTAATTAGCTTCTGCCCGCGGCTTCGCTCGCGTTAAGTCTCATTTTTCAAACCCCAATTTTACCCCCTCAGGGGTTGAATTTGAAAAATTCTTTCTTAGCGGATGCCTACGTGATATAGCTATGCGTCTTAGCCCGATCCGTCCAGTGGTTTGAACTGTGCCTTGATAGGTCAGTCACCTTGTCCTTTTATTTAGATGTCAGATTTGGCCACTCCACAATATACCCGTATAAACGCAACGCTCACTCGCATCTGAAAGGAATGCCAAAAATGCAACCGTAACAAAATACCTATTTCAGTCGCACTAAGCCCGGCGACAGATAAACCCTGCAGCCCGCGCTAGCAGTCCCCACGTGTCGCCGCCGCTGACCGCAGCACTGCCGCTGACCTTTTGTTTTTTATCCTCTGTGCAACTCCATGCGATTATGGGAGCCTAGTACCTTTTGTACAGAATTTATTCGGAAAGTCAGCACTGCAGCATATTTACAGCATTCAAACACGTGCCACCAAGCAATTTAGCGTTCCGGTACAATTAGGTATTTTACTGTGGACGTGTGTGGATATTCATTAGTTACAATCGAAAATGTAACACGTAAGAATAACATTTGTAAAACATAAAATAAATCGGTCAAAAAACAAATAAGTTGTACGCTGTTTTACTGCGACTGTATCCGTCTCTTTCTAAAACGATATTTTGTATGAACAGTGTATGGAGCTACTGAGTTTGTGACGCCACAGGTCAGTAAAACTCTCTCTACTTTAAAGGATACTTTAAAGCTCTATAATATTTTCGAGACTAGTTAAGGTATTAAAAAAAACAAAAATGACATTGTGTACTGCCATACCCCTTCCAAGTTAGCCCGCTAGCGGCATCTTAGCAGGTAAAATCGAAGTCAAAGGCTATTTTGTTATCAAATAAAAAATGCACATACCTAGACCATACCCCGAATTGCCGAATTGTTTTTCGAGTAGGCATACTATGTAGTGAAACTTACATACATAGACTGCTAAAATCATAACCCTACCTCTTGGCTTCGTAGTCGTCGGGTAAAAATATAAAAAAAAATACACCAGAAAAAGAAAAGAAAAAGTTTAACTTTTCCCAATATACGCAACGAATACACGCAACCATTTTCGTTCTACATAGAATTTTGTCCACGCGAACTTTTGATTTAATTTAGCCCGTACATAGAGCGGTGAAAAAAATAGCAAACAGTGGCCAGTGGCCTGTTTCCTGTTCAGTGTATAGTCTGATTTTTAATTCGGTGGAATTCTGACAGATGTCATTTTACAAATAGAGCGAGTTATTTGTATGAAAAACAGTATTACCACCTGTAGTTCGATTTTACCCCAAACTATCTGTCAGGCATTTGTCATATATCTAAGTGCGGCCATTGATTTTTATTTGTATAAGTTTCAATTTATTATCTTTTTTGTGGGATTTTTTAAATCTCTGGTAACATTAAGATACGTCAGAATTCCACGGAATTAAAAATCAGACTATAGTCTGGCCACTGGCCGCGAGCAATCGCATCAAACATTAGATTGACACGAGTGTCAGTGAACCCGCGGCCTATCGATCTGAAACCGATATTTCGCTTCATATGGACGTGACAATGCCGGTCTTTACATTACGCGATTCTTTCAATTACCAATTATTTTAAGTTTAATTAATTTTAATTTAATTTCGGTCTGGTCTGGTGGTAGAATCGGTCGTGGCTAGTAAACGCTCTACCGTCAAAGACGTGCCATCAAGCTACTTATATAATAAGTATAGGTTTAGGCTACTGCTTGACTGTGATCTCACCTGATAGTGAGCGAAGATGCAGCTTAAAATGGTGCGCACTTGCCTAGAAGATACCTATTCAACATTGATTTAAAGATACCCGAGCCATAGTTAATTGGAAAGACGAAGCCGGAAGGAATTCCAAATTTTTGCGGTGCATATTAGGAACGAGGAAGCGAAGCGCTTAGTGCAAGATCTTGGAATTTCGACCACTTAGGGCCGTAAGATCAAAAGAAGTTTAAACTAAGGATTCCGTAATCTATAGTTCAAAATAATCGATGGTTTAATCTACTGTCCTAAGATCCAACCGAAAATGTAGATCGATTAGCTAAACTTCGATTAGTCTTTTTCACATGGTAACATTCTACAGTTTATTCAAAGATCGTTCACTCGTTCATGCAAAAATGTGTTATTTTATACTCTTTGAATGTATTTGACATTGACAGTTGACACACTTCAGCAAGATTGACAACAAATTTACAAGGAGAAATTGTTTGTTGTGTGTTCTTTGAATAAAATTAGATTTAACTGTGTATTTCGCCCGCTTCCGTAGATAAAATACTTTACTAAAAATGAGTGAAATTGGTAGTAAAAGAGTGCCGAACTTTGCAGCTTCTGAGACAGAATTATTGACCTCATTAGTTAAAAAATATGCAAATGTGTTAGAAAATAAAAAAACAAAATCAGAATCACTGTAGTTTTCCATTTTTAACAGAACAGCAAGTACTCAGTCAACGCAAATAACAAATCTTGTGGAATGTGGTCTTTCTTTGTTGCTAACATTTTGAAAGCTTCATGTGCGTGCCACATGTGTGCCAAAACAAAAACAGTTTAATCCATTGAGAAGAGTTTAAACGCCGCATTGGGTTGGTTTAAACTAATCGACAGTTTAAACTGCCCATAATCGATCAACTGCACTTGATCTTACGAAATAATCGACGACAGTAGATTAAACTGTTTCGCGTGGTTTAAACTACAAATGATCTTACGGCCCTTAGCGGTGCAGATTTAATCGAAGTCTTGCGGTTCGGTGGTAGAAAGGTGATAGTGGAACCAAATTGAATATTCTTCAGCACTCTCTCCGAAGTATCTCTCTCTCTCTCTCCGAAATTAGCCAAAGTTATAACAACGTTACTACGTCAATGGGTAGTAAAACAAGCAATCCGCTTATCGTATCGTATAGATATCGTATCGCATAGATATCGTATCGTTCTCGTCTAATATAAACTCAAAGCCCGGCTGAGCGTTGTTCATCGCGTTACGCGAGCCCGGAATTTAAATCCACTCTAAATTTTGGATATTTACTACCGTCCAACTGCATACGAGTTTTTTATGCGGCACGGAAATTGGAATATTATTCATATTTACACTGAAAGAGCTACTTTTCCGTTGTTACCGACCGGGCCTTGTATAGGCTGGGAGATGGTGAAAGATTTGGTAAGATGGTTTATCATCGAATCGATTAGAGTCGGTTTAGAGAGTGGCTGTACATGCTGAGGCTAGAGATGCGAAGTTTTAGAAGACGTGAGCTACGGTTTTCCGAGTCGAGGAATATTGTAGTAAGTTATAGGATTTATGTTACATAATGCGAAATAAATATTTTACTGTTGACTGTAAGCGACTCAAAAAATGCAATTTTCAACATAAAATTTTTTTGGACAATTGTGTAAAAGTTAAATAGAGCATTCTTGATGATTGCTTACAACTTTGCAAATAATTTGATTTGAGTTAATTAAAAACTCATTATCGTAATGTCGACATATCATATATCATCATTATCATTCTCAACGAATTTTTTAATGACTGTACAAAATATTTTTGAAATTAAAACTGAATAACCATAGATAAAATCAAGTAATGCAATCACTAACATTCCTATGCACATAAAATATACGCGCAGAACAGCTTGTCGCTATAAGTCACTCTATAATATAAATTAGTAGTTCAGGAAATTTTTTGCAATTAAATAGTAGATTTAATAGAGTCCCAGTTTCAATAACTTAATACAATTCTCTCTCTATCTCTTAGACTATTGTCCTCAATCTGATTGAATATGCCGGAGGTGTTTTGTGAAAAAAAAGCGAATTCGCCATTTTTAGGACAATGTGTTTCGGCAATTTCCTGTTATTCCGATCATTTGTGTATTCCTTTGTTTGTTTTTTTTTTTTCAATATTTATATTTTACTAAAAAACAAGCACTTTTCAGAAATCGCTATTTTCTGTTTTTTTTTTACCATTATGTTTTACGAGATACAGTGTATTTCATTTTGAAGTTTCTGAGTATTTTCAAGACATAATTGAAATAATTAAATGCCATTATAATTATGTAAACATGTGCAAGGAACTCATTTATCGCTGTTACGATAAAACACTGTATCTAAAGATACAGTGTGTACGGCAGCCCGGCTTTGCACTGATGAAAACTAATTAATGAAGAATGATGATGATGATGATGAAGAATGAAGAAATTGAGAAGTACTTCTTGCGATTGATGCAAAAAAAGCAACAAAATTTCCTAGTTTTTCGGTTTTTCTTTTGCACAAGTCTTGCTCTGACTATGAACCATAGAAAAATAGTCACATCGGTCGAGTCGTTTTCAAGTTATGTTTTCTCGCACCATTTAAGCAAGTGATATTAAAAAAAATGAGGTACACACATAACTCCGAAAAGTCCCAGACGTGCCAGGGCACGAACCTGCGACCCTCTAATATATGACCGCGATCCTAACCACTGGGCTATCACGGCTCTTTCAATTTTTGATGTGTACCTATTTAAAAATGTATTCGGTAAATTAAGCAAGAATCGAGGCTTGTAACGAACTTAAATGCAAGCGATAGTAAATCCACTTAATCCGACGAGTCACGCAGCACAAAGTTATTGACCCACTATGAGATGAAGCCTTCGTATTTTCGTAAGGTTGTATTACAACATCTCTTTGTTTACTATTTTATACACTACTAGCTTTTTCCCACGGCTTCGCTCACGTTAAGTTCGATTTTTCAAACCCCTATTTCTTCCCAAAAATCCTTTCTTAGCGGATGCCTACGTTATAATAGCTTTCTGTATGCCGAATTTCAGCCTGATCCCTTCAGTGGTTTGAGCTGTGCGTTGATAGATCATTCAGTCAGTCTTTCAGTCTGTCAGTCAGTCAGTCACCTTTTCCTTTTACATACTTTACATACTTATATATAAGGTAAGACTAACTTATACTCGCGGCTTCGCTCCCGCCATCTTTTAAAAGTAATCCGAAGTGGTGGCTTCTATATAAAATCAGCAATTACGAATTGTTCGATTTTTATCCATTCTTTTGGGATTTTCCATATTTTAATTTTTGTTTTTATATCATCCCTGTATTAAGGCGAATATAACATAAAAAAATCAAATCGGTCGAGGCGTTTTTGTTAGGGGAACTTTTTGATTTCCCTGGTTAAAAGTAGCCTATGTCACTCTCCAGGTCAACCTTTATATCCTCAGGAGCTGATCTATACATCAGAAACTGATGATGGGATCCTGGAGAAATCGATCTGAGGGAACTCTTGAAATTTTATACGCACAATTGATATACTTTGTAGTGGCCACAGTAGTGGCTTTTGAAGTCGGTTTTGTAAAAAGAATTTTTACGTTTATTATTGCAAGTCATTGCACTAAAACAACCGGCTAGGGTTGCCGCGGAATTATTTCACCGCGAAATAGAAATTGTGACGTTTCTAAGATGCTCTGCGGTTATTAATGGTGCAAGAATGACGTCATTTTTCGTAAATGTTATGTGTATTTCTCCCGCGTCACACTTCAGGATATAGGACAATGTTATGATTAATTTTAGGATATTATGTATGGGAAATTTATTAATTTTTATTTGCTTCAAATAAATGTAGAGTATAAACATGCACGTAATCGTTACTAATATTATAAAATATGCGAATGTTTGTTTGTTGATTTGTCCTTCAATCACGCCGCTATAAAGCAACGGATCGACACGATTTTTTGCATCGGTATAGTTGAGGAACAGGGGCTGTGACAGTGAAAGTGACATAGGCTGCTTTTTATCCCGGAAAAATCAAAGTGTTCCCGCGGGATTTTAAAAACTAAATCCACGCGGATGAAGTCGCGGGCATCAGCTAGTAGTCTATATATCTAAATTAAAAGCAAAAAATCAGCCTTATGCTCGATGAAAATTGTTATTAAAAGTCACTTGTCGACGTCATTATAAATCTTTATCGTCGACCTAACGATACACTTATGGTAGAGATATTAGGTATCGTAGGAAATTACATATATTTATTTTTCAACCCTGCTACCGTCTCTCAACTTCTGAGTGACTCTCAAAAAGCGTTCATAAAAAAATAATAGGAAAGCCTTTCTCGCGTTCTGCCGCGTCATCGTTCCCACGATCGGTCAAATTATACGCACGGTAAGCCACAGGTTAGAATAAAAGAAATAGGGTTGTACCGCCAAAATTACGTGTTTTTTTGGCAGAAACAGTCACTACATAGAATAGAATAGAATAGAAATATCTTCTATTCAATTAAACTTTTACAAGTACTTTTGAATCGTTGATGAATCTACCACTGGTTCGGAATGCTCTTCCTGCCGAGAAGAGCCAGCAATAAACTCGGCGGTTGCTCTTTTCAAAAAAAAAAAAAATTTTACAATAGGTAACAAAACTATACTATGTATACAGTGTATAGAAACTACTTACTTAACTTAATTGCTAACTTATTAATAGACAAAACTGCTGAAAAAGTTATAAAATCCTATTTCCTATTTCCTGTGAATATTATAAATGCGAAAGTTTGTATGTTTGTTACTCAATCACGTCACTGAACCGATTCGGCTGAAATTTGACACAGAGATAGATTAGAGTCTGGAATAGGACATAGGCTTTTTGTCCTGGGAAATAAGAGAGTTCCCGCGGGAATAAAAAACCTCAATCCACGCGAACGAAGTCGCGGGTATCATCATATTATAGTCTAGTAATTTATAAAAGTTTAAGAGCACTGAGCAGAATAGTAACTAGATAGTAAATAAAGTATACAGGTAGCAGTTGTTAAACAGACAAATAATTTCAATTGTTCCGATCAAAAAAGTTCTTTATAAAGTGGTTTTTAACGAGATTTTGGAAAGAGCCGTCGATGACTTGTGATGTGTAAATTAGGAGTAGGTATATTAGGGGAATTTCTTTGAAAAAACTGAAAAAAGAAGAAGAACTCTAACACACTTTTTGACGACCTCCCTGGCGCAGTGGTGAGCGCTGTGGTCTTATAACTGGGAGGTCTCGGGTTCGATTCCCGGCGGGGGCAGTTTAGGAATTTATAATTACTAAATTGTCTCCGGTCTGGTCTGGTGGGAGGCTTTGGCCGTGGCTAGTTACCACCCTACCGTCAAAGACGTGCCGCCAAGCGATTTAGCGTTTCGGCACGATGGCGTGTAGAAACCGATAAGGGGTATGGGTTGAATTTACAATGCTATACTCCTTCCAAGTTAGCCCGCTACCATCTTAGACTGCATCGTCACTTACCATCAGGTGAGATTGCAGTCAAGGGCTATCTTGTCATCGAATAAAAAAAAAAAAAAAAACACTGTATAAATAACAGTTAATTTGAATAAAACTTTTCTTCCTGTTCCATTATTTCTACACTTTGATGCCTACACGTTTGACGCCAAAATTATTCAATTAACAAACTTGGGCCTTCAATTCAAATGTATAAGTCCAAGAAACTCCCGCCATTTTGGGCTTATTGTTTAATAATAGGGCCACCCATTTTGAGCAAATAATTCCTACCTCTAAGTTTCCTCCCCTTTATAATTATACAGTATACTACATCACGAGCAATTACGTTGTGATAATAAGAGACCTAACTTGGGCATGGTTTGGCTTTGTTTTAAACTAGGTAGGTAGGTATATCTCGAAATTATTCCTGGGTCAGATTCATAAGTGGAACATTTCCAAAATCAGGTGTTTGAGTTAAGTATGCAAAATGGATGGAAATTAAATAATCTTTCCCAATCACTAACGGTACAAGTCAAATTTTGGTTCTAATTGATAGGAAACCACAGGAAACCACATAATTTTATTATCAATGCTCTGTATCTGTTTAAACAGACGGAATTTTCTCGCCTAGACGTTTGGCAAGGAGCTAGTTTACATCCTGAGAACGGACATAGGATACTTTTTATCCCGGAAAATCAAAAAGTTGTCGGCTGAAGACACAGGTAGGCAATATAGAACCGCCCATATTACAAGTTATCAAGAATAGATGTTTATTAACGTCCCCATCCAAACATTTATGAAATTCCAACAAAAAAAAATTTTATCGTCCCTCTTCGGAACTCGTTCATCGAAGTGGATATTTAAAATTACTATTGAGACCTTTTTTAGGGTTCCGAAAAAAACTTCGGAACCCTTATAGGATCACTTCGTTGTCCGTCTGTCTGTCAGTGTGTCACCACCGTTTTTCTCGAAAACGGCTTATGATCCGAAGTCGAAATTTATACTGAATATAAAGTTCAATGGTCTCGTAGTGTTTTAAGAATATCAAGCTTATAGCTTAACTCAGTGAAAAGTTACAGCTTTAAAACCACGGCTTTCTCATTATTAAAACAAATTAAGGGACATCTTCCAAAAATCGTTTTTTTCCATACCTAATCCTTAGTTTCATAGTAAGTGCCGTTATATTTTACAAACACCAGCTTTAAAGTCTTACAAATGACGAACATATTGATATCTCTAAACATAGTAAGAGTAACTTAAACAGCTAAAAACCAAATAAAAACCTACCACTTACTATGACTTTTAAAGTACTGTAACTGGAGTAAAGTATCTGAAGCTAAAACACACTATCAGATGCATCGACTGAGAGCCGCGACAGATAAGGTTTCACAGTCGTTTGAGATCAGCAGGCCCAGATTTCTATCGGACGTCCGAAGACTCAAGAATGGCCCAAGGTTACGTCCGCGACTACGTCCGATTGTGTGCACAATTCAATGTACATTCACTATCCAGCCGCGGTTGACGCGTCGGATCGTTTGTTCTAAGCCTAACTTTTTAATGCGTCACATCACAGAACTGTCACAACTTTTGTAGACTGACCTCTATAATTACTCTATGATTTGTAGAATAGACCAGGTATGTAATAGAATCTGCAATGGCATATACATTAAGAAAAATATTTTTTATCTATTACCTATCTCTTTAATTAATTTATGCCGTCATATTTTGTATTCACATCACACTATATCACATATCACACTAATTCATATTATAAAGCCGAATGTTTGTATATGTATGTGTGTGTGTATGTTTATTACTCTTATTACTCCTTCACGCCACAACGAATTAACCGATTTGGCTGAAATTTGGAATGGAGATAGCTAATACCCAGGATTAAAACATAGGCAACATTTTATCCCTAAAAATTACAGAGTTCCCATGGGAATTGAAAAATCTTGATCCACGCAGCCGAAGTCGCGGGCATCGTCTAGTACCTAATAAATTTACCTTCATTTTTTTGTAGAATAGGTAGATATGTAATAGAATCTGCTATGGCATTTACAATCCAGTGTTAATCATAGATTAAAAATAGAGGTCAACGCAGTCTTACAACCCAGTTGTCAAAAACTGTCATGTCTTATTAAATAATGTTTGAATTGAATTGTTAAAATATTTCGAATGTTCATATAACGATAGGAATTAGGAAATGAGTTTTTGAAAGATGTAACAGTGTTAATGAGAGAAGGATACGTCTATATTTAAAGATGCGAAGAGGTGGTTAGCTAAGGGAAACATCAAGAGTGAAGTGGAATCTTTGGTGGAACATGTCGGAAAGCCATTAATTAAGCAGGAGGTTGACCAGTGCATAGATAACTACCATCCAGTCCAAGTTAAAGCGGCACCTCAGCAGCTCAAGAGCTTGTTAAAAGATGAAGTGTCCATAGCACAGCGGCCGAAATTATTGAAGCAAGGCAATACATTCGTTAAAAAGAAAGATAGCATCGGAGCAAGTAAGGAGATAAAAGAACAGTCGAAGTACAAGAATAGATAGATAGATAGATAGATAAAAACTTTATTGCACACAAGAAAGAAACAAAAATAAATAAAACTTAAAACTACGCATGCAAAGGCGGCCTTATTGCTACAAAGCAATCTCTACCAGGCAACCATTGGTGATAGGAGTGAAATGATGTGTGAGGGTAGTATGGTGCAACATTATCTAAGCAATATACATATTTACACTACATAACAAATAACATAACAAATACTATAATATCTATTTGAACAAATAAAATAAAATAATACATACATACCTATATATATATATACATATATATCTATACGAAATAGCGATAAATATATAGTTTAATTACCATGGCATCTGGATATTAATACCTGTTTCAGGCGATTTTTAAAAATATTTAAGGATGGTGAGCTTCGGACGTTATTCGGCAGGGAGTTCCACAACTCCACAGCATATGCTGAGAATGACTTGCCATAAAAATTAGTATTTCTATGAGGAACTTTGAGCTTGTTGTCTAGGCATGAGCGAAGTAGCATGGGACGATCGATGGAAGCAAGAAAGGTGAAACGTTCTTTGAGATAACCAGGAGTATGCGGACTATAGAGGATAGAGAAAAGAGAGAATAATTACTCAGTGGATGGAGATGTACTCTGCAAGTATCCAGGACAATCGTTGGTCATACCCAAGCAATTGGAAAAAGAAATAAACCATAGCAATGGACATTTTTTAAAGAAGAAGAAGAATTGGAAATATGTATAAGACGCATGGCTCAGCTGACCATATTATGAAAAAAAACCAGAGTCAAATAGTCGATAGAGATAGTAATAGTAGGTAAATAGTACTGTAAAGTAATAATGAAGGTGACTGTGTTGAATGAATGTTTGTGTATTAATATAGTTACGTAGATGTATGTAGTTAGCTTTGTCAACAGCACCGCCAAGTATATTGTATATATACTAGGTTATGTGTTACACTGATAATATGTTTGTACATGATTTTGTTATTACCAACTTAAGAACACACAGTGAACTCAAAGTGAACTTATAGTGAACTTGTTAGAATAAACTAAGGACAGTTATTGGACTGTAAATTAGATAATATAGAAATTAATAATAAGTTTAAGTTTAAGTAATATTACTTATTAGCCCACAGGCTAGATGGTAGTATAAAATAAAGCCACCGTTACATGGTGCTTTATGGTAGGAAAAAAAAAACCAACTTAAGTATACCTATGGTTTTTTAAATTCGAGATCATTCAAATTTTATTTTATTTTGTAAAAGAAATATTAATTATAATAATTTGTGACCATGTATACTTACTAGTGTTTAGATTCCTTATACATAAGATGTCATTCTATATTGGTTAACTTAAGATGTATTACTGTTAAGTATGTATGAAAACTGTATTATTTAACTTAAGGTGTGTTAGTGTTGAGAAGGTATGAAGTATGCGCGGAAGTATGAATATGGTAAAGATGTATGAACGGAGAAGGTATGTCTGGGGACAGACATAGTTGCAGGATGACCGAATGTGGGAAACGGAATGTAAGTGTATGACAGGGATGGATGTATGCGATAGAGAGAGTGGGAAGATATGGAGATAAAAAAGATTGGCAAGATGGCATACGGAGTTAAGACATGCTAAGGAGTGCTAAAAGTAGTTTAAATAAAAGAAGTTAATATATATTTAGTGTTTTTACTTTGAGCTATTCCCACATTTATTAGAACATATGATATTATTACTTGCTTGTTCAGACATGAAAAGGGTCACAAAGAAAATTCTGTCAAACATAGAGAATCTTTTGATTGACTATCTCGAATGCTTTAAAGACAGCTTAGACTTAGTTTTACAAGTTATACATTGCATTATGGAAGTAACTCAAAGAGACAAATAATGGGATGAAACATGGAGATTGGGAACTGTGAGAAAACTACACAACCCCATTGAGTTTGGGCTTGTTTGATTCATCTTGACAAGTACTCTAGTCCTAGATGATATGCAGGGTCTGATGATGAGACCGGAAGGCGTCTATAGGAACTTCAATAACACTGCGCACTTAAGCTGTCATCTAGTAGGTACCTAATTAATACAATGGTCAAGAGTTTCGGAACCCTCAGTGCGCGAGTATGACTCGCACTTGACCGGTTATTTTGTATAACGACAACGTTTTTCTTCACTTTGTTTGGCCCCTTTGAAGTAATATTTTGTCGTTCAATTATTACTATTTTCGTCACTTTTGAAAAATTCTTTGGATATTAAAGAACATCTCCCTTCACAGTCTATACCTACGGGTAAGCTATGATATTCTTCTAGGGATGAGTTATATACTCACAAAACAAGCAAAAAAGTTGTTCCGAACGACACAGAGTATAAAAGAGTACTTCATTGCTAACGACAAATATCTGCCGTTGCGCGCTTCATTTACCGCACGCTTGTAACATATCCACCTCTTTTATACATATACTATATCATAGCGTGTAAGTATAAATATTTTTAATAGGTAGATATATAGAGCAGCGTGCAATCATACCTGCTGTAGATTGTCTCCGATATCCTTTAGAAATTCCACTTCTCCAGCTTCTGAGTAGGGCACAGATGTCGCCCGATTTTAATTAGCCTCGTTTTATCTTCAGTATTAACTTTGTTAATTATGCTTTTGGTACACCCCCACGTCCCCTTGGCTTAATAAATATATTTATATACTAACTAGAGACTTTCTAATTAAAAAACTTTGATCAAGCCATGTGGTTCCGGTAGTTTAGCACCCTTAAATCAAAATACCTGTGACTATATACGTATTATTCGCTTTTCAACCCTTGAGGTTAATTTTGAAAATCCTTTCTTAGCGGATGCCTAGTCATAATAGCTATCTGTATGCCAAGTTTTAATCTCATCGGTCCAGTGGTTTGAGCTTTGCGTTGAAATATCTATCAATTTGTAATTTTGGAATATCTGTCAATTGGTAATTTTGAAATATCTGTCAATTGGTAATTTTGCATAGGAATCACCACCTCGCATTACTTGGCGGGAGCGAGGCCGCGGGTAAATGCTTAGTATATACAATAAGAACTTCTTTGTGGAAACACTGTGTGCATAGCATAGTTTTGTTAACCATTGTAAAATTTTTTGAAAAGAGCAACTGCTGAGTTTCTTGCCGGCTCTTCTCAGCAGAATCTGCATTCCGAACCGGTGGTAGATTTATGACGTGTCATAAGAGCTACAAGTTAGCCTACTTGAAATAAATAAATTCAAATTCAAAATTTATTTATTTCATGTAGGCTACCTTGTAGCACTTATAACACGTCATAAATCTACCACCGGTTCGGAATGCAGATTCTGCTGAGAAGAACCGGCAAGAAACTCAGCAGATGCTTTTTTCAAAAAATAAAATAAACTAATTTAAATAAATAATAAATTTTGATTTTGATTTAATTAGGTACAGTCTTTACGAAATTAGTGCCCTATATGCACCGCTAGCAGAAACCCGCGACTTTGTCCGCGAGGTTTTTTAATTCCCGCGGGAACTCTCTTATTTCCCGGGATAAAAAGTATAAGCCTATGTGTTATTCCAGACTAATCTATCTCTGCCGAATTGCAGACAAATCGGTTCAGTCGTTGTAGCGTGATTGAGTAACAAACATCCATACACCCAAACTTTCGCATTTATACGTAGGTATAATATTAAGTAGGATATGTGGTTCTAAAATTAGTATCGAACATAGATCTTAAAATGTACCTATAGATATTGCTGAGCTATGAACTCGTTCTGTTTGACATACACATATGTATAGCACAAGCACGCACAACAGTAGATATCCCCAAAAAAGAAAAGAACAAAACTCCGAAAGACAAATAACCACATAATCCTTTGTTAAATCTTGGTAAACAACTTATTGGGTACAAGTTTGCGCGGCGCGCGGCCAACTCCCGGCGGGAAAGATAAATGTGCGGACTCGGTCAGCGGGATACGCAGTTTTGTACCAAAATTCCAATTCTTTATAATAGGTATGATGACCAATTTTGAACGGACTTTGCTTCTTCGTTCCTGATACGCACCGCTAGGATTTGGAATGCCCTTCCGGTTTCCGTTTTTCCCTCTAACTATAATTTGGGTACCTTCAAATCAAGAGTGAATAGGCATCTTCAAGGCAAGCGCGTTCCATCTTAGGCCGCATCTTCACTTATCATCAGGTGTGATCGCAGTCAAGCGCTTGCTATATATTTAAAAAAAAAAAAAAAAAATAGTACTTGACTCCTCGAGTCCTTACATAATGCCCATAAAAATCTTATTCTAAACTAGCTTTTGCCACTGCGACTTCGTCCGCGTGGAATTAGGTATTGGGGTGGAATTTTCAAAAACTGTGACACACATAGTTCCTTATTTTTAACTGAAAGCTCTAATACCAACTTTAATGGAAACAGCTTGAAAAATGACGGAGTTTCATATAAACTTCCATCCCCTACTTAAAACCCTTAGGGGTGGAATTTCCAATAATCCTTTCTTAGTGTGCGCCTACGTCATAAAAGGTACCAACTGTAAAAATTTCAAGTTTCTCACTTCAGTAGTTTAGGCTGTGCGTTGATATCTCAGTCAGTCAGGACTTTGAATTTTATATATATATCTATATATATAAAACCTTTAACTTTACCTTTTATATATTATCTAATATATAAAAGGTAAAGGTGACTGACTGACTGATCTATCAACGCATAGCGCAAACCACTGGACGGATCGTGTAAACTTCTAATTTCATGCATGAAATTAATGCATACATCATGAAATTAGAAGTTTACATGTGAAATTGTTTATGAAATTAATGTCTTGAAACTAATTTCATGCCACTAATTTCGCAGTGTAAATTCGGCTTTATATGTTTAATTGTTTATAATACGTAAAACCTATATCTACAGCTATTCAGAATAAATGGTGGAAATCTACCGTGCTAATATAAAAAAGGAGCAAAATGCCTATCCATTGCCTATCCACAGAGAAAAAGTTCTTTCATCGTTTTCTCACGCAGCTTTATTATGATTCCCAAGCGCATAACTTCTTACTATGTACTAATTGTTGTTCTAATTTCTTTTAAACGTTATTTTTGTTAAGCACTTAAAATAAATCATTTCGATAACCCTAACGCCAAATACCTCTTCCCTAGGTACGGTTGATCACACACCATTGCTTAAATATGTAGTATTGCAACAAACTATTCTAGCACTTCACACAATGCAATACGAACTATTTTTACATGTATTATTTCTTTTAACTTTCATGATATGGTTCTTCAAAGAAGGGAATATGTTTAAAATTAATTTAAACTATTCTCGCACTTGCTGGTATTGTAATACAGGCTATTGTCCCGTGCAGTATTAAAAAGCTTGTTACAACAGTTGGTACTTGGTAGTATGTTACTTTGACTTTGAGATATACGGGAAGTGGCCGGGAGCTTGTTAAGGTCCTTAAATGACTCATTTGTACCAAGTGACAAATACCTAGTGGAGTTTTTTTACCAGACTTGTTTTCTCTTGTTGGTGACAGATTAGAGCTAGACTATCAGTGGAGCTAGTAGGTATGAGTTTTTTTCTAATTAAAGTTTACTCGCCAGTACCAGAACTATATATTTTTAAGACAAATTATAAATTGCTACATAACCTCTAAGTGTAACTTGGCAGGTTAAAGATATTAAAGATATCGTTAAAGTTAAAGGCCAACAAAAAACAAAGTGGGTTGCGAAAATCAGTTTTTTTTAAGACAGAGCCATTCTGAATTCGACAACTATTCCCCTCTCTCCTCCAAATAAACGTAAAGCTTGTGTTAGGAGTGGGTACGACAATAGCGTAACGGATGGGTATTGAACCGTCGACTTTTCAGATTCAACCCGTACCTATTTTTCACCATTGAGCTATTGAGGTTTCTATAACAGTATCCGTACTTCTATGGTTAAGTACATGCAAGGGTGAAAGGTATCAAGTTAAAGAATTTAGTGGAACTTTACTCCGTTTTCTTACTGGAAATTCAAATTCAAAATTAATTTATTTCATGTAGGCTAACTTGTAGCTCTTATGACACGTCATAAATCTACCACCGGTTCGGAATGCAGATTCTGCTGAGAAGAGTCGGTAAGAAACTCTTCAGTTGCTCTTTTCAAAAAAAAATTTTTTTTTTACAAAGCTATGCTATGTATACAGTTTTCAAACTCTTCAACCTCTGCATGGCCGAACTATTCCAGTCAGTTGCTGGACACATAGGCATCTAGCTGATTGATTGGCTCAAAGTTGGCAACACGCTATCCTACCCATAAAAGAGCAGATATTAATATTACTGTTTCTGTTACCTTGTTTAGAATTCAGGGCATCAGGCCTTTAGTGAAAACATCGTTGTGGCGGATCCTTCTTGCTAGGCGTGTTCTTAAGTAAAAGTCACGATTCGTGTGATTAATGGAATATCTTCCGATGGTGTTTCATTTATTCTTCCTTCCCAGTATATCCCTTTTCCTGGTAATTGTACCGGTACTGGTGGTAAGGCTTTGATACGGTAATCGGCGGCAGGTGAGCGCTGGAGATATCGTAAGTATTATTGCTTATGTATCCCATATCGTGAAGAAACCTTCATGCCTAAGAGCTCTTCATAATGTTCTCAAAGGTGAAGTCTGCCAACGCACTTAGCTAGCTTAGTAAACTATGGCCTGAAACCTTCTAATTAGACCCAATAGTCAGCAGGGTTGAGATGAACTGTACTGAAGCCTTTACCATTTTAAAAACCAATAGCTCACAGCATACGTCAATATTACTGTTTCTATTATCTTGTTTAGAATTTAGGGCATCAAGTCTTTAGTCAAAACATTGTGAGGAATTTCCTCTCTCTCAGCTCTCCGGCACTAAGGTTTCCTCAGAGGAAACCTTCGTGCCTGAGAGCTCTTCATAATATTCTCAAAAGTGAAGTCTGCCAACGCATTTGGCTAGCTTAGTAAACTATTGCCTGAACCCGTCTAATTAGACCCTATAGTCGGTCGTTGAGATGAACTGAACTGAAGCCTTTACAATTTTAAATACCAAGAGCTCGCAGCATACGTCAATATTACTGTTTCTATTATCTTGTTAAGAATTTAGGGCATCAAGTCTTTAGTCAAAACATTGCGAGGAATTTCCTCTCTCTCAGCTCTCAGGCACTAAGGTTTCCTCAGAGGAAACCTTCGTGCCTGACAGCTCTTCATAATGTTCTCAAAAGTGAAGTCTGCCAACGCACTTGGCTAGCAGAGTAAACTTTGGCCTGAACCCTTTTCATTAGACCCAGTAGTCGGCCGGGTTGAGATGAACTGAACTGAAGCCTTTACAATTTTAAATACCAATAACTCACAGCTCACGTGCCGTTTTCCGAACCACTTAAAGCGGTCTCATGCAGTAAACCCCGATAAATTCATCCAACGGCTGTTCACACTAGTCTGTCACCGAGGCTCGTAAATTAGACCTCCGTTCACCGCAGCGCGGAATTAACATAATAAAAAGGGCGCGCATTCATACTCCCGGGCAATAAATAAAGTTTTATGGGTAACGCTCTAATGCGCCCGAAAATGTCGCGCGTAGGGACAGGCGACGACGTCGTGCGGTATTTCACACTGGCTCTTTGTGCGCGCGCTCGTATGTGCCGCGATCAGTGGGTCACAAAAGACGCACCCTCTATGGATATCGATTAACTTGAGCACAATGTTTTATGACTGGATTTAGAGGATCTTTAAGGTGATCACTGATCATACGTACTCAATGGTAAGATTGGAACTGCAGGGTAAGGAAGTAGAAGTGAAGAAGACCTAACAAACCTTTCTATAGGAGACAACCACGAGACATCAATAGGTTTACGTTGGAACAAGCAGTGATATGTGTGTGAAGTGAATGTATGATAGTGTAATGTATACTTGTAATATAAACGTAAAAACGTTCTTTTTACAAAACTGACTTCAAACGCTACTACAAAGTAGCTATCGAATGTGGCTATAAAATTTGAAGAGTTCCCTCGATTTCTCCAGGATCCCATCATGAGATCCTGACCCGATTACAATGGGGCCACCTGGGAAGTATATTAGGTGGACAAAGACGCGGGCATCAGCTAGTTATATGTAGAATAAATACAGGTACGCTTAGCCCTCAAGGATGTAATAGCCTTGTGAGGACATAGCCTGTCGAATTCATGGAAATATAATAGCTGTAAGCTCTCTGTGGTATCAAAGGAATATGCCAGCGGCCATGAATGTATATATATAAAGGTACATATACTATATCAAGGCACCGGTATATAAACCCACGTTATAATGAAGTCACTTGTGTCTGGATATATTGCAGTGATATTCTAAAAGCCGTGATTATTATATGTAACTAGCTGATGCCCGCGACTTCGTCCGCGTGGATTTAGTTTTTTAATTCCCGCGGGAACTCTTTGATTTTTCGGGATAAAAAGTAGCCTATGTCACTCTCCGGCCCGTAAATTACCCCTATGCAAAAAATCACAGCAAGCCGTTGCTCTGTTGCTGCGTGATTGAAGGACAAACCAACAAACCAACAAACCAACAAACCAACAAACACACTTTCGCATTTATAATATTAGTAGGGATTTCACTAGTGACGTACAGACGTAACTAATGCATAGTATTACGTATCAATAGATACCAGTTAAATTATAATTTACTAGCTTTTGCCCGTGACTTTAACGGTTAGGAAACGAATTTTTTTATAAGTCCCGCAAGAATCCATTGATTTTCCGGGATAGAAGGTAACATATGTCACTCTCCAACTACCCATATACATGTAAAAAATCACGTCGATATGTTACTCCGTCCTGCATGATTCAAGGAAAAACGAACAAACAACACACGTGCATTTATAATATTAGTAAGGATTTCATAATCCCACTTAAATTAGGTTTTTAAAAATCAGATGGGAACTAGAAATGTCACTTAGCAGGCCTTCAATTATTTTTCCATTCAAAAAATTAAGTTAGTCCCTTGTTGCCTTGTGCGTGATTGAAGAACAAACGCACTCTCGCATTTATAATATTGGTAGGGATATTATGAATCCACCACGCTGTATTGTCTCTGTTATCGTGGAGATCACATCACATCACACTAATCACACGATCACATTAACATAGAGAAAAAAAAATATGTTTGTCTCTTCTCTCTGATAAAGTCGAAAGTTTGTATGTATGTGTGTGTGTGTGTGAGTATGTTTGTTACTCTTTCACGCCACAACGAATGGACCGATTTGGCTGTGGAGATAGCTCATACCCAGGATTAACATTCTCGCGGGAATCAAAAACCTTAATCCACGCGGATGACGTCGCGGAAATCATCTAGTATATATATTATTATAATATTTGGTTCTGGTAAAACTGTTCTGAGCGGTAAAATAGTAGGTTTACAAGTTTCAGATCAATTCATGGAAGTGTCCCGGAGAGGCCGGGTCCGGGATTATCGCGGAATTATCCCGGCGACGGCACATCACTAATTGTGGAGCGTTCGATCGCTTCGCTCGTTATGACGCGGCTATATACAGGGTGGGACGATAAGTGTGCTCGGGCGATTATTTTCTCATTACAAGAGATAACCAAAAACTTAATACCGGTATTAAAACTATGTCGCCTGCTGAAGCGAATGACATTTTAAGAATTGTTATTTATGACGAGCTGACGCCCGAAATTTTCACAGAAGCTATTGCGGCTATAAGAACAAATAATAAAAAAAAAATAAAGGGGACCTTATTTATCTTGGCCCCCAATGGGTTCCCAGACAAGAAACGTGATGTTTTCGATGGTTTTTTGCTCTACGTTAACAATCGCTGTTATGATAGTACGGAACCCTTCGTGCGCTAGTCAGTAGTTAAGGCGCTACGGTGGAACATAGTCGTAATTACAAACATACATAGACATTTTAAAATCATAATCCTTTGATTTAGCTTTGTAGGCGGATAAAAACAGACTACAATTTATTTTTCATTCAATTCAAATTCAAATTTAAAATTTATTTATTTCATGTAGGCTACCTTGTAGCACTTATGACATGTCATAAATCTACCACCGGTTCGGAATGCAGATTCTGCTGAGAAGAACCGGCAAGAAACTCAGTAGTTGCTCTTTTCAAAAAATAAAATAAACTAATTTTAGAATAAGTAACAAAACTAAGCTAAGTATACAGTGCTTCCACAGTGAAGGTTCAAAAATGCAATACATATAAACTAACACATGTCAACATGGGAAGACAAAGCAGACCCATTCCCGTTGGTGGCACCCGTTCACGAGCACGACGCATGATCCAATGACAAGATAGTCCTCGACTGCGATCTCACCTCACCTGATGGTAAGTGACCCGGGTGGTTTTTCTGATGCTATAAGGATTCTTTGTAAGCCTTTATGTAAATAAATAAATAATTCAAATTGCAAAGTGCTTTCGAATCGTCAAGTGAAACTACCACATACATAGTAATATACACTCAGCAGTATCACAAAGCGACAGTCATATAAATTTCACAAGACGCGATAACGTACACACAAGTATCAGTATCGTAAAGTACACGTTAATAGGCTTTATGATACGACCGCTGTCGCGAGATATCGCCTCTCGTGTACACAGATTATTACAAGCATAATATAAAAGGCTTAGTTAGCTACACTTAGTGTTTCGGCCAACTATTCGTCTTTATTGTTATTACATATTATTAAACTATCCAAAGTGATATTAGTGAGAACGTTTATTCGTCTTTATTGTTATTATATATTATTCTTCTTTTTTTTAAAGAGCAACCGTCGAGATTCTTGCTGGTTCTTCTCGGTTGGAACGGCATTCCGAATTAGTGTCTACCACCTGTGCAGCTTTTTTAAGAATATTTAATTGAGCAGGACTAATATTCCAACCCTTCCAACTAAGTGTAAAACTTGTTAAGAGTTGAGGCAAAAAAAAAAAGTGTAATGGATAGAGTTTGAACCAGCGACCTTTCGTTTTTTTTTTTCAGTTCGCGCCTGGAACCGTTATTATACTGGCTTATTATGTAATCCCCCACTATTCTTTACCATAATCACAGAGTACAAAAATAAATATAGAATGTAACAACAACAACAATGCACGAATGTAGTTGCCTGTTGAATTCAATTTGTATCAAAATTCACATTCTACGTCCGTCCTCGTACGAATTCAGGCGGATTCTGCATTAGCGAGCGACACTTGCAATTTTATTACCCTCGTTGCACTAAACTCGTTGCACCATGTTTCATGAACTTCGCGGAAGAAGCAAGGGATTGACGTGATTTTTTGCATGGGAATAGACCAGTGGCGTGCATACAGGGTCTCCAGTACGACTTATAGAAAGTTAAGGGTAGGTAACTCGTACTGGAGATTTATTCCATTTTATACCTTTCATTTCCCTACCCTGTTGTGCTACGTATAGTTGAAGACCTGGAGAGTGGCATAGGCTTTTTATCCCAGAAAAAACAAAGGGTTCCCAAGGGATTTTAAAAACCTAACTCCACCGAACGGAGTCGCAGACATCAGCTAGTAAGTAAATAAATAGAACAACTTGAAACTTACACCATCGCAAAATACGTGAGCCCGCTTTAAAATGCGTTCTGAAGTCCGCCATCGATCGAATAATTTATTTATTTAGCTTGCGTGCAAATCCGCGAGTCCGCGACGGATTAAACTACACAGTAGGAGACAGGAGGGGGGGAGTACCCACCTGTAAGTGATGCCAATTAACAATAATGTTCTTTTTTTTAATTCTAGAGTACTATGCACTATGAACCAGGAAGACATCGCTTCTTAGCGATAAGGCCGCCATTTGTGCTCTCATTTATTAAGCTATTGCATAGCTTCTATCGCGGGCCTTGAACGTGGAGACCGAAACCAGAAATTCCGTAACGAAAATAACCTGACACGGGACTCCTCTCACCGCTAGATGGCGTTGATAAAAAATGCTATGCAATAGCTTTACCGTGGCAGTCCCCGAGTGCCACACGTCTTTTTTTTTAAGTTTTATCTTTCTGTTTCTATGTATTTAATGTAGTGTACAATAAAGTGTATTCATTCACTATGGTAAGTTTCAAATCCAAGATGGCCGCCACCACAAAATGGCGAACTACATTTTTTTCACATGTCGGAAATTTTCAATTTAAGTACATTTGTTTGAACTTCGGTTAGTTTTGGTTATATCGTAAGAGATATACCCGTTTAGGGCAGTTTAGCGGCCATTATGTGAACACATTTAAGAGGCGGTGCGGCGTAGGTATGCCTACTGTCCGTCCCTGAGTACTCGTATGGATTAAAATTCGACCCGGGCCGTAATGATTGCACGGGCCATTAGCCCACCGAGCATTAGTTGGTACGCAATTATTGCCGAGTTATGTGTGCCATTGGCGCGATATTCGTAATTATAGTTCTAATTGCTATGTAGGACAACTTCGAAATTCAATATTTTACACGATTTCATGTTCGCCACTGAATCGGAGCTGAGACGTTGTTTTTAAAGAATCGCATATCTAGTTTTAGGGATCTCCTCATTTCAAAATCAAAAAATCAAAATTTATTTATTTCATGTAGGCCAACTTGTAGCTCTTATGACACGTCATAAATCTACCACCGGTTCGGTATGCAGATTCTGCTGAGAAGAGCCGGCAACAAACTGAGCAGTTGCTCTTTTAAAAAAAAAAAATTTACAATAGGTAACAAAACTATGCTCTGTAAACAGCGTTTCCGCAATGAAATTTCAAAAATGCATACCTACATACAATCCAATACATGTTTTAAGACGGGCAGACAGATAGTAGACCCATTCCCGTTGGTGGCACCCGTTCACGATCATGACGCATGATCCAGCCGTTGCTTCGCTCAACCATATTTGAGGGAACGTAACAACCCGAAGTGGAGACGTTGTTTTTATAGAATCGCACATCTAGTTTTGCGGATCCTCTCATTTCTGATTTCTGATTTGATCTCTGATACTCTAAGCTCTCTCCATCGCCCACTGAGCATCAGAAGAAAGCATTAACTTTAACGTAAAATTAAACCGCGTAACGATCCTAAAATCTCAATGAATTATAATTTTCACATTAATTTATTGCCGGATAGTAACCAGCCGGCTTAATGATCCGTGCCATCATTATGATTCCGGCCGAATTTTAATGTACGAGAGTACAGGGCGGGCCGGCTAAGTGTATACCGCTTAATGGATCCTAAACGGCCTAAGGAGCCTTTGCTAACGATGGGAAAATAATAGCCTTAGGGTACAAAGCAACATTTAGATACCATTTCTCGCTGGAAGAAACGCAAGGGTTTTAGCATAAAGCTGCGGGGTCCTTAATTGCTTTAAACGCACATAGCATAGTTCCGAAAAGGGATGAAAGATGTGTATGCCTGAGATTCGCACCCCAGAGCCCCCGAAAAGGGTTAAAGAGGTGTGTGCCTGGGATTCCGACTCTTCAGCCCCTGAAAGGGGTAAAAGATGTGTGTGCTTGGGATTCCAACCCCGGAGCCCCTAAAAGGGATGAAAGAGGTGTGTGCCTGGGATTCCGACTCTTCAGCCCCTGAAAGGGGTAAAAGAGGTGTGTACCTGGGATTCCAACCCTGGAACCCCTAAAAGGGGTGAAAGAGGTGTATGCTAGGGATTCCAACCCTGGAGCCCCGAAAAGGGGTGAAAGAGGTGGGTGCCTGGGATTCAAACTCCAGACGCCCCAAAAAAGGATGAAAGAGGCGTGTGCTTTGGATTCGAACCCCGGAACCCACGAAAAGGAGGCCAAAGTCCTAACCACTAGGCCATACAGAATCCACGTGCGACACACGACTTTAATAACGAACCGATTGACACCTCACTCATCAAAATCGGTTCAGAACTTTACACTATAGCGAAGCATACAGAGGCTGCTGAAATCATAACCCTTACTTTTGGTTTTTTTTATACCTACTAAATAGGCTTGCGCTTGACGACAATCAATACTGGAAAGCACTGATGAGGTCTAGCGCGCTTGCCTAAAAGATGCCTATTCACTCTGGCTTTGCCATAGCCTAGTGTAGACACATAAAATACATTCAACAAAGTTTAACTTCAGTCAAAAGGATCAGTGTACAGTGTAGGTACATAGAATATCAAAAGCTCGTGTTATGGAGAGTACAGGGAACGAGTGGAATATGTGGACAGACATACTTGACCACTCTCGAAACTGTTAGAACACTTCCCGGTGTGATTGTTGCGCTGTAGCCTGTAGGGTTAATTTTGCACTTTCGACGCCCCTCGGTCTGTCATACAAATTGGTACTGCCTGCGGGGCTGCCTACCATTGTTTTTCCACAAATATAATATGAGCGATAGCCTATTGGTTAGAACTGTGATCTCGTATTCGGGGGGTCGTAGGTTCGATCCCGAGCACTAAAACACCTCTGAATTTTTTTTAAATATTTTTAGCAAGAAAATGAGCAGGCGAATCAGCTGACGTTAAGTAAACATCAACTCAACCAAACTTACACACATTCAACAAAGTTTAAAAGCCTCAATAGCCCAACGGTTAAAGGTGCGGACTGAAAACTGTAAGGTCGCAGGTTCGAATCCCACCCGTTGGACTATTGTCGTACCCACTCCTAACACAAGCTTTCCGCTTATTTGGAGGGGATAGGAGGATATTAGTCAACTTAATGTTGGCTAATATTCTTTTAAAAAAAAAAGTTTAACTTCAGTCAAAAGGATCAGATAGGTACATAGAATATCAAAAGCTCGTGTTTTGGAGAGTACAGGGAACAAGTGGTGCATGCGGACAGACACACTCGACCGCTCTCGGAACTATTGGAACACTCCCCGGTGTGATTGTTGCGCTGTAGGGTTAATTTTACACTTTCCAGGCCCCTTGTACTTTTTTTTTTTTTTTTTTTTTTATATGTTTATTGCTATTAATTTCTGTTGTTATTTTATAATACAACATCTTTTTTACTATTTGGTTTACATCTATTTGCTATTTTATTTCTATTATTATGTCTATAGGTATATTATCCTACTATTAGTATATTTTATGATGCGATGGTGGTTTTTTTTTTTTTTTTTTTTGGTTTTTATATTCTTATGTATACTGTTTCTTGCGTAAGGTCTTTTTTTTTTTTTTTTCTTTTTTTTTTCTTTTTTTCTTTTTGGTTTTTATATTCTTATGTATGGTCTTTTCTTTTAAAAGGGTTGTTTTTTTTTTTTTTTTTTTCTCCCACCCATCGTCTTTCTTATTAATTATACTATGTTACTTATTTATATATGTTATTCCTTATTATTTTTACTATTTTCGTTGGCACTACATTCATATCGCTGTAGTTGCACCAAACCCATTCCGGCTCAAACTACTTATGACTAATTAATACTTTATTTACATATTTACACTTAACTCAATCCTAATGCTATGCGTCCCTAATTGTTATTTTACTATTATTAATCCTATTGATACTATTTACAATTTTTAATCCATATTCTAGTAATAGGTTTCTCTTATCATCTTCCTCCATAAATTTGTGCAAATTTTCGGGTGTCATGGAGACTCCCGTTTTTAACTCTAGGTCCATTCTGCTAGCCGTAAATTTCGCGCATGAACATAGCAGATGCAGAATGGATTCCTGTGAGTCTCCATCACACTCGCATGCGGGGCTATCCTTCAATTTGAATCGGTGTAGGTATTCGCCGAAGCCCCCATGTCCGGTGAGTAGCTGACACATTTTATTGTCTATTTTAATATTCATAACTATTTTATGTGCCATGCGTACTTCAGGTAGAAAGTGCTTTGTGACGTCAGCTGTTCGTTCCTGTATGTAGGTTTCTTGTCTCGCCGCTATGGATTTGTTCCTGATGTGCCACTTTACGGAGGCCACCGGGACTGCATCGTAAACTGGTTTAGCCTTTTTCTTCGTTGCATTTTTGGCGAGCTGGTCTGCGCGTTCATTGCCTGCCAGCCCTTCGTGTGCTTTTATCCAAAAGAAGCGGACCTCGCCCCCAACATCACGCAGTTCTTCCACCTTCTTGCGTATTTGCACCGCGATTGGATGGAGGCTGCCCGCGTCTTCCACTGATTGTAAAGCGGACCTCGAGTCGGAGAAGAGATTAATCTCTGCTTTTTTGTTGATGGCCATCTCTATCGCCGTTCGGATTGCAACCATCTCAGCTTGGAATACGGAGCAGTAGTTGTCCAACTTCAGGGTGCGGTACGTCTTTTCTTCTTCGTTCTCCCACCACGTGACTGCTGCTCCAACCTTTCCTTCGATTTTGCTGCCGTCGGTATACAAGTGTGGCCATTCACTCCTTACTTGCACCAAATCTTCCCTGCTGCCTATTAGTTCATGCTGAATGGGGATTCTTTTTGAAGGGTGAGGTAACTCGAAGGGGCTAGCTCTTTTCTCCAAACTTCTACCTGGAAAGTCTGGAATAGGTTCACCTCTCTTATAATGGTAAATCTCGATATTTTCTTTCGCCCTCAAATCCAGTGGTAGGATGTTTGCTATCACCGTGCTAGCATTCAGCGAGACCGTTCTATGCGCTTTGCTGATCTTGATGGCAAACAACCTTGTAATTTTATCCAGCTTTTTCTTAGCGTATTTTCTATCTATGACCAAACCCCAGGCACTCGCCGCGTACAGGACTGTAGGTTCTATTATCACCGTATATAGTGTCCGAATAATGTCTGGATTTAGACCCCAGGTTGCCCTAGCTGCTCTTGCAACCATTTTGTATATGTTTAAGGCCTTTTTCTCGACTTTCCCAAGATGTTCTCTGAAGTTGAGTCTCGAATCTATCGTCACCCCCAGAAGAGTTAGTGAAGGTGAGAGCGCTAGGGTGGTGTTCTCCAATCTGAATGTTGGTATGTCGTATTTCAATTTCTTGGTGATTATGACTACTTGCGTTTTGTGGGCCGCGAAGCGCATTTTATTTTGTGCACCCCACTTTGACACTAAATCTAGGGCCTCGTTCATTTGACTATTTAGATCGTCAGTGCTATGAGATGTCGCTATGATGAGGATGTCATCAGCGAATGCCTGGATGTGGGCCTTGATACTGTAATGTATTTATAATATTAAGTAGGTAGGTCTAAAGCAAATGTCAATGTGAAACATGTCAAATGAAATAAATCAGTCTTGAGTTCGCCGCCTTCCGAGTTTTACTCAAATATCACAAGTGGCGCAGTTTTGGTAGTGTTTTTCGGAAAATTTACATTATGCCATTCGGAAAGTTACACGAGTTTGATATTCATGGTGGGGCGAAATGGGATTCATACGTACGGCTCGTGGAACAGTTCATCCTATTGAATGCTATCGGAAAAGAGTTACGCGTGGCCACGTTGGTCACACACGTGGGACCGGTCACGTACGAACTTATGTGTGACTTGTGTGCGCCGGATCATCCCGAGGACAAGGAGTTCGAGGATCTGGTGGCACTAGTGCGCGAACACTTGGAACCGAAGCGATCAGAAATAGCCGAACGGCACATATTCCGACAGCGGCGGCAGATGGAAAGCGAGAACGTGGGCGTGTTTCTTCAAAAACTTAAACATCTAGCGACACATTGTAATTTTGGTGCACTTTTGGAAGAGAATATAAGGGATCAATTCGTTTCTGGCCTGCGAAGTGAGGAAATGCGTTCTCGCTTGTTCGCTGAACCTACGTTGGATTATAAAAAGGCGGTGGAGTTGGCGCTGGCATTGGAGGCGGCTGAAAGACATGCCGAGGTCGCGGCCTCGAGTGGTAATCCAGCCGATGCAGCGCCGAGCTCTGGAAGCTCGGGACTCGGGCAGAATGGGGACGCAGTGCATCGCGTGACGTCGGCGCCGGCGGCTGTGGACGGGGCCAGTAAGCGAGGGCAGAGGCCCTTCTGCTGGCGATGTGGTTCTTCTTTTCACCGACCGTACCAGTGTTCTTTTAAGTTCCACACCTGTTATACCTGCGGGTCAGTTGGACACTTATCTAGCCAGTGCGGAAAGGGTGCTAAAAGTGGTGGTAAAAATGGTGGTAAACGGTGTCCCAAAAATGTGCAATATAAATCGCAAAACTATATAGTGCAAAGTGATACGGACAGTGATGCGAGTGATGCATTGCATCACCTTTCAACGGATACAAACCGTAAGGACGATCCATATTATTTAACTGTAAAGGTTGAAAATCATAGTATTTTATTTGAAGTTGACACGGGCAGCAGAATATCGGCCATATCAAAACAGTTCTATGATCGCCATTTTGCGCATTTGCCATTAATAAACGATGAAGTAAAATTTCGTTCGTATTCGGGTGATGCGATCGTGCCTCTCGGCCATGTCAACGTACGCGTCACGCGCGAGAGCGAGAGCGCTGTCTTGCCATTATTCGTGATTACTAATGGCGGACCGCCTCTCATGGGTCGTCTGTGGTTGCGTAAATTAAAAATAAAATCGATAAATTTGTTTAATATAACAAGCGAAAATGATAAAATGATTTCAAATTTAAAGCAGGAATTTCCTGAGGTTTTTAGAGATGGCATTGGCACGTTTAAAACCCCTATTAAGCTGCAATTGAAAGATACGGAACCGATATTTTGCAAAGCTCGTCCGATACCCTTGGCGCTGCGCATACCGGTCGAACGCGAGCTACAGCGGCTGCAAGCCGAATCTGTTATAGTGAAGGTGGAAAGGTCTGATTATGGCACGCCGATAGTGCCGATTATAAAGCGGGATGGGTCTATTCGCATATGTGGCGACTATAAGATAACGGTAAATAAACAATTAAAAGATTTTCACTATCCATTGCCGCGCATCGAACAGTTATTCGCAGCGCTGAGTGGCGGTCAACAATATACTAAGTTAGATTTAAAGAATGCCTATTTACAATTAAATCTGCACGAGTCCTCTCAGCCACTCACTGCGATTACGACGCATGTTGGAACTTTTGTCTATAAAAGAGCTCCTTTTGGCTTGAAATGTTTACCCGAGATTTTTCAAAAATTGATTGAGGAGACTCTGTGCGGTATCGACAATGTTGTCTGTTTTATTGACGATATTTGTATTACTGGTCGTAATAAAACTGAACATATGAATAACTTAAAAGCTGTGTTAACCAGATTGACCGAAGCTGGGCTTCGCATAAAATTTGAGAAATGTGAATTTTTTAAAGATGAAGTTTGCTACCTGGGGTATAGAATAAATCGACACGGTTTATATACCGACAAAGATAAAGTGGCGGCAATCGCAAACTTACCGATACCACAGAATGTGTCGCAACTACGAGCGGCACTAGGATTAATGAATTATTACGCACGATTTTTAGTGAATATTAGTACGACATTGCAACCACTTTACGCTTTGTTGGCTAAGGGCGCCCGCTGGCGGTGGACGGGGGCATGTCAGAAAGCGTTCGATCAGATCAAGGAGCAGCTGGTGAGCGGGCCGGCCCTGGCGCACTACGATCCGCAGCTCCCGCTGGTGCTGGCGGTGGACAGCAGCGCGTACGGCCTGGGCGCGGTGCTGTCGCAGGTGTATCCCGACGGCAGCGAGCGCATCGTGTGCTGCGCGTCGCGCACGCTCAACGACGCAGAGCGGAGGTACAGCCAAATAGACAAGGAGGCGCTCGCGATAGTTTACGGCGTCGCGAGACATCATCAGTATGTATTCGGCCGTAAGTTTACGTTGCGCAGCGATCACAAAGCGCTCACGTATATCTTTGGCCCCAAACATGGAATACCGCAGACGGCCGCCAGTCGATTGCAGAGGTATGCGGTTCGCTTGGCTGCGTACGACTTCGACATAGTATTCGTATCGACAGATAAAAATGGGAACGCCGACGGGTTGTCTCGCCTGCCGTTAGCCGTGATCACTAAAGGTAAGGGGACCGACGAAGAGGCGGCGTACGTGCATTATTTAGAGGACAACTTTCCTTTAAATCATACGGACATAGCGAGAGAAACTAAGAAAGATGTCATTCTTTGTAAAATTTTTGGATATATATTAAGCGGGTGGCCCCCGCAGACTGAAGTGGAGAACGAGAAACCGTATTTTCATCGCAAGGCGGAGCTACAAATCGATCACGGGTGTATCGTCTGGGGATACCGAATCGTTATCCCTAGAGGATTAAGGCAGCGTGTCGTAGAGGAAGTTCACGAAGGTCACGTGGGTATCGTGAGGATGAAACAAATAGCTCGCAATTTTGTTTGGTGGCCGCAACTGGATTCAGATTTGGAGCAGCGTGCGCGGTCGTGCACCGCATGCCGCGAGGCGCGCGACGCGCCGCCGCACGCGCCGCTCGCGCCGTACGTCTGGCCGCGAGAACCCTGGGCGAGATTACACGTCGATTTTTTATATTACAAAGGTATGCACTACTTTGTTGTAATAGACGCACACTCGAAATGGATCGAAGTCGTAGCGATGAATACCGGGACGTCAGCCGCAATGGTCATCGGCAAGTTGCGCGCTCTGTTTGCCCGATTCGGAATCCCAAAGCAGCTGGTATCGGATGGTGGGCCGCCGCTGACGTCGTCGGAATTTGAGCATTTTCTTAAAAGAAACGGCGTCCACCATATTCTCACCGCACCGTACCATCCTTCGAGTAACGGTGCAGCCGAAAATGCGGTCAAAACAATTAAAAAGGTAATGAAAAAGGCTACGACGGACGGAGAGAATATTGAAACCGCTCTCAATAAGTTCTTGTTACAATATCATAACAGTGCTCACTGCAGCACGCAGAAAGAGCCCGCGGTCGCTATGTTCGGTCGGCGGCTACGCACTCGCCTCGACCAGTTGCGTCCGCCCTCGGCGGCGCAGTGCGTGGAGGCGGCGCAGCACCGCCAGGTGATGCACGCCGGAGGCACGCCACGAGAGTTTTCGCAGGGAGACACAGTCTTGGTAAGAAACTATTCTAAAGCGGGCGGAAAATGGAATGAGGGAACGGTAGCAGAAAGGACGGGCTCCGTCACGTATAAAGTGAGAATGGACAAAGAAGGTAGGAAAATGAGCACTAAACATGCCGATCAAATGATCTCTAATAAAATATCAAAACGTTATTCGTGGGCAACCGGTGTGGGGAGCGACGTTCCCGACGCTGGGCAGGTAAGTGCTGCAGCGAACGGGACGCCGGTGTCGTCGCCGCGGGCGACCGGCGTCGGCACCGCTGAACCCGGAGAGGTCTCCCCGGCGTCCCCGCACGCCTCGCCCGCTGCGACGACACCGGCGGCGGCACAGGCAGGCTCGCCGACAGCGCCGCTCGAACCAATGGGGCAAACGCGTATGAACCTCCGTCCACGGCAAAACCGGCCTAATAAAAGGCTGGTGTAGTAATTTTTTTTTTTTTTTTTTTTGGGTTATTGGCATATAAGTGTTTTGGTCTCACGAGTACTTGATAAATATATACATATAAATATTGTTTTTTTTTTGCGTTTATGAAATAGAGAAATATGTACCTACTCATAAAATTGTAAGTTATTTAAATCCTTTTGTTGTCTTGTGTAATGGTACCTACCTACTTAAGTACAGTGTACCTAATTTTGTTTTTTTTTTCTTTTTTTTTTCTTTTTCTAAGGGAGGAAGTGTAATGTATTTATAATATTAAGTAGGTAGGTCTAAAGCAAATGTCAATGTGAAACATGTCAAATGAAATAAATCAGTCTTGAGTTCGCCGCCTTCCGAGTTTTACTCAAATATCACAGATACTATTTGCCTTTTCAAGAAGAGGGTCCATCTGAAGGTTCCACATCAAAGGACCTCCGGTCGACCCTTGTATACAACCCCTATTGGTTTGTTTTTCCACTTCAGAGCCTGCATATTTCAGGAGAATGGTCCTTTCGCTGAGGTAGCTTCTCATCAACCTTACTATGTTCATGTCTGGAGCTTTATTTATTAGCTGCTCTAGTATCTTCGGCCACCAGGCGTTATCAAAGGCGCCCTCAATGTCAAGTGACGCCACTGCCACGATTTTCTTGTTATCTAGTCCTTTCCTAATTCTCGCAATAGCGTCGTAGAGGGCGTCCTCTGTGCTCCTTTGTGGCATAAAACCATACTGCCTGTCGCTAAGTTGGTTGTTCTTTCCCAATGACCATAGCAATCTGTTGCATATTATTTTCTCAAATACCTTTCCGTTTATTGGTAGGAGACCTATTGGTCTATATGCTTTGGGTACCGTGTAGTCTTCCTTGTTGGGCTTCCTTAGCGTTATGATTTTAGCCCTTTTCCAGGATTTGGGGAAGTATCCCGCTCCGAGACAGCTGTTCAAGATAGACTGGTAAACTTTCGGGGCCGTCAGAAACGCCTGCAGACAAATATCTGCAGTTAGTCCATCCTCCCCCGGGGCTTTAGATGGGTTGATAGTCTTCATCACCTGGTGTATCTCTTCCATTTGTATAGGGAGAAATTCTGTAATACTCCCCAGTCTCGACAATTCCGTATCTACCCACTCTCTTATCTCCTTGTGATAGGCAGTATCTTGTTGGTCATCATCCATAGGATAGAAGGTGTCCGCCAATAAGGTGGCCGACTCAGTTGGGCTTAGCACTTTTCCGTTTAGTTTGAGTAGAGTTTCTTCGTTATTTTTCCCCGCATATTTCATTACACGATAAATCTTATCCCAGACTGACTCCTTCTTTTGGCCAGAACAAAAATCTTTCCAGCTTTTAGTTCTAACATCGATTATAGCTTTTTTGTATTCTAGCAGGCTATTCTTATATTCTTCCAGGATGTAGGGTCTCCTCCTTTCGTTTGCTTTCTTTATTTTCCGGCGGTTGCGGATGACTGCCGCTTTTAGTTCATCCAGCACTTTAGTCCACCATTTGATTTTCCTGGTTGTGCACGGCGATAGTTTTGGGATTGAGGAGTCGCACGCTTCCCTTATACAGGTTGTGTATGACTCTACAATCGCATTAAGATCCTCCCGCGTATTGCAGAGTTCTGCCCTTTCATACGTTGTCCCTGTCTGCTCCAATCGTTCACTTAATTTCTGCCTGAACTTTCCCCAGTCTGCCTTCTTGCTGTTGTAAATTCTGGTCGTCTTTCTCTTCTCTACTTCCGATTTTTCCCCTTGTTTCTCGACTTCAAATAGTTTTGCCCTATGGTCTGAGGTAGTTAGCCAATCTGCATCCACCCTCCAATTTTTTATTCTTTGAACTAGTGGCTGAGTACAGGTTGTGACATCGACGATGCTCTTATATTCCACATTGCGTCTAATTACGAAGAATGTTGGTGTAGTTCCTATGTTTAGCACTTCTAAATCTGATTGGGCCATAAACGCAGCGTACGATTCACCCCGGCGGTCCTCCGCATTGCAGCCCCACCAGGGACTTTTTGCGTTGCAGTCCCCGCCGATGATGATATGAGGTGTCTCCATCTTCTTCATGATAATGTCTAATCTAGCTAACTGTGTCTCTATGTCTTCATTTTCCTCCCAATAGATTGATATAACCCCTAGTTTCATCTTTCCCCATATTACAATTATCCCTACTTCATTTTCTGTGATCCATTCTGTATTATCAATGCACTGTAGGTTTGGGTTTAGTGCAACTATCGCTGATTTCACCGGTTTACTACGACTGTTACTCTTTTGCGCGGTTTTGTAGCCGACGTTTACTACCCCTGCCGCCCCAACGTAAGGTTCTTGCATAAGCAGTACGTCAACCTCCTGGAAGATGGACGTATGCAATGCCTCTTGTGTAGCTGCACGGCCCCTGCCCAGGTTTGCTTGCGCAAATTTGAGCAGTCTGTTTTTTGGTACCTTGTCGCCTGTTTCAGCAGTACGAAACCGAACTTCTTGCTATTCGATCCCATTTTTTCCACTCTGGACAATCGGGACTGTATGCTGCGTGGAATAGGTCGCTCAGATTTTTGGCCTTGCAGTTGATACATACCTGCTGGCACCCCCGCTGGCACTTCCTAGTATCATGCTTTTCAGCACAGTACCCGCACTGCTCCTGGTTCTTGCAATCCTTAGCCTTATGCCCAAAAGCCATGCACTTAAAACATTGGACGATCGGGGATTGATCGGTTGCAGGTACGACCTGGTAGCCTATGCGGAGTCTTTGGTCCTTGAGAGCCCCCCACAGGGCAGGGCTTGCCTCGGCAATAACATTAATAACCGAGTTGTTTCGTCCCCTCGTCCTGCGCAAGACTCTGAAGGACCCAGGGTTCCGTACTACTCCAGTTGTTAGGCTAGCGTTTTGCCTAAAGATAGCCTCTTCGATTTGGGAGTCGCTTATTCCTGCTGTGAGTCCAGCTATTTTCAGGAGCGGCTTCTTAGGCTGCGGCGTAGAGATCGAGATTCTGTTTGTTGATGTCTCGATCGCCTGTTTAAGGGCCCTCCTGTCGTCCTCAGTGTCGCAGTTTATAACGACCCGTTGCTTGCTCAGCTTCGCCACATTGTTGACCCGTATCCCTAGATTGATAACGTCAACTTTTGACTTGATGTTATTCAGGATGTCGTCGCTCGTGTGACGTGGGTCTGCGGACTCCAGGATGATCCCGTGCTTAGGAGTGGCCAGGATACTTGCGTAGGTCTTAGGCTCTCTTGGCGCAGTACCCTGCTCAGTACCAATTCCTCTCTGAGGATCATTGACTTGCTGTAACCTACGGGCAGCGTTGGTATTGCCGAGACGCTCGCTCAGCACCGCTTCTACCTCTTTGCGCAGTTCCTGTCTCAGGGTTTCCGGCGCAGTCTCACAAGCTTCCTGAGTGGCCTGGGAGGATGGGGCTAGTTGGGACTTGGATGACTCTAGGGTCATATTGAGCGTCCCAATTTCCAGCCTAAGCGTGGCAATGTCCTCCTGAACACGCCGGAGTTCCTTGTCTGAGACACCGCTCCCTTGCACCACGTCCACCCGGGATGCGTCTTCACGTGCCAGAAGGCTGGTCAGTATCTTAGCATTTTCTTTATTAATTGAATCTGCCTCCAGTGAAATCCACCTGGAGGCTTCAATTTCCTTTTTTACCTTCTCCAGAGCCTCTAAAGTTAATCTTTGAGGTTCCTGGAGGGACTTGACGAGTGACTCCAAGGCATCAGCATGTTTGACCTCTAACAGGCTCAAGCGCTTCTCATAGCTTGCTCTTTGCCTTTCCTTTTCGGTGATATGCCGACTCCTGGAGTCAGCCAGTCTCAAGACCATCTCGTATAGCCCATGCATTCCATTACAAACATCCTCCCGAATGTCGCGGTTGAGGTTGCGGCTCTCTTCCAGCCTCGCTTTCGTCCTCTGCAGGAGTGTGTTGGCGAAACGAGGCATTTCATGTAAAGCACCGCCACCAGCTGCCGAGACATCCGAGATGGACGCGTTCCCTTCACGTTCGTCATCCTTTGGTTCCTCTGCCTGCCTGACGCTGGCCTCCAAGTTAGCGGTGGCAGCCGCCCTCAGCTGCGCTTTTATACGGAGCAGCGAAGACTCAGACCGCGGCTTATAGCCAGGCTCGGGTGTCACCCTGTGTTCAGGAGTAGATGTCGTCGGGACAAGGTCGCTCTCGGTACCACGGCGTGTCCTAGACAATTGCTCTATCCCGGACATAGGTAATCCAGGGGAGCCCGTTGCACTGGCAAATTCAGAACTGCCCTGTTGCGATGACGTACTACTAGCCAGTTCCTTCCTCTCAATAGATGGGGTTACGCTCGACTCTGACGGCACATCCTTAGGTGGTACATTGCCCTTCCGTGGTTGAGGTGGATTTGCTGACGGAGCCTTAGCGCTAGGAGGACTGTTCAACTTGTTCATCTTTACGTTAGCTCTACGAACTGCAGACGCCAGCTTTTTTATTTGCTTTGAGGGCGTGCACTGCTTTGCTGCCGACCGCCCACTGACCGTTGAATTAGACGTGGTTGACTGTGGCATACTGCCGTTTTCCCGGTCTCTGTGCTCCAGACTCTACTGTTACGGCACCACTACTGTTGAGGATGCTGATAATAAATAATTTTTAGGGGTTCTACCACAAGCAGAGTCTGTCGAGCAGTCACTATCCACTAGGCCAGAGTATTCTTCAAACTTTAGACCGTAGCCAGCTCTATGTAGAGTTGGCTCTACACCTACCGAGGTCCCCACTAGGTTCGGTTCGCCACAATGTTGGCCAATATACCCTCCTTAATAGGACAGAAAAAACAACTAGTGTCGTCGATCCTGTTAAGGAGATATTACGGCTTAAAAATTTGGCAAAACTTTGAACACCTGCTGCTCCGGAACGCCTTGTCCGATTTCGATGGGACAAGTACCAGTAGGGAGGTCCGCAACTGCACCCTCAAATCCCGTCAAAATAAGGAGTCCAACTACGCAGGGAAAAATTTTTGCCGCCACGTGGTTTTCACTTTTTAGGCTGTATCTCTCTTATTTATGACAGGAAAAATCTGAATGTTTGCTCAAACGTGGAGCTTATGAAGGCGTGCAGGATAGCAGTATAAAAAGTGCTACTCACCGATCTAGATTTTGCAGCGCACGCGAGTTTGTGGTTTTGAACTCACTTTTTCGGGGAAAAACGGGGTTTTTCCCAGATTTCTCGGTGGCGTCGGGATTTACGGGATAACTATCCCTAGCACTACACACACTGCACTTCACTGCACAATCTGGCACAAGTTTCACCGAAATCGGAGCACTTTTACCCTGTTTTCGGATTTTTAAAGTACGGAGCGGCTCAGAAACCTGGCGATTCGACCGCGTCGCCCCGCGCGCATTCGGCCCCTTGTACTGTCATTCAACTGCCTCGTTGGTGTAGTGGTTAGCAAGTACGAGTACGAATGACGAGGTCCGGGGTTCGATAACCGGGTCGGGCCAAAAATGTATTGGGGGTTTTGTTAAGTCAGTTTAAGAAAATTGTCCGTCCCTTGAATAGCCCCATGTTCCCTTGGATTTTTTTAAACCTAATTTGGGACGAAGGTGACAAGTAGAAGTTAGGTACCGGTGGTAGAAACTTTACTTGTCATATAAGTCACAAATTGATATACATTAAATAAATAATTTTGATTTTTTTTTCTTGGAATTTAGTTTTAAAGTAAGATTTAAAGTTCTTCCATTTTCTTCTCCACTTGTGGGAAAAGGCCAAATTCATTTAGACTCCTTCTTTTTTATTTTATTCGATGACAAGATAGCCCTTGACTGCGATCTCACCTGATGGTAAGTGATGATGCAGTCTAAGATGGTAGCGGGCTAACTTGGAAGGGGTATAGAGTATAGTGTAAATTCAACCCAGACCTCTAATCGGTTTCTACACGCCATCGTGCCGGAACGCTAAATCGCTTGGCGACTTCTCTTTGACGGTAGTAACTAGCCTCGGCCAAAGCCTCCCACCAGACCAGAGACAATTCTGATGTTATGTAATTGTATTAAAGAAACCAAAAAAACTTATATCAACATTTGTTAACAAGGTTAACTCCCAACGGGCCTTACCAAATTCTATTTAAGTAAAGGTAAACCCAATTTCCCAAAGTTTCCCGCGGAAGGGAAATAAGTTGATAATACCTGTAGAAAAGTTCCCTCTGCATTTCCTTCCTCAAAATCCATTACAACACTCGATAATGATATCGATCTCTCAAACTTAACCTATCGATACTGAACTTTACTAATTACGATTGTTCACCCCCTCACACGTATGGGGTGTAATGAGGTGCGAGCAGGACGGGTGGAGTGAATTCGGGTCGATTGCATCAAACAACACATCCAGGAGTGGACATACATCATCAATTCACTATTTCATTAACTTTAAACCGCTCGAGCTGACTCGGCACGTCTGACACCATATCTAAAAATGAGTACTTTTTAATTTATGTGACTGTTAAAAAATATATGTATAACGTAATCCTTACTATCCTTACTAATATTATAAATGCGAAAGTGTGTTTATTCTTGATTTGTCCTTCAATCACTTCTCAACGGAACTACGGATTGTGTAGTCCCATGTCATTGTGACCCCGGAGAGTGAAATGGGTTACTTTTAATAAAGAAAATGAAACAGTTCCCGCGATATTTTTAAAAACTAAATCCACATAGACAAGGTCGAGGGTATCAGCTAGTATGTTATATAAGATACATTGAAAAACTACAGAGGTTTGATCTCACTACCGTCTGCACCTTACTTTACACTTATCTAAATAAAATTATATCTGTTTAATAAATATTAAGTTATTTTTACTTCTAGCGTACTATCCGACTTTTTGTTGCGGTTTCATGCAGAGTTTTCTTATTTCAATAGTAATCAGTACTTACTATTTATTGGAAAAAACAATCAAAAGTTAAATACATTTGTACATGTAGCTAGTGCCTCAGTATGTCACGGCAAATATTTAAATTAAACTTAATTTTAACTAAATTACGAATACTAGCATAGCTTTTAAGAATCAAGTTATGTATACTAACATTATGGGCCAATGGTCTGAATTAAACGGATTTCATTTTATTTCTTTACATAAATACAAGAAAAACGAAAACTTTGACTGGCCCACTGGGTCAGGTACTTCAAGGTTGAAGGGTGTGTGTGGAGCGTCTCCCCTGCTAGGGGAAGGCTTTTTGGGTCGATGGTATCTCGTTTACGCTCCATTACCCCCGCGACTCGACGCGATTATACGAGTTAGGTAAATGGTGCGAACATTGAACACACATGTACATTGCTGGTTGGTCGTTAATGTGTTCCCGCGTGACTTGTTTCCGGCGTGCAATGTATGCGGTACGTGTTGAAGGTGCGGTGATGTGCGGTTGTAAATTAATAAGGTTGGTTTCGCGCGCGTTTTCAGCGCCATTTTCGATGTTTATTTTCGTGTTTATTTATTTTTAACTCGTTTTTGAAATTCGGTATTTTAAATATGAAAATGCTTCACATTTTACGCTGTAGATTAAATTACGTAAATAATTTTAAAGTAACGGTGACATAGCTTACGCCATAGAATAATAATATCGTAGAAACTGCAAGCGTGTATATTATACCTACGCAAAAGGGTCAGAGAATAACTTATCTACGGTTCATATGCTGAGATCTATAGAGCGTGCTCTGACTTAGCTCAGACTCAAGATAGAGGTTAAAACGAGACACAAATATGCTCTTATATAAATCCGTCTCATTTTAACTCTGTCTTGAGTTTGAGCTGAGCGAGACTGTTGGCTATAGATTTCAGCCTTACAGCCTAAAACACATCGGAACTTTTATAAGTGGGCAGTCTAAAAATCTTTATATAATTAAAAATGGAATCTATACTATTATAATAAAGAGAGAGCGCGAATTTTGTGAGTTTGTATGTATGTCCGGAGCAAACTTTGGAACCACCGCACCTATTACAATAATTCTTTTACCATTTCAAAGGTACATTATTCCAGATGGTTATAGGCTATAATTATGTTAATAAATGTATTATGGCTAGATATTATGTGCAAATTTGTTAAAGAAGTCGGAAATTTTTTTGACTCTTAAACGTTTTCAAGGCGTGCGCTGGGTCATATACTGTTATTGGATGAAAATGATGTATGGGTGAATTGTTCCTCTTAAAAAGTTCTAAAAAAAAGTCCGCGGTAGCATATGTCTATATTCTAAGGATAACTTACAATAACCATTTCTATCTTTCAAATTTTGATTAAAAATAATGAATTATTTTCGAAGCTTCTTTAACCGATGTGATGTGAATCTATAACTAAATAAATATGTTTATTATCGTAAGTATTTAATTTAGAACATATTTGCCCTTTACATAATACAATTTAAAAAAATATCTTAGGAGTTATCGGAAAATTAATATGTCCGCGCGACAAAATAATAAAACGGTGCCGGCCGGCGCGGCGGGGCACGGTGGCGGGTATCGGTGCGGGGTATTCGTGTGGTTCCTGTGGTGATCTTATTGACAATCGTCTCCTATAAGAAGCTCACAAGAACAAATATTTAATTTTCAACCCGGACGAAGTCGGCGCGGGCTTCTAGTTAGGATATAAAAATCTTGAACAACTACCTCCCTGGCGCAGTGGTGAGTGCTGTGGTCTTATAACTGGGAGGTTTCGGGTTCGATTCCCGGCGGGGACAATTTAGGAATTTATAATTTCTAAATTGTCTCTGGTCTGGTCTGGTGGGAGGCTTTAGCCGTGGGTAGTTACCACCCTACCGTCAGAGACGTGCGTTTAGCGTTCCGGCACGATGGCGTGTAGAAACCAATTAGGGGTATGGGTTGAATTTACACTGCTATATTCCTTCCAAGTTAGCCCGCTACCATCTTAGACTGCATCGTCACTTACCATCAGGTGAGATCGCAGTCAAGGGCTATCTTGTCGTCGAATAAAAAAAAACTATAGTCTCGAGTAAAATAACTGTAACATACATACAGACTAAAGGGTATGAATGGCAGTGCTATAAATATTCTTTGTTTGACTACGGCGCGGAGATTACAGAGAACTTTTTCATTTGACTAACGATTTGGTTGTCCGTACCTTTTGTTTCAAAATTACATTCAAAGCGGTCCATGCATCTTCGTGACATTAAATACCAGACAAAAGGAACTTAAGCGATTAATTCTGGGACTTAAACACAAAAGAAAACGATTAATATTAAACTAAGACATTGTGTTTTACAAGTGTGGGTCAAACAGCAAAAGTACAGAAAACAAAAAAAAATTGTATCTCAAAACTTATATTTTATTATTATAATTTGTTTCTGGTAGTTATGGTAGTATGGTAGTATTGCAATAAATTAAAACAAAAGTCCCAAAGGCTTTGTTTTTTTTTAATTTAATTTTAGCGGAACGATTATTTTGCTATTATAATTGTTATAAAATACTACGAGTACGTACCACGGTAATTATTTTAGTTGGGATTGTCGATATTTCGATCCAATTGCATGGACCGTGGTCACGACGAGACTGCGGTGTTGCGACACGTCAAGTTGAAGCTGTCATGGGTAGAATCTATCTACCCGCCTTCTTGATCTTTTCGAAGGAACGTCATTTAAAGTTCGGCAAAGAACACTAGCAACGTCACTTTTTAAAGGTGCTGTACGACGCTTCTCTGGTTTGCATAATTCTACGACTGGATTCCACATACTAGCTTGTATGTGGAATCCACTCGTACTCGTAGTATTTTATAACAATTATGTCAGTAAACCACGAATCTATTGCTATCTATATTTTGCTATTTTTGTAAATGAGTGCAAAAACTCTACACTTTTGTACGCAGTAAAGGTTCTTGAGGAAAAAAGCGCTGCCTGCTGTATTTATTTTGGTTGAAGTTAAAGACAGAAAGAAAGAAAAAGCATTTATTTAAGAAATTGTGCCACACATCACGATACACTGAGGTACATCATCCCTAAGGGTATAACTAATATATAACTTCTCCAAATAAATAAGACTAAACACTAAAAAAAAAAAAAGAAATTAAAAGAATAATGCGTATTATGGTTTTCCTATTCTTACAATCATTTAACACCCCATCAATTGGTACATTCAAGAAAAAATTTGGACACACCTTTTATATTTATACTTTTTAATTTAGATTAGTGATAGTTTAAAATAAATTATTTGCTGACGATACCACATCGATGGCACAAAAAAACCTCTAGCCGACAGAGTCTCAAACCGTATAATCTCTTAACGATACCGGATACTAGGACGTGACTATAAGACTGTTATTAATATTAAGCGGCTCTATTCATTCTCTGTTATGTTATGGCTAATGTTCGACTCTACTCATAGTAACACAAACCGGCACGGCGTTGTAAAGACTTTATTCTTGGGCTGAGATCTCTCTCTGACTTAGCTCTGACTTAAGATAGAATACAAATATTCTCACACATAAATCTGTCTCGTTTTAACTCTGTCTTGAGTCTTTACTTCCCCTGACGCAAAAACGACGGGGTGTTTTAAGTTTGACTTGTCTGTTTGTTTGTGTGTGTGTGTGTCTGTCTGTGGCATCGTAGCAGCCGAACGGATGAACCGATTTTGATTTTTTATTTTTATTTGATAGATAAATTAGTCGGGAGTGTTCTTAGCTATGTTTGACAAAAATCGGTCCAAGATGGCCGCCGCCACAAAATGGCGGATTACATATTTTTATTTTAACGATTACTAACTAGCTGATTAGTATGTTGTTACATGTCGGGGTTGTTTTAAATTATTAATTTACACTTGTTATGTATTATTATGTGCAATTTATAATCCAGTAATTCCTTCGGGATCATCATGCTAAAGCTATCCCATTTTGTATATAAATCCTTACTAATATAAATGCGAAAAATGTGTTTGTTGGTTTGTTAGTTTATCCTTCAATAACTCTGCAACAGAGCTACGGATCGACGTGACTTTTTGCATGGGTATATTTTAGAACTTGGAGAGTGACATAGGCTACTTTTTATCCCTGAAAATCAAAGAGTTCCCGCGGGATTTTAAAAACTAAATCCACGTGAGCGAAGTCGCGGGAATCAACTAATATTATAATATAAGCGTACACTCAACCCCACAAAGGATTACAGTATTTTGGATGAATCCCTGTGAACAGGGTAGATACTACGGTCTTGACCCTAGCAAGTACGTAATATTGGAATTCAGTAAAGCCTAACCTCTCAGAGAATCGTTCAGAACAACCGCACAATGTTCGTGAAGTTAGGGATCTCAATAAACTTGCCGCCGGGATGACTGCCCGCTATTTCTAATATACTTAGCTTTGTGCAGCGATTGTGAGCGAATTAAGAAATTCTTTAACTTCAACAATTCAATTTCAGAGCCTCACTTAACCGTGACAATTCCGCTACAATATCTTAAGCAGATAGATCTCTTTGGGAAAGCAAGGAAGGGTCTCCTTTCCGTGCAGTATTTTTAACCGAAACGCTATATAACGGGGAGTGTTCTGAAGACCTATTTGACCTTATTCCACCGTCCTTCTACAACCGCACCGCTCGCCACCGAACACAATTTCACCCTCACCAACTGGGTGCCTGGAGCACTTCGACCACCCGGTGTGCTAGGTCTTTTTTTCCACGTACTTTGAAACTGTGGAACCAACTTACTGCGACGGTGTTCCCACTAAATAACAACATGGGGTTATTCAAGGGGCGGACCAACAAATTTCTAAAAAGCCGGCAACGCATTGGTGGTGCCTCAGGTGCTACAAATGTTCATGGGCTGCGGTAATCACTTAACATCAGGTGACCCTCCTGCTCGTTTGCTCGCCAAAAATAAAAAAATAAAAACTTCAAAAATAGATGGAACCTCTCTCAAAAAGGTTAGCAGTTGCCATGCCCTCATTTCAATGCACTAGAAGCGGACAGAAACTACAAGTTTGCAAATAAATTGATTTAAACTGAATCGAAGTTTGCGATCGGCTTTCCTACATGCAATCCGACGGCACCGATAGATACTAGTACGAAGTCTAAAGCAAACGATATCGGTTCGGACTATTTGCCCACGTGCTTCGAGACGCTCACGAACTGTGGGGGCATGCTCAGAAATATGTATCAGCGCTTAGTGTTTATTTGTATCGCCATTTTGTGGATTTGGGTTGTCTATGCCCGGTTATTCAAGTTCGGAGGAGGAAGATTGGTATCTATTCCAATATAATAAGGTGCAAGAGTTTGTTTGTTTGAACGCACGAATCTCTGGAACTATCAGTCGGATTTGAAAAATTCTTTTTGTATCTGATAGCCCAATTCTTGAGGAAGGTTATAGGCTATTCAATATCTTGGTACGACTCTTAGAACCCGAGCAAAAACAAAAAATAGCGCGGGCGAACAATGCGATGCTGTAAGTCGGTGGTCGAGGGCGGTCACCCGACGAGAACCGAACAAGAACCGAACCGAAGGCTATTTATTAATACGGAAGATCGAAGGGTAATACTTAAGATGTGTATTTAAAAGGAAATTGGTACTGCATTTTCATAACATCTATACTAATATTATAAAGCTGAAGAGCTTATTTTTTTGAACGCGCTAATCTTAGGAACTACTGGTTCGAATTGAAAAATTCTTTTTGTGTTGGATAGTCCATTTATCGGGGAAGGCTTTAGGCTATATAACATCACGCTGCGATCAATAAGAACGAAGCATCAGTGAAAAATGTTGCAAAAACGGGAAAAATTATCCATATTTAAGGGCTTCCGTTGCGTGCGCTGCGTAAACGGTTCAATTTACCCAAAAAATATGTATGAAAGAATTATTACTCTTTAAATGATCCAAAATAAATATATGTCTATTTTTTAAGATTGACTCATTATAACCTTTTTTATGGTAATCAAATATGGCCGAAATTAATGCATTATTGCCTTATTTGCCGAAGAGTTTTATCAACATAACTTAATCGCGATCATAATAACAGAAATTGACGCGGACGAAGTCGCGGGCAACAGCTAGTTATTATAATATACGATTTCGATGTTATAAAGAATCACTGGCCCCGTAGTTAATTTCTTACACGTTTTCTTCACTTGAACTCTGTTGCCAGGCAATTTAAATACAGCACGAATTGTGTAATTTTGCTGGAGAGATTATTACACCCTTACTGGGGTGAAGTGGGGAAATCGCTGCGCTGCCGCCATGAAAGGGTTAAAACGGTGGTTCCGTATTTATTGCCTTTAGGCAATTAAATATTTATTTAAAAAATTGTCTTTTCGCTGAAGGAAAGCATTGTGACGATACCTGCATGCCTGGGAATTGTGATATTCAACAGCATGTGACATATTCAAATTCTAAATTCAAATTGTAAATAATTTACTTCATGTAGACCAACTTCTGCAAGGCCAAGGCTCTACCGCCGGTTCGGAAAGCTGATCCTGCTGAAGAGACACGGCAAGAAACTCAGCAGTTGCTCTTTTTAAAACAAAAATGTTACATTTAGTATCTTGACAGCTGAAGCGAAGCAGATTGCTTCCAAGCAACTTTATTCAGTAACTGTATAATAGCCTCTAAACCTTACACACTGTTTAAAGTGGCCTTCCTCGGAATTTTTGGTATGTATTTATAGATCTATTCGGATATTTCATTTAAGTGTAGGTTTAAGGTAGGTAAGGTAACACTAATAAAAAATAAAAAGTAGGATTTAAAGTCTCTCAGCGAGCTATGGCTATGTAAGGAATTTCTCTGAAGGATAAAATTCACAATGAAGAGATCAGTTGGGGAATCAGGGTCACTGACATAGCCCAAACCATCTGTACGCTGAAGTGGCAGTGGGCAGGCCATGCTTCGACAGTGTTCCCACTTAATTCCAATATGGGGTTATTCAAGGGGCGAACCAATAAGTTCCTGAAAAGCCGGCAACGCATTGGTGGTGCCTCTGGTACTACAAGTGTTCATGGGCGGTGGTAATCACTTAACATCAGGTGACCCGCCAGCTCGTTTGCCCGCTATTCATATAAAAAAAATTGCTTGTTCAGGCGTTTTTCGTATTGCCCCGCGGAACCCTGCCCCCGAGAGTTGCAGCTGCACTTGAAGGCGAACTGTATGGTGTAAAACACATTTAATGAGTGACTTTCGAGTGCAGGGGTGCTTAACGAGTAACTAGCATTATGTAGAATGTTCTGGAACATGTATCTTTAGATACATCTACATAAATCTTTAGTAGCTTTATGAGAGAAGGGGCCAAAAGGGCTATGTTTGTGTGATCTAGAATCTAGATACTCGGTTTTTTCTGTCTCTCTTGAGACAGGAATAAATTCCGCTTTTTCTTTTTTTTTTCTTTTATATGAATAGCGGGCAAACGAGCTGGCGGGTCACCTGATGTAAAGTGATTACCGCCGCCCATGAACACTTGTAGAACCATACCGTGGCTTAGGGCCTATTTTTAACCGACTTCGAAAAAAGAGGAGGTTCTTAATTTTTCGCAATCTTTTTTTATTTATGCCTGGACTGATTTGGAAAATTCTTTTCTTTGAAAGGATATACTTCCTAAGTAGTCCCATGGTCATCAAGTTAGGGTCTGATGATGGGATCCTGGAAAAATCGAGGGAACTCTTCAAATTTCAAAGGCACACTTTGTGGCGTTTGAAGTCGGTTTCTTGAAAAGAATTTTAAAGAGTTTTAAAAGAATTATGTTTTGGTCGACTACCAATTTAACTTTATACTTCGGTTAGATAATATTCGGGGATAGTGAAATTCCTCACCTTTCCATCCTTTTCTTACAAGCCATGTCTGTTTCAAGATTGCAAACTATTTAAGTACATTCTACGCTAGATTCCATTAAATTCAGGGAACTGAGTGATTTTAAAGCAAACAAACGTCACAGACATTATAAGCATCCTTGTTAATATTAAATTATCCAAGTTAGCCCACTACCGACTTAGACTGCATCGTCACTTACCATCAGGTGCGATTGCAGTTATCAAATGAAAAAAAATTAGGACGCATCTGATCGTATACAATGCTGCGGTAATACCGACCGATAAAAAAGCACGTGTGTGGTAAGCTTAAACGTTATTCTATTCTATAAGATAAATTGCTGTTCACTACGAGATAAATCACATATCATGACGTATCTATGTGAATTCATTTATTTGCTTCGCATACATCTGTCATGTTCTTACGTCATAAGCCGTCTCTAATGAACTCGCAACAATATAATGTGAATGAAAGCCCCAGCTTCTATTATCGCTTAGGGCCTTTCACAAAGACAAGGTTTTGACGCGGCGTTAAAACACCAGCCGCTTGGTTGAATTTTCAACTAAGGCCAAGAGTTCCAAGAGTTTCAGATGGTCTTAAAATGTTATTTATTTGAGGATATATCTTATCATACTCAAAGGTATCTTAAGAGCATTCTAGAGTAGGTAATTGGCTATAATATGGTCATGGAACCACTCGGTTTCGGTATATATCTCAAAAAAAAAAGAGCAAATGTCAATGAATATAATATAATGTCAATGAAAATATAAAGGCTAAACTCAGATCTTATTTCTTGCAGATTTGAAAAATTGGATCAACCTGTATATAACTCTGGTAAACTGTGCAACGAACTTGGTATGACGCAAAACAATAATGTAATTGCTGTAGTGAGCCTACCGTAGCATTCAAAATATATTATGAACCCACCCTCACATTTTGAATGTGGCGATGGGTTCATTATAGTAATTGCATAATAACAATAACAATACCTATAGTACTAAGTAAATATAAGTAGCATATTTTACATGCCTAAATGTCCCTATAATGTAAGTATGTGTGTCTATCTGTAAGCATGCATTGTGTATACCTAAATATGCATAATGTATGATTCAGGGCGCTCACATGAATACCTACTGGTGAACGGACAAACCTGATTAGGTTTTTGATTCACCAGTATTTCATTTTCATATTGTAAATATAAAATGTATATTTCCTTTAAATAAATAAAAATAATACCTAATATTTTTAACGTTTTTCTGACTGCAAATTAACACGTCATAGCCAATCCAAAAATATCTGTGTACAAAGTGTCTACCAATTGTTAAAAAAGATTGTAGTTCGATTACGTGGATTCATTATTGACGCGCTTCGCGTCATAACCAGTACATATTTGGATTAAATATTGCCATAAAATTGTAAATTTTGGATTAGATACGAGTAGGCTATAAAAACGGACGTTAATCGGCTAAGGTTGCAGTTAAAAAGCTGAGCATAACAAACGCGACGCCCGACGCGTTTTATGTGAAAACGTCTTCATAAGTTTTCATTAGTGGTTGTTACGGTGTAGGTATTTTAATGCGTGCTCTAATGTGCCTATAATAACCACGATTATGATGATATAAACAGTTTGACGGAGTATTTTGGAGACATTACTCTTATAGCCGCTTGATGGTTTTAACCTAGTTTAAGCCGAATACTACAGAATAGAATCCCAAGTAAAGGTAGTCTTCTATATTTATAAAAAGACTAGCTTTAACCCGCGGCTTCGCTCACGTTAGGTTCGATTTTTTAACCCCCTATTTAACCCTCTTGGGGTTGAAATTTTCCAAAATTCTTTCTTAGCGGATGTCTACGTCCTAACAGCTACCTGTTTGCCAAATTTCAGCTCGATCGGTCCAGTGGTTAGAGCTGTGCATTGATAGATCAGTCAGTCAGTCAGTCAGTCAGTCAGTCAGTCACTTTTGCCTTTTATATATTTAAGACTTGTCCTGACTGATCGATTGAGTAACTGATCTATCAACGCACAGTTTAAAGCACTGGAGTTAGAAGCTTGACACTTTCAATTTCAATTCAATTGTGCAAAAATTGCATCGATCAGTAGCTGCAGACCCAGCGGCGGCTGTAACCCATGTAGCGCCCGTGTGCAATCAATATCTTGGCGCTAGGGAATGCAAATCTCGCGAGATTGGGGCTCAAGCGAGATCTCGCGAGATTGTAAATAACAATACTGCGAGATCTCGCCAATTTCGAGATCTCGCGAGATTGGCAGTTTTGTGTGTTTTTATTGCAAATAATCACAATATTTGAATAAATTAGAAAAAAATAATAAAAATTATAAGTATTATAACATAACATTTATTTTCACGAATTTTTTCAATAGACTTTTATGAACCAAATTGTCTATAATTTTTTAATAAACTTCTAAGTAGTAAACTTTGACGTACGTATCAATCAAATCACTGTGGAAGCACTGTACTGCCCTCGTAATTGAAAACAAAGTAAGTTAAATAGAAGTTACCTTTAAGTTACTGTGTTTTCAATTACGAGGGCAGTGTATACATAGCACAGTTTGGTTACCTATTGCAAAAAAAATATTTTTTATTTTTTGAAAAGCAACTGCTGAGTTTCTTGCCGGTTCTTCTCAGCAGAATCTGCATTCCGAACCGGTGGTAGATTTATGACGTGTCATAAGAGCTACAAGTTGGCCTACATGAAATAAATAAATTTTGAATTTGAAATAACAAATGAAAAAAACAACCAGTATTCTCTTCTAATATCAAACGCAAATCTTTTAGTAATTTAAAAATTAATTCGCGCGCCGAACGAAACCGACAGGTTGCAACTCCGTCAGTGTCAGTGTATTCGCGCTTCGAATAAGACTTTTTTATGCTCGAGTGCAATCTCGTTAATCTCGCGAGATCTCGCCCTTTTTTCGGCCGGAGTCAATCTCGCTAAAAAAGGCCGAGATCTCGCGAAAACGAGATCTCGCGAGATCGAGATTGCATTCCCTACTTGGCGCCCTCTAATAGACGCCCGGCTAAAATAGAATAATTACAAAACAAGAATACCGTTTGACTTACAGTTATATTTTCACCAGTGAAAGGAAATTCAGGTGCAAAAAATGGTGCAATTTTAAATGATGTCGGGAAGCAACAAGCGCGGCTCGGCGCGGCGCCCCCTACAACCCTGCGCCCGTGTGCAACGCACACCCTGCACCATAGGTAAAGCCGGCACTGTGCAGACCTCTTTTGCAGCGTGATTAAATGACAAATCAACCTTGTTGGCTGATTCATAACGACAAACTTTCGAATTCATAATACATATTTGTATGGTTTCTTGCAAGGCAAGCGTGGGTGCGGCGCGTATGTAAAGTGCATCAAATGGCGCGTGCGAGCCGATTACGCGCGTTCGATTGATTCAATGCGACGGACTTGTAAGGCCTCTGATACATGAGCAGTCTAATTGACGGACCGCTATTACGTGTTTACGTAAAGCAGACGGCTTATACCTGACTTTTTACTCGACTAGATAATCTAAAAGGTCGCAGGTTCGAGCCCCACCCGTTGCACTATTGTCATACCCACTCCTAATACAAGCTTTTTGCTTATTTGGAGGAGAAAGGATAATATAAATCAAGTTTTTTTTTTTAAATATAAAAACTATGTGTATACAATTAAGTAATATAAATAAGTATTTAAAAGCTTCAATAGCTCAATATTAAGTAAGTATTTAAACCTTAATAGCCCAATGGTTAAAGGTGCGGACTGAAAACTGAAGTTTGCAGGTCAAACCCCACCCGTTGCACTATTGTCGTACCTACCCACTTTCTGCTTATTTGGAGGGGATAGGAGGATATTAGTCAACTTCAGCTTGGTTGATATTCTTTAAAAAAAATCTACTTACGTATACACGGTGAAATTTTATCCCCCGTAAACCCGTAAAAAAATTGGACCCTCCATACAAAATTGACGATTAGCTGATTGATTTACTATGGGAGGTCCAAAATTTTTTTTCATATTTCGACCTATGTTCCTTGGGGAAAGTTGTTCAGTTTCATGAGCACATTCACCTCCTTCTGGGTTTAGGGGAATAAAATTTCACCGTGTATAGTCCTCCTCCAGAGCTTTCCAGTTTCCTCTTTGTAGGGCTTTTTTGAGCGAGTCCTGGAGATATTATACTCTTTATTTGCACCACCCATAACAACAACAAAAAATATATTTAAAAGAAACAATGACAAAAGGTATGACACAAAAGGCGGCCTTATCGCTTAGTAGCGATCTCTACCAGACAACCTTGGGAATAGGAAAACTTATGGAAAAATGAACTGCAGGTGGTCATCTGCCCATTTGTATTTGGGTCTCCCTGTTCTTCTTTTCTACAACAGGTACTACAGTCTCCTTCCTACAGCGCGTAGTTTAAAGTACATGTATGGAACAAGTAAAAAATTTGGCCCGTGTTTTAATAACGTTTTAAATAGGTGCCGCCTGAAAAGCCATCACACCAACGGGAAAAAAAGCTGAAACCTAGCCGTAATTAAAAACGACCGAATCAACTAAAGGCAACCTCGTTTCGTCGCCAAAAAAGCTGCGAGAAATATTAAGGTGGCGTGATTTTTGGCCTTTTTTTAAAAAAGGTCGCCATTAAAGGGTTGCTGAAATGTCGCTGTTAGGGCGGTCTCCCACGACGCTTAAATATAGCACGAACTGTAACGCTGACTTGATTGTTTTTTATTCGATGACAAGATAAGGTGAGATCGCAGTCAAGAACTATCTTATCATCAGTGTCGTGTGGTGTGGGTTGTTACGTTCCCTCAAATATGGTTGAGCGAAGCAATGGCTGGATCATGCGTCATGCTCGTGAACGGGTGCCACCAACGGGAATGGGTCTGCTTTTGCCTACCTGTGTTAACATGTATTGAATTGTATTTGTATTGTATTTATTTTTACTTGTATTGTACTCAGGAAAATTCATCGTGGAAGCACTGAATACATAGCATAGTTTCAATAACAATTGTAAAATTTTTATTTTTTGAAAAGAGCAACCGCCGAGTTTCTTGCTGGCTCTTCTCGGCAGGAAAGGCATTCCGAACCAGTGGTAGATTCATTGACGATTCAAAAGTGCTTGTAAAAGTTTATTTGAATAAAAAATATTTCTATTCTATTCTATTCTATCAAATAAATCTGGTCTTGTCATAAGATGAGAATTAAGCACGTCTTCAAATACGTCGCAACAGAGCTACGGATCGATTTCATTTTGTGCATTGCTATAATTGATCGCCTGGAGACATTATAGGCTATTTTTATCCCAGAAAAACAAATAGTTCCCGTTTAATTTAAAAACCTAGCTTCACGTGGACGAAGTCAGCGAAATCAAGCTTAATGATGGGTGTACTAACCTGCCTTTGGAACTACTTAAGTACGCGGAGAGTCATTGAATGAACCTGTTTCATTCATTACTAGCTGATGCCTACGACTTCGTCCGCGTGATTATAGTTTTTAAAATCTCGAGGGAACTCTTTGATTTTCCAGAATAAAAAAGTAGCTTATGTCACTCTCCCGGCCCTCAACTATACGCACGCAAAAAATCATGTCGATCCGTACCTCTATTGCAGCGTTATTGAAGGACAAACCAACAAACAAACACATTTGCGCATTAATATATTAGTAAGGATAAGGATTCTTTAATATTTATTTCTTTTGTCTTTTTTTTTGTGTTTCATCTAGTTAGTATAAGTGGCACTTATGCCGTTCTAATTAGACAAATCAATAGGCAAATAACTCACGTTATAGCAGCTGTTTTCTCCACGCTCCGTTAGAAGGCATCCTAAGAGGGTCGGTTATTCAAGGATCCAGCGCCGCGCCGCGCGTCGCCGGCCTAAGTGATTAAAAGACTAAAATAATAATATATTTAATGTACAGAATTCGTCCCATTACAGTTTTATTATAAGTATAGATTCTTTAATATTTATTTCTTTTTTCTTGTGTTTCATCTAGTTAGTATAAGTGGCACTTATGCCGTTCTAATTAGACAAATCAATAAACAAATAGCTCACGTTATAGCAGCTGTTTTCTCCACGCTCCGTTAGAAGGCATCCTAAGAGGGTCGGTTATTCAAGGATCCAGCTCCATGCCGCGCCGCGCGTCGCCGGCCTAAGTGATTAAAATCGCGATGTTGCGCCGAAACAAAGCCGGAGAAATGTCCCGATGAATTTAAATGGGGCTGGGGATAAAAGGCGGCGGGGGCGCAATCGTCTTGCCGAGTCGCGTCTACATCGGGGAAAAGTTTACTGTTTACATTATAAAGTGTAATTTATAATGTAAAGTTTATAAAACTTATACACTATGAAGTTATGTTAAGCCCTTTTGGGCACGCAAAATTCAGGCTTCTAGCTTTATCCAGAATGAAAGGGGAGGGGGGGGGGGGGGTCGATGACCTCCGTGGCGCAGTGGTGAGTGCTGTGGTCGTCTAACTGGGTGGTCTCGGGTTCAATTCCCGGCGGGATCAATTTGGAAATTTATCATTTCTGAATTATCTCTGTTCGGGTCTGGTAGAAGGTTTTCGTCAGATTAGGGTTATGGGTTGAGTATACACTGGCATACCCCCTTTCAAGTTGACTCGCTACCATCTTATACTGCATCGTCACTTATCATCAGTGAGATCTCAACCAATAAAAAAAGGCTTCCAGAAAAGGATTTTAGTTGGTTTTGGCTTTATTTCTTTGCATTTGTTTGCTCTACTTCAAGATAGCTGACTTATAACCGACATCCCCAGAAGTACCTAAACAATTCCCTCAATAGCAGTTTCCTCACGATATTTTCCTAAAGTAAGCAATATTTAGTTCCTTAAAAGGCACGTACGAAAAGTCAGAAATAGAACCCCAGATCCTATTAGTTTCGGACTTGTTTTGCATCCGGCTAGTTACACAAAAGATAATCGTGAAAATAGCCCCACTGCTAAGTTTTCTTTCTTCACGTCTATCGGTAGAGCAACTAGCTAATACAATCCAACTAGAAAAATGTGTTGGAAGTAAAATATGCAGTCATTTGAACGTCACCGATGTGTATTCGGCGTAACGGGGTCACCCCGTCGCTTTCAGCGGGGCTCTTTGACTCGAGCTCGTTGCAAATCAGCTACATTACAAATTTCGGATTTTGACGCATTTTAAGAATTAAAAAAATTACATAGGCTGCTAAAATCATAATCTATCCTTTTGTTCTTGTCATAGTTGGGTAAAAACTCCCTTTATCGTTAACCTGCTATCATCTTAGAATGCATCATCACTTGCGATCAGGTGAGATCGTAATAAAGGGCTACCTTGTCAAGAATAAAGAAATTACAAATTCTAGTTTAGTTTTTAGTTAAACTTGTTGGAGCTAAAAAAAGAGTCATTTGAACGTCACCAATGTGTACTCGCCGTAAAGGGGTCACCCCGTCGCATCGCTTTCAGTGCAGCCCTTTGACGCGAGCTCGTTGCAAATCAGCTACAATGCAAATTTCGCGGATTTTTGACGCTGCGAACGGAATTAGCCAATTTTTGATGACATGTCTCTGTGTAAGGGGGTGTACGATTTCACCCCACTCAAGTGTAGGCTATTTTCTGTGCAAGAGTTAATTTCTAATAGATATATTTCTGTCGGCCAATCCAAACAATTATGGCCTAAACTCTTTTCATTTCAGAGGAGATCTGGGGTCCAACCACCAACTCTTAAAGCAGTATTACTTCAATATTGATTTTTAATATACTAAGTAATTACGGAAATACATAAGTTTGAGCTATCATTGTCTGACCTGACGGCTATGGGACCACCTGGGAAGTATACCCTTTCAAGCAAAAAAAGAATTTTCCAAATTGGTCAAGGCATCTTCGAGTATTAAAAAAAAAGATTCCGATAAATTGAGAACCTCCTTTTGTGAATCCGGTTAAAAATTCGTGGTGCTTAAAGCCTAATCGCACCGATACGAGCCGCTCCTACTTTCGAACTTTAATTACCACCAGCCAATTTCGTAGACAGTTCATTACAATTTGAAAAAAAGAAATTCCCCGCCAAGAGATTTTGTTCCGAAAATCATTAGCACATTTTAGATTTATCTCTGAAGGCCGTTGGAGCAATTTGTTAAAACAAATTTAGTTCCCCGTCCGAGTTATCTTAATTAACGTTCAGCGTCCAGGGATTGGACCACCGCGTCCCCTGTCACACCGTTGTGTAAGGGGTTATAAAAAAATGGGTCGCGCACTTGTTTTTGACGAAATTATTCTCGCTCGCTGACGTCTTGTCACGGACGGGACATGTTTGCTTATGAAATGAAATATGTTTTGAATATGATATTAAAATTCTTGGCACAATTCGGCGGTTTTGAATTATTAAAGGTTAATTTTTGGGAGGCGAAATTCCGCCAGTCAACTCAGATTATAAATCACGGGTGGCTGTGAGGACGATTTATTGGCAAACGAGTTTGTTTTGATGGAAAACTTACGTCGCTACAGTGATAGTAATTTTTTATAAAAGCGTCTCTGCTACATTTTCAGGGTTGGCAAAAATAGCCCAAAGTAAACTATTTTTTGGAAATGTAGAATGCATATTTCAGTAGAGCAAGCAGCTTACTTCAAAACCATTTGTATCGGTAAAAAATATTTTTATATGTAATCTGGTAGAGTTTTCCGAGTGACGGAAACTAGATATTAACATTCTGAACCGCAACGTTATTCATTGCTAGGTTACGTTACAGTGTAACAGGCGGATTCACAAGACTGCGGCTGGTATATTTTTTAAATCTTCAATCTTTTGGGACTTTGTACATATAACCAGTATAGTACATTCTAAATCTGTCGCGTGTAGGTATAGGTAGACAACTAAGTCTTAGTTGTCTTTAAAAAATTATTAAGTGACTAAATGTCACTGACAAAACGTATCTTGTAAAATACTATGAAAATAAAAAGTAACTCTCTCTCTGCCGTTGGCAACTTGTCGATCGTACCTGTATATGAGCCCTTAGGATTCGAAACTTAGACCCCATGAAAAGTAAGCCAAATTCTTAATTACTAGGCTATCACCGCTACTCCTACCCTACACTTTATGTGCTGCAATATTAGATTGTTGTTGGATCACTAAGAGCAAGAGACAAGACAAGACGAAAGTATCTGTTTGCCAAACAGCCCTATCCGTTCCGTGGTTTGAGCTGTGCATTGATAGATCAGTCAGTCAATCAGTCAGTCAATCACTTTTTCCTTAACTGCAAAATATTCACATAATTTGAAAAATCTATTAGTGCTTCCAAACAAATATTCATATAGATGCATGTATGTATGTTTGTTGGCGCATTTCTCGGAAACTATTAATCGGATTGTGACCATTCTTTATTTACTTGCTTACATAAATTTAGGGAACAGTAAAGATTTCATCGGTAGAGTTTCAACATTTCCTCTTTCCTCATTTCAGTTATTCTTTATTTCGGTATATTGAGGACTGTTTATTTTTTCTTAAATTACCTATACTCTTGTGTGTTTACATTATATCATCACGGTACAACGGCGCCGGCACAGTGTACCGTAAACCAACCAGGGGCGCAAAGGTCGTCCCGAAATAGCATGCTCCTAAAATGATCAAAGCATTCAGGATAAAGGACGAGTTACTTGAGAGCGACAACATGTCCGATGTTAAAATGTTGAGGAAAGTCCGTCGACATAGATACATAGACACGAACACCAGCCACCCTAGCCATATTTGACGACCTCCCTGGCGCAGTGGTGAGCGCTGTGGTCTTATAACTGGGAGGTCTCAGGTTCGATTCCCGGTGGGGGCAATTTGAGAATTTATATTTTCTAAATTGTCTCTGATCTGGGCTGGTGGGAAGCTTTGGCCGTGGCTAGTTACCACTTTACCGCCAAAGACGTGCCGCCAAGCGATTTAGCGTTCCGGCACGATGGCGTGTAGAAACGTGTGTTTGTCGAATCTAAACAGAATTTGATAATTCTTTTTTTATTATAAATTGTATACTATTAGAAATATTTTGACAAATGGTAAAAATCGACTAAATATTATCGGAGATAGAGGACATAAACTTCTCGCGGATAGCAGCAAGTCACTCCAAACTTTTTCCACGCGGACGAAGTCGCGGGAATCCGCTAGTTCAATAGTAAGGCTAAATACGTACGCAGCTCCAACACCCGTCCATACATAAACGTTAACGACTATCCAAATCGATTAAACAGCAATAAAGACACGAAAATCTCGTAAATGGTGACTTTTGGAAACCATAAATATGGCATTATCACAAAGGCGCTATAACTGGCCAGCGGCGATCGGCCGTAATGTTACGCGTGAGCCGATTATGATAATCCACGATATATTATACTTTTACCAATAAAATGTATTTAATATAATAAGCCCCGATAATGTGACGTCATGAGCTTAACTCGAACCGTAGTGCGAAAGTGACCTTACCTACTCATTGGAACCTATTTTCATTTTTCGATTTTTTATCGAATAGCAGATAAACGAGCAGGCGGGTCACTTGATGTTAAGTGATTACCGCCGCCCATTAACACTTGTAGTACCAGAGGCACCACCAATGCGTTGCCGGCCTTTCAGGAATTTATTGGTCCGCCGTTTGAATGACCCCATATTGTAATTACGTGGGAACACTGTCGAATAGGTGATTCCACAATTTGGTAGTATGTGGAAAAAAAGATCTGGAGCAACGGATGGTCGAAGTGCTCCAGGCACCCAGGTGGTGAGGGTATAATAATAAATAAATTATTTCATACCGATTATATTTATACTAGCTTTTGCCTGCGGCTTTGTTCACGTTAGGTTCGATTTTCACACAAACAGAGCCCTATATAACCCTCTTAGGAGTTGAATTTTAAAAATCCTTTCTTAGAGGATGCCTATATCATGATAGCTCATACTTTTGGTTACATCATAATAAGTATGTGTCTCAAGTCGTTACCGTATTAAAGAATTCTTAAAATTGTTAGTTTTCTTTCTTCATAATCAATAGGTTATAGGCCCAGCACGCTTCCACATTGATATAAATTACCAAACTCTAATACTCCCTAATAACAATCCCTAATATTAATGTATAAAAACATTCTCCTTTTAAATACGAAATTACATAGTTTTTTTTAAATAAAACAATTCAACGAGGTCTCACCTGAAGATGCATAAGACCTCTAACTTAATATACGAGTAAAATACTAAACTCTAATATAAGTTTCTAACTTAATTTCGAGCCGAGGCAGAATATGCTTAAACACTCAAAGGTATAAACTACAAACCTAAGAATTTTATACACAGAGTATTCTTTTGCCAAAATCTTCAGCGTATCGCATTGAATCCCATTTAGATGCTAATATACGAGAGCACGGCCCCTGAGTGGTCGTTAGGCAATTCGGTACGTGACTTCCCAGCTTCGATTCCCGCTCGAAACACTTGTTATCAGAAGTGCTTTGAGTGGCGGCTACGTGTGGCAGAAGTTTTGGTATTGCACTGTTTTCAGAGTGAATAGAAATTGTGTAATCTTGCACGTAAATGCCTAGTTACGAGATTATGAGAATATTGTTATTTTGAGAATTCGTTAGGCTATTAAGGCATTTTTGTCTTATTCAATGACAAGATAGTCCTTGACTGCAATCTCACCTGATGGTAAGTGACGATGCAGTCTTAGATGGTAGTGGACTAACTTGGAAGGGGTATGGCAGTGTTCAACCTATACCCCTAATCTGTTTCTACACGCCACCGCACGGGAACGCTTAATCGCTTGGCGGCACGTCTTTGACGGCAGGGTGGTAAATAGCCATGGCCAAAATCACCCACCAGACCAGACCGGAGATAATTCTGAAATTATAAATTTCCAAATTGCTCCCGCCGAGAATCGAACCCGAGACCTCCCAGTTATAAGACCACAACACCTAGACCTAGCCTATATAAAATTATATTTCTTTTGTTTTTGTTTCAGGTACGCCTCGATCGCCTTGCATCTTGATTATCATGAAAAGAAAAAAAAAGTCACAAGGTACATAATAAATACGGTAGCTTTTAGTGCAGTTCTAAACCATAAAAAACATTTGACATTAAAGTGAAGCTTACATTAATAAAAATGTCGTCATACTGTTAAAGATCTTCATCTTCTTTTTGAATTTATAGACGTCCACTGCTGGACAAAGTTCTCTTACATGGACTTTCATAGGTTTGGGTCTTGCGCTATATGTATCCAGCGGCTTCCCACGACTTGTATGATGTCGACACGTTTTTTTTTTCAATAAAGAATAGCCAAGCTGAACTTGACTTATATTTTCCTCTCCTCTCCAAATAAGCGAAAAGCTTGGGCTAGGAGTGGCTGCGACAATAGTGCAACGGGTGGGATTCGAACCTGCAACCTTTCAGTTTTCAGTACGCACCTTTAATCGTTAGGCTATTGAGGCTTTAAGTGCGGGATTACCACTCCAGCATCTTGGGACTCCAATGACCATCAAGTTGTATCCCGCTCAATTCCATTCCAGTTTAACGACTTGCTGAGCTATGTCGGCAACTTTGGTTCAACCGCAAAACCTCATAAAGTATCAAACATCTAAAAATATATTATGGCTGGAAAATTTTCGCGATGATAAACATTTCGTGCGGCGAAATTAATTTATTACTTTCAAAAATCAAAATTATCACCAAGTTTAAATGAGAAACGGTTATAGTTGGAAAGCATTAAAAATTTTCGCAGTATTAAATATGGTGTAAGTACGTTTATCACATTTCCGAGCATCACAAATTGTTCCGAGCGAGCGCCTCGAGTTTAAATTTAAAACGTCTGCGATCGTCCAATTACAGCGCGGTGTGAGTGGCGGCCGTTATCTCTTGCAGTCTCCTTGAACATAGACAAAATAGAGTAGATCGTTGCCCGTTTCATTTTGATCGCTAGTTTTTTTTTTAATTTGATGACAGATAGTCCTTGACTGCGATCTAGTCCTTGACTGCGATCTCACCTGATGGTAATCTTACCGTCAGGTGAGGTGAGGTAGCGGGCTAACTTGGAAGGGGTATGGCAGTGTAGATTCAACCCATACCCTTAATCGGCTTTTACACGTCATCGTGCCGGAACGCTAAATCGCTTGGCGGCACATCTTTGACAGTAGGGTGGTAACTAGCCACGGCCAAAGCCTTCCACCAGACAAATATTTAAAAAAACTTTCTGTGTAGGTAGGTAAAACAACGTGGTCAAAAAAATCTTTATTAACCACCCCGTACCTACCTATCCGCCACAGAATTATTTATAAGGCAATAGAAATACCACGTAAAGAAATATATATTTATATTTTTATAGTTTTTGAAAATTCCACCCCCAAAGGGGATAAATAGGGTGAATATTTAAAATGAAAGTCCGTTATTTTTCAAGTTATATCGATGAAAATCGGTATTTTGCCTTTCGATTAAAAATAAAGAAGTAAGTTTGTCACATTTTTTGAAAATTCCACCCCAAAACCTAATTCCACGCGGACGAAGTCGCGGGCACCCTCTAGTTGCAATAAAATGCATTGATGTTTCACTATAAATCTGCTCGTAGACAAAATCGCTCTCCTTTAATTAAAATTTCTGTAAATCCTCTGTATTTTGTAACGTTTCATTAAAATTACACCGTTTACAAGCGCAGCTAAAAAGAGAACTCATTTTTCAGTATTGCGAAAGGTTGACCTTTTTTTACATTCACAAGGTATTAAAAATGTAAGTCAAAGCAAACTTTCCTTAGCCTTTAAGCTCTTGTACACCTTTACATAGTTTAACGTTAACTAACCCTTAATTTAAAACGGGAATTACAGACCTTCGCTTGAAAGTCTTGTAAAAAAACTCCTTTGTCCGTCGCCTCGTAATGAAATAAAGCGGGCTTTCGACTTTACGACAGAGGACTTCAGCCTTTGCCTCCGTCGACAGAGAACATAAAAATTGCGCCCTTTGTTACATTATCAGGTCTTCTAGGCCCAATTTCGTCTACTTGTCAGGGGATTTCAAAATAAAATCAAAAATAACCGAGTGAGGTCTAAGACTTCGTATAGTCAAAAAATATTATTTAACTTACCCATATTATAACAATTTAAGAAAAATTAAACCGACTTCAATATACCGAAATAAAGAATAATTGAAAATTCCCATTCTTAGGGTTCCGTACACTTTTTCCTTTTTTGATTTGATTTGAAGATTGCACCTACTTTAACAGCCTCGCTTGTCTAGTGGTTAGCATGTTCGAGTGTGGAAGACGAGGTCCCGGGTTCAATTCCCAGGTCGGGACAATAAATGTGTTGGGGTTTTCCTGTCAAGAAATCCTCAGGACTAGTCCGGAGTTAGGAAAATGGCGGTGTGTTATCCCCGTACCACGGAGAGCACGTAAAGCCGTCCTGGGACCTCTCACCAGTCGTGTCGTATTCCGTTCCACTGGACTACGAGAGTGAGGGAATAGAGAGTGCACCTGTGTTAGCGCACACACTTGCGCGCAAATAGCTAATCTCTAAGGAGGTTAGCCGCCGTGACCGGATTCCAGTTGGGAGTACATTAATATCATTATTACTTGAACAGCCTTTCTGAACGAAATTAAATATTCGGATCAAAGGAATTTTAATCAAAATTGCATCTTATATTAAAAAGAAATATTAAAGCGACGAAACGCCATTAAATGGCGCATAAATGACGTCAATGGTACTCTACCCGTATTCATCATTCATTCATTCATAATTTCATTCCACGAGGCACCAGTCAAAGCAAACATTTCTTGCCTCAAGTATGTCTGTAAATAGTTTAACGTTAACTAAGTTCAAATATAAAGCCGTTATACGGAATGTTCGTGATGCCAGCTTTAAGTTAAACCTTTCTTGTGAGGAACTCTTTTGTCACCGTAATGAGATAAAACTGCGCATTAGACGTTGAGAATGAGGACGGGTTAGTCGAAAGAGAGATAAAATCTGCTTTACAGTCTACAGGCCAGTAGCAGACCTCCACCGCGGAAAATGAATCCGCTGGGTTGCGGTATGACTTGTGTAGCCAACTGCTTTAGAGAAAACTCACATCATTCAGCATTTTCGAGCTTGGTTTCGTTAATTTAACGTGCCAATTTTTTTTAAAAAGTGCTAATACATTGAAAGTATGTATTGTAGTAGTAGTTTTTTCACTAGGTTTTGAAACATCATTCAGCATTTTCGAGCTTGGTTTCGTTAATTTAACGTGCCAATTTTTTTTAAAAAGTGCTAATACATTGAAAGTATGTATTGTAGTAGTAGTTTTTTCACTAGGTTTTGAAATTAAATTTTAGGAACTGTAGTGTCAGAAAGTGCACTAGGTCTAATTCCGAATGCAATGCAAGTTAGCAATATTGTACTTTACTTGTATCACAGAAGTTTAATAATTTGTTTTGAGGCTATAAATCTATCACGTTACCAGGCAAGATCAGCGATACTCCACGTAAACCAACGCCGCAAAGCAAATGCACCGAAATCAACCCCAATGATATGATATTATCTGTACTGTCTATATTTTTAGAGTACAGGGCCGAATTAGCGTGGGAAAAACAGCATTAGAACAGTTTGGATTGCTTATGTTTCGCATGTCATACAATAGACAAGTTGGAGTTCAGCGGTTTCGCGCAACTCTCTCTTAGTCGAGATGTTCTAAGGGCCTCAAAGAGCGCTTAGAATGAAGTTTTACAGTCTCTATTATCATACTTTAACTAAGTTCCTGCGAAAAGTGAGTTGCTTAACTGTTAACGAGTATTTTAATTATACTTATCTGTAATTCAAAATTTGCTGATTGAAGGTTGAAAATATAATCCAGATAATTATATTCAGTAATCCATGTCTATGAGAGGAGAATATAAGTCAAGTTCGGTTCGGCTTTCATTTGAAATACTTTTATTCTTGACTAGCTGACGCCCGCGACTTCGTTCGCGTGGATTATAGTACATTATGGTACAAGTGTCAAAGTTGGTGATTACCACTGAGGCGCTATTGAGACCCGAGCCGTCAGGTGAGGGTCTTAAGACGGTACTCTAGTCGCAAGGAATTTGAAAAATAGGTATTTGAAGAAAATATCGCCGTCGCGCTGCGCCCGACCAACAGGAGTTATCCATGTGTACGAGTAGTGTATTTGTGTGCGCGAGCCCTCGCCCCTCCCATGCCCGTAACATTCACCCGCCGGCCGCCTGCGGGTGAATAAATATATTTTGAAAATTTGAATCGGATGATGCTTTACTATTGATACTGAGTCCAAAACAATTTTTTTTTTAATTTTTCGTCTGTCTGTGTCTTGGCCGCGCATCACACTGAAACTACTGGACGGATTTAAATGAAACGTAACATGATTTAAGTTCATACTATGAGGTAAAATATAGGATACTTTTTATCCCGAAATTCAGCACGGTTCCCTTGGGAGAGGAAGTCAAAATGTGTATTTCTTAGTAATTCATTAACATGTACTCCGATTTCATTCATTCTTTTTTTATTAGAAAGAACATACTGCAATGATTTTTCTGTAATTATTTCAAGGTCGTCAGTTTAGTAGTTCAGAAATTATAGACTTCACAATGCTCAGTAATAGGTCCAAATAACTTGAACCCCGTTACGTACAGGAACCTTTGAAGGTACGGCTCATCTTAAGCTGGCATATCACACTATCGTAAACCATAATGGATAGCCCTATTTTTAACCGACCTTCAAAAAGGAGGAGGCTATCAATTCGGTCGGTATGTAAAAGTAAAAAACTTTTTTAAAAACAAGCTTTTATTTAAATGCGCTAAAAAGAATAAAATAAACTCGAACTAATAACTCGGTTTTCGAAGCTTTATAAGATTTGTGTCAATAAATTTAGAATAAGAATTATTTAGAATAAGATATATTATAATATTAATTTTGCATGCCAATACCCGGCAGATTGCAGTGCCGTTTAAATATTATGTAACACCTTTGTATACTCAATCTATGCAAATAAAGATTTTGATTTGATTTGATCTGATTTGAAAAAACTTTTCTGTTAAAACTTTTACTATCAACTTGTTATGTCATTACACCATTTATATGATATAAACGTTTTTCGCGAGATTTAACTAGGTACTCGTATTTACTTACGCGGACGAAGTCGCGGGCATCAGCTAGTATATACATATATATATACATATACATATACATATACAAATAAATAAAATTGTCTGTGTTGAAGTGAAGTGTTTGTTTGTTTTTTTTTTTTTTTTTTTTTTATTCTATGACAAGATAGCCCTTGACTGCGATCTCACCTGATGGTAAGTGACGATGCAGTCTAAGATGGTAGCGGGCTAACTTGGAAGGGGTATAGCAGTGTAAATTCAACCCATGCCCCTAATATCAAAAGTACAGCTTTTTAGGGTACCGTAGCCAAATAGCAGAACCCTTATAGATTCGTCATGTCTGTCTGTCTGTCTGTCCGTCCGTATGTCACAGTCACTTTTTTTCCGAAACTATAAGAACTATACTGTTGAAACTTGGTAAGTAGATGTATTCTGTTAACCGCATTAAGATTTCCACACAAGAATAGAAAAAAAAAAAACAATAAATTTTGGGGTTCCCCATACTTAGAACAGAAACTCAAAAATTTTTTTTTCATCAAACCTATTCGTGTGGAGTATCTTTGGATAGGTATTCAAAAATGATATTGAGGTTTCTGATATCATTTTTTTCTAAACTGAATAGTTTGCGCGAGAGACACTTCCAAAGTGGTAAAATGTGTGTCCCCCCCCCCCCCCTGTGACTTCTAAAATAAGAGAATGATAAAACTAAAAAAAATATATGATGTACATTACCATGCAAACTTCCACCGACAATTAGTTTGAACGAGATCTAGTAAGTAGTTCTTTTAATACGTCATAAATCGTAAACCGCAATTGCTGCTACGGAACCCTTCATGGGCGAGTCTGACTCGCAATTAGCCGCTTTTTAAAATTTTTGTCTGTCTGTCTGTTTATTGTCACTAATCTCGGGAATGGCTAAACCGATTTTAACGGGACTTTCACTGGTAGATATTATCGGGCATCGTATAGGCTAAAAAGAGGAGGAGTTGTGTTTTTCTACCTCTGTATATCGATATCTCCGTGATTTCTTAACCTATTTGCGTGAATCTTTTTTTAATCGACACAAAAACTTTGCGAGATGGTTCCATAAAAACTTCGGGTTCCAACTCTTCAATCCTGATGCTGCAGGGGTACTGCTTCCCTAAACTGTGGGGATTTAGGAATTGTTTATTATGATGAATAGTTATTGTAGGGACCAAGTAAAGACATCGTTAAAATTGCAGGATCCAACTCCTCAATCCTGATGCTGAAGGGGTTCTGCCAACCTAAACTGTGGTGATTTAGGAACGCGGACGAAGTCACGGGTGTCCGCTAGTAATAAATAAAATAATCATTGTATAATGTAAATATCGACATCAGAGTACATCACTAGAGTATCGATAAAAATATCGACAACTGTCACTTCCCTATTAGTGTACATGTAAGCCTTACCCTCCCTCACCTCCACCCTACCCCCGTAAAGTACGAAAGGGACGACTGCAGCTCGGGCTGATTTTACCTACAAAAACCTTGACCAAAAGACGTTTCGTATTCTGCTGTTTCCTTCTTCAAAACTGGACAAATCTCAAATATTCTTATATCAAAATTTAGAGGAAGAGTATATCTATGCTTCTATGTTTTTCTTTTTTGTTAAAAACTTATCAAATTTGTCCGATAGTCGTTTGAACATGGCGGTAAAATCGAGGGTTTTTTTCGGGTTTTTGGATTGTCATATTTTTTTTAATGATAATGTTTTGGAAAAAAGAAAAACATAGAGGCACGTATTAATAAGACCTAGATTTTTTGGAAAAAAATCATTGCTCTAGAGGCATTATCCACGAAGAAAACAGCAGAATACGTTTGTATGGAGAAAGGCCCACTAGAGTACCCTCTTAAGGTAGCCGAGGACGGTAATCATCAATATACACGTGTATCATACGACGTTTTTCAACACACTTGTGAAGAAAATAACACTAAAATAGTACATTATGGTACAAAACAGTGAAAACGAGTTGTGAAAATTTTTTCGCAATGGCGGGAAAAATTAATGTTGTTCTTTTGTTCGCCCTCTTGAGATGCTCTTGAGGGCAGGCAAAGATCGACGACCATACAGCCTATTCAGGTGTTTATTTGATTTAATCAGTTTTCCGAAACCTTTAATGGCCATAGACTAAAGAATGAGGTTTCTTTTTTTTTTTGGCATTTCTCTTATAACCACGTACAAAATGGGGATTTCGAGTTTTCTTTATTACAAAAAAAAAAAACAAAAGTTACTGACAGTTTTATTTATTAAACACGTACATGTTGAAATTATCTATTTAAATACGGAGTTGTATGAAATGATTGCTTGCTCAGGTACATTAATTTAACACGATATTTTTATAAATTATTGAACAAGATCTTTTTTGTAATAGAAACTTTTTTAAGAACACAGCAACTCACCCAATAAAATTTAAAAAAAAAATTTCTTTAACTCACATTGTGAATAATAGTAATCAAAAGTCACAGTTTGAGTTAGAGGTGTCATTGTGTGCCTAGTTGCGGTGAACCGGGAGCCCCTTTATGAGCAAGTGTGTTGAAAAGGTTTTTTATTCCCGCGGGAACTCTCTTATTTCCCGGCTTAAAAAGTAGCCTATGTGTTATTCCAGACTATAGTCTATCTTTGTGCCAAACAGCCAGATCGGTTCAATCGTTGCGACGTGATTGAGGAACAAACATCCAAACTTTCGCATTTATATAAATATTAATAGGATTAAAAAATAGATTGTATATAGGATATAGGTATATACTTTTGAATTAAACAAGTCCGTGTTTAATTATTTTTGTTTATTGTTAAAGCTTGTTGGGCTAAATATTTTTAAGCTCAAATCGTATTAATTTTAACAAGTTCGCAGCGTTCAAAATATCTAATTCCTATTCAAGTCGAAAGCTTCGCAAAGAAAACATCGTTAGCTTTCTAAATGATTTTTATGAACTCGAATAATGCATTGCGTTTAAACAACAGATATCTAATTAAAATTCCGAACGATAGAGCTGTAAACAAAAACAATGGACGTTGTTATTAGAAGCAAAATTAATTGGCAATGCAACGCTTACCTTTTTTAAAACATAAAACTTTGTAGTAGGTACTTGGATAAGTACTTAAATAAATTCTCATAGCAAAGTGTCATCATGAAGAAATATCTCGCAAGCGACCAACTGTGGCGTGTTTTATGCCGTTTTATACTGTTTTATTGAAATGGATGCGCGTCCAGGCTCTAAGACTAAAACTTGATACACAAGTACCGTAAGCGAGTTTAGTATAAAGCTTTGGTCGAACAGAACGCGTGACGGCAACACGACGGGGCATTGCACTGAACTTTTTGACGCATCGGTAACGCGGAAGCAAAGCAACGACATCGCACCACACTGTGAAACAGTTAACCTAGTGGTTAAGAATGCGGTCTCCTATTTAGTCCCAGGTTCGATCCCAGACACGTACCTCTGACTTTTCGATGCTATATTCATTTGGTTCAATGGCTTCGACCATTTAGCAGGGTCGCGCCTTTACGCAGATTTAGTACTGAATATATTCTGCCACTTTCTGCGGTGAGGTGGGGTAATCACGTACAGCACACATTTACTCACTTCCGCACACTCTTGTAAATACTTAATGTCTCTATGAACACACACTAACTCAAAAGCTGTCACACTTACAAGCTGAACCGTACGTTTGCACATGTACTTCGGCAGAGGGGAAAGCGTGCGCTTACCACGTCCCGGCTGAATGGTCAAAGTTCAATGGTGAAGGAAAAATTGTGAGGCAACCTGCACGCTTAAAAGTGCTTCATAATATTTTCATAGGTGTGTGAAACCTGCCAATTTGCATTGGACCAGCGTGGTGGACTATGGCCACTGGACAGTGATGGACATGGACAGTGAGCCATTTTGCTCTGATCGTTTATAGAACCGCGTCGCCCCGCGTTATATATGCCCAATGCCTAATACTAGATACACAAGGGTCATAAGCGACTTTACAACAGATACTCGTATAATATACGACAGTCACAAACCACTCGGAACTAAAGTAATTCTGCCGGCGCAAAGAATGGAGTTTTAAAACAAAATATGGAGTCTATATTAGAGTTTGAGAACTAAACAAAATACATACGGTTATGGTTTGGCCTGGTAGAGATTGCTCTGTTAGCAATAAGGCCGCCTTTGCGTGCGTAGTTTTAAGTTGTATTCAATTTTGTTTCTTTCTTGTGTGCAATAAAGTTTCTATCTATCTATATATCTATACAAATAAATAAAATTGAAGTGTCTGTTTGTAATATCAAATGTAGTTTGAAATCTTTGTAGTTTGAAATATCGTTTGTAATAAAAAAAACTCAATTTAGGTAAAAATGTCGCTTACGATAAATCGTCATGGCTCGACATGTATACTTACTTGATACAGATGTATCTATACATGTATGTAACAGCAACCAAGTCAACTTGAAGTGGCGGTATCGCTCTCGAGAGGAAATTCGTCTCGTTCGTTAAAACTCTCGCCAATTCATTAAACTCCAAGTACACACACTTGCTAGCTTAGCCCTGATACACAATGAGTGCGATACGACATAATCACTCGTCGAGTTTGACTCTCTAGTTTTATATTTTTATTAAAGTCGTTACAAGACGTCACTTACAGTTGTTTAAACTAGTTGAAGTACATGGGTGTATATCATTGTCGGCGCTGATAGGTGGTTGAACCTGGCTGTAGAGTAAAGTTAGCACACTCAGGGCGTATTTCGTAAAATTGTCTTACCCATTTTGCCAGTATCTCTTCTCTCAAAATATGCGCAAAGTATGGGAGTTTGTATAAACTATGACGACATAAACAATAGTTAACACACATTTAGTAGCTCAATCAATAATTTAAAATGATTGTTTTTAAAACTAACAGTGGTCGTGTATTTCATTATTTTTAGGAGACTTTTCTCTCTCTCTCTCTCTCTCTCTAATTTATTTTTAACATAGGCACACGAACACACGAATATCAAAAGAAGCATGTTGTCTTTACAAATCTTATGGCACGCAGTGGTTAATATCCCTAACATAATAACTCTCTGGATGGCTCTGCGAATGCTTATAAAGATTTAATGCCACACTTTGCGTTCAAGTTTTATAAGCGCCTATAAAGTAGGTATAAAGCGAATATACAAGCGTTTGTTTCGTATTCCACTTTAAAGATCTATTTTATACATAATATTTAAATAATAATTTGTAATCATTTTGGTGTACCTAATATCATCCTACTATCCTACTAATAGGTATTATAAACTAGCTTTTGCCTGCGGCTTCGCTCGCGGCTTAAGTTCGATTTTTCAAATGTCTATTTTACCCCCTTAGAGCCTTAATTTTCAAAAATTCTTTCTTAGCGGATGCCTACGTCATAATAACTATCTGTATGCAAAATTTCAGCCCGATCCGTCCAGCGGTTAGAGCTGTGCGTTGATAGATCAGTCAGTCAATCAGTCAGTCAGTCAGTCACCTTTGCCTTTTATATATTTAGATGAGAGTTTGTGAGGATGGATGGATACCATTATATTTCATGTAGGCGAAATAGTGGTTATTAGGACAAGTCAAGACTCTATCACTGGTTAAGAAAGCAGCTTCTGCTGAGAAGATCGGGCAGCTGTTGCTCTTTCCAAAATATGATTTTAATGTTTAAGTACTGGATAGATCCGCGTGGATTAAGGTTTTTTAATCCCCGCGGGGAACTCTTTCATTTTCGGGGACAAAATATAGGCCAAGTATTAATCCCGGGTATGAGCTATCTCCATTCCCACCATTCCCAGCCAAATCAGTTCATTCGTTGTAGAGTGAATTACATCGCAACGACTGAACCGATTTTTTGAAATTTGGTACAGAGATAGATTATAAATTATAATCTGGAATAACACATAGGCTATTTTATTTTGGAGAATAAGAGAAATCCCGCGGCAAACCCTTAATCCAGGCAAACGAAGTCGGGGCATCATCTAATTCTAGTCATACATACTTACATAGACTGCTAAAATCATTACACTTCTTTTTGCATGGCCAGATAAAAACGAAACTCCAGCTTCAGTGTTGAAAAACGTCGTATGATACACGTGTGTATTGATGATTACCGTCCTCGGCTATCTTAAGACCCTCACCTAACGGCTCGGGTCTCAATAGCGCCTCAGCGGCAATCACCAATGTTTCACACTTGTACCATAATGTACTATTATGATTCTGAATTTGTAAATAACCATTTAAATACGAATAATATGCGAATAATACTGAAGGCAGTGACAATTCAAAGCAATGACAAAAATCGATAACGTAATGCTTTGTGACAGTTCGCATTACGGATGACATTCGCAAGCAATTGTGTGGAAACCATCTTAATCGCATGAGCTTTTCGCCACTGCTACATATTATGGCCACATCGTAATATGAACTTTAGAGAAAACGATTTAAAAGTGATATTAGAATAACATAGACAGTAAGTCGCCCACCGTACATGTGCCAATCACAATTTTGTGAACCGTTATATAAATTGAAATTGGTATACATATAACGCTGTATATTAGTATGCAATCTTTGTCGCGTATTTGAATAATAAAATTATGTTTTCTGGATTTTATATCTCGACTTCAACTTATCTATTAAACTCAAGGATTTTGTATAACATTAACTTACCCGCGGCTTCGTTCTCGTCATCTAATAAAAGTGGTGATTGCCATACGACATTAGTGCAACTGGTGGGGTTTGAATCATGGACCTTTCGTTTTCTGGTCCACGTATTAAGCGTTGCGCTATTAAGGTTTAAAAATACAAGTACCAGCCGTTCACTTCAAGTTGGCCGCTACCTCTCGTCGCGCTTCTCCGCACTGCGCCTCAAGTCAGACCCGCTTAGTATAAATAGCAACGTACCGCTCGCGATGGTCACTACTGTATTTTTTCGAACTGTTTTGTTACTTTTACGTTTTAAATTTTTTTTTTTCGGTTAATTATTATTATTTATTACTTACTGTTTTATTCGGTTGCCGAAAAGGAAAAGTTTTGCATTGACTAACTACTTTAATTAATGCTTTTCTTTAAAGAGGATTAAAGATTTCTTTAAAGAGGAAAAAAAAATTGAAAAATACAATATTTTTTTCAATGATACTAGGAGTTTTGCCCATGACCTCATTTTGTAACGGTCGACGACGGCCAACTTGAAGTGAACGGTTAGTACAGTGTAGTAAGTAATAATACCTTAGCGTTAAAATCAATACCGGCGGTTACTGTTAAGTGGCTTCTGTTTACCCTGTGCGTACACAAACAACAACATTTAGATAAATGACACTTCGCGGCTTGAGCTTTTAATAATAAATGAGTGTACTTACGCACCCATTTAAACTGATATGAACGTTAGTTTGTATAGAGGAATGTTTGTCATTCATAGCATACAAAATAATTCTTAAGTATAGACTCTGTCCTTAGTATCCTTAATATTATAAATGCGAAAGTGTTTTTGTTTGTTGGTTTGTCCTTCAATAACGCTGCAACAGAGCTACGGATCGACGACGTACGACGGAAAAAGAAACAAAAAAACAACATTTTCTTTTTTGTTTTTTTGTTTCTTTTTAAACAAAAAAGAGGCAGTAGGCGGCCTTATCTTTAAAAAAAAACCGTCTTCAAACGCCACTACAAAATATAAAAAGTCCTCATCATTTTTGCTCGAGGGAACCATAAGCCAAATTTTTTGTTTTTGGCGATTTTTTCAAAAAACGCTGAAGTTTCGATAAAATAATTATCAAAACCAATTCACAATTGGCGAAATAATCGCGTAACAAGAATACAAAAATATACAGTCGAATTGAGAACCTCCTCCTTTTTGAAGTCGGTCGATAATAATAACTAATATTATAAATACACAAAATATAGCTTTTTGTAGCTCCGTGAAAAGTTTAAAGTCCGTATTTTATAATAAAGGGAGGAAAGAGAAAAATATAACCGAGAAAAAGAAACTCCAACAGTCAGCACGTCTTGTTAATTAAAGTTAATACTTCAAAGATAGGCGCCGTCGTCGGTTTCCCCCCTCCCCCCTCACCGCCCCGCCCCCTCCCTCCCCCCTCACCGCCCCGCCCCCTCCCTCCCCCCGGTAACCCTAATATTTCAATTTGTTTGACTCGTTGGCACTGAATCCAATTTCCTATGAAGTTAAATTAACGGAGCGGTCGGTATTGACCTTTGCGAAGTTAAACTGTGGTAATTCGCTAGTTGGCGGAAAATTCTGTACGTCGCTACGCTACGCTACGCTACGCTACGCTACGCTTGGAGGGAAAAATGTGCGCCACAGAGTAGGATTGCAAAAAGCTATAGGAAAATTGTGAATTAGTATGATAGAAGTTAGTTCGGTCGTGTCGGATTTCCTTCCCATTGGACTATGAGAGTGAGGGAATAGAGTGCACTTGTATTTGCGCACACATTTGTGCACTATAATATCTGCGCAGATGAGCGGATTCGGTCGGGAGGATATTATTATTTTCTAGCTTAATTATTCTTTATTTATTTTTATCTACAGTAAAATAGAATTAGTTTTTAATCAAATAAACTTTTACAAAATGTTTTCAAGTGATTCTAACACTGCTTCGGAAGCCGTTACAACTAACAAGAACCAGTAAAAAACCCAGATGTTAAAAAGGCACGATGGCGTGTAGAAACAGATTAGGAGTATGGGTTGAATTTACACTGCCATATCCCTTCCAAGTTAGTCCGATACCATCTTAGACTGTATCGTCACTTACCATCAGGTGAGATCGCAGTCAAGGACTATCTTGTCATTGAATAAAAAAGACGTGTGGCACTCGGGGACTGCCGCGGTAAAGCTATTGCATATCATTTTTTATCAACGCCATCTAGCGGTGAGAGGAGTCCAGTGACAGTTTATTTTCGTTACGGAATTTCTGGATTCGGTCTCCACGCTCAAGGCCCGCGATAGAAGCTATGCAATAGCTTAAAAAAACCCCTAAATAATAACTTTGAAATTCTGTGAAAAACTGAAAACCTAGTAAAATCTCACCGGTAACACTTATTCGTTTATTTTTTACAGGGCCAACGTTTCTAATCTATGTCCCTCGCCAAAGGAAATGAGCTTTCGATATCCCTCCTGTCCAAATCAATCTCTCTTCAAACGAAAAACGCATCGCAAACAGTCGCCGGCGGATATTTCATTACGTGGTGAAAACGCGTAATTACTCTCGGAATTGGAGCACCCTGTAGCTTGTGCTGTGGCATTTGCGAGTAAATTATATTTGTGAGATAGTTTTCGGTGATTATTGAATGACTAGCTGTTGCCCGCGGCTTCGTCCGCGTGGATTTAGTTGAGTCGTGGGAACGCTTTGATCTTCCGGATTAATAAATAGCCTTCGGTTCGGTTCTTGTTCGGTTCTAGTCGGGTGACCCCCCCCGACTACCGACTTACCGCATCGCATTGTTCGCCTATTTTTTCTTTTTGCTGGCTTCTAAGAGACGCACCGAGATATTGAATAGCCTATAACCTTCCTCAAGAATTGGGCTATCAGATACAAAAAGAATTTTTCAAATCCGACTGATAGTTCCAGAGATAAGCGCGTTCAAACAAACTCTTCCATTGTATTATATTAAGTATAGATATATAGTTGAATATTCGCCACTTCGTTCGTTTATAATACTAAACGATGCCCGCGACGTGGATTAAGGTTTTTCCAATTACCGCAGGAACTCTCTTATTTTCTGAGATAATAAGTAGCGCATGTGTTATTTCAGCCTATAATCAATCTCTGTGCCAAATTTCAGCCAAATCGGTTCAGCCGTTGCGGCGTGTTTGAGTAACAAACATCCATCCATCCAAACTTTCGGCATTTATTATATGAATAGGACAATAAGATATGATGATATCTACCATAAAATACATACATATATAGCTTAAAAACATACGAACACGGCAGATTGTAGTATCTTTTAACTATGTAAAACCAATATACCTACACTCAATCTATGCAAATAAAGGATTTTGATTTGAATTTAAACTCAAACAACCAAAACTAAACCCAAATAAAAAATCACTCAGCGTTTTTCACAGTCGTTTAACAACATGAAAGACTCAAAAGGTAAAGGATTTCAAACCTAAAATATAATAAGACGCCACAAACGATATGCCAGCAGCCCGCTATAGAAAACTACAGACAACAATACTAGGAATATATCTAGAGAGAATAGTCGAGAAGCGAACAGCGAGCAAAGTTGCAGGGCTTTCGTTAAGTTAAGGCAACTCCGGTGACTTACCTTTTACCGCGTGCAAGTTTTTAAAGTTGGGCTAGTCCGTTCGAAAACTCTCTTCACAGTTTAGCTCATACTTCAGACAAAACTGCCTTAAGACATCGCCTTTGATCTTCTCGTTCGACTCGATAACGTAGGACAACACTTAGCATACCTTTGCCCACTTTGCCAGATCTTTTGCATCTGCGATGTCTTCATGAAATTATTGAAAGAGCTCTTTTAAGGCAAGGATAACAGTTTAAAAACTTGATTAGAAAATTCAAAATTATTTATTTTATGTAGGCCAACTTGTAGCTCTTATGACACGTTATGACTTATGACTCTACCACCGGTTCGGAATGCAGATTCTCTAAATATGTATGATTGTATCGTGTAACGATCGCAATGACCACTGATTGGCTGATACCCTCCCGCTATTGGTTAAAATGCATTGATGCAGCAAGAACGCCATAAATTCAGCCAATCAGAGGCCATTGCGATCGTTACACTGATGCAATCATTTTTAGAGAATCGACACACTAGTCAGGCTAAACTGACTCTGGTTTGCCTGTTAAGTTTGGCCTCTCGATGTATGGAAGACTTTAGAATTAGATGAAGTCGCGTCTCATGTCTAAGCTAAGCACTTTCCAGCAAGCTTGGAGTTTAAATTCAATTTAACCTTAGAAAATGTCCCGTAAACAAGTACTGCGCCCCGAGTACTCGTACTTAGGGCAGAGACAGTGGATAATGTGCCTGTAAGTATATTTTACTGAAGCTAAAGATTTCATTATGTTCTAACTATGATGTTGTTTTGAACTCTTAACTTAAAATAGAGATTTTATATGAAGACTCGCTTTTGCCCGCGATTTCGTCCTTGTAGAGTGAGTTTTTAACCGACTTCAGAGAGAGAAATCGAGGAAACTCTTCAAATTTTATAGGCACAAACTTGTACTTTATAGTGGCTTTGAAGTCGGTTTTTTATAAAGAATTTTTATGTTTCTACAAGCTGATGCCAACGATTTCGTCCGCGTGAATTTAGTTTTTAAAATCCCGCGGGGAATCTTTGATATTCCGGGATAAAAAGTAGCCTATGTCACTCTCCAGGTCAACTATACCCATGCGAAAAGCACATAATCCGTTACTCCGTTGCTATGTGATTGAAGGAAAAACAAACTTACAATAATATACTTTCGCATTTATATTTTTAATAGGGATTATTTTATGAAACTGAAGTAAAACGTAACTTGTACAGGGATGAAATACATTTTATGTAATTGCACCTGAGGATGGTCCGAAATTGAATAAAACTCATTAAAGCTTATGTGCCCTCATTCAAAGGAAAATATAACCTTTTGGACTGAAATGCGAATAGTTTGAAAACTCGTTAAATTATACTCATATGCTCATATGACATTAGGTATCTATATATAATTATATAACCTATGATATATTCTATGCATATAATAAAATTGTAGAAAAGTGGTGTCTGTACAATGGAAATATAAAAAAAAAGTAGCAGGGGTTGTTATTATATCGATGCCGAACCCGAAATTGTAATTAATTTTTTTTTGTTTGTTTGTCTGTTTGTCTGTTTGTCTGTGTGTTTGTGCACGCTAATATCAGAAACGGCTTATTCGATTTAGATACGGTTTTCACTAATATATTGTAGTAAGCTTCACTTAACATTTAGTGTTTATTTCATGTCAATCGGTTCATAAATAAAAAAGTTATGTCAATTTAAAGAATCACGGCGAACATTTTTAACGTACAGAGTACGTACTACACGCCTCGCGCCTGAGCGTCCGTGGCTATATAAGGGTAGTTCTACGATAAGAGGTAACTTGTGCGGCAATCAGTTTAAAATAGAAATTTTACTGTATATGTTGTTATTTTTTGCAATGAAACACATCAACTAAATGTACTTTATTAAATAACGTCACGATTCAATGCCTAATTAAAGTATATTTTTCTAAAATTCCTTATAAAGTCTAAAAAAGTCTCTAACCTGGCCTGTCCCCCTGTCGGTTTCAGTTTAATTTGAAACGATACTTACTTTCTTTGTATCAGTTATTAAACTAAAGTATGTTAAACACAAACTTCAATAAATGTATTCAAGTATTGTTAAGGAAAAATAGAACAATATTTATTTATTTGCAATATATTTTAAACTTAACTTTTGTCCCACTGTTTTTGGGTATCTACTCTAGAAAATTTCATTCCGCTACTACAAACACAAATATAAAACGGCCATATTCCAAATAGTGCTCAAAGTCATCTACCGACGTGTAGTTCGTAATGCAAAACACGTGAGCCGTTAAGAGCGCCGTTATTTGTTAGTTTTTGCGACCGTTGATTCAAAGTAGCCGTTTCGCGAGGTAATTGTGTCTCTCACCTGGCAAGTCATAAAAGTTATATTATTCATTCAATTTATTTGCATTTACTAGTCTAATTAAATAATGATGGACTAGTGAAAGTGTGATACATAATGTACCGAAAAACTTCTTATGTCAATTAAAACAATACAATTTATCATGAAAACGTCTCTCACCTGCCATATTTCACCTGGCAAGATAAATGTCAGGAGAGAAACTTGTTGACCAGGGGAGATAAGGTTAGTGCAAACAAACAAAGTAAAAAAAGTTAAAAAATCAACAAAGTCAAAAAAGTCAAAAAAAGTCAAAAAAAGTCAAAAAAGTCAAAAAAAGTCAAAAAAATCAAAAACCGTCAAAAATGTCAAAAAAGTATTTTTTGACTTTTTTTGAATTTTTTGAATTTTTGGAATTTTTTGATTTTTTGACTTTTTAATAAAATATGCATAAAGTGACTTGCCCTTACGTGAAAAGATAAATAAATAGAACAAAAATCATAATATAAGTGTTTAATGAAAAAACAGCTACTTTTCTCCGTGGCCGTATTCTCTATGGACTTAAAACCTCTTATCGTAGAATCACCCATAAAGCGCGCTGAGAGCCGCGCCCCGAAAAGTTACTATTCCACGCGAACGAAATCGCGGGCACAGCTAGTTGTAAATATATCTATATAAATAAATCACATCACATCACACTTCACACTAATATTATAAAGGTGAAAGTTTGTATGTGTATGTGTGTGTGTGTGTGTGTGTGTGTGCATGTATGTTTGTTACTCCTTTACGCCACAATAGATTAACCAATTTGTTTGAAATTTGGAATGGAGGCAGCTCATATCTAGGATTAAAACATAGGCTACATGTTATCCTGGAAAATTAAAGAGTCCCTACGGAAATTAAAAAAGCCTTAATCGACGCGGACGAAGTCGCGGGCATCATCTAGTTATACCTATATAACGGTAAGTCTTCTTTATCAACCAATAGACGTCCACTTCTGGATAAAAATCCCTTGCATGAAGTCTCGGTCTTGCGCCGCTTGTATCCTAGCTTCCTGCATCTTGACCGATGTCTTCATTCTGGAGCCCCAACGACCTTCTTTTTTAAAAACAAATCATATCCTCCTATCCCCTCCAAATAAGCGGAAAACTTGTGCTAGGAGTGGGTGCGACAATAGTGCAACGGGTGGGATTCGAACCTGCGGCCCTTCAGTTTTGAGTCCGCACCTTTAACCGTTAAGGGCCCCCCCCTTAAGGTATTAAAATTTATTTTTATCGATTTTTTTTTTATTTTTCTAATTGAATGCATAATATCTCAAGAAGATTGTGTTAAAATTTCAAGTCGATCGGGGCAAAATTGACGAAGTTATGAGTATTTCAGCGTCCGTTGGCAGCCTGAGGTTTTACAGCCCCACCCGGCCCAAAAGGGCCTGTTCAGGTAAAGTCGAGTATATTGTGGTAAAATATAATACATAGTAGTTTCGAAATATAACAATAATAAACCAAGTTATAAATCGCTGTACAAAACGCAGGTACATTTGTTTTATGAATTGTCAACTAAAAGTAAACAAGGGAATTGCCGCCATGAAAAATTCGCGGCCATTTTGCGTCGTTGCTATTTCAAAATGGTGCAATATAGTGAATTTTCTTAAAACACGTCGTAAATATACCGCTGCCACGGCTTTAGCACTTTAGTGTACGGAACCTAGTTGAAACGGTTTCTGGGGGTGTAAACACTTGTAACACGTGATCTAAGTTTTCAAGCGAATGGTAGAATTTTCTATGTAATCAACTAAGTAGGTCTTTTATCATAGAGTAAAAAGAGTTGCCATTTATATGCGGGAAATAAGCCATGTATTCACTAAGCAACAAATGCATGCAACATGCTGCTTAGCATAGAGCCCAGTATGTTGAACGATATCGCTGAAAGCTTTAAAGTATGTAATCCTTTTTTTTTATTTGATAACAAGATAGCCCTTAATTACGATCTCACCTCATGGTAAGTGACGATGCACTCTAAGATGGTAGCGGACTAACTTGGAAGGGCTATGGCAGTGTACATTCAACTCGTACCCTTAATCTATTTCTACACGCCATCGTGACGAAACGCTGAATGGCTTGGTGGCACGTTTTTGACGGTAACTAGCCACGGCCAAAGCCTCCCATCAGACCAAACCAGAGACTTCACAAATTATAAATTCCCAATTGTCCCCGCAGGATCAAACCCGAGACTTCCCAGTCGTAAGATCACAGCGCTCACCACTACGCCAGGGAGGCATTATCCTTTCGTTTTAAAGTAGCCTATATAAACTCAATAGCCTAACAGTTAAAGGTGCGGACTGAAAACTGAAAGGCCACTGGTTCGATTCCCAGGCGAGGTCGCCGTACTAACGCGACGATACTGTATAGTCGGCCTTTACAGGTTTACTGATAATATAAATGGAAAAAATCTTTTTACAAAACCGACTTCAAACGCCACTACAAAGTATATCAGCCTATAAAATTTGAAAAGTTCTCGCGATTTCTCCAGGGTCCCATCATCAGATCCTGACCTAATGACAATGGGACCACCTTGGGAAGTATATCCTTTCAAACAAAAAAAGAATTTTCCAAATCGGTCCAGTCATCTTCGAGTAAACGCGGAACATATTACGAAAAATATTAAAAAATAGAGTCCGATGAATTGATAACCTCCTCCTTTTTTGGAAGTTGGTTAAAAAAGGCTTATCGCCTATTGCGCTTCTAAGCATTATAGTTTGATGCTGCTACCTAAGAATTGTTAAGGCTTGTTAAGCTCATTATCGTTTTTATTATTTTTGCATTGCACTCTGTTGTATGCTCGTGATATATTCGTTAATTATGCGCCTCATTTTAATTTAATGCTTTTAATAGTTGCCACGTGAAAAATGTGATTTTGAGTACAAAACTCTGGGAAATTATGTTAATTACATGTATTTAAATGTAACGGAAGCTGAATAATTGAGCATAGCCTCAATAGCCCAACGGTTAAAAGTGCAGACCGAAAACTGAAAAGTCGCAAGTTCGATCCCCACCGTTGCACTATTGTCGTACCCACTCCTAACACAAGTTTTCACTTATTTGGAGGGGAGAGGAGAATATCAGTCAAGTTCGGCTTGGCTGATATTCTTTTTTTTTCTAAAAAAGAAAAAAGAAAAAAATATTTTTCATGGCGAATAATTTTAAATAGTAGCACTTACAAACCAAAAATCTTTAAGGCTGAAATCTATAGACCGCACTCTCACTCTGCTCAGACTCAAGACAGAGTTGAAACGAGACAGATTTATGACAAAGCATATTTGGGTCTCGTTTTAACTTCTATAGAACTCAGCATAAGACTTTAGAAGTTAAACTTAAGAGGTTTAATCGGAAAACGCAGCAAAGGAAGACTCCCACTTAATGAACCGATGATCTCAAATAAATCACTGGGCATAAGTGGCACAAGACCCTGTTCTGTGATGCTTATAAGATAGGTCGATGACTCTGTATACTAGTTGTTCGATTAACTACCTACAATAAGAGTATGTATATGCTACATATCATGAAATCACAGCAATATTTATATTTAAACCACTAAATATAAAATTAATATTGTATACAAGTTAACACGTGTAATAAGGCTGTTATAAAATACAGTAGAACAAAGCTACGCCATTACAACAAACTACGAAGAACGTATGTCGTAGACGCTCTACGAAACCTACCGTTACGTGTTCTACGATCAAGGCTACGAGATAACATTACCTACTTTGAAGTTTGAGCTTCTAATTCCAACTGATAGACAGTTTTGATAAATAGCAGTGAATTCCCGCATTTAAACCGTTTTGTATTTAGACACACCACGATAAACCCTCAAATTAATTGCTTCTTCAGAATTTAAATTGGGAAAATATTATTCTGTTGTCATTAAATGTATTTATTTATGCTTGACAAAATAGCCTTTGACTGCATCTCATCTAATTGTAAATGACGAGTCAGTCTAAGATCAGGAGCAACCCATTAAACTCTCAATACGGAGAAGGGTTATTAGAGTAAAAACTAGCCGAAGATGTCTCACTGCGATATCTGGCGGTCGCGGTTTAGCTCGCTACCTCGATGTCACCTTCATTTAAAACAAATGTATGCAAACAGATGCAAACATGTCGAAGATACCTCGCTGTACCGCGATGTATCGCAGTGAGGTTTCCTTCAACATGGTCGTGCTTATTCGACCCCCCGATTAGGAGACCGTCCTAACTCTTAACCACAAGGCAATCACTGCTTCGGTGTAAGATAGTTGCTGGTTAACTTAGAAAGGGGGTAAGAGTTTATTCATAACTGCCATACCCCTTCCAAATTAGCTTTCGTTTTGGGCCCCAAATAAATTATACTTAGTTACTAGTGGGAGACTTTGACCGTGACTTTTCCACGTCCACTTTGTACAGTGTGTTCTTAAAGAGATAGGCATTCTTACAGTAGCTTCACAATATATTTATAACAACATAATATTTGTCAGACAAAACATTTTGAGTTACAAAAAAAAGAGTGATTTGTCCGATAGACCAAGTAGAAATCCAAATAGGCTCATGTTTCCTGGGCTGCGCCTCAAGAGGGTCCAAAAGACATTTGTGAGAATGGGCGTGACGTTTTACAATAAAATTCCACAGTCAATCTTAGACTTGCCTCTACACAAGTTTAAGAAATCAATTAAATCTGCTCTCATGAAAAAAGCATATTATACAATTGAAGACTATGTAAATGATAAAAAAGCGTGGATATAATTCGCTCCAGTGATTCATAAGACAGTAATAACTATCCTGTGTAACATGATTTTATTGTATTCTGTTCCACGGTGTTTCCACTTTATTTGTCTCAGTCATGTCTTAAAATGAGTAGTTTAATATTAGTAGTTTAATATTCAATTCGATGCCTTAGCATGGGTAGCCTAAGTATGTCATGCTCTCTTTAAAGTTTCTGTGGTGGTGTCGTGTGGTGCGGGTTGTTACGTTCCCTCAAATATGGTTGAGCGAAGCAATGGCTGGATCATGCGTCATGCTCGTGAACGGGTGCCACCAACGGGAATGGGTCTGCTTTTGCCTGCCTGTGTTAACATGTATTGAATTGTATTTATTTGTATTTGTATTGTATTTATTTTTACTTGTATTGTACTCAGGAAAATTCATCGTGGAAGCACTGAATACATAGCATAGTTTCAATAACAATTGTAAAATTTTTATTTTTTTGAAAAGAGCAACCGCCGAGTTTCTTGCTGGCTCTTCTCGGCAGGAAAGGCATTCCGAACCAGTGGTAGATTCATTGACGATTCAAAAGTGCTTGTAAAAGTTTATTTGAATAAAATATTTCTATTTCTATATTTCTATTTCTATTTCCACTTTGTACAAGGTATGCACTTTTATATCAAGTTTCAAAGCTCAATGTTTAAAATATGCATTCAATATTCAGTGTAAACTGATATTTTCCATCCATTTTTGAGCTAACAGCTGACAGACAGACACGCTGCTCACAACAATTCATATGCAAAACAGCTTCCATCACCCGCCACGTTGCCGTCGCCGTCACTACTGTAGCGCCGCCATTGAATATCCCGCGAACGCATGTAATAATTCATGTATGCACAAATTATACAGCTTTCGGTACACGGAAAAGTGAGAAAACGCGTGCCAACAATTGGGTATTTGACTAAATTGTTTTTATATACTCAAAGTAAGAGTCAACGAGGGAATAGCGCCAGTGTTTTGGGCCCCATGCCCATAAACGAGCAACTTGGACGGCGCGTATTTTTTATAAATATAATTAGTAGTAGTTGTAATTTATTTAAGTTACTTTTTTACATTTTTAATATTACTGTGAATTATAAAAATAAAAGTTTATAACATAAATTATATAAAAAAAGTTTTTAATATTGTATTCCTGTGTTCTTTTTGTAATATTGATTTAAAGTCACAAATTCAGTACAACCGATTTTATTTTGGAGCATATCCGTATACCTAAACGTATAAGAATGCATGCTTCAAATTGAGCTCGACTTATGGTTCATTTTACTTTGATGTTAATGTCATCGAATACGAAATACGATCAATCGAATTAAATCTTACACTAACCCTAGGTAGCCGTGTCGTATTTGTAACGTTGTATGTGCTCGTTATCGCCCTCACTAACTTTTGTCCGAATTTTTATGACCTACACGGCCTTACTGTTACTGGTTCGTGACAATAACAAATAAAATACATGCGCGTAGAATTAACGACATTACCCCCTTCCCCCCTCTTTGTTATAAAAATAACTTTTGCCGGAAATTATAGTAACTACTCGTATAACCGGTATGTTTATGTGTGTAGTTGAAACGGGATTTCTAGTGCACAGGTATCAGCTTTGGGCCCTGATTCACTATGACTTTTAATGCAATACAATTTTTTTTTTTCGACGAAAACGCTATACGATGTCGTCTCGACAGTGAACATACTGAGTAGGTAATTTAAGTACCTATCGCAGTGACAAATGACATTAACTGACAAGGTGCTAAATGAAAGAAGATTCTTTATTTACAGACATTATGACGTAGTGTTAAGGCGGGTGCTGTTTCGCATATTTGAAGCACAGATTAAAAAAAGTGAAAACTTATATAAAATTTATTTTAGGATTTTGTGTACTGAAACTAACACTTCCCGAATTGTAATTACCTAAACTATCTAATTAGTATATTTTTAGATTATTTCTTAGCGGGAGTAAAATCGACCGTTCCGTAGAACAAAGTCTCATCTGCTAAATTTCACAACTTGAAATTTGAGCCTTAAAAGTCACGTCTGCAAGGCTCAAATCTCAAGTTATGAATTTAGCAGATGAGACTTTGTTCTACGGTACGTTCGAAATACCCTATTCCCAAATAAACTATCCATCAGGCGTTACTCCTCGCCGCGGGCGCGTCGCTGCGTCACGTGCTGCAATTGCAATTAGCGATCTCATTCACCGACTAACTACCAATAAAACGCCCGCACTGCTGAAATACGTTATTTGGAATTAAACTCCAGTGAATTATATCGTGTGGCGTACTACGAGAGTGCATGTACATACATGTTTTCTCTTAAATCTTCGTCTTAACCCAATGAAATCCTACTACTAATATTATAAAGGTAAAATTTTGTATGTGTGTATGTGTGTATGTGCGTGTGTGTGCATGGGTGCGTGCGTGTGTGTGTGTTATCCAGAATTAACACAGAATACATTTTATCCCGGAAAATTAAAGAGTTCACGTAGGTAGGCATCAAAAAAAAGCTTTGAAGTTACTCACAAGTTTTAAACAGAACTGTGCACGCGTAAATCGTTTTTTTTTTTTTTTTGATATCAATCATATAGACATCTTTAAAGCCGTTAAATTCTAAGTTAAAATTATATTAATTTTTTTTGTTCTGAATTTTTAAAGTTTCTTTGAATCTCTTACAATAAATGAGATTATGCCAGACCCATAATATCTAATTTAAAAATTCTTAATATTAAATTATAGAGATCTAAAAGAAAAAACAGAATCAAAATTAGCTGATTAAACTATTTTCGAAGTTTACCAAATAATAATTAATCGAATTTAAATCAAACCACCTTAAAAGTTTCTTCACTTTCAATTTGAAGAAAATTTTAATGCTATTCATTAAGGAGAACTTTTGAAAAGAGTCGACCCTTAACCTAACTTGACCAAATGAGTCAGAAATTTTTCAAGATAGAATGGAAAAGTTCACAGGGCACGCCTGCCAACAATTTTCAATATAGTACAACAGTTTTCAAATAAAATAAAAATATATAAACCCTCGAAAATACTACACCACCCCTTATTGAACAAATAAAAGCTTGGAAGTTAATCTCAAACAATATATTTTGAAAACTATATTGTTTTTATTTTCAACAAAAACAATATATATTTCAACACACGGGTGCCGCTGTGTTTTCCAAAAATAAGCATACCTAAATGTTCTATCTAGATTAATGCATCAATTCCTAGTAAAACAGTGGTAATACAGTTAGTACCTAGTAGACTACTACTAGGTACTAACTGATCGCAGTCAAGGACTAAAACTACTACTAAGTAGTTTTAGTCCTTGACTGCGATCTCACCTGATGGTAAGTGACGATGCAGCCAAAGTTGGTAGCGGGCTAACTTGGAAGGGGTATGGCAGTGTATATTCAGCCCATACGCCTAATCTGTTTCTAGTTTTCTACACGCCATCGTGCCGGAACGTTAAATCGCTTATCGGCATGTCTTTGACGGTAGGGTGGTAATTATAGCCACGGCTAAAGACCAGAGACAATTCAGAAATTATAAATTCCCAAATTGCCTCTACCGGGACTCGAACCCGAGACCTCCCAGTTATAAGACCACAGCGCTCACCACTACACCAGGAAGGTCGCCAGGCTATTGATCTATCTCGACATATTTTTGTGACCAGTGCCATCAAAATAAGCTTGAAAATCTGCTGATAGAGACAATTTGGGAGCGGGGGCGAAGCTAGCCAGTAGCCGCCCTAATTACGTCGATTGGCAGTATTATCATAGTGAAGCGCGCCCAATTTACGTTTGACGACTTTTTTACGAGTTTTCCACTCGTACGTAATTTACGAGGATCGTAAACCGCGGCGGCTCTCTGATAACAATATACCCTGTATAATTCCGAGGTACGAATGTGCGCTAAAACGTTTAAAATGCTTACCTGACTGGACCCTACTTAATGCTGTTTTGACTCGACTTTGGAAATGCCAAAAGATGTGTATTAAGGTCGTAGCCCACTTATACGACACCGCTCCCGCCCAACCAAAATATGAGCATTCAAATATGGACTTAATATCGTGCTCTGGAGGTGCACTTTACAGTAACAACACAAAATAGAATACAGCGCGCGCTAAGCGAGCTTGCCGCAACCTTGCCACACAGTGGTATACCGCACACTTAACAGAGCAGGCCGCGCGCTGTGAGCACGGCGTCTGTTCGCTTGAAGCGGGCTAACGGTCGGCGTACGTGCGCGGGTGGAGAGACGCCGGCCGCCGCCGCCCGCCCGCCCGCCGCACTAAAATAGAGGCCCTCTATTAGAGCCTAGAGGGCTACATTCTCGAATGATTTACCGATCAATATCGTTCTGAATTTATGATAATATGTAGTAAAATAAATACCGATCCATATGAAAATATATGAAGAATTTTTCTTCATCATCTAGTAAATGTCGCATGATCTTCTGATATTCTCCATCTGAACTTCAAGAAGTTCAAGTTCAAGAAGGCAAGCCTTTAACATGTTATGCACCCAATATCTCCGATTTCTGCTTTTTTGCGAGCTATTCTCTTCGTCGTCAAGTGCAATAGCGATGACAGCCAGTTCGCGTAATGTAAATTGAGACATAACGAATAACACGAGTGCTTCTAATCGAGACTGATCACAACTGGGTCTGTCGCGGTAAGTGTGAGCTGTAGGGACAGCGAGCAGCCTGCTAGATGTAGGCGCGGACACAGCGCGCAGCCTGTTAGCTGTAGGCGCGGATGCAGCGAGTAGCCTGCTAGCTGTAGGCGCGGAGGCAGCGAGTTGTCTGCTAGCTACAGGTAGTGTTGTGCGGGAGCTGTGTTGCAGCGGTGTCGTATAAGTGGGCTACGACCTTTAATCCATACTAACGGGTGCCACCAACGGGAGTGGGTTTACTTTATGGCTGTCCGTCTTAAAATGGATTGTAACATGAATGTAGGTATGCATTTTTGAAACTTCATTGTGGAAACACTGTATACATAGCATAGTTTTGTTACCTATTGTAAAAAAAAATCTGAAAAGAGCAACCACCGAGTTTATTGCAGGCTCTTCTCGGCAGAAAGGGCATTTCGAACCAGTGGTAGATTCATCGACGATTCAAAAGCACTTGTGAAAGTTTATTTGAATAAAAAATATATCTATTCTATTTACAGACATTATGACGTAGTGTTAAGGCGGGTGCTGTTTCGCATATTTGAAGCACAGATTAAAAAAAGTGAAAACTTATATAAAATTTATTTTAGGATTTTGTGTACTGAAACTAACACTTCCCGAATTGTAATTACCTAAACTATCTAATTAGTATATTTTTAGATTATTTCTTAGCGGGAGTAAAATCGACCGTTCCGTAGAACAAAGTCTCATCTGCTAAATTTCACAACTTGAAATTTGAGCCTTAAAAGTCACGTCTGCAAGGCTCAAATCTCAAGTTATGAATTTAGCAGATGAGACTTTGTTCTACGGTACGTTCGAAATACCCTATTCCCAAATAAACTATCCATCAGGCGTTACTCCTCGCCGCGGGCGCGTCGCTGCGTCACGTGCTGCAATTGCAATTAGCGATCTCATTCACCGACTAACTACCAATAAAACGCCCGCACTGCTGAAATACGTTATTTGGAATTAAACTCCAGTGAATTATATCGTGTGGCGTACTACGAGAGTGCATGTACATACATGTTTTCTCTTAAATCTTCGTCTTAACCCAATGAAATCCTACTACTAATATTATAAAGGTAAAATTTTGTATGTGTGTATGTGTGTATGTGCGTGTGTGTGCATGGGTGCGTGCGTGTGTGTGTGTTATCCAGAATTAACACAGAATACATTTTATCCCGGAAAATTAAAGAGTTCACGTAGGTAGGCATCAAAAAAAAGCTTTGAAGTTACTCACAAGTTTTAAACAGAACTGTGCACGCGTAAATCGTTTTTTTTTTTTTTTTGATATCAATCATATAGACATCTTTAAAGCCGTTAAATTCTAAGTTAAAATTATATTAATTTTTTTTGTTCTGAATTTTTAAAGTTTCTTTGAATCTCTTACAATAAATGAGATTATGCCAGACCCATAATATCTAATTTAAAAATTCTTAATATTAAATTATAGAGATCTAAAAGAAAAAACAGAATCAAAATTAGCTGATTAAACTATTTTCGAAGTTTACCAAATAATAATTAATCGAATTTAAATCAAACCACCTTAAAAGTTTCTTCACTTTCAATTTGAAGAAAATTTTAATGCTATTCATTAAGGAGAACTTTTGAAAAGAGTCGACCCTTAACCTAACTTGACCAAATGAGTCAGAAATTTTTCAAGATAGAATGGAAAAGTTCACAGGGCACGCCTGCCAACAATTTTCAATATAGTACAACAGTTTTCAAATAAAATAAAAATATATAAACCCTCGAAAATACTACACCACCCCTTATTGAACAAATAAAAGCTTGGAAGTTAATCTCAAACAATATATTTTGAAAACTATATTGTTTTTATTTTCAACAAAAACAATATATATTTCAACACACGGGTGCCGCTGTGTTTTCCAAAAATAAGCATACCTAAATGTTCTATCTAGATTAATGCATCAATTCCTAGTAAAACAGTGGTAATACAGTTAGTACCTAGTAGACTACTACTAGGTACTAACTGATCGCAGTCAAGGACTAAAACTACTACTAAGTAGTTTTAGTCCTTGACTGCGATCTCACCTGATGGTAAGTGACGATGCAGCCAAAGTTGGTAGCGGGCTAACTTGGAAGGGGTATGGCAGTGTATATTCAGCCCATACGCCTAATCTGTTTCTAGTTTTCTACACGCCATCGTGCCGGAACGTTAAATCGCTTATCGGCATGTCTTTGACGGTAGGGTGGTAATTATAGCCACGGTTAAAGACCAGAGACAATTCAGAAATTATAAATTCCCAAATTGCCTCTACCGGGACTCGAACCCGAGACCTCCCAGTTATAAGACCACAGCGCTCACCACTACACCAGGAAGGTCGCCAGGCTATTGATCTATCTCGACATATTTTTGTGACCAGTGCCATCAAAATAAGCTTGAAAATCTGCTGATAGAGACAATTTGGGAGCGGGGGCGAAGCTAGCCAGTAGCCGCCCTAATTACGTCGATTGGCAGTATTATCATAGTGAAGCGCGCCCAATTTACGTTTGACGACTTTTTTACGAGTTTTCCACTCGTACGTAATTTACGAGGATCGTAAACCGCGGCGGCTCTCTGATAACAATATACCCTGTATAATTCCGAGGTACGAATGTGCGCTAAAACGTTTAAAATGCTTACCTGACTGGACCCTACTTAATGCTGTTTTGACTCGACTTTGGAAATGCCAAAAGATGTGTATTAAGGTCGTAGCCCACTTATACGACACCGCTCCCGCCCAACCAAAATATGAGCATTCAAATATGGACTTAATATCGTGCTCTGGAGGTGCACTTTACAGTAACAACACAAAATAGAATACAGCGCGCGCTAAGCGAGCTTGCCGCAACCTTGCCACACAGTGGTATACCGCACACTTAACAGAGCAGGCCGCGCGCTGTGAGCACGGCGTCTGTTCGCTTGAAGCGGGCTAACGGTCGGCGTACGTGCGCGGGTGGAGAGACGCCGGCCGCCGCCGCCCGCCCGCCCGCCGCACTAAAATAGAGGCCCTCTATTAGAGCCTAGAGGGCTACATTCTCGAATGATTTACCGATCAATATCGTTCTGAATTTATGATAATATGTAGTAAAATAAATACCGATCCATATGAAAATATATGAAGAATTTTTCTTCATCATCTAGTAAATGTCGCATGATCTTCTGATATTCTCCATCTGAACTTCAAGAAGTTCAAGTTCAAGAAGGCAAGCCTTTAACATGTTATGCACCCAATATCTCCGATTTCTGCTTTTTTGCGAGCTATTCTCTTCGTCGTCAAGTGCAATAGCGATGACAGCCAGTTCGCGTAATGTAAATTGAGACATAACGAATAACACGAGTGCTTCTAATCGAGACTGATCACAACTGGGTCTGTCGCGGTAAGTGTGAGCTGTAGGGACAGCGAGCAGCCTGCTAGATGTAGGCGCGGACACAGCGCGCAGCCTGTTAGCTGTAGGCGCGGATGCAGCGAGTAGCCTGCTAGCTGTAGGCGCGGAGGCAGCGAGTTGTCTGCTAGCTACAGGTAGTGTTGTGCGGGAGCTGTGTTGCAGCGGTGTCGTATAAGTGGGCTACGACCTTTAATCCATACTAACGGGTGCCACCAACGGGAGTGGGTTTACTTTATGGCTGTCCGTCTTAAAATGGATTGTAACATGAATGTAGGTATGCATTTTTGAAACTTCATTGTGGAAACACTGTATACATAGCATAGTTTTGTTACCTATTGTAAAAAAAAATCTGAAAAGAGCAACCACCGAGTTTATTGCAGGCTCTTCTCGGCAGAAAGGGCATTTCGAACCAGTGGTAGATTCATCGACGATTCAAAAGCACTTGTGAAAGTTTATTTGAATAAAAAATATATCTATTCTATTCTTATACAAGTATAAAAGTAAAAATTCTTTTTACAAACTGACTTCAAACGCCACTACCAAGTATATAAATTTGAAGAGTTCCCTCAATTTCTCCAGGATCCCATCATCAGATCCTAACCTGATGACAATGGGACCATTTGGAAAGTATAGCCTTTCAAACAAAAAAAGAATTTTCCAAATCGCTCTAGAGTCTAGACGTCTCCCACCAGACAAAATATAATAATCTTGAAATATTGAGTAATATTGAGATAATATTGAAATTATCTTTTTGTTAATTTTCACCGCACTTTTTTCCAATCGTCTGGAACTCGTGGCCAAAAGCTAGTAGGTATAAGTTAATCTGGTATCATAGGTATAGATTGCAAAAAAAACCCTTCGACAAAAACTACATTTCAAATGATATATCAGCGAAAAATCCCATTAAGACGTGATCAGTGTTTTCTGCGCCACTCGACAGACGAAATAAAAAATAAGCAAGTAATTTTTCTCTGCGGCTAAGAGAAAAGAAAACCAGCTCGGCAATTTATCACTTTTTTGTACTTTTAGCGAAGAAACTCCTTTGGCTGTTTCGGGTGGTAGGTACTTAGGATCTCGCGGCTGCAGCGCGGCTGGCTGCTTAGACGCTGATTCTCAATTAAAATTCTGTGATTAAGTGTGGATTTCACGAACGTCAAGTAAGATTTAACCGTGGAATAAATTTGATATTTTGGCAGATTTTTAAAACAAAAATTGTCAGAATGCCCAATTTCAGCCTTGGTTTAACGTCACTCGATTTTGCTGAAATTGGCACGAGATGTATAAAAAATAAAAATAACCTGCTTACTTTTAGCTTTTCTTATTCATCAATGAAATTTTCCTTCAACCTAGTGCAAAATTTCGTTTTTTGGTATAAAAGAAATGTGTAACATAAAAATTCATCTCAAAAACCACTTCAAACGCCACTACAAAGTGAAGAAATAATTTTAGTTCAACTTCAACACGTCTGTTAAAGTCGGGCGAGCTTAAATAAAAACGATGAAACCGATGCGCGCCTTCGATGAAACAATATGAGAGACACGTTTGTTGAAATCAAAAAAGGGTGGTCCAAATCTATTTCATCCATGTGGATTTACGTATTTTAAAAATCCCGTGTAGTCTTTGATTTTCTTGGATAAAAAGTATCTTATATATTTCCTAAGGATGGAATTCCTTTCGAATTTTATCGAAAGTTCATCAGGTCACACGTAAAACATAAAAGGTGGACAGAGTTTCTTTCGCATTTATAATATTACTGTATGGATATTAGAGAATATAAGCTTTGTAAGTAAGCTATATCCTTTGAGTATATAACCAACGGTATATCATTAAAACTTACGAATGTACACTTTTAGAAGATCGTTAATTCTGTGCGATGTTATTTCGGGACTCAGAGACAAGGGGAAAGGAGAAATATTAATCGCGGAAAAAAAGAACAAGAAACGAACACGGCAAGGTGAGCCAGACGAAGGAAAAACCCGCGCTTCCTACAAAAACTGTATAAACAGAATAAAGTACGCCCGTTGCCTATTATGCTTTTATAAAGGTGCTTCCAATTGTGCGAGAGCAAGTGGGTAATTTTTAGTAGGTGCTTGATAAACAATATGGGTCGTTAGATCACACTGAACGTGTGACAAGATATATTGCGAAACATATTATGTATTTATAACTGCAGTCAAACTTGCTAACAGTTTTGTAAGAGACGATGAGGTCCCTGAGGATGACGCTCGAAATATAAATAGCACTTTTTTTAATTAAAAAAAATCCAGTATACAGAGTGTATTTTTATTATACTAGCTGATGCCATTAGGTTTGTCAAAAAACCTTTAGAATTTCATCATTTTCATTTGATAAAAGTAGCCCAGGTCCATTTCGAGGATGCAGCCTATCTCTGCAGTAAATTAGATTGACCTCACAGGCCACAGTTTTTCTTCTAAGATTTAAATAATGTTATTCAATTTTAAATTAATTTTTATAATTAAGTTGGTTTATACGAGACTTAAATATTTCATCCAAGGATACTAATGCTGAGATCTATAGAGCGTGCTCTGGCTTAGCTCGGACTCAGGATAAGAGTAAAAACGAGACACAAATATACTCCGACATAAATCTGTCTCGTTTTATCTCTGCCTTGAGTCTGAGCAGAGTCAAAGTGCGGTCTATAGATTACAGCCTTAGAGTATGACCTGGCAATAAAAATAAACGATGTTTTTATGCAATCAAAATATCAAGTACCTCCTCAAAATTTCCCACCAACTCTATATCTATTTTATAAAGGTGCTTCTAACAAATTGAATTAATAAGTATATCGCTAATTGGTGGAATTAAATGAGTTCTTCCCGGAGTGAAATACGGCTTTTCACAATTAGTAAGAATTAAGTTTTCCCGAGGATGCTAATATTTTGTTATTACAAAATTCCCGAATGGAATTTTCTTTTATCTTTGTTTATTGCACGAACCTTTATAAGAGGAAGTTATTTTTGGAGGATAATTATAGAAGTTATGTAATATAATTAATATAAAAATAATATAATTATAAATAATGGAGGATAATTATATAAGTTATGTAATACAGTAATTTTGAAACCTAGATAGTGCAGACTGAAAACTAAAAGAGCGACAGTTCAATCTCCACCCGTAATACTACTGTCGTACCTACTCCTTAGTCCTTACGTACACTTATATAGAGGTGAGAGGAGGGGGAGAGGGTTTAGCATAGCTAATATATATTCTTGTGAAAAAGAATTCTCTTCTTCTTTATCAACTAATTGACGTCCACTGTTGGACATAAGTCTCCTGCATGGACCTCCACAAGTCTTGTGCCGCCTGAATCCAGCGGCTCCCTGCGACTCGTTTGATGTCGTCTTTCCACCTAGTGGGGGGTCTGAAAAAGAATTCTCACTGAAATCCAATGAGATCATTCAAAAGCTTTTCAAAAGACACAGTCATTCTCATGTGTGTGTATGATTGTTACTCCTTTACGATACAATGAATAATTTTGCTGAAATTTTGAATAGACATACACTACATTTTATTCCGGAAAATTCAAAAGTTCCCGCGAGAATCTAAAACCCTTATCCGAACGTACGAAGTCGCGGACATTAGCTAGTATAGTAAGTATATAATATTTTTTAGGATAAGAATCTTCTACAAAAGAGTATTATAGTAATGATTGGGAATAAATGGCATTATTATAAATTAGTCAGTATCGAAGTAAGCCGCATTGTGCGCTTTGTTCGCTAACAAAGCTTATTAGTTTACCATTGGTTCTCGAACGGAGTTTCTCTCTTATAGCTGAACTCTCAATCAAACCATGTAGCATTTTAGTAGTACGCAAGTAGTACGTAGTATGATGAGATGCAGCGATGCTCGAAAATCGAGACCTAGAACGGAAAGGGAATGGTAAAGTTTTCCGTCCTTTTCATGTCCATTTATCACATGGATATGGAATGGCCTTTGAATTAACTTAACTTGACTTAAGCACAGAGTAAACTTGAAAGTACCTATAACCCTAGATAGGAAATTATTATTCTGAGACCATACTAGGGATTTTGCCAACAAATCAAAGCAGCAACTCTTTATCACACGTCAAAATGCGGCTTAGGATCGGAGCTTGTATGAAATAGTACCGATTTAGGGGTATTGGTTGAATGTACACTGGTATACCCCTTCCAAGTTAGCCCGCTACCATCTTAGGCTGCATCGTCATGTGGTCAAGCGTGTGCCTATAATCAGTACCGGCTTTACCTATGGTGCAGAATGTGCAACGCACACGGGCACAGGATTTTAGAGAGCGCTGCGCCGAGCCGCGCTTGCTTGCTTCCCGACATCATTTAAAATTGCACCATTCTTTGCACCTGAATTTCCTTTCACTGGTGAAAATATAAGTGTAAGTCAATCGGTATTCTTGTATTGTAAATATTACATTTTGGCCGCGCGTCTACTAGAGATCGCCAAGATATTGATTGCACACGGGTGCTACATGGGCTAGAGCCGCCTCTACCTATAATGTATTAAAAAAAGGCAACATTCCAATTCGTTAAGTTAGTAGGGGTCACAACTCACAGTAACAAATTGCGGCTGTGCGCGTTTCGTTGAGCCGACCGCCCTTTACGGGAACGAAGCTCCGTACGTGTCCGTATGCCCGAATAATTGCTGACTACCCGCTGTATCAGACGAACGAGTAACATAATATGATGCTTACTGTGCAACTAGTCTAATGCTGAGATCTATAGAGCGAGCTCTGACTCAGCTCAAACCTAAGATAGAGGTTAAAACGAGACACAAAATCATCATCATCATCAGCCCACATGCATCCACTGTTGGACACAGGCCTCTTTTAAATAGCGTCATCGTTGCCTCTTTTTATTGTTGTGGTACTCATAAGGAATTTATGCCCTTTTTTTTAACGAGGGGGAAATTTTCTTTAAAGATACCCGAAAACGTGGGGTAGGTTCCCGGGTTATGTGGAAATTTTACCCACTAAAACCCCCTCCATAGCCACCCTCAGCGCATAATGGAAGGCTCCGAGATCTCCTAAGAACACAACCGGAGCCTTCCAGGCGCGACGCCCATTGGGCTCGTCTCTAAGGATCCAGCTTCCCAGGGTCATGTGCAGGATGGAAAAATGAACGACTGGAGCCCCAATACCAGCCGCTTATGCCCCCAAGGTCCCTACAGACTGGACTATTGGACCGACACATTGGGGTGGTGGTCAAGTAATTTATGCCCTTTGATTATATGGAATTCTTTGTTTATGCCCTAATCGCCACGCTGGGCAAGCGGGTTGGCGATCGCAGGGCTAGTAGTACTTTTGCACCGATGTCGCTGCTGTATACATTGTATGGGACACAAATATGCTTGGATATAAATCTGTCTCGTTTTAACTCTGTCTTGAGTCTGAGCTGAGTGCATCAAGCCTAACAACTCAGCAAATGGCCGCAAACTCAGCTTTATGCTGGGCATTGATTATACCCAGCGCTGATTTTCAATTTGCTCCTATTAGGACACTTATTATTTCAGTATGACGCGTCGCCCATCACGCATCCAGAAAATAACAAAATGAAAAATATAATTATGTAACTCAAAAGAAAACAAACAACGTCCGCTCCTCTTCCTGTAAGTCAAAACAAAAATTAATTAAGTATTTGCCGGACTATTTTGTCCGGATAAAGCCGGATACATTCAGGCTTTTATCAGCGTGTGCTGCTTTTGTTAGGCATTTTAAATTCGATCATTTATTTACATTTTTGACATGTGTTTTTCAATTATTAAAATAAATATTGTAATGAATACTGAATGATTAATAGTAAAGACTGATTAATTCAATTTGTTGTTGTTTCATTGGAACTTAAGAAGACTTTATGGTAAAAAAATGTTAAAAAAACCTTGTTTACTAAAAAAAATTGTCATTTATATACTAAAACTTAACTACAATATGGGGTTATTCAAGGGGCGAACCAATAAGTTCCTGAAAAGCCGGCAACGGCAACGCAGGTGGTGCCTCTGGTACTACAAGTGTTCATGGGCGGCGGTAATCACTTTACATCAGGTGACCCACCAGCTCGTTTGCCCGCTATTCATATTAAAATAAAAAGACTTTTTTTTCATTTCATTTTCAAAAAAAAAAAAAATGACTAAAAAATTAAGGGTGTCTGGCTAGACTGGCTGCTCTGTCCGGCTTTTCGGTTTTAAGACCTGGCCTGGATAACCCTAGTTGTGTCGCGTCGAGAAGTTTCTCTTGTAATCCGTCTGTCTGTTTGTTACAGAAGAGCACACCTCAGAAGTTGCCTGGAGAAGCTAAAGGACATGGTACCCCTCGGCCCCGAAGCGTCACGACACACCACATTAGGATTATTAACAAAAGCCAAAAGGTTTATAAAGGTAAGTGCGCGTGCTTTACTGAGCATAACTTTTACTTATAATAGCGGCCAATGTAATATATCACTTTTACTTATACACGGTGTTATTTCATTCCCCGTAAACCCTGAAGGAGGTGAATGTGCTCATGAAACTGAACAACTTTCCCCAAGGAACATAGGTCGAAATATGAAAAAAATTTTGGACCTCCCATAGTAAATCAATCAGCTAATCGTCAATTTTGTATGGAGGGTCCAATTTTTTTTTTCATATTTCGGGCTATGTTCCTTGGGGAAAGTTGTTCAGTTTCATGAGTACATTCACCTCCTTCAGGGTTTACGGGGAATAAAATAACACCGTGTATAACAGCATTTCACAAGCACAAGTAGACTATAAGTAGATTATAAGATCGTTATAGAAATAAATGCTCCTGTAACTACGTCCAAATTCACCTTATTTATAGCATGCTACAAGTTTTTTTAAGTGAAAAAAAAGAAAGAGAAAAAGGAACATTTTGCTAGTTGGGATAACCTGCGTGGTTGGTACCGAAAATTAGTTCTGCCGATTAATACTTATTTCAGTATCTAATATGAACTATACCCATTTTTTTCACGGATTCTATACTAAAGAAAAGTAGTCCAATTATACTTGAAAGTTCATTATAAGTGTGTGTCAATAGTAGCAAGATCTAACGAGGGGTAGGCGAGGCGGGGGAGGGGGATGTGGGGGGGGGGGGGAGGGCGAGGCGAAGGAAGTGGCGTCCGGAAACGACGCCGGCCGGAAGCGCAGGACCCCTTTCCCGCGCTTTGTTTGCCAAAGGTTCCCCATTCCCTGATCTGACTCCACGCTGATATGACGATGAGCCTTTCTTATCACTTTGAAAACTTACTTACTTTTTTTTAATGACAAGATAGTCCTTCACTGCGATCTCACCTGATGGCAAGTGACGGTGCAGTCTAAGATAGTAGCGGGCTAACTTGGAAGGGGTATGGCTAGATGGTTTCTACACGTCATCGGAACACTAAATCGCTTGGCGGCACATCTTTGACGGTAGGATGGTAACTAGCCACGGCTAAAGCCTCCCACCAGACCAGACCAGACCAGACCAGACCGGAGGCAGTTTAGAAATTATAAATTTCCAAATCGGCCCTGTCTTCACTTCGAGTAATCGGGGAACATACATAAAAAATAAAAAAGACGTGTGGCACTCGGCGACTGCCGCGGTAAAGCTATTGCATAGCATTTTTTATCAACGCCATCTAGCGGTGAGAGGAGTCCCGTGTCAGGTTATTTTCGTTACGGAATTTCAGGATTCGGTCTCCACGCTCAAGGCCCGCGATAGAAGCTATGCAATAGCTTAAAATAAAAATAAAAAGATTCCGATGAATTGAGAACCTCCTCCTTTTCTGAAAGTCGGTTAAAAAGCCTAAATAAATAATGCAATAATATAAATTTGCTTGTCTGTGATGGGCCCAAGGTCGTATAGACAAAGGGCAATCTCCTTTAAACTACGTGCGGCGTAATAAATTGTTAATATTCGCACACGAGTCAAGTCGTATGTAATTCAACTCCGTCGGCTTTTTGGGTCATTTATAAAGCGTTCCGAGCTCAAAATATTAAGTTCCACAATGTTCGGTCATAAAGTCCGAATATAGCTGTACGAAATACACCGGCAGAGGGCGTCCGTGGCATGAATGATGGCCGGACACAGGATACGACGGCATTCGTCACCGCTTTGTGAAGCGGACTGTGCGAGCGGCATCACGGCTGTATAGCCGGCGGAACATCAACACCCCTGCACTCGACTTTCACCCGTACATATTCACAGATTGGAGCTAAAACAGCATACAGTTTACACACGTTTTCAGTAGGCTTCAAGTGGTTGGGTGTACCTGTAAACTCTCATAGTATTTACCTTTGTGCGCCGTACGCTTTATACTGTATAGTGAACGCGTCAAAGACTATATTTGTTCGTCCTCTCTAGGGCCATATGAAAGGTAGGACATAGAGCGCTTTGGAACGGGGTATGTTTGTCGACAGCGGTATTATGGACCTGGATCTTTGTGCGGTTTAATTACACACAAAATATAAAAGGTGAGGTTAAATATTCACAAGGGTTTAGGTTACTTTGTGAATTTGTTGTGGAGAAGATCTAGGCTGGTCTAATGTTCTCTTGGTAAATATTAATTTATTAACTACGAAGCAATAAGCCCCCGTTTAAAGTTTCGCCGCTTTTTTAGGGTTCCACGCCTGAAGGGTAACCAACGGGACCCTATCACTAAGACTCCGCTGTCCGTCCGTCTGTCTGTCAGCGGGCTGTATCTCATGATCTGTAATAGGTTTTGTTTGGTGGGAGGCTTTGGCCGTGGTTAGTTACCATCTTACCGTCAAAGACGTGCCGCCAAGCGATTTAGCGTTGCGGCACGATGGCGTGTAGAAACCGACTAGGGGTATGGATTGAATTTATACTGCCATACCTCTTCCAAGTTAGCCCGCTACAATCTTAGACTACATCAGCACTTAGCATCAGGTGAGATCGCAGTCAAGGGCTATCTTGTCATCGAATAAAAAAAAAGGTAGACAGTTGAAATTTTCAGAGGATGTGTATTTCTGTTGCCGCTGTAACAACAAATAATAAAAATAAAAATTAAAGAACCGCTTCTAGAAACGTCTTTTTTCGGCGTCTTTTGGTACGGAACTCTTCGTATGCGAGTCCGACTCACATTTAACCGATTATTTTATATAAACGTGACGGGTGTGGACCGAACAGTTAACCTTTCAGTTTTCAGATCACACCTTTAGTCGTTGGACCAGTGAGGCTTTGTCTATTCGTAACGTCTTTTACCACCACTTTTCTTATAATTATTATAGCCTCAATTGCATACATACATGGACTGCTAAAATCACAACCCTTCTTTTTGCCTTTGCCGTAGTCAAGAGCAAAGCCGAGTGTCTTGCTAGACTTCGGTCGAAACGACATTCTGAACTAGTGGTCGATTTGTATAACTTTATTTGTTGGATAGAATCAGGCGTGGAAGTTGTGGAAGTTCATGATTAGAAAGAAAAGGTTAGAATTATTTTGCTATAATCCGCCAACAGAAAAAATCTGCCACACCACTCACATGCGCCACCACGCATGACTTTTATACTACTCTCGACGCACGATTCGTTTAAAGTCTTGTTGGTGGCATTGCTTGCTTGGGAACTTGGCTTTCTTGCTTGGTTGGCGAGGTAAGCGGTGCTTAGCCTGTATCTGCATGTTTGACCATACAGATTTTTTCTGTTGGCGGATTATAGCAAAATAATTCTAACCTTTTCTTTCTAAAGTTTATTTGAATATTATATCCTATTCTATCCTAATTACTATGAGTTCTATCCTGGGTTCCCAGTAAGGAATTAATTAATTAATTAATGTTATAAACAAAAGTTGGAATTAGCTGTATGCAATACTCATCTGTATACAGCTCTGCGGTGAAGTTCCAACAACTTGTGCAAAGAGGATTAGAACTGTGGTGGCGTTTAGTTTTAGCGAACTTGTCGGAACAAGTTATGGCTGAGGGGTTGCCGTACTGTGAACTTCAGACTTGCACCTATTTGTTAATTAAATAAGATATTCATTCAAATTATAACTATTTGAAAATTTCCAACATCTCTACCCTACTAATATCTATAGGTACTAATATTATTAAGCTGAAGAGTTTGTTTGTTTGAACGCGCTAATCTCAGGAACTTTTTGTGTTGGATAGTCCATTTATCGAGGAAGGTTTTAGGCTATATAACATCACGCTGAGACCAATAGGAGCGAATTATCAGCGAAAAATGTTGCAAAAACGAGGAAAATTATCCATATTTAAAATATATTCTTTTAAAAACTTCTTAATCGCGATCATAATAACAGAAATTGACGCGGACGAAGTCGCGGGCAACAGTATAAATGTGAAAGTTTGGATGTATGGATGGATGAATGGATGGATGAATGGATGGATGAATGGATGGATGAATGAATGTATGGATGAATGGATGGATGAATGAATGGATGATTCTTTGTTACTCAATCACGCCGCAACGATTGGACCGATTTGGCTGTTTGGCAGATTATAGGTGGATTATAGTCTAGAATAACACATTGTTTTATGCAAGATAGCTGAGGGTTAATTTCCTATGTTCAAATAAACTTTAACTGACGAATCAAATTGACGTTTTGACATATTGCCCATACAAAAACTGTCAAAACATCAACGTTGAAAATGATATAGTTTTCATTATATTTCCATATAAGTCATAATCAGCTTGATAAATGATGACGCAGCCAACGTCATGCAATACAGAATGTTTAATTGTTCGGAAGCTAATGAGCACACGCTTATCAGATGTCGCCGGTGCGCTGTTTCATAGTAATTAAACATTTTATTTAGTGGTTATGAAGCTTTTATGAAGACATTCATTTAGGTAAACATGACGTTATTGTATAATGGGAAACTTTCACGCAAATCATTATCAAAAAAAATACACAATTGCGAAATAATTGGCTTGTTGGTTTGATCTAAGGTATAATTTATCTCACGAAGTTACGGGCGCTTTACTTGTGGTTACGTCGTGTACATGCACAATGCGTAATTGTGCGTGCCTGTCAGGAGCCTAAGTGGAAGCGGTCAGGCACGAGCAAGCTCTCGCTCACACTTATACAGATACGACACACACACAACCATGAGCCACGAGCCCTCGTGATATGAAAGAACTATATACGTGTGGTCTAGTTGTGACAGCGCATATCAAGCGATCACGCTGGTTCAGCAACGTTGACTCCGATCGGTAACCGGATGTGTGACAGACGTTGGGTGTCCTTTGACCATTTTCCTCCGTGCCTCGGAAAGCATGTTAAGCCGTTCTGATTAGGTAATTATTTTCAGTAACATCTAACAATAACCGTTAAACAGACTTGAAAGGAGGTGCGTTGATAAGGCCCAAAATCCACCCCTCATACACTCGAAAAAAAAAGTTCCAGATTCCGACAAATTGTAAATGTATTTATATACTTAAAGATATAAACTTTATTTTAATATAAAGTTTAGGTGATAAAAAAAATAGTAAGTTACAGAAAATATTACCCAAAAAGAGAGTGTTTCGGCTTTTTCATACATTTTAGTCGTTTTTTTAAGCTTTTATTTATTTAGAATGAAGCGTTCACGGAACCAAAATAGATTAATACTCATCTAGAAGCTTATAAAAAGGAGCATCATTATCAGTTATGTTTACCATGGTTCATGGAAAAATAAAAAATACATTTACAATTTGTCGTAATCTGGAACTTTTTTTTTTTTCGAGTGTATGAGGGGCGGATTTTCGGCCTTATCAACCCACCTCCTTTGATTCTCTCAAGCTGAAATCTTTAGACCGTATTCTCACTCTGCTCAGACTCAAGACAGAGTTAAAACGAGACAGATTTATGTCAGGGCATAGGTATTTGTATCTCGTTGTAACTCTATCATAAGTCCGAGCTAAGTCAGAGCACGCTCTTTGAATTAGTCGAATCGTTTGTGACATGGACCTGGCAACCCACCACATTATTAGGTATCTCGAATACTTTCTCACCTGACAGTTCTCCATACATGTTCATACATGAACAGACATGTTCTCAAAGGTGTGTGAAGTCTTCCAATCCACACTTGGCCAGTGTATTTTTTTATTTATTGGAATTGGAATTAATGTGTTAAACGTAGGTATCAGCTATCTCCCTTCCAAACAGCCAATCGGTTCATTCGTTGTGGCGTGAAGAAGTTACAACCACACAAACACACACACACACACACACACACACACACACACACACACACACACACACACACACACACACACACACACTCACAGAGAGACAGAGAGAGAAAGAACACACCCACACATACAAACTTAGGCGTTTATAATATTAGCGTGATAAGGTAAGGTAAGGCGTTTCTTAAAACGAAGGGAAAAAGAAAGCAATACACACACATTCTGTGTTGCGTCAGCAATAATATGACGTGCGAAGGGTACTGCCACGTTATTTATATAAAACATTTATATAAAACCTACTGTGCAATATCACGCGGTAAGCGTATTACAGAATTAATGGGTTTCGTACCGAAATGCTATAATGTAGGTATTATTGTTAATGTAGGAAACCAGCATTTTTGCTGATGATTTAGGGCCAGTAATACATCACATATCGAAGAACTATTGACGTTAGAGTAAGAGGTACCAGATTGGCGACCCTGCACCGAGTAGCGCAGTTTTGGTAAAACTCAAATTAGATGGAGCGACCTTGGACCGACGATATCAGAAGAGTTGCAGGGAGTCGCTGGATATAGACGGCACAAGACCGAGAACTGTAAGGTTAATGCAAGATTTAATTCGATTGATCGTATTCGTATTCGATGACACTAGCGTCAAAGTAAAATGAACCGTAACAGTATTGAATTAGAGCTCAATATCGTGCATGCGTTCTTATACGTTTACGTATACGGGTACGCTCCAAATTAAAAGATTGTACTGAATTTGTGATTTTAAACCAATACTGTTAACGTTCATTTTACTTTGACGCTAATATCATCGTATACGATAAATCTAATTAAATCTTACACTAACTCTAACTACAGACGTCCACAGATAATGTCTATCGGTGAATAATGAAGAATTCTCCCCGATTTTACTAATATTTAGGATAGTGTCCTAAACGTTAAAAATCCTTGACTGCAACCCAAATAGCTGTTTTTGGTGGATAATTAAATTATTACTTTGACGGCCATTTCATTTTAACCACGTGATGTGCAACCGGTCCTTAAACTTCCCTATTTTAAAGTCTAAGTTAATATCTTGGTGACACTTTGCTAAGGCCAAGCCAGCCACCGGAACTTGTGTTAGCTTATGTTGTAACTTGGGAAAGTATAAGCCCTACCAATAATTAAACTAGAGACCTCTTCAAACATTCATAAATGCAAGGAGTTAGGTACTTAGTAGCTTAGCTTTCCGATCATCACCCCCTCTCCCTCTACCCACCCCTTGCTCTACCCCAGAGGTAGGTACACGGGTGAGGAAATAGTAAATCTTGCTTCTACGAGAATTTATTAGCAGTTTGCACTAAAGGGCCCAAGATTTATAATTATTTTTGTTAACCGACAGCGCGCCCCGCTGGTTAACGATTACCTGATACGCTAAACAAAAATACAGTGGCCATTACATAGCTATATTTATACATATACAACCTCCCTGACTCCTTGACAACCTCCCTGGTGCAGTGGTGAGCGCTGTGGTCTTATAAATGGGAGGTGTCGGGTTCGATTCTCGTCGGGGTCAATTTGGGAATTTATAATTTCTGAATTGTCTCTGGTCTGGTTTGGTGGGAGGCTTTGGCCGTGACTAGTTATCATCCTAACGTCGAAGACGTGCCGCCAAGCGATTTAGCGTTGCGGCACGATGGCGTGTAGAACTAGAAACCGATTAGGGGTATGAATTGAATGTACACTGCTATATTCCTTCCAAGTTATCCCGGTACCATCTTAGACTGCATCGTCACTTACCATCAGGTGAGATCGCAGTCAAAGACTAATTTGTCATTGAATAAAAAAAAACTTTTCCGCTATTTATACATTTATAAATCCCTGTGGATTCCAAAAAGGGTGAGATCGCAGTCAAGTTCAGTTTGGGTATTCTTTAAAAAAGTGACAATTTTACAATCTCATTCAACCTCAACAAAAAAAAAAACCGAGAATTTCCATAAATAAGCCACAGAATTTCAGGTATAACCCTTTGAGCCAATGTTAATTAGCCTAATGAGAGCACGCGAGGAGGCGGCAGCAGTCCGGACGTCCGGCCGGTTTTAGCTGAAATCCAATATGTCACGGCGCTATGCGCCTTTAATTGAACGCGACGTATGCTCCGTGCGAGCTTGAAATCGAAACCGATTTGACTGGGTGCATGCACTCGTAATGTATACGAGAAACAATCTAATTAACTCACGTTCACTCAGCGAGACATCACCCGCTAATCTATTAATGCGTAATGCAAACAAACCTTACCAGTTCAGATGCACATTGGAAAGGAAATGCTGTCAACGCGAACAATAAGGGCGGTTTCAGATAAGCATTAGGGGTATGGGTTGCATATACCCCTTCCAAGTTAGCCCGTTACCATTTTAGACTGCATCGTCACTTTTTCGGTGCGTCTAAGCTCGTTTTTGGAAACACGTGTAGGCGCGTACAAGCGTGTTCTATGCAACACGCGTATCATTGATAAGTGCGTCAAAAAGCACTTTTTGTTCATCGGCATTCTTGAATCCATATTGACAATTATTGGTCAACCAGCTCCAGTGAACACGCCGGAATAAAAGAAATAGATATGCGTTCGGTTTTTCGAAGCGCAAAATATGGCGTGTAAGCGCATAAACCGATATATATACGTGCAACAAAATACGCTAATAAAAAAACCGCACTGATGCAATATTTCAAAATCAAATGTTTCGATACCTATGTTTTGAATTAAATAAAATTCGAATACGACATACGCATAAGACGCCACACCCTCGATACACAAACTTTTGTCTACTCGATATTTTTTAACGTTTTCGAGATGTGCAAACTCGTACTAAGGGCTTATCACAGCTTATTTCAGCAAATAATCAATAGCGTCCAACTGAGCCAACCGATTGGCAGCAAAAACGCTTTTCAGCAATGCGGGGTCGTTATGTTCCCGGCCTCTAATTGCGTCCGGATGATGTTTATAGCGAGCACAGGTCTAACTACACTCGAGAGGACCCCCTGAAGGTTAATTAGCCATGGCTTTGTTACTACGCAGACTAGTGCCTCACTAGTGAAGTTCAGAAATAAACAAAACTCGTCAACTCGTATGCCGAACTGTGTTTTAAGCCGTGTTACTAAAGACAAAAGATACTAGTGATGTTAAGAAATAAAGCGCTAGCGGGCTAACTTGGAAGCGGTATGGTAGTGTACATTCAACCCACCCCTGATCGGTTTCTACACGTCATCGTGCTGGAACGCTAAATCTTTGACGGTGGGGTGGTAGCTAGCCACGGCCAAAGCCTCCCACCAAAACCAGACCAGAGACAATTCAGAAATTATAAATTCCCAAATTGCCCCCGCCGAGAATCGAACCCGAGGCCTCCCAGTTATAAGACTACCACGCTTACCAATGCGCCAGGGAGTTCGCCAGGATATTTTTTGGAGCAAAAACGAGTAGAAAAGCAGCGTTAGGCAATGAGGTCATTTCTTTCCCCGGCCTCTAATTACGCGGCATGATATTTATTGCCGGCAGAGCTCTGTAGGCCGGTGGCTGGAGGAGGCTGGTACACGGAACTGGCCTGGGGTTAATTATACGAGTGATTAATAAGACGAGAGGGCGTGGTTTTGACTCGGACTCAAGTAGGTATAGGAGGAGACAAAGATGTTTCATTGATAGATAATAATGGCCCGGGAGCCGTTCACATTGAAGCAAAGGCGGCTCTAGCCCATGTAGTGCCCGTGTGCAATCAATATCTTGGCACCCTCTAGTAGACACGCGGCCAAAATGGAATACTTACAATACAAGAATACCGTTTGGCTTACAGTTATATTTTCACCAGTGAAAGGAAATTCAGGTGCAAAAAATGGTGCAATTTTAAATAATGTCGGGAAGCAAGCCAGCGCGACTCCCTGCGCCCGTATGCGTTGCACACCCTGCACCATAGGTAAAGCCGGCACTGCATTGAAGTATACCTATTTACTACCCGTCCACGTCAAAATATCCTCTGCCTAGTTGACTAATTTTCAGTCAAGCCGACATTCAGTTATGAGTTTTTTTTTCTTACCTTGGTCATGGTCACATCTATGGTCTAGTTTGTGGTTGCGTTTACAACAACCTGATGGTAGGGAACGATGCAGTCTAAGATGGTAGCGGGCTAACTTGGTAGGGGTATAACTGTGTACATTCAACCCAAACCCCTGATCTGTTTCTACGCGCCATCATGCCGGAACGCTAAATCGCTTGGCGGCACGTCTTTGACGGTAGGGAGCCTCCCACCAGACCAGACCAGAGACAATTCAGAAGCTATAAATTCCCAAATTGCCCCCGCCAGGTATCGAACCCGTCTCTTCTCCCTGCTGGCCACCAGCCTGATACACTCGTGTAATGACCACCCACAGCAGACTTAATTTAGTCGGTCCATCGCATGGGTGAATTTCCTCAAGCACTGGTGCCCTCAGAAATTCTTACATAAAAAAATCTTAAAGATGTCGAGAAGTAGGGTTGGTAAAATATAGTCTTGATGAAACCTTATTCCTTCACGCTTCTTGGAATAAGAGATCCTTGAAGGTCACGGAAAAATAGTAATTGAATAAGATATTTCAGAAAAGGCCAATTATTTCTCCGCGAAGAAATAAATAACAATAAGTCACAATAATTTGTTTTCATATAAAGTTATAACCGTCACAAAAGATTGCTTTATCTCGAAGCATATTTATTTTATTTTTCCTATTTTTCCTACATGTTATTATTTGTAACTAGTTGACGCTTGTAACTACCACCATCTCTCGCAGATTTCCCGAATTTCTGAGATATTGAGAGCCTATTTGAGATACATTCTATCAACCTACCAAAACCCGACTGCGTAAATAAAAACTGAAAAAGAAAAAAAATTAAAAATTAAAAAAGGAAAATTAAAAATCTAGATCGGTTCAAATCTTCCCAATTGTGGGTCCCGACATTGTTTTTTCCTTTTCAGTTTCTATTTACGCAATCAGGTGTTTGATTCTTTAAAAATATTTTATTTAACCAGAAACCTTAACAATATAACTTAGATTACTCTTATAAAATCTGTGAAAGCCCTTTCAAACTCTGTTCAGTCAATCGAAAGATAGACCGTACAAACAGACAAACTACTAATATTAATTCATCACAGACCGTCCAATTACCTACGATATTATTATTTTTGTACCTAAGTATAAATAGAGAACTTATTTGGTCGTATATGTCTTAGTAAGAAGAGATTGACATTATGTCCACTAATAACGTAGTTATTTCAGCGTGAGTTGCCTCTATTACTACGGGAATATTATGCTTGTTATTGATAAATTACGTCTACTTATTTTTTTTTCTTTTAATAAGCATACACCCCTGCGTGAGGGAGGTCGCAGGCATCGGTTGGTTCTTGTATATGAAATGAAAGCATCATTAACCGGCTCGGTTTTATTTGATAAGTTTAAGCCCCTATAGCCCAACGGTTGCAGGTGCGGACTACGGACTGTATTAATGGTAGTTTTTTCGGTCTTAATCAGCTTTAATGCAGCTCTTAATCAGCCTAAGCTGTTTAAATATCACTGACAGCGATTATGCAGCTGTATCACCACCCAAGTAGCACATTAGCGATGAATTACGTTATAAACAAGCTACATTACAGTCTATTGCTTTTATGCAGATGTACTAAAGGATATGATGAGTCTTTAGGCTATACTGAGGAAAGATTATACACTATTAAACAGCATAGCTGACTAATGACTTTATAAAGGCGAAAAATTATACTTAAAGCATTTAAGTAGAATTTTAAAAAGGTCTTGTCCAGCTATTGGCTGCATGTGATACTACTAGTTGATTTAGAAGTCCAAAGCTTGTTAACGACTGGTTAATACGAAAAATTTACCTCTCTTGTAATGCTGCGGGCTGCATTGAGGTATTCGCTGGTTTTAAATTGGTGTACACTAATTCAATTCTAATTCTACTTCAAGGAGCTTGTTAATGGCTGATTAAAAGTGGATTTGTAATCTCTAAAAATGCCGTTACATTTATAAGAAAATCATTAAACACCCCGAGTTGTAAATTGGAGTAGCTGTACTCCTTTCTAATCACAATGCATAAAGTATATCTGGCAGCTATTTTAAAGCTTTCGGCGTTATTTAAGAGTAGATCTAGATTATTGGTGTTCAAATTACGTCAGATTTGGTTTTTTTTGCATAACGTGTGACGCGACCTCACGAGTTACACGCGTGTGTTTATACATTTTAAATTAAAAATGAACAACTTAAAACCATGGAATAAAAGAAAAAGAACTGGTGGAATAAAAAGAAAACTATCTAAAGCATACGCTAAGGCTTCTATGGACGAATTGCGAAGGAACAGTACTGATGCAATTAATATTTACAAGCCAGTGTCGTTTACGCAAAGTAAGGGTTCCGCACAAACAAATTTTGATGAAAATATTGATTCTTCTAATAAGCAGCATTTTCATGAACCATAACCACAAGCCAGACTAATGTTGTAAACAATCTTTTTACACAAAAAATGTTATTAAATAATACCTACCTACCACTAAGTTATTATAAAAAGCAGTAGGTATATGTATACTCAAACTTTATTTGTATAACAATGTTCTTTTAAACAACTTTGCTTTATTTTTAAAGTCAATATTTCATTAAATAAGTAGTGCTAAAATTGTTTACAATATTAGTCTGGCTTAAAAATGCATTAGATATACTTGGCACTTTTTCGGTTGTTTTGACTAGAATGACTAAATAAAAAAAACATAACACTGCAAACAATACTGTGAAGGATGCGCAAAACTCTTTAAAAGTTTACTTTTTAGAAACTTAAATCAAATCTACTGAGCCTGCAAGGGTATTTTGAAAGCCAAACATTGTACCTACATACAAAATGAAATAGTTTTTGGTCGAGATTTCTTTATCCCTAGAAAGCTGTTGTATGCTCTCTCTTTATACCAGTACACAGTAAGAAAGATTATTAAAATCCTTTGTCCAGCCAGCATAATGCTATAAGCTAGTAAATAGACTTTGGTAACACCACTGCACATCTAATAACTTTTCAAATGCATTTATGGAGAATTTGTGCTGGATAAGAAATGGACACCATTTTAGCAGTACATAAACGATTTGTTAATAAATATCCAAATGATTTATCTTAAAGATTTCAGGATACTTGATAGCTTTTAATTCAAACTATATATATTTTCCACTTATTTCCTAAATAGAGTATTCCTAATAGGTACAATGATTTAGAAAGCAATCATTTGAGTGATAAATTTATTTATTTAGTATTCATACACTTTATCTTATGAAATATTTTCGTTAACGCGATATTATTTTGATGGCGCATGAAATATTTGATGTAATTACCTATACACATTTACAGTAAAATGGTACTCGCAACTTAATTTACTTACATAATGACAATCAAAACCAACGAGAAAACTATTAAAAAATATAATATCTTATATTAAAAATGTCCGCCTGCACAAGCTCATAAATAAATAAACAATGAATGTAGATAGTTGATACGTAAAAAATAATTAAAAAACTATTTTTTTAGGTTATTTATATCTTAATAAAAGCTATTACGAAGCGTCAAAACATCTAAGAGCTGTTGAAGAGAATTAAAGTAGCTGAATCTTATGCTGCAATGGCTGTTGTATACCTGTATAAGCTATTCTACAGGCCCTGTTCAGCTGTTTCAATGATTATGCTGCCGTTAACCAGCCACTGTAATGCTCGGAGCTGGTTAATTTGGGGCCCAACTTAGCATTATAAGGTCTGGGTAGCTAACTACACAGGCCTTATGCAGGAAACTAAAACAGCCTTAAGTAGTCACAAATTCTATAATCAAGTCACTGTGCGGCTGTCATGTGCTACTTGGGCAGTGTAATCTTAAAAGAGTCTTAATACGCATAGAGTTTCAAATAGGTCTAAAAGTGAGTATTTATACAGCTATCTGTGCTACTTGGGCCGTTTAGACCTCGCAGGTTCGAGCCCCACCCGTTGCACTATTGTCGTACCCACTCCTAGCACAAGCTTTTCGCTTTTTTGGAGGGTTCTTGTTTAATATATTTTTTTTTTTTTATAAAGAATATTAGCCAAGCTGAAGTTGACTAGTATCCTCCTGTCCCCTCCAAATAAGCGGAAAGCTTGTGCTAGGAGTGGGTACGACAATAGTGCAACGGGTGGGGCTCGAACCTGCAAGATCTAAGCGGGTCTGACTTGAGGTGCGGTGCGGGGAAGTGCGAGGCGAGGTAGCGGCCAACTTGACGTGGACGGGTAGTATTAGTAAAAACACTGGCTATTGATGTCCCCGGCCTCTAATTATGGCGGAACGATGTATATCGCACGGTGAAGGGTGAAGCGGTGGGTGCAGGGCCGCCTGAGGGTTCATTATGGGGGTCATTAATTACCGGATCAATTCGACAGACCACCAGACTGATTTGCGGGTAGGGTTGAAGAATTTTTCTTTTTTATTCTTTTTTAGTGGGTATAATTTTGTTTTTCCAGACTTTCTTAATTTATCTAATAAAATTATTTATTTTTTGATTTGGTTTTAATTTAGAATTTAGTTATGTACAATGTACATATTATTTGGTGTCATTGTTACTTTTCGAAATCTTATCCTACTATGTAATAATCTTTGATTATATAATTCTTTGGTAATAATATTATATGCGAAAGTTTGGATGTATGGATGGATGTTTGTTACGTAATCACGCCGCAACGACTGAACCGATTTGGCTGAAATTTGACACAGAGATAGATTATAGTCTGGAATAACACATAGACTACTTTTTATCCCGGAAAAACAGAGAGTTCCCGCGGGAATTACAAAACCTCAATCGTGGGCATCAATTAGTAATAATAAATAAAATAAAGTAAATAAAATACCAATGTACTACTTTTGCTAATAACACATACTTATTACGTAAATTATACCTACTTGTATTTACGAAATACACAACAAATGCCAGCGCGCTATACCAGGATTAAAATGTCAACACTAATTAGCCGCAAATTCGGCTCCATTCTTGGAATATTGAATTTCAGCCGAAATTCCCCCATTCACAAACTAATTATATCTATTAATACCTTTAATATGAACACCCTTTGATGACATTGGTTTACAATTCTGTGAAATACAAATGTAAATCCAATAACTGGGCACGGGTTTCCTCTCAAAATGGGAAAGGATTAAGCCAATGTCCAATACACAAACCTAATGCGGATTGACGTAATTCGCACACGTTTCAAAACATTATACAGAACTCCCAGGTATACAAAGAAAATATCGTGAGGAAATCACGATGATTTTATTCACATTAAATCAACGAGAGATAATAAGTGATTGCTTAAAATTTCTTCTTTAAAAAAAAACTACTGCCATGTCATCGCTAACGCGTACAGTTCTTGCAATAAAGCCTCAATAGCCCAACGGTTAAAGATGCGGACTGAAAACTGAAAGGGCGCAGGTTCAAACCCCACCCGTTGCACTATTGTCGTATCCACTCCTAGCGCAAGTTTTCCACTTATTTGGAGGGGATAGGAGGATATTAGCCAACTTCAGCTTGGCTAATTTTCTTTAAAAAAAACACGAGGGCGCGTGGCTTATGGTTGCCTGTGTATCGTATCTGTATAAGTGCACACTTACGCAATGTGCAAGTACACGACGTAACCACAAGTAAAGCCCACGCGTGAATTGCAAGAACTATTATTTAAAACTTACACATAGACAATACATAGATAAACGATTTAAAAAAATGCTTCTACTACTTCTTCTACTTAAACTTAAAGAGCTTACCTAAGTGGCTACTATACAACTACTGATAAAAATATTTACTAAAAACTAGCTGATGCCCACGACTTCGTCCGCGTGGATTTAGTTTTTAAAATCTCGCGGGAACTCTTTGATTTTCCGGAATAAAAAATAACATTTGTCACTCTACAGGTCCTCAACTATACCCATGCAAAAAATCACGTCGATCCGTAGCTCTGTTGCAGCGTTATTGAAGGACAAACCAACACACTTTCGCATATATTAATAAGAATAGTTATTTTTTTATTTAGTTTTTATTATATGTTGTTATAGCGGCAACAGAAAAACACATTTTGTGATAAATTTCTTCCTATTACGCTTTGTGAGATACAGCAGTCTGACAAACAGACAGATAGACGGACAGCGCAGGTTTAGTAATAGAGTCCCGTTGGCAATCTTTGGACACGAAACTTAAATTTTCTTTTCTTTGGACATCAAATTACCTAAATTTTCCTTTGACCTTTAGCTAGGCATTGACTGAATTGCGCGAGATAAATAAATTTTGAGTAAGAAAAGTTGATTTATTACTGGACTGAGTTAGGACTTAGGTAAGATAAGAAAATTTGAGAGCAAAAAGTTGCTCGACAGTTTGTAAAATGTGATAAAGAGTAGGTAACTGAATAGGGAATATTGCTGGTGGATAACTCACCACTTTCAATTTTATGGAACCCGTTATGGAAAAGACGAATACCATTCTCAAACTTGTCAATTTACTTGAGAAATAAACACAACTTCTCGATATAAACAAAACCTATATTATGAAATACCTTAATTGAACCTCCCAAGATTTAGATCGTAAAATATCGATTGAAAAGCGATAGAAGCCAGAATAAGTCGGACAAAGCCAAGGGTTATCAAAAAGTTTTTGACGCTCTAATACTAGTTAGTAGAACATGTAGCAGAAAACTGAGCCCTTTTTTTTACACCTGATGGTAAGTGAAGACGCAGCCTAACATGGTGCCCGCTTGCCTAGAATATGCCTATTCACTCTTGATTTAAAGACACCCAGATTATAGTTAGTTGGAAATACGGAAGCCGGAAGGGCATTCCGAATTTTTGCGGTGCGTATTAGGAACGAGGAAGCAAAGCGCTTAGTGCGAGATCGTGGAATTTCGACCACGTAGTAGTGCAGATTTGTATGATGTACGATATACAAATAAATAAAATTGAAGTACCTAGAACACAATCATTCGCTATAGCAGCGTAAGGTATCAACGATACACGCTAGCGCCATCTATTTCAACTTGCGACATTACGAATGGTAGTGTTGTGTTACTTCGAACTAAGTGCGAGATCGTGGAAGTACAGTCCATTCACATTTATTTTACCTCTAGCTATAAAGTTGGCTAACCTGAGGTCTGTGTTGTCACATGAGTCATTCTGGAACTCAAATATGCATTTAATCTATTCTATACGAGATGACAAATTAAAAAAAAAACAAAACAATTTTTATAGCTTTTATTTACTTTAAATAGGGGTAATCTATGCGGATGACTAACGTGGTTAAGTTCCTAGTCAAAGTATTCAAGCATAGCTTGACAGGAAATGATGCCAACCTAGTGGAAAATACAATGACAGATATCAAAGGTAAAATAACTATGAACGGACTGGATCGTGTATTTTCTTCAAGCTGGCAACCCTGTCTAGTTCGTGATGTTTACGAGGTGCGTTCGCCGATAACTATCGATGAAAATTTATGACGAGTCGCGGATAGATAATAAATTTTGGACCCACTTGTTAGACGTGCCGCGAATCGGTTTAGTATCGATACTCGGAGGCTTGAGATGTTAGAGATTAATCTATTAATAGGTGCTGGGGAATTGTTATGTTTGTTTTGGTGTTTGTTTCGAAATAAAGTAATAGATAAATTATTTATTCAACAAATTGCACGTACAATGTGATGGAATATGGAAAATTGAGCCTAATAGTATAATTAATATATTAAATTACATTTTACCAAGTTTTAGTCAAGGGCTATCTTGTCATCGAATAAAAAAAAACAGGACTGGTGTGTGTATAAGCAGACAGCAATAGCTAAAGGTGTTCGCACATACGCGTATAGTGTATACGCTATGTCACATGCACCAAGGAATCCCTTTAAGTAATTAAAAAATCAAAATATATTTTTCAGTAATACAGCTTGCAAGTTATTATCATTGATTTTCGTCAAGCGCAAGCCTATTTTGTTATAAAAAACCCCATCCAACTAGCTCGGTTTAAAAAAAATGAAATACATATATTATTATACTAGCTTTAACCCGCGGCTTCGCTCACGTTAGGTTCGATTTTTTAACCCCCTATTTAACCCTCTTGGGGTTGAAATTTTCCAAAATCCTTTCTTAGCGGATGTCTACGTCCTAACAGCTACCTGTATACCAAATTTCAGCTCGATCGGTCCAGTGGTTAGAGCTGTGCGTTGATAGATCAGTCAGTCAGTCACATTTGCCTTTTATATATTTAGATGTCAGTAGCTATTATATTCAAGTTTTTTTTTAATTTTTTATAACTGATTTGCTCTGTTTTAAACGCATATGTATTCACGACATTTAGTAGGTATAGGTACTCGGTATATTTAGAATTTGCGTTGCAAAATACAAATACATACATACATAAATAAATACATATATAAATTTTTGCTGTGATCTTTTATGATAATGTGCTTAAAGTATTTTTTGATGGCGATTAATAAAAATACAAAGTGTTTTTTTATTTCATACTTTCGCAGAGCTATAATTTGAAATGCTTTTTAGATTACTTTAGAACATTAAAAATCCATAGTACTGTAGAGTGCATGACATAATTTGTGTGTTACTCACTTTACACGTCGGTTATAAATCACAACCATTCCTTTTGGCTTTACCGTAATAGTTTAAAAACAGAAACATGGACCGCCGGTAAGTATCGTACCGTGGGTACAGTGGCGTGCAGTTCATACAGGCAAAAAAGCACTGCCTACTTTAACAAAAACACCTCTTATACCTACTTATTTTCCGCACGGTGCGGCGCGGGCGTAACCGATGGGCAATCTACGCCACCTATCGCTACAGACTAGCAATTACTTAGCGACTTAACTTTTCATTTTACCTAATGTATGACGTATACGTGCGTGCCCTAATGCCTACCCTAAGCCGAAACCCTGTGCACGCCGCTACGTGGGTAATGAACAGTACCCGAACAAATATCGAGAAAAAAGTAGAGCGAAGAAATCGTTCTATCAAGAGTGTATAAAAAGTATTGAGCCGGCTATTCCTGCACTGCTCACCGGGGAATAATATAAAACAAACACTATCCATTGTCTGCGCTCAGTAAATTAATATCAACACAATGGCGATACCGTCATTAATATCCAGGGGAAATCGCCCTATCTGTAGGGCCGCCATGCGTTCTCGCTGAAGTGGGACAATTCCTTGTTAAGTATTTTGAAAAAATTTGTTGTTTTCTCAATTCTAAATTATTCATCTTTAATATGATAATGATGATATTAATAACTAGATGATGCCCGCGACTTCGTCCGCGTGGTTAAAGTTTTTTTTAATTCCCGCGGAAACTTTTCAATTTTCTGGAATAAAATATAGCCTATTTGTTATTCATGGGTATGAGCTATTTCGTCGAGCAAACTTTCGCCTTTATTAGTGTGATGTGATGTAATCATTTGTATTTATATTGTACGTGGATGTGAGAGTAAGAATTTATGTAGAAAAATAATAATGAACAAAAATATAGCCTTTTTAATGAAATCCAAAATAGTATATAATCTTTCCGTAAACCGTTGGGCTATTGAAGATAAAGTGTTATAAATGGGTATTTGACTGTTGTTAAAATAAAGTTGTGAGCTATTTCTAAAACGAAATTTTGTATGGCGAGTATATGGAGCCACTAAGTCGTGATGTCATGTTGTAATAGCGCTCTCGTTTTTTTACAGGAAACTTAAAAGCTCTATATTTTCGAGACTATAAGGTATTAAAAAAGAAATGCATAGCGCAACATGACGTTGGACAGCCGCGATTTTGTTAAATAGGATAAATTATATTACAAGTAGAGTAAGTTATCCGCCACTGTATCATACACACGTGTGGACACGCGAAATAAAGACTACATCAGGGGAATAAGATAGTACTATTTTCCACCTCCGCGGCAAGAGTCTCTAAAAGTATTTTAAAAAATGTTTGTCAAATACCCAATTTTGAAATCCCACCTATTTCAGGAACGTGTCCCGGATAACACACAAACGATTGTCACCCCACAAGCATTGCCGCTATCGTGCTACTTGTGAATTGTAGCCATAAACGCTCCGTCGCTGAGAAATCGCAATTAAACCCATTGTTATTATTGAAGATAGCGATACACCGCACCCATACAGAGTGTTAATGTGGAAACACTTCCAGTGCGCCTGTGTGTTAGTTCAAGTAATGGCTGCTATCACTTCACATTCCTGCCAATATTTATTTTATTATTTTATTTTATTTTAAAAGAAAACTTACAGCTTATTAGAAAAATCTTAATATATAAAAATGAATCGCTTAATGTGTTGGTAAGCGCATCACGCGTGAACGGCTGGACCGATTTCGCTAATTCTTTTTTTATTGTGTTCGTTATTGTCAGGAGAAGGTTCTTATGAAAGAAAAAATTAAGAAAATTGCGCGGAAAATTAGAAAATTTAAGAAATATTAACCACCATATTAAATTATTTCTAATGTAACCGCTTTTAAAATTCAAACTTTTTTGATGTAACCTTATGGCGTTTGACATAGCATTGACAGAATGCGTGCTGCCAATTTCGTCAAAGAGGATGTAAAAAAACTTAAGACAGGACAACGTCTGTCGGGTCCGCTAGTTAGTAAATAAATACAGAAGATGAATTAGAGCTAATTACAAGTTTACACAGATAGAATTTACATATGAAAAAGAAAAAACACTCAACTGGGAGAAAGAAAAATAATAAGGAATACAGGGAAAAAATTCTAAAGAATTGAAAAAATAATCAATAAAAAGCTAAACAATGAGGGGTAAAAAGAGCAAATTTCGAAAAGCGACCAACGAGTTTCTTAACGAGGTTAACGAATTATTTATAAGCGTTAAAGAATTCGTTTGTTATAAAATAAATGTCTGGTGGGAGGCTTTGGCCGTTGCTAGTTACCACCCTACCGTCAAAGACGTGCCGCCAAGCGGTTTAGCGTTCCGGCACGATGGCGTGTAGAAACAGATTAGTGGTTTGGGTTGAATGTACGCTGCTATACCCCTTCCAAGTTAGCCGGCTACCATCTTATCAAGGACTATCTTGTCATCGGAAAAAAAAGTTGTTTATTTTGCCAAAGAGTAAAAGTAGTAGGTACAATGCTGCAATGATTTCTACTATGGATGAGTTATATACTCACAAAATAACCGAAAAAATTGTGCCAAACGACGAGAGTATAATAGAGTACTTCATTGTTAAATGGCATGACAAATTACGACAAATATCTTCCATTACGCGCTTCATTTACCGCACGCTTGTAACATATCCACCTCTTTTTATACATATACTATATCATAGGTACAATGGTGGAGAATAGTACATATTAAAATATAGTCTCTCACATTTTACCATATATGTATGGCGTGCAAAATTGCAATCGAAATATCTGCTGTTATTATAAAAATTATAAATGATGTCAATAGTAAAATGTCACAATTAATTGAAATAAAAAATGGCATAGATATACGAAAGTGTTGTTACGCGATCACGGCAAAGTCAAAAAGTAGGGTTATGATTTTAGCAGTCTATTTATGTATGTAAATACTAGCTGAAGCCCGCGACTGCCCGCGACTTCGTACGTGCAGATTAATATTTTTTGATTGCTGCGGGAACTGTCAGTTTTTTCTAAAAAACAACACATAAAATAGTCTCAACAAAGAGCCATTCTTTTAATTTATAATCTCGGATCGTGCGAATTTCTTCGTGAAAAATTTAAAGAGATGTTGGTTGTTGGTTAAATATATGTAGTACCGGCGTGTTAAAAGTGCGTGTCAGGCATAAACTTCGTTATTATAGCAAGTTGTTCGCAAAACTAACAGTAGCTACTTCAGGTAGCTTCAGCAAAATAAACAACCAGAGCAAACACCCGTTATCAGACATGATCGAGCCCTAATCCAATTTCTGGTCCAAAACACAAATCCATCTAACAAGGGGCGTCCGAAACAAGTGACACACTACAGAGTAAACTTGTGCATATAACGCTAAATAATAAATACGCTAAATAATGTACCTTAGCGTATCGTGATGTGTGGCACAATTTCTTAAATAAATGCTTTTTCTTTCTTTCTTTCTAAAAATGTTGCTGTGTCAGCTGCCCTTTAATAGTAATTAGTATAATAGTAGTTTAATAATAGGGTTCCGTCAAATATATTTGATGATGTTGTAGACCATCATCAAATGTATTTGAAGGAACTCTGTATCAAAACATGTTACATTTCTATGTGCAATACATAGAAAGAAGAAAGACACGTCAACAATTTACGTGAAATTATAAAGAAGCTCTTGTATGGATGAAGGTATAATACTCCAACAGAACGTAGCATCTTTAAATGTTTACAGACGTGGTTTTGAGCCTCCTGTCAACTTCATTTACAATTTCGTTGTGAAGTTAGCTGTCTCGAGACTTGTTTACGTGCATTTTAATATGGAAGTATTGTCGTACATAATCCTATCTCAAGTTTGACGCTTATTTGAAGGAAATGGTGTATAATTTAACATGCCTAGTATTGTTGTAACAAAATAAAAAGAAGAGTATTTTTCCTTGACCCGTCGGTCGCGTACTTCATTAAAGACGTTTATTTGAGGTATAGCTTCTCCCTCTTACAGAGAGGGGCTTGTTTTTTGAGTGTCCATCAACCGCAAATCATGCCCCGGCAGTTCACGACTCTCTTATCCCTAGTTACGTAATAAAAAAGTTTTCGCATTAAAAAAACTCTCAAACGAATCTTAAAAAAAAAACAACTTTTCGGGAACTTTGTCGAGTTGCTTGTTTTATCGTCACTCCAGATTCTATTACTCGTTCCTTCGTTTCAACTGCCTCGTTGATCTATTGGTTAGCAAGTTCGACTGCGGATGAGGTCCCGGGTTCGATTCCCGGGTTGGGCCAAAAAATTCTCAACAGCTAATTGCCCGGAGTTACGAAGTTGGCAGTGAGGTACCTCAGTGTCTCGGAGAGCACTGAACTGAACTTTGAGGAATAATCACTTCAACCATTTTTTAATTTAATGACAAGATAGTCCTTGACTGCGATCTCACCTGATGGTAAGTGACGATGCAGTCTAAGATAGCGGCATACTAGCCACGGCCAAAGCCTCCCACCAGAAAAAATTCAACAAATTCAACAACAAGAACAAAAAATTTGGCCAATAACAAGTACCTACCTACTTAAGTAGTCTGATAATCTATTTATTAACCAACGGAAGATAAAAAATAGTAGACGAAAACGCATGGTCTAATAACAAATAAATAGAACCAAAAGCAAGAAAAGATTAGAATTATTTTGCTAATAATCCGCCAACAGAAAAAATCTGTATGGTCAAACATGCAGTTACAAGCTAAGCACCGCTTACCTCCCCAACCAAGCAAGAAAGCAAAGTTTCGAAGCAAGAAATTCTTACCTTTTCTTGCTAATCAGGAACTTCCGCAAAGTTTCTGACGACCTCCCTGGCGCAGTGGTGAGCGCTGTGGTCTTATAACTGGGAGGTCTCGGGTTCGATTCCCGGCGTGGGCAATTTGGGAATTTATAATTTCTAAATTGTCTTCGGTCTGGTCTGGTGGGAGGCTTTGGCCGTTGCTAGTTACTCTACCGTCGAAGACGTGCCGCCAAGCGATTAAGCGTTCCGGCACGATGGCGTGTAGAAACCGATTAGGGGTATGGGTTGAATTTACACTGCTATACCCCTTCCAAGTTATCCCGCTACCATCTTAGACTGCATCGTCACTTATCAGGTGAGATCGCAGTCAAGGGCTATCTTGTCATAGAATTAAAAAAGACGTGTGGCACTCGGGGACTGCCGCGGTAAAGCTATTGCATAGCATTTTTTATCAACGCCATCTAGCGGTGAGAGGAGTCCCGTGTCAGGTTATTTTCGTTACGAAATTTCTGGATTCGGTCTCCACGCTCAAGGCCCGCGATAGAAGCTATGCAATAGCTTAAAAAAAAGTAACGCCTAATTCTATCCAATGAATAGTTTGGTAAACCGAAACTGCGACACAGAATTTCCCGGTCGCTGCTTATCTCGTTGTTCGGTTCGCGAAAATTATTTGCGCCGTGTCGCCTCGCATCGCATAGATTCAAAGGCTATTTGCATGCGCATTTCACACGACACAATGCAGCGGGGTTCGGAATAGATTGCCAATAGGAATCAACGTCTCGGTGCTCGTTGCCTTTCCGCTTGCCGCCTGCCGCCTTCCGCCGGTCGCATCTGACGTGATGCTGTGCTGTGGCTGAAAATCAGCGTTGTATGCTCTTGTGCATGCGCAAAGCATACAGCATTTTGCTGAGTTAGGACCTTTTTTCCGGGTTGTGCCACACATGAATTAGTTGTTCCGGCGCTTCTTCTGCTTGACAACTTTTGTCTTTATTGTTCGGTGGAGGCGCCGGGACAACCTAATCTAGGTATACCTATTGGGTGATGTGTGGCACAATTCATAAAATAAACGTTTCTTTCTTTTCTTTCTTTCTGTGCTGCTCTCTGGGTGAATTGGTTTAAATACTGAATAGAATCAGGCGTTACTTTGCGGAAGTTCATGATTAACAAGAAAAGGTTAGAGTTATTTTGCTATAATCCGCCAACAGAAAAAATCTGTATGGTCACACATGCAGTTACAAGCTAAGCACCGTTTACCTTCCCGACCAAGCAAAAAAGCCTGTGTTTTGTTTAAAACTCCTTCTTTTGCCATAGGTTGCCTGGAAGAGGTCGCTTTTTAGCGATAAGGTCGCCTATTGTACTCTGTGGTTTTTTATTGAACGAGCGAAGCGAGTTCTCTGAGTCAACTAGGGCGCTTGCCTTCTAGACAGAGAAGTGTGTCCGTCTAAATGTCTGTCAGAGCCCTATAACTTCTGAATTACTGAATATTAGAACGTGAAACTTGGTTGAAAATTCAGTTATATCCTGTACTTGAACAACAAATACTAAAATTAGATAAATGTTATAAAGAAACGAAATTATTTAATTTTAATGCGCCATCTATAGCTAATAGATGGCGCTGTGTCAGTAAAACAGTTTTATGTCAACTATTATTTTTTTTATTGTGTCTAATGTTAAAAGTTAATTATTACAATATATACTTCTCATCAAAAATATCGAAACACTTTCGAACTAAAAGACATTGCGAGGTGTTTCGATTTTTTTGATGGGAAGTATATAATTAAAACTTTTGGGAATTATGGGATATCGCGAGGTCTCAGTTCGGGGCGAACCACTAGTGTATATATTAGTCATGTAAGCTGTTATCCTTTGGTGTACAACAAAGAATATTTTTTCATTTCATTTTCATTTTACCTACCCACATAATATCACACACACCTAGTGGGACAACGCTTAGTCGAACATTGAGAAGAAGATATAAGATTGATGGTATCGCGAACGATAGTGTGTTTATTTGTTGGTTTGTCTTTCAATCAGGCCGCATTATAGCTACGCTTTACCGATCGACGCAATTTTTTGCATGGATATATTATATAATCAAAATAATATTTATTGAGTCAAAACAATACTAATAAACAAATCACAAACACACAAAGATAATTAAAAAACAATTTACAATAACATTGTGCACCTGTTTTCCGAACTAACGAATATGAGGAGATGGAGACTGACATAGACTACTTTACTCTGATGGGATTTCAAAAAACATAGACGATGTCGCGCGCATCAGCTAGTGTCTTATATATCTTCACGAGTAATTCATCCGTTTGCTTATAAAGTTATTTTGTATTCATAGCAATAATCCCGTTTTCTACGGCGGCGTCGGTAAGCTGCGATGTATAAAGACAATATTTCGCAATCTGCGCTGGAAAAATACATTATGTTTTTCCTCCATCAGTCGGATATTGACGTGGTGATTTATTTTTGTTTTCATGGAGGCGAATTTGGCGGAATTATAAGGCTGGGGCAAGTTATGGGGCAATAAACAGCGTAATGGGCTCGGGTGGGTGTTTTCGAAAAAGTTGCATGTATTTTAGCGGCCACGAACGTTAAGAGCCAGTTTAAATAAATAAATAAATGAACATTTATTCAGCTCGCACAAATTAAAAGATACAAAATTTGAGTAATACTAAACCCCTACTCCGCCCAGACCCAAGACAGAGCTAAAACGACACTTAGGCATCATCAACTATCGAGCATGGATAAACTATTGAAAGCTATCTAGCACAATTTACTTATCATTCCGCCGGCACTCGTGCCATCGTCAACTATTGAAAATTATCTTGCACTATTTACTGATCATCTCGCCAGCACTTGGGCCATGATCAACAATCGAGCATGGATAAACTATTGAGAGCTATCTTGTACAATTTACTTATCATTTCGCCGGCACTAGTGCCATCATCAACTATTGAGAGTTATCTTACACTATTTACTTGTCACCTCGCCAGCACTTGGGCATGATCAACTATCGAGCATGGATAAACTATTGAGAACTATCTTGCACAATTAACTTATCATTCCACCGGCACTCGTGCCATCGTCAACTATTGAAAGTTATCTTCCACTATTCACTTATCATGTAGACAGCTTTCTATACAGGTCAAATCATGTGAGAAAAATACAAGTAAAAACAAAGAATGTTTCCGTGAGCCAGTATGTGGGAGTCATTTCCCTCCACTCGCCGGGTCCGTAAAGGGCTGCGTCCCACGAAATTGCCTCGACGCGAGTTATTACGTATTCTATCAAATTGACTAGCGCATTAGCGATTTATCGCGTGCTTTTTCGCTCAGAAACATCAGGGGCTCGAACTGTGAGGGCTACGCACTTTAACAATCTTACCTTCTTCAACTGCCTATTTGTTGAAGAAAAATATATATATACCTTGTTCGCAGCTTTATTCGCTGTCTAAAAACACTTTGTAGCTGTAAAAATAACTTCGTTACCGAGCCAATTCTGCCATTTCTGATTTCGAAATTTAAACCTGTTTTTTTGGCAAATTGGCTACCGTATTCTTAGGCTGAAATCTATAGACCGCACTCTCACTTAGCTCAGATTCAAGACAGAGTTAAAACGAGACAGATTTATGTCAGATCATATTTGTATCTCGGTTTAACCTCTATCTTAAGTCCGAGCTACGTCAGAGCATCGCTCTTTAAATCTCAGCATAAGAGTCCGAAAAGATAATCGTCGCTTTCCTCAAAACCTTCTAGGTTAGGTCGTTAAGTATCTAACCATTAATATACAAGAGACATCAACATAAAATAACACAAATGCATCTCTGCTCTGAACCCTTCAGCCATGATTAAAATATGCCAAAATAAGCGTAAAGTAACACCATAAATCGATAGCGCATCAAGTACAAAAAGTAATGCAATGGGCCCTGCCTACATCGCCAGAGGGTGAGTCGAGGCAAGGGGGGGATATCCCCGATATCGCGGCGGATCCGGGGGGTAAGGGAGGTCCGAGGATGAAATATCCCCCCATAAATCTGCCACGACTCACCGCCACGGACGATCGTCCTCTGTCTCTATTTTGTCCCACTCGGAAAATTATTTCGAGGCAGCCCTGAAAAAATAATGTGCCACATTTATCATCTAATGGTAGCGAATACTCACGTGTATATCATAATAATATTCGAGAGAGAGAATCACTGGTTTTTCCTGTGAATCAGGGTTGGAATATAAGGAAAAATCATCAGTTTTTATCGAAATAAAAAGACATATTCTGACAATGGCGATTGACTAGTAAAATCATACGATCTTCCTCTTCTTCTTTATCAACTGATAGACGTCCACTGGCTGGGCATAAGTCTCTTGCATGGACCTCCACAGGCTTCGGTCTTGCGCCGCCTGAATCCAGCGGCTCCCTGCGACTGTTTGATGTCATCGATCCATCTAGAGGGGGGTCTGCCAACACTGCGCTTCCCGGTGCGAGGTCGTCACTCCAGCACCTTGGGATCCCATCGACCATCCAACTCTTCGAACTATGTGCCCCGCCCATTTCCATTTCAGTTTCGCAACTCGCTGAGCTATGTTTTATTAAAAGTGAAAATTATAAGTACAGACATTATTTGTCTTTTGTATAATAAGGTCTTGTCTAATATAATATTTATTGAGTGCTCCAAAGTGACTCAACTAATAAGTTAAGTTTAAATCAAACAAAACCTAGAATCTGCGAACTCCGCAAACTTAGTTACAATAAAATGCAAATTCGTGATGAATTTTAAACATTGTATCTGAATTCTGAGACAAGATTGGTTATGACTTACTTAATTGGCTATTTCAAGTTTCCAATCTGCAACGGATTTGTTCAGTTATTTTTTTATTCTTCAACAAGTTAACTTATGAGACTTGACTGCGATAGCCTGTAGGTAAATCATGAGTTATTTTTTTTTATTCGATGACAAGATAGTCCTTAACTGCGATCTCACCTGATGGTAAATACGATGCAGTCTAAGATGGTAGCGGGCTAACTTGGAAGGGGGTATGGCAGTGTACTCATACCCCTAATCGGTTTATACACGCCATTGTGCCGGGACGCTAAATCGCTTGGCGGCACGTCTTTGACGGTAGTGGTAACTAGCCACGGCCAAAGCCAACCAGACCAAACCAACAATTGATTTTTCCAACAATTGATGGAAATTTCTGGAAATAGTTGTTAATACAAATTATATTTTAAACAACTTTCCCCAAGGAACATAGGTCGAAATGTGAAAAAAAAAATGTGGACCTCCCATACAAAATTGACGATCAGCTGATTGATTTAGTATGGGAGGTAAAATTTTTTTTTTTTTTCATATTTTGACCTATGTTCCTTGGGGTAAGTTGTTCAGTTTCATGAGCATATTCACCTCCTTCAGGGTTATTTCACACTTTTGTTACACTTTGTATATTATAGACATATAAAATACATCAGAAATCCATACTCAAATGTGCTACCATCTACACACTCGTACGTTTAAAAACCATGAAAATATCCGGCCATGTTATACAGGATGTACTCAACTTAATAAACGCCGTGTAGCATTTTATTTAACATCGCGCCGGGAGGAAAATTCGATGTTCGCCGATGCATCTATATGCAAAAATGTGAAAAACATCGTCGCGCCGATGTCCGATCAGCGATCCAGACACGGGGAGCGGTTTAAATACAATTTTTTCCACGCGACCGACCGCCGTGACATGTGATGGGGGATTCATAATTTTATAACACCCTGTACTTACCCACGGAGCTAGTTCATGGAGCAACAGACATGTTTTTTTTATTCGATGACAAGATTGACTGCGATCTGACCTGGTGGTAAGTGACGATGCAGTCTAAGATGGTAGCGGGCTAACTTGGAAGGGGTATAGCAGTATACATTTAACCCATACCCCTACTCTGATTCTACACGCCGTCGTGCCGGATCGCTATGATGAGCTCATTTACATTAATTTTCTTCATATTATGTCACTTTAAGGTGTACAATAAACTATATTTTATTTAACTTTTACCTTTTGCTTAGCAATAACTATGTAATAACTTGTAATCATACTCGAATACCTTTCAGACGTAATAGGCAATATTTCGTACGAATTTTCGTACAAAGACCTTTCCTTTACCAGTAAAGGAATTCTTTTAAGAAAATGAACTTATACATTTTCCCGTTTATTTAATACATTAAAGCTAGCGCAGACGGCGTGTTTTTATAAACCGACATCTGCAGATTTTAGTTCCGGTTTCCGGTTTTAGTCCCATTCAACGTCGTCTTCTCAAAGGACTACACTAATATAATAAAGTTTTTTTTAACAAGCAAAGCTTTACGTACTTGATTAATGTTTTCTTCTCACCTCCAAATAAGCGCATAGTTTGTATTAGGAGTGGGTACGACAATAAAGTAACGGATCAGGATCGAGCCTCAAGGACGTTTTAGTTTTCGATCTTTCAGTTTTCAGTTTTAACCTGTAACCGTTGGACTATTAAGGCTTTAAAATGCTTTCAAATGCAACTAATTTGCTCAGAATCGGTAACCACCTTCCACTTTTCCACTTTTCGTCACCACACAGGTCAGTTTTTATATTAAAAAAGATTTATACAGTATGGAGCATATATGTATTATACAGCACAACAATATATAACTCAACATTCTATTATTACACAAAAATTCAGCCTTCAGTCGCAAAGAGATCAACAATGCTATCCTACTTCCTACTAATATTATAAATGCGAATTTTGTGAGGCATGGGTGGATGTTTCTTACTCCTTCAAGCAACAAAGAATGAATCTATTTGGCTGAAATTTGGAATGGAGCTCATACCCAGGATTGACATATAGGCTACATTTTATTCCGGAAAATTAAAGAGTTCCCACAGGAATTAAAAACCTTAATCCACGCGAAGCATCAGCTACTAATTTATACTTTGAATTTGTTAAATTCCACGATAAAAGTTACTTTTTGCGTTTTTTTTCTATTCAACGTAACATTTGTTCAATTTGCGTTAACTTTTCCGGATCGACTATTATCGGTCGTCTGCGAAGGGCATAAACAAAACATGAAAGAGATCGGTGGAGACAGCGGGAGGCATATTATAAATTGTAATACAGTGCCTCCTTTGGCATACCTTTAATATTAACGTCTTTGTTTATATCGCTAGGAAGTGTACTCAAGGATAATACATTGAAAGCACATTTTTTTTTTCGATAAACAGTATTTACACGCATTAATAATATTGTTTATTGTTTTATCAAAAGATTATTTATTTATGGTTATAATTTTGTAAATAGACCTCGCAAAATCATTCTTTCCTCTCTTCGCCCATCTGTTCGTCAAATGGAAATTTTTATTAGAAATTATCAGACTGATATTATAAAGGCGAAAGTTTGTATGTGTGTATCTGTATGTTTGTTGTATGTGTGTATGTGTATGTATGTTTGTTACTCTTTCACGCATCGATGTAAAATAGTCTATATCGATGCATTCACGTGACAACGGATGAACCGATTTGGCTGGGAATGGAGACATCTCGTACCGATGATTAAAATACGCTACATTTTATCCCGAAAAATAAATTAAAGCGTTCCAGCGGGAATTAAAAAAATATTAGCAGGAATAGGTTAGAATTATTTTGCTACTAGATGATGCTCGCGACTTCGTTCGCATAGATTAAGGTTTAATTCCCGCGGGATCTCTTTGATTTCCCGGGATAAAACGTAGCCTATGTTTTAATCCAGGGTATGAACTATTCTCCATTCCCAGCCAAAACTGTCCGTAGTTTTTGCTTGAAAGAGTAACAAACATACACACACACACTCACACACATACAAACTTTCGCCTTTATATTATTAGTGTGAGGTGTGATATTAGTGTGATGTGATGTGATTAGTGTGATAATCCGCCAACAGCTAATCATGAACTTCCGCAAAGTAACGCCTGATTCTATCCAATAAAGAAATATTAATCGACGCAGATGAAGTAACGGGCATCGTCTAGTTCTAAATATTTGTAGCTACCACTAGGCACTTAGGTAAAATGTTCGTTTGTTGATTTCGAACTTCGATATGTGATGTGTAGCTTCAGTGGATGTATGGGCATACCGGCAGAGAGCGATCGGTCAATACAGCTGATATACCTATGATGTTTGTTATGACTGCGAACCTAATTGCTATCTCTCGTCTCTCGCTATAACGGCGTCCAAACTGTAGAGTTACAATTAAGCTGTAATATGAGGAAAGTTACTGTATAGTGCGTACATGGATATCGTATTTCGCAATACATATTCCTACTAATATTATAAATGTGAAAGTGTGTTTGTATCTTGGTTTGTTAATTTCTGGATGAGGGCGGTCTATGGGAATGTAGCCAATCGCGTATCTATTAATGTTGTAAATGTGAAAATTTGTGAGGATGGATATATGAAAGGTTGTTTGTTTTATTTATTTATTTAAAGTCTATAACAACAAAATGATGCGAGAACAAATTAGAAGGATGATCCCGCAGAAGTATAAACTGCGTTTTTGTTTGTTACTCCTCACGCCACAACGAATGAATCGATTTGGCTGAAATTTGGAATGATTCCATTCCAAATTGGAATAATTGGAAATTGGAAAATGGAAATTGGAATACCCAGGATTAGCACAAAGGATAAATAAATTTTATCATGGAAAATTAAAGACTTCCCGTGGATGAAATCACGGGCACCTAGTAGAAACATAAGCTGATAAGGAAATTGCCTTTACCGAGAATCGAACCTCCTTTTAAGACCACAGTGCAGGGTTGGTTTAATTATTCAGCATAATTCAAATTCAAATTCAAAATTTATTTATTTCATGTAGGCTAACTTGTAGCTCTTATGACACGTCATAAATCTACCACCGATTCGGAATGCAGATTCTGCTGAGAAGAGCCGGCAAGAAACTCAGCAGTTGCTCTTTTCAAAAAAAAATTTTTTTTTACAAAGCTATGCTATGTATACAGTGCTTCAATAAAGCTTCAAAAATGCAAAAATGCATTTTTGAAACCCTGAAATTATATTTTATTAATTAACATCGAGCCGACATGAACTATTTGCGAAAAAACCGCACCATTACACGGTATTTGAAACCGATGTGTAATTAAACATGAAAACTGAATTCCGCACATAATCAATCCGGTTATTGAAGCCGTAGGCCGCCGCTGCCTTTATGCCTGCGTTCAAATCGAAATCGGAAATGTTCATTAAAGTTTGTAAGGGCTGGTTTAATATTACTGAAGTACTCCGCTATTAATTGCGGTTTTCATTTAAGGCATTTATAACGATCCTTATGTCAGTCAAGAAAGCAGTCCAATAAACATTTTTAAGCTTTGATTCGACCTCGTAGTGTCTTCGTACTTTTAAAGAATTCCTAATTACCTAGTTTTATAAGAGGTTTAACTCGGAGACTATTGGTACTAAAGAACTGCGGCATGTGGCACAAAATATTGGGAGTATTTACTCACAATATTTTTGAAGAACATTTTTGCGAAATATTAAGCATCCAAGTTCTTATTTTTGTTCTACTTCTTCTTGTAATGCCGTCTCCTATCGGAGGTTTTCAACCAAAGGCTATCTGCACATTGGACGCTGCTGCACGGAACAAGGATCGCGTACATTTTCCATACCACTGGCGCAGGTTCTTAAGCCACGATGATTTTTGTCAGCCAAGCATATGTAACATTTTCTAATGAAAACTACATACTTTATTTTTTTTTTTAATTTATTTATGTAAAGACTTAAAAAAACTGAACACAATTTACACCATAATTTATAGATCAAAGCATTAGACTAAAACTTGTGGCTGGTGATTGCAATTGGCAGCCCAATTAGACCGTAGCCTGTGCTAGGGCTGTCCAAATATCCTCGGCCCAATTGTATTAAACTTTTATTAAGGTTTTGATCTAAGTACGTATTATTTGATTCTCCCTTCTAAGTACGTATTATGACATAATGCGTACGTGATGAGCAAATGCGGAACTCTACAATGCGCGTGGCCTGTTTTCTTCTTTTTTCATCAATGGGTATACCGTTGTTCCAGAGCCTGGAAGAGCGGGAAAAGAGGCATTCGAGTCACAAAGAGCAGCTCGCGCGGGAGCAGCGGTACCTGCGGCGGCGGCTGGCGCAGCTGCGCGCCAGCCGCGACGCGCGCTCGCTGTCCGAGAGCTCGCTGCCGGCCGCGCACGCCACGCGCGCCGACTCCCTCTCCTCGCTGGAGTCCTCCTCCGGCGTGTCCACGGCCGAGCGGTCGCCCTCCTCCGTGTCCGAGAGCGGTGAGTCGCATCCGAGTCACAAAGAGCAGCTCGCGCGGGAGCAGCGGTACCTGCGGCGGCGGCTGGCGCAGCTGCGCGCCAGCCGCGACGCGCGCTCGCTGTCCGAGAGCTCGCTGCCGGCCGCGCACGCCACGCGCGCCGACTCCCTCTCCTCGCTGGAGTCCTCCTCCGGCGTGTCCACGGCCGAGCGGTCGCCCTCCTCCGTGTCCGAGAGCGGTGAGTCGCATCCGAGTCACAAAGAGCAGCTCGCGCGGGAGCAGCGGTACCTGCGGCGGCGGCTGGCGCAGCTGCGCGCCAGCCGCGACGCGCGCTCGCTGTCCGAGAGCTCGCTGCCGGCCGCGCACGCCACGCGCGCCGACTCCCTCTCCTCGCTGGAGTCCTCCTCCGGCGTGTCCACGGCCGAGCGGTCGCCCTCCTCCGTGTCCGAGAGCGGTGAGTCGCATCCGAGTCACAAAGAGCAGCTCGCGCGGGAGCAGCGGTACCTGCGGCGGCGGCTGGCGCAGCTGCGCGCCAGCCGCGACGCGCGCTCGCTGTCCGAGAGCTCGCTGCCGGCCGCGCACGCCACGCGCGCCGACTCCCTCTCCTCGCTGGAGTCCTCCTCCGGCGTGTCCACGGCCGAGCGGTCGCCCTCCTCCGTGTCCGAGAGCGGTGAGTCGCATCCGAGTCACAAAGAGCAGCTCGCGCGGGAGCAGCGGTACCTGCGGCGGCGGCTGGCGCAGCTGCGCGCCAGCCGCGACGCGCGCTCGCTGTCCGAGAGCTCGCTGCCGGCCGCGCACGCCACGCGCGCCGACTCCCTCTCCTCGCTGGAGTCCTCCTCCGGCGTGTCCACGGCCGAGCGGTCGCCCTCCTCCGTGTCCGAGAGCGGTGAGTCGCATCCGAGTCACAAAGAGCAGCTCGCGCGGGAGCAGCGGTACCTGCGGCGGCGGCTGGCGCAGCTGCGCGCCAGCCGCGACGCGCGCTCGCTGTCCGAGAGCTCGCTGCCGGCCGCGCACGCCACGCGCGCCGACTCCCTCTCCTCGCTGGAGTCCTCCTCCGGCGTGTCCACGGCCGAGCGGTCGCCCTCCTCCGTGTCCGAGAGCGGTGAGTCGCATCCGAGTCACAAAGAGCAGCTCGCGCGGGAGCAGCGGTACCTGCGGCGGCGGCTGGCGCAGCTGCGCGCCAGCCGCGACGCGCGCTCGCTGTCCGAGAGCTCGCTGCCGGCCGCGCACGCCACGCGCGCCGACTCCCTCTCCTCGCTGGAGTCCTCCTCCGGCGTGTCCACGGCCGAGCGGTCGCCCTCCTCCGTGTCCGAGAGCGGTGAGTCGCATCCGAGTCACAAAGAGCAGCTCGCGCGGGAGCAGCGGTACCTGCGGCGGCGGCTGGCGCAGCTGCGCGCCAGCCGCGACGCGCGCTCGCTGTCCGAGAGCTCGCTGCCGGCCGCGCACGCCACGCGCGCCGACTCCCTCTCCTCGCTGGAGTCCTCCTCCGGCGTGTCCACGGCCGAGCGGTCGCCCTCCTCCGTGTCCGAGAGCGGTGAGTCGCATCCGAGTCACAAAGAGCAGCTCGCGCGGGAGCAGCGGTACCTGCGGCGGCGGCTGGCGCAGCTGCGCGCCAGCCGCGACGCGCGCTCGCTGTCCGAGAGCTCGCTGCCGGCCGCGCACGCCACGCGCGCCGACTCCCTCTCCTCGCTGGAGTCCTCCTCCGGCGTGTCCACGGCCGAGCGGTCGCCCTCCTCCGTGTCCGAGAGCGGTGAGTCGCATCCGAGTCACAAAGAGCAGCTCGCGCGGGAGCAGCGGTACCTGCGGCGGCGGCTGGCGCAGCTGCGCGCCAGCCGCGACGCGCGCTCGCTGTCCGAGAGCTCGCTGCCGGCCGCGCACGCCACGCGCGCCGACTCCCTCTCCTCGCTGGAGTCCTCCTCCGGCGTGTCCACGGCCGAGCGGTCGCCCTCCTCCGTGTCCGAGAGCGGTGAGTCGCATCCGAGTCACAAAGAGCAGCTCCGGGAGCAGCGGTACCAACATTTGGCTAAATACGATTTTTTAATGTTATCTTACTTATAGTTAATTCTCTATCGATCCATCGAAGCGGTATTCTCCTTATTGCTGTAGTTTGCAATATAAAAAACGTCGTCTTTTAGCTATCAAATAGCGTCATTTCTTTACAAATTGCCGCTTTTTGGATCATAGGTCGAAATATGATCTTGGCAGTTAACGACGTTATAACTTGAGGACGGCAGTATAGTTGTACCTACATTTAAACCCATCTATGCCAAAGGTACAGTCGGCAGCTTAGGTATTCAATCCTACGAGAAATCAAACACAATCGCAATCAAGCGACCTCATCTTGATCCGCTAAGATAAGACGTCAACCCGAGACAATGCCCATAATTACTTGATGAATGATGACAATCAACGCACATTAACTTGATGACGACTATGTAATTCCAGTATCAACTGGCCAAATTCCATCTATTGTTTGGTACATGCTCCAAGGGATAATGGATTGGATCCCAATTGTTTACCGTATTTGCTAAGGCTACTCCAATCAAGGGGAATAGTTACAGGAGACGGGACAATACGACTTACAAGTGTCTCAGTAAACTATTGAATTGAAAACAGAAAGCTATCACTGTGAAATTTTCCTCTAAGTATATCCTAACCTAGGTTTAGGTTATACTATATCAACCATATAACTCTATCCAATTATTGTAATTGTAACCCAGATTTTTAGTCTGCTATCAAATAATAACCCCATTGTATTCTTAATAAAGATTAATTTTTAACCGATTTCCAAAAAAGGAGGAGTTCCCCGATTACTCGAAGACGCCTGGGCCGATTTGGAAAATTCTTCTTTTTTTGTTTGAAAGGGTATACTTCCCAAGTGGTCCCATTGTTATCAGGTCAGGATCTGATGATGGGATCCTGGTGAAATCGAGAAAACTTTTAGAATTTTATAGGCACAATTGATATACTTTTTAGTGGCGTTTGAAATCAGTGTTGTAAAAAGAATTTTTACGTTTATCTTGTTTTGTTTTTGTATTTGTTTTTGTCGTTGTTTTCGTGCTTACGAAATGATTTCACTTTAAAACAGTCACGTGGGCAAAATGACTTTCATTTAAGTGCATAAAAATGCGAATACTATGTTTATGTTTAAGTGTGTAGTGAGTAGTAAAAAAATTTAAAATTACAAACATTTGTATCGCGGCAATCATACAATTTCGCTATCAACAAGCTTACACAATATACATACCCTGTCCAAATCCATCTGTATAGGAGTAGGTACGTTGGAGTGGATGCATTGTCCCCGTATTGTTTGTATCGTGGATGGTATTCCGGGGGAAAATGAATGGCCCCCAATTGTTCTGTCGGCTTTGCGACACGGCGCTCCTGAAAGCTAATTGGATAATAGTTTCAGGCTTTCAGGGATTCTGAATCATAAGGTGCGGTATTAAATCCTCCTCTAACCTTTTAGAGTTAAGCGCGTTTTATGTTTTTTATCCGCGACTTCATCCGCGTGGAGGTAAAGCTTTTTTAAAAAAAAAAAAAAGAATCTTTCGTTTTTGGAATAGAAAGAAACCTATGTCACTGTTCATGTTCTTATCTATACCTATGCAAAAATCCGATGCTTCGTCACTGTGTGATTGAAGGACAAATGGACGCACATAAATTCAAATTTAAAATTTATTTATTTCATGTAGGCTAACTTGTAGCTCTTATGACACGTCATAAATCTACCACCGGTTCGGAATGCAGATTCTGCTGAGAAGAACCGGCAAGAAACTCAGCAGTTGCTCTTTTCAAAACAAAAAATGTTACAATATGTAGCTTATCTATCTTATGAACAGCTGAAGCAAACCAGATTGGTTCCAAGCAATTTTGTCATTAAGAAATTTATTAACTGTGTAATAACCTCTATTTATTAAATGTGTTTTTACACACTGTTCATCAACCTTAATCCATTTCCCAAACTGAATAAAACTGAAAACATCATAGTTCCTCGTATATCTAACGTAGCATCGTGCATAAAATTAAATGCTACACATTTTGCCTAATGTAGCATCCTAAGTGAAATTTAATTCAGCCGTCATGTAGCTTTAACAAATAATTTCCAAAACAAATGTACCGCTTTTATTCCCCGCATATTGCCTTCAACCCTCGAGAGGGTTTCAGCTATCGAGCAATACGTGTAAGAGAAGACGTAATCAGTAGTCTAGGCACGAACATTTTAACTTTCGAATAGTAAAATGACAGTATCGCTCCTGTCATTTTCATACTAAATTTCTTGCTGGCGTTAACTTTAAGTTCCTTGATTTAGTAGTCACTGTTCTTTTTAAAATTACCTACTTAGCTGTTTCTAAATGTTAATTTAGTTACGTTTGACAGTTATGTTAAAGGAAGATTTTTCGTCGTTTATTCCTATAACCGATTGACTGCCTGTCCTAGAAATCCCGTAAGACCCTCCACACGCCGCCCTCTTGAACAACTTGTATCTACATAGCTAGCAACGTATGTGATGTCCCGTCCACCTATTCAGAGCTCACTTCCAATACCTGACTTGGGATCCAAACCTCTATCAGTCCTTCGAACTTCCAAACTTCAAAGACGCTTAGTAATCTAAAAACATATTTCCTAATGTTAATTTTATTGTTACTTTGTAAGTTAATAGAACATATTTTCTGGACCCAGTGGTCCTGTACCGTCGCAGAGGGGCGTGTTGCGCATAGCTTCTCCCACTAGGGAGGTAATAGCTCTGTGGTTCTTCCACTCACATGCAGACACCCGTCAGTAGCAAGTAGGTATTATTTGACGATCCTCCCTGCAGACGCTTCACGGCGTTTTAAGTTATTGCTCCAGCGAAACGAATACTACATAAATTATACTATCTTTGTTCGTAAATACGGTCTCTTTACTTAGTTCTACCTCCCACTTTATAGAAGAGCCTCACTTTGCTCTATACTGTATGGCCGTTCTCTCTTTTGTGTTCTTATTCATTTAAGTTATTAAACTGCTCTCTTGGTTTTTGGACTTTTAAAGGAAGGGCATGTTTTTAGTTTATTTAGAAAGAAAGAAAAGCATTTATTTTTTTATTTAATTCCGTAAAAACTTTTAGTCATCAAAATAAACAATGAATATTAAATTACTTACAGTATTGTCCCTTTGGAAGGTAAGGCAAATTTTTTGGGTAGGTAGCTGCCAGCTTTTGGATTCCCGGTAGACTCGATTACCCTTCTTTGAAAGTTCTTCAATAAGATCTAAAGCGGTACGATGGTGTGTAGAAACCGATAAGAGATATGGATTTAATCAACTGAAAATTTATAACTGTAACAATTTACAGTTATATAATAATTTTTTTATAATAGTTTAAATAACCATTTACATAGATAATATATGGTTATTCAAAATGAAAAATGATCAAAGAAACCTAACAATGATTTTCAAATACCTCTTCAATGATACCCCCCTTAACATAGTTCGCGTCGATTTTCATTTTTTTCTGGTGGTCGCCATATTGAATTTTGAATACTGTCATGTCTTTAGTAACACTTCCAAGATTAACACAAATCGATTGAAGTAAAAATCATCAAAATCGGTCCACGCGTTTGATCTTAATAGCGCCACACACGGTACATACCTACCCTTGTGTGTTGCAGTCAGGTAAAAAATATCAATTAAAAAAAAATCTTAAGCCACAATGAAATGCATTGAAATCAGAACGTTTATCACAAGTTGGTACACGGCCTGATCTTTTGGTTAAAAAAAGTTTCGGAACCCCCGAAATTACGTTACTGGAATAAAGGCTTTAATCCGACGGACGCTCAGATCCATTGTTACAAAGGCTGTATTGTTGCCTTTTATTTATGCATTAACTTTCGCAATTCAACTGTCGGACGCACGGACAAACCGAAAAACTTCCTACGCTCTTACTCGTATATTGGATACTGTAAATAAGGTTCTGTAGTGGCGCATTAAGGCTTCAACACACACAATGCGCGCCGCAAATCTGTCTGATGCGGAGTGGGACCGCTTCTGATTTTTGACCTGATGATAATGGGACCACCTAGGAGGTGGTCCAATTATCATCCCTTTCAAACAAAAAAGCTTTTTCCAAATCGGTCCAGGCTCCTTCGACTAATCGGTGAACATACATTAAAAAGAAAAAGATTCCGATGAATTGAGATCCTCCTTATTTTTTGGAAGTCGGTTTTTGGGAAATTTGGTACAATTTCTGCTGTTCCAATCATATGCTAAGCATTGCTCGTGACTGGAGGAAATACAGAATCAAATTAAAAATTATTTATTTCATGTAGACCAACTTGTAACAAGTTGGGAATCTACCACCGGTTCGGAATGCTGATTCTGCGGAGAAGAGCCGGCAAGAAACGCAGCAGTTGCTCTTTTCAAAACAAAAAATGTTACAAAATGTAGCTTATCTATCTTGTGGACAGCTGAAGCAATGCAGATTGGTTCCGAGCAACTTTGTCATTATTGTTATATCGTCTGACGAAAGCTTAAAATACTAGTAGCTATATCGGATACTGTAAATAAGGCTCTATAGAGGGTATAAATAGTTGGGCGATAAAATGTAGAGATAAATGGGCGGACGCGCTGGGCGTTATAAAATTATCTCGGGGCTGTATTTGTGAGGGTTTTCGTACCTTTTTCCTCAAATATAATGGACACTTATTATTTAATTTATAAAAGAATTTCTATTTTAATTATAAAATAACTATATGATGCCCGCGAGTTCGTTTACTTGGATTGAGATTTTTTGTTCCCATGGGAACTCTTTAATTTTCCGGGGAAAAAAAGATACCGGCCGAATTGATAACCTCGTTCTTTTTGGAAGTAAATTAAAAAGTATCAACTGAAAATCATGAAAAATAATAGATTCGATAATTTTTTCGTCTTATTTTTTTATACTCTACTACTTTTGCCTGCGACTTCGTCCACGTGGACGTAGGTTTAAAAAATCCTTTGCTTTTAATGAGAAAATTAAAAATGCTCTAAGATTCCGTAGAGCCGTATAGCTTAGGCAATGGTTAGACACCTACTCGACCAATGAGTTACATATTGTAACGTAAAAGTAAACAATCTCTGTTGTAGATGGTACTTTGTATGCTCTGTGTTGGACGTTAAAAGAGAAGATTATCTCTTCCACAAAAACGAATCATAAAGGTGGGGCTACACTCGCATTGTTTTTACGTATTTCCAGCGACGACAGCGCGCACGGCAGATGCGGGCGTAAAAAGAAATATTTGCATATCAATTGCACGGGGACGCTTGTTTGGTTTTGATACTCTTTTTTATCGAGATTTTTGCGTTTCTATGTGGTGGCGTAACTTTTTTTTAAGAATCCCATGCCAGGTTTTACTTGAATAATATTCCCCTGTGCGCTTCAAATAAGGGTAAAGCGAGTGGGTATGACAATGTGCAATGGGTGGGAACCGAACCACCGACTTTTCAGTTTAACCATTCGTCTATCGAGCTATTAACTTTTCATTCAGCTTCATTCAAACATCCATTCATTGATACGTTGACTTGAAATAAAGTTCGTAGGTCCGTAGTATTTTTTTATTCGATGACAAGATAATCTTTGACTGCGATCTCACATGACGGTAAGTGGCGATGCAGTCTAAGATGATAGCGGGCTAACTTGAAAGAGGTATGGCAGTGTACATTCAACCCATACCCCTAATCTGTTTCTAAACGCCATCGTGACGGAACGCTAAACCGCTTGGCGGCAAAACTCTTCGGTACTCTTCGGTACTACTCCTCGGTATAGGTATAGCCACTTCTTATCTTGTAAATTGTTACTTGTTTGATCTTATATTGTATATACTTAGCTTCGACTTTGAGAATTACTGATAGATGTCTTCCGATGCGTCTATCCATTCGCACATAGTTCAGCTATAGAAGAAAAGGATAGCATATCCTCCTCTCCACGTAGGTAGTCGTCGCGCTCCGAGCTTCATTCGTTTTTCGTGCGCGCACGTCCCCGCACATAGTAACATTTTTTAATTTTTAAAATAATATTTCTTCAAGTGCAGTGACAATTAAATACTCTATAGAGAGTATAAGTGGCTTGAAAATTACAGAAATATGAAGAAAACTTCATTATTATAAATGGTGTAGTGTAAACAAAGTGATTTATATAGGTACTGTTTGCGTTCATACGAGTACCTTAAAAATGTTTTTTATCCGTACCCGCAAGACGCGGGTAGTAATTATTGTAATGATCCAATACGCGATATTGGACAGCAAATTTCTTTTTTAAAGATTATAAAACACCATTACTGTGAATTGTTTAGTGAAGGTTTGTTTTGTGTTTAACTACCTTCTAAAAGTTTTTTCTTCATTACCCACCTAACACGGACAGTGATAATATAATTTTTTTATAAAGCCTCGAGTCAATACGGGATATTGACCAACAGCAAAATATGACATGATCTAATACGGGATATTAGGCTGTAAATGTTTTTTAAAGCTTCGAGTCAATACGCGATATTGACCAATAGCAAGATATGACATGAGTTAATACGAGATATTAACCGTTCTTTTTTCTCTTTCGATCAAGTTGAACAGTAAATGCATGATGAATGATTCCTTTTCGTGGTCTCCGGTGTGTCTGGCGCGTTCTGTAGTACATCAACACCGTGAATCGCTAACTTTCATCTGTGGAAACCGGAGCATGCAGCGTCGTGACGCCCGCGCCATCACCGTTGTTGGCGGCTAGAACAACTGGCTCCGAAGACTGGCTGAATTGAACCCTTTTTTGAAGATGGATATTTAAAAGAAGGATTAGTCCAAAAGCTCATTTCCTGGAAATTTACCTTTTTTTTATGTTCCCGTTCTGAAGCAGAAAATTAAGCACAAGCTCTGTCATTAGTTTACCCCGAATGAAGAGCCAATGTCCATACCATGTTGAATACACCGGTTCTCGTCAGATCACCGAAGTTAAGCAACATCAGGCGCGGTCTGTAGTTGGATGGGTGACCGCCTGGGAACACTACGTAAAGCGATTATGAAGAAGCTACGTTCGAGATCGAAACCACAAGCTTTCTTGTGATGTCAATTGATGTGAAAAATTGGGCGGCTTTATCAAGTCCCCACAACTTTTAGACTGCCAAACTTCCAAGTCCTCACCGCCACGTCATCAGCACTGCTGAGCTCACGCAGCGCGCGTCAGCCAGACTACGGAGTCAGGCGAGTGTGCCAGCGCCGAAGTGCTGCGGCGGCTGTCATCCGATACGAGCCACCGCCGCCGTCCGCTTGCGGCAGCGAGCGTCAACAGCACCACGAGCGAGGTATATGTACTCATTGCAGCCTCCCTTACTGTTGCTAATTGGTTTAAACAACAGATATTTTTGGCTTTTGTTGCTCGTAATTGGTTTTATTCAAATAATAATGAATATTTCATCTAATCTAAGACACGTGACGGAAATTATCACATATATATAAAAAAAAAAAAAAAAATCACATCTAAACTGATTTCTATGCTTCTTCCTCCTGCTAGGAGAGATAATCGGTTGTTCTTGAAATCATGATGCACGTAATCAATTAATTATCATATAAATTGAGGAGTGAGCGAAAAAGCCGAGACTTTTCCATTAAAAAAAAAAAAAAAAAAACTTCTGAAAAATCAACGAAAACAAATATAAACATATTAAAATATGGACAATTTTCAATATTTTTTCTTCAAAAATGTATGCAATATACCTCAGGTTATCGATTGCCGAATTTGTTCTATTTTTATGTGTATTATTTATTAAGTTAATATTTATATTCAAAATTTGGCAAAGTAACGTTTTGTTGGAAGTTTCTGGAATTGTAACCTTTTGTTGGCATTAGTTTGGAAATGTAACTTTTTCTCATGCAGGAAAACAATAATTTACAGAGGTTTAAAAATAAACTATAATTATTGTTCTTATTAAATGTGAAACATTTAGTCTCGAATGTCAGGCAAAAACTTTTGTACTTACTGCACATTATTGTTGCACTAAGGAGATTGGTCTGGCAATTTACAAGATTTTTACACGAGTTTATTTGGTGCAATTTAGTATTGCAAGTGAAAAAAAAAAAAAAAAAGGACTAAAGTCAAAAATGGGATTGTGACCTTTTGTTCACTCACTCATCAATTGTATTATTAAAATACTTGTAGTGTTCATTTTTCAGGCTTAGTTTTTTTGCTGGCAAGTGTGATCATTGCCATCTATTTTATTTATTTTTTGCTTAGGACACTATGTATGGCTGTTGTCTACAGAAGCAAAAATTGGTGGGGTACCTACCATACCCACACCTTAAATAAAATATTTCTCGAAAAATTTAGGTTTAGTGAGAAAAATGTGAAATATGTATTTAATTTACTGACTTTAATTGTAATAATATTGATATTCGCTGGGAATTACACTCCGTTACATATCCTCATAGATTTATTGTTGTAAGGGTAGGCAAAGCCGAAAATTGCTTCGTGAGTAAAGAAAAATGCAATTGATACCTCCCTACATTTCTTTGAAAAGAAATCCTCTCATAACGCGGGTGCTTTTTTTACAATAAAATAAGATATTTTTTCCTTTACATTAAAGTCAGTGTTAAGTAATTAAATCAAGCTGTATTCCATGTGTAAGTTCCCAAGTTGGTAACCGTGTTTTTTCTTTTTTCTGTTTACAACATTGAATTCAATTTGAAAAACAAATCAAAAATGTGTTAGTTTGTTTATAACTTGCCGTGATAGTATCTAATTGTAAACCACCTTAAAAAACTATTCCTTCTTAAAAACATTAATTCCCCCTTTGTGTTGATAGGTAGCACCATTTTGGCACCTATAAAGTAGGCCATCCAGCTTATGAGCATTGTATTATAATGTATATTATAATATATATGTATCTCTAACGGAAGCTTCCTTCTAATTTTAAGGAATCTTTTTATCAACGTCTTGGCCCGATGGCGAGTGTATTATCCAACAAGGTTTCACCTGGTAGCGAGTACATCTTTCAGCAAATATTGCAATATCTTGCATCCTTTGCCGAATAGTATAAAGTCCCAGTAGGTAAATTTCAATCTTTAAACTATAGGAACTAGTATACTGCGATACCAAACTATATATAAATTAAAAATATGTATATTAAACCTTTTAAAACTTTAGTTGTATACTAAATATATACATCCGTATGATATCTATTTTGGTTTTTTAAATGCTAAGCATTCTAGTAAATCGATTACTTAAACGAAGGTTCCTCATAATAATCGCCGTTCAAGTTTTATCTATAATTTGAAATAGGCAAAATACGATAAGGGCTTTCAAAAATATAAGTGTTTTCAAAAATAAACCTATCTTTCGCAAGTGGTACAATACGAGGAAATTGGAATTCAAATGTAGTGCTTCATTAATTTGCAAATAGGTATTCTGATATTTAAATAAGAGTATGTACTTTGTTTTTAGAACTCACAAAACTCTGATATCTAAATAAGAGTATGTACTTTGTTTTTAGAACTCACAAAAAAAAAAAAAATGATCATTTTAATGGCCTTGCCCACTTGAAAAAATGGTAGATAGGTAGTATCATTGATTACGATTCCAAATATTAAGTAAGAGATAAATGAACTTGACATCTATTGCCGATATCATTATGTTAACTGAGGCTAGACCTTTCTTAGTTAATAACAAATTCCTAAAAAGCTGGCAACGCATTGGTGGTGCTCTGGTGCTACAAATGTTCATGAGCGGCGGTAATCACTTAACATCAGGTGACCCGCCTGCTCGTTTGCTCGCTAAAAATATTATATAAAAAAAAAGAATATAGTTCCTATACATTTTATTTCCAAGGGATCAGCTGATATCTTAGATGAGATTGATCTCATACGTTAGATCCAGCCACGATTGTTTTACTAATATTCCCTTATAGGCTACCTAAGTCAAGTTAGGTGATGCTTTCTGTTAAATTCGTTTTCAAGAACTTTTATAGAATTTCTAAAAGTGGAAATGTTTTTAGGTAGGGGCATTGTACTTAAGAGCTGCCTACATAACGAACCTCTTACTTAGGGGATAGTTTAAGTGTGGTTGGTGAAACCAGACATTAGATCATCTATTAAAGCAGTCACAATATAACTACTAATAGAAAGACTGCTGGCTATCTGATTTTCATTACAGACTATTATTATTATTTTTAATAAGCTGTTTATTGATTTGCCTACATAGGCAAGGTTATGTTTCTTAATATTGTAGCATATTAAGGCTTATTTTATTAATTTATTGATTTTATTGAATTCATTTCAGCTTTTATTTGTTCTCCAACATTTCCATTTTCTCTGAACATCCTATCAGTAATTCTCAAAGTCGAAGCTAAGTATATACAATTCTATGATCAAACGAACTTACCAAGTGAAGTTCGATCTTGATTGTATATCCTTAGCGGAGACTTTGAGGTCCCCCCCATCCCCTACATACATACATAGGTACCCGAACGTCAATGTTGGAGACCTTATTGCTATTCTCTGAACTAAATGAAGCTCGGAGCGCGACGACTACCTACGTGGAGAGGAGGATATGCTATCCTTTTCTTCTATAGCTGAACTATGTGCGAATGGATAGACGCATCGGAAGACATCTATCAGTAATTCTCAAAGTCTCCGCTAAGGATATACAATCAAGATCGAACTTCACTTGGTAAGTTCGTTTGATCATAGAATAAGTCTTCACAAACTTTTTTGCGTAGTGTAACTAACTACCTACACGTCGTCGCGTCGTCGAAAGCAATCTGCTTGTGAATAAAAGAAGCAAAAAAAGCACCTAATTTGGCATATTTCGCGTAGAAGGCCATAAAGGAAAATCCAGTTTTCCATTTTATGAATATAACTTATTATACACGAAAGTCAACGATGTAAAAAAAAAAAGATGAATATCGAACAGTCCCAAAGTATTATTTTAGTAAAGCTAACAAATAAAAAGCTTCGTTTGCTTGTCAGCTCCTTGTTAAGTTGGTAACAAAATAATTATGGCAACATATTTACTACCAACATCAGAGAAGTTAAAAGTAAACGATGGCATCGATTTTCAAAGTATATTTTAGTTTTGGTATAGGTACTAGAAAATATGCCGTAATAACTATTTTACAAAATAAGCACTTTGAATTTTAAATTTTATCACAAGAAGTCTTTGAGCATTAAACTTGGCTGAGTTGGCTTAATACTCAAAGCATGAACTGGTGATTGCTATAAAAAATTAGCAATATTTATATTTTCGATTTTTTTAAATCCTCCAAGAACGCTTTCCTTTTCCCTGCGTTTTGCCTGCATGGAGTTAGTTTTTTTTAAAATCCTACAAGAACTCTTTTCATTTCCCTGTGTTTTGCCTGCATGGAGTTAGGTTTTTTTTAAATCCTACAAGACCTCTTTTCATTTCCCAGTGTTGTACCTGCATGGAGTTAGTTTTTTTTAATCCTACAAGAACTCTTTTCTTTTCCCTGAATTTTGAGTGCATGGAGTTAGTTTTTTTTTAAATCCTGCAAGAACTCTTTTCTTTTCCCTGTGTTTTGCCTGCATGGAGTTAGTTTTTTTTTTAAATCCTACAAGAACTCTTTTCTTTTCCCTGTACAAATTACTCAGACAGGTGTACAGGTCTTTATTTACGAGTATACCTATCCATGCAAAAAAATCTTGCTCCACCCGCATCTCTTCGCGATTTCTAGAGAAACGAACACACTTTCGCATAAAATAAATCATTCAGTGTGATCTCGGGTTTCATATATCAATGAAGAAAATATAACAAAAGGATGCCACTGTGTACGGCAAACAAATGTGTGTTTTACGATGCGTTAAAGGTTTTTATTGTAGTTATAAATCAGGAGTCGAAAGCGAGTCGCGAGCGGCGCCTTCAGCCTTCCAATTAACCTAAAAGCATTGCCTCTGGTTGTTTTTGAAAGTCTTTAGCTTAAAAGCGAATTGTCTTCAAGACAATGGAGCCTCCAGAACAAATATATTATTAGATTTTCACTTGCGCAAAGTAAGATATCTGTTTCAAAATTATTATTGCGCGCTTTTCTGATGCTACCTTAAAAGCATTGTATGTTGGGTGAAAAGACGTTTAATTTTATAAGAACAAATACTTTTTTTGAATGTAAAGGAAAATTTTTGTGTTAAATAATATAAAGTAGGGTTATCTAGCGCATAGTAGATAAGTCCATTTTAATTTTGGTATGCCCATTAAAATTATAGGTGACTAGCTTTTTCTAAAAAAGGAGGTTCTAAATTCGTCGGAATCTTTTTTTTTTTCTTTATGTATGTGTAATTGTGAAGGCTGCAAATTGCTTCAGGAGCGAGTAGTGACCCCGCACCGAGAAGCGCAATCCAATCATAGGTTGGCCGACGACATCAGACGAGTCGCAGGGAACCGCTGGATACAAGCGGCGCAAGACCGAGATCCCGGGAAGTCATGCTATATCTATCTGCTATCAGCAGTGAACGTCTATCGGTTCATAAAAAAGAAGAAGAATTTGAACGCGCCCTATGTCTAAAATCTTTAATCCCTACGCTGATTTTCACGAAACACAGAAAGATTAACCCGGTTATATATTGCTGGTGGGCGTTGATAAGCCTTCCGTGCTTCGCTGTTATCAAGGAAGTGGGGTGAAGGGGGGGAGTGTTCTAATTACTTCACCACTATCAAAGTTTAATTAGAGCAAAGAGTTAGGTATGATGAAAGTGGTGATCCCACCACTCCGTTGACCATCCGGTCAACGGATGGCCGAAGGACATTTTGAAACTCAATATCCTTAAATCCTAGTCCACGAGGAGAAGGAATTGTGTTTTTTTACCTATGTAAATCGAAATCTCCGTGATTTCTAAACCGATTTGCATGAATCTTTTTTTAATCGATAGGAAAATTTTGCGAGATGCTCCTATAAAATCTTCGGGTTTCAACTCATCAATCCTTATGCTGCAGGGATACTGCGGACTGCCTCCCTTAGCTGTGGGGAACTGTCGATTATGAATAGTTATTGTAGATACCAAGTACATCGCGGTAAAGATTCGCGGGCATCCGATAATAATCTATAAATATAATATTATAATAACCTGCTGTTAAGCTATTTAAAAAAGGTCAAAGTTCTTAAGTTTCGTAAACCGATGAGCGAGCGCTATACCACTTTGCATAATATCCATTTTTAGGCAAAAATCCTGCTGGCGTAAGCCATAAGCTGAGCATCTTCAAAAAACATGGAAATTAGGCTGTTAAAAATCCATACCTTCCTTAAAAGCATTTATAATATTAGTAAAGATTTGAGTAAGAACTATATTAGGTACTTCATTGAAACTTTGTTGAACTTATGCAAATAAAGAATTTCTATTTCTATTAAGAAAATATTAAACAAACTAGCTTTTGCCCCCGCGACTTCGTCCGCGTGGAATTAGTTTTTGGAGTGGAATTTTCAAAAACTGTGACACACGTACTTCTTTATTTTTAACTGAAAGCTCAAATACCAAATTTGATGGAAACAGCTTGAAAAATGACGGACTTTCATATAAACTTCCATCCCCTATTTAAACCCCTTAGGGGTGGAATTTCCAATAATCCTTTCTTAGTGTGCGCCTACGTCATAAAAGGAACCAACTGTAAAAATTTCAAGTTTCTAACTTCAGTAGTTTAGGCTGTGCGTTGATATCTCAGTCAGTCAGTCAGGACTTTGAATTTTATATTAAACAAATAATTGCCGAATAAAGTGTTGTGTAAAGACAGATTAAAATAATTGTCATCGATAGGAAATGGCAGAGAAGCAGAAGAGCTGAGGGTAATCTTACTAAAATCCGAATCTCATAAGACATTTGACGCGTGAAGAAATTCAATTCCGTTCAAATTGGAAGGCAAATTAGATTCTCTATGGGTTACCGTTACGATAACGAAGGATAGTGGAAAAATAAGAGAAAAAGCGAAACGTGAATACATTTGGTAATTTTCTTTCGCAGATTTTATCCAAAAGACCAGCTTGTGCCTAAAACTCTGTCCGCTGGATTTAAGTTTTAAAAAAATGTTATATTTTACACGTTTTTATTTACGATTTAAGTTCTTTACTGTTTTGTATCACGGACGGTGTCAATAAAGCTTTATGATAAGTGATGATGCAGTCTAAGATGGTAGCGGACTAACTTGGAACGGATACTGCAGTGTACATTCAACCCATACAACCATAATCGATTTCTACACGTCATAGTTGTAACTAACTACGGCCAAAGCCTCCCACCAGACCAGACCAGAGACAATTCAGAAATTAAAATTTCTTAAATTGCCCCCGCCGGGAATCGAACCCGAGACCTCCCAAGTTATAAGACTACAGCCCTCACCACTGCGCCCGGGAGGTCGTGGAAAATATGGAGTTTGACAGTTCGTTTATAACAAACAAATGGCGCCCTCTAGGTGGAAATTGACAGTATTCTTCCCCATTAGGTTGAAACAACTACTGTTGGTCATGACTTTACCGTCCGAATTTTTAGCTCAGAATTGCTACTAATCAGACAAAAGGTATTCTTAAAAATACATATCGTAGTTATGCTTTTAAAAAAGTTTGTTATCGACTCAAAATAAGTTACTTACATTTAAGAGCTTAGTTAGTGAGACAAAAGATTTGTATTTTATTTTTCCCTTTTTAGTTGCTTCTATAGTCGGTTCAATTTTTTGTAAAAAGTAATTATCTATCGACACAACATTTGTATCGTATACAAGATTCATTCAGTTAGATAGGTCATAGTTGCGACAAACTAATAAATCTTAGGTTCTGTTTGGCAAAAGTGTGCCAGAGTGCAGACGATACGTGACCCCTATAAATCCATAGACAAGCTATCCGAGATCGAACTACGATTGAGGGAGGCTGTATCTCATCATATAATATATCGCTCAATAGCGGCAACACTGGTTTATAATACCTCAAGTACTATCCTGATATTTTTTTAAAATGTGTCTAAAGTTTTGTTAAATGACAAAATCTTATTTTTGGAATTTTACTAGTCTTCTCTGGGTGTTCATAGAGCAAGAATACCAATTTTTTGTACATTACCTACTAGTTAAAAGCATTGCTTTTTTCAGATAAAATAAAAGATAGGACAAGCAAAAAGACAAAGAAAGATATTATAATCTTTCTTTGTCTTTTTACTACTTTTTGACGACTGGACGGACCTGCGGTATGTTTCTAAAAAATAATATAGCATTTTCTTAATAAAACGTAAAAAAAAAGAAGATTAGCCAAGCTAAAGTTGACTAAGATTCTCCTATACCTTCCGAATAAGCGGAAAGCTTGTGCTAGGAGTATAGATGTAAAAATACCGTATAATACCAAATGGCTATGAATTTTTCCGGTATAATTCAATAGATTACCGTATTTTTGGTATTTTTGGTATTTTATTTTTTCATACAAAATTATAGTTAGATTTTTTTGTAATTTTGTTTTTGACGTGTTTTTGAATGAATATTTATTGTTTGGTGATCATTAATCAAATTAATAAAGAATTGGCCCGCCGCTTGCTGCTGGTGCTGATGCGGGTGGATGAATACTTTGTCATACAATGTAATAAAATGTATAATAGGTATAATATTATGAATAACTAGTGAGAAGGTGAGTGGTGGTGAGTGGGTGGTGATGGGTGGTGATGGGTGGTGATGAGTGGTGATGAGTGGGTGGTGGTGAGTGGTGGTGAGGGGTGATGATTGGTGGTGATGGGTGGTGATGGGCGGTGATAAGTGGTGATGAGTGGGTGGTGGTGGGTGGTGGTGAGTGGTGGTGATGAGCGGTGATTGGTGATGATGAGTGGGTGGTGATGAGTGGGTGGTGATGAGTGGGTGGTGATGAGTGGGTGGTGACGAGTGGGTGGTGACGAGTGGGTGGTGATGAGTGGGTGGTGATGAGTGAGTGGTGATGAGTGGGTGGTGATGAATGGGTGGTGATGAGTGGGTGGTGATGGGTGGTGATGAGTGGTGATGCGTGGTGGTGAGTGGTGGTGAATGGTGGTGAGCTCGCACGCTCTATGATTATGATTAAATTATTGAAATTTTAAGTCTAAGATTTTTTAATAATTTATGTTTGAATCATTATGTTCTAATTTGTTTATAAATCATTTTAATGAAATAAAATTAAACGCAGAGCCACGTTTTTATATTCCTTGCTGATTTTTTTACAAACAAAACGTATCTACATTGAAAAACATAAGATAATCGTTAAATACGAAAAATACCATGAGAAATGGAATAATACCGAAAAATACGGTATTTTTCGTATTATACCGTTTTGCATTTTTGGTAAAATACCGGCTTTACATCTATAGCTAGGAGTGGGTACGACATTAGGGCAACATGTAGGGTTCGAACCTGCGACCTTTCAGTTTTTAGTCCGCTCCCTTAACCGTTGGGCTATTAAGGCTTAAAAACGTTGATTGGCGATCCAATCAACGTTTTTAACCTAACCTAACCTAACTTTTAGTTTTAAATTATACTATTTATTGCGAACTCGCCATCCTCAACATAAACGCAAAGTTTCCTGAGGATGGCATATAAAATAATTAAAAATGTATTGTGTATCTTGATCAATAAATTAAAAAAAAAAAAAATTTTTCTTCTTAAAAGTTCAACGTCCTAAACATGAGAAGTTAACGAACCTATTATTTCTTTAATTTCCGTGACTGGTTGTCGTTAACTAATTATAAGTTGATGTCAAAACCTAAAACATTAGTTATCCAAATTAAAAAAAGCCCAATAATTCCTGCATGGAAATTCATTTTTTAAGAATTTTTTAACACATAATTTACCTCGACAAAGATTAATTCTAACAAAAATTGCAGACAATATTCAAGTCAGATCGATAAACAACACCCGGACTCTTTTTCCGAAGGAAGAAGGTATAAGCAAAGATTCTGTCTGCTTTAATACGACCACTGGGTCCAAGAATAAGTAATCATATTTACGCGCGAAAAATCCAAAATCTTTAATGTGCGCGACTTATTACACGCAGATTAAGGGTTTTGGATTGCCGCGGGAACTCTATAATTTTATTTTCCTCGATAAAATATAGTCTAGGTATGTGTAAGTCTTGAGTATGAGCTATCGCCACATCCAAAACGGATCATTCGTTGCGATCTGAAGGAGTAACAACATGCATCCATACATCCATCCTCACAAACAATCGCATTTATAATAGGAGGTTATGTGAAATGTTTATGTCAAGCGTGATGCATCATACGTCATCGTCGTTAAATTGGGGTTAATATTTTCAGTCTCAGAGGGACAAATCTCTAGCGACTAGTCAATAGTGTGTGTGTGCTCTTTAAGTCTTCTCTTAGGAGTGTTGCTTGACGCAAGAAGATAACATCCTAATTTACGACCATCTCGATTAATTATCACCAATACTAATGGCGCATAACAATTTCATTCACACGTAGATAATTTGCGAGAGGAAAAACAAATAAATTATGGAGTTTGGGAGATTTAGTGGAAGTAGGTGATAAACAGACAAGGGTCTTGGGGATGTGACGTCACCAGGAAGCTCCGGGATTTATGGGACGGAGGTATGAAAAAATGTAAGATCCGTTCGCTAAGATGGGAATACCAATGAAGGGAGTGCCTATAGATTTATTAATAATTTTTTTTACTGTGTCGATTTTATAATGTTATCTATCATAAGGTTATTTTGACATTGGAGAAATGCAATTTTTTCGAGTTTGAGCTTCCAGTTTTTTTTTAATTATAATTTGTTTGCTTAATAGCTATAAGTAATCGGTAAAAATTTCAACAACTAATTATGTATTACGGTTGACAACCGAGACTTAATAATGGGGTCCTTTGGTTACAGAACCCTAAAAAATGGTAAAGATATTAATATTAGAATACCAAAAATTGAGCATTTCTTACTTAATATTCTGCTCGACACTCCATTGCGTGGAAGTCCTAAATTTTCAAGTTGAGATTTATTAGGCCTCCCCACATCAGGTGCGTCGCCTCCCGCCAACTGTAAAGGCCTATCCACACTCCACGCACAACCGTCTGCGGCTTACGGGCAACGTCAATGAAATAACCAACTACATATATACACATACATACCTACTCATACTCAAGGCACATAAAACGAGAAGGTCTGTGTCGGAGCACATTTGTGTGTCGTTTTTTTTTTCTCTTTTCTTGAGTCCGCGCTAAGTTAGAGCACGCTCTATAGATCTCAGCACGCACTGGCGCGTGAGCTTTACTTGTGGTTAAGTCGCGTTTATGCATATTGTGTAAGTGTGCGTATCTGTCAGGAGCCTAGGTGGTAGCATTCAGGCGCGAGCAAGCTCTCGCTCCCACTTATACGACATACACACAAACATGACCCACGCGCCCTCGTGAATTGCAAGAACTATAACGGGATAACTTGTAAACGGTTGTGTGTGGACAGTGCTTTAAAAAGTGTGCCATAAATAATTCACACCTCCATATTTTAATCCCGACTAAAAGGTGGATGCCGGCAGCATCACCAATTCAATTTGTTTGAGAGATTTAATTGGATAGAAAAACAATTGGATTCGCTATTAGGAAACTGGGCTAGTAAATTGGTAATACTGACAGTGTTCCAGCTGCTTCCGTCGATGTATTTTATCAAGGAGACCAACCTATATTAGCTCTGTAGGTGCTGTATGTAAATATGATAGAAACAATTTTAAAATTAAAGTGGTTAAATTAAGTGAAATTATTAGACAATCATAATTATAGATTCAAATTAGTAAATCAAGATTAAAATAATAAAAGACGTGTGGCACTCGGGGACTGCCGCGGTAAAGCTAATGCATAGCATTTTTATCGTTATTCGTATTATTAGATGCTCGAATACGAGTGCCGAAAATTTCGCTCGCATTCGAGAAACTCTCCTCGTTTGACTGAGCCATTATTGAACAGACTCTCCTTATCATGGAACCACTTACGAACAATCGTGTTGGGGTAGTTACCTCCCCGACTAATTATTACACAAACTGCACCCAGCGTTGGATTGCGATCGCGTCGCGCGCCAATTTCCTGTTATACATGTTAAATGGCCGCCTGTCTGCCCTCTTCATTCCACCCCCTCCACCCCCTCCATTCTCCGCACTACAATTCAATTGTCTATCGAAATTTGATGAACTAATTCTCAAATTATTGCTGGAGAGACACTATATGATTGTGATGTAACATAATCATCACAAATTAGTATTAATTTATATTATTCTAATAATATTGTTACAAGCGTGTGCTAAATGAAGCGTGTAATGGCAGATATTTGTCGTAATTTGTCATCATTTGACAATGAAGTACTTACATAATATACTCTATTATACTCTTCGTAGTTCGGCACAATTTTTTCCCTTGTTTTGTGAGTATATAACTCATCCCTAGTAGAAATCATTGACATTATAATATAATAATATATCCTATTATTACTCTCCTTGATATTATAAATGCGAAAGTTGATGGATGGATGGATGGATGTTACTCAATGTTTGATACTCAATCACGCCTCAACGACTGAACTGATTTGGCTGAAATTTGACACCGAGATAGATACTTTTTATCCCGGAAACTAAGAGAGTTCCCGCAGGAATTAAAAATCTTAACCCACGCGAACGAAGTCGCGAGCATCGACTAGTCACAAATAATTTAGTCGTCTAACGCGCTTCTAACAGTTATATTTCGATGCAAAAAAACCTTGAATAAAATCAAAGATATCCCGCCATACGATAGTTGGATCTAGAATAGAATATGGCGAAAGTGATTGAAGTGTATTCATGCGAGAGCGAACAAATAACTACTTTATTGTGAACAAATAGCTATTTATTATTACATTTGATTTTATTCGAATGAACAAAATCTTAATTTATCGATCCAGTGAGTTTTTCACAGGTGAAATGAATCCTTGAAGAAAATTGCTTTTCAAAGCAAATGTTTGTGAAATGCCACATACGAGGTTCCACTTTACAAGCGCCAATAGTTCAACAGGCGAGAGAAATCCGGACTGAAATCCGAAAGGTCGACGGTTCAAACCCGACCGAGCCGATTGGAATTGGACCCTCCATACAAAATTGACGATCAGCTGATTGATTTACTATGGGAGGTCCAAAATTTTTTTTCATATTTCGACCTATGTTCCTTGGGGAAAGCTGTTCAGTTTCATGAGAACATTCATCACCTTCAGGGTTTACGGGGAATAAAATTTCACCGATTTTTAATTCTCTTATTTTTCCGGGATAAAAAGTAGCCTATGTCTTTATTACAGACTATAATTTATCTATGTGCCTTTCGGCCAAATTGGTTGGTATAGGCAAGTCTAAAATTGACTATGTCTATTGAAATCCTTACTATAAATGCATTTCTTTCTTGGTTTATTGGTTTGTCGTTCAATCACGCATGCTCCATCACTGCGTGATCAATCACCCAATCATCACCCAATCATCACCTAATCAGAATAAACCAACAAACAATACACTTTTGCATTTATAATACTAGTAAGGATGTCACGTCCATTCCTAAAACGACTTTCGGACTTTCTTGTAGGTATGAACTTGATGACTTGATGTCTTTACAACTGGGAGGTCTATAACTATTTATAACGGCGGGGCTATTTTGGGAATTTATAATTTCTAAATTGTCTCTGGTCTGGTCTGGTGCGAGGCTTTGGGCGTAGCTAGTTACCACCTTATCGTCGAAGACGTGCTGCCAAGCGATTTATCGTTTCGACACGATGGCGTGTAGAAACAGATTAGGGGTATGCCTTGAATGTACACTGCCATACCCCTTCTATGTTAGCCCGCTACCATCTTAGAGTGCATCGTCACTTAGGTACCATTAGGTGAAATCGCAGTTAAGGACTATCTTGTCATCGAATAAAAGAAAACGGTTGGAGCTGTGTGGGTGCACACAGCCGGTAAATAAAACGGGTTTTAACGTGAAACGTCTATATCTGGGAGTCGCTTTTATTTAATTGTTTACACTTATTGGTTATATTAAATTACAAATATCGTCCAAGTCACATTTATTATTATTTAAATCGATTGGCCTAAATTAACTCTATAAATCCACGAAAGAACTGAATAGAAACCAGCGACAACGCCGGTTTCGGTTATTCTACGCAGCGCCCCTCCCCCGCCGCCCCGCCCGGCCCCGATGCAAACTCAAGGTCTTAGCACTGAAATGACTATAATATACTCTAAATAATGACATTGGATTCATGTTTCTAAGACTTATAGTTTTGTAGTTATTAAGGTAAGACGATATAGACCTTTTAGTTACGGACTACGGTACATTTTTCGATACCCAGACGTTTTGGTCACAGGTTTTGGTGTGATTTTAAGGACCTTTCACGTCAAAATATTGACCTTAGTCGATAGGCAAACAGTGTCATAGCGTTGACCCATTTAACTCCCTGCAGTTGGCGACACCACGTCTTGTCCGAGATGCATAAATTTCATCTCGGGATGCGTCCCGGTGCATGCATGGCTTGAGACTCAGTCGACGGTGAAAATTGTACTCTCGCGTAATGCAATGAGTTTAGAACTGCTACTTTACGTGAAGGGTTGGCTGTAGAATCGTGAGTCACGAAATGGGGGGAGAAAGGTGTTGTATTCGGTGGAGGTTTGGCCCCCAATTATAACAATACCACTCGCGTAAAAATCCAATGCACATTTTTCGACAAAACAAAAACAAACATTTTAACCTAAAAACACGTAAAACATCGAAAAACGAATGCAATATAACTGTGAGAGCTGGATAGCATGCATAATTTTGGCTAAGTGTGACAAGGACGTAAGATCATGTCACAGACAAGTCTTATATTGTCAAAACTGTCAACTGTCAAAACTTTATTTTTGAAAAAAATAAGTACTTATGGCAAGAAAGCTTTTCCACTCGGAAATGACATGGGCTGATATAGGTCGAATAGTGTGACAGAACCGAATTTGCCAACCTCGACTCCACGCAGTCTTGTCTGCCCTACCCCTAGAGTGTTTTTATGAAGCGCGAAGCCAGAAGCTCGCGAAGGAGGTCCTGAATGAAGCGAGCCTACGAGGCCGAGTGGAGCGAAGGGGGGAGGTGGCGAGCGAAGTGAGCCGGCGACCTCCGTAGCGAAACGAAGGTCGAGTAGGTGAAGCTGAATGAAGGGGCGACGGAGCGAGTCTTCTGGCATAGCCCATTTGATTTATAGCAAAGCACAGCTCCCGCCACAGCCTTCGTGTTTATTTTTTTACCACCCAGAACTCCTTACAGTTGTGATAGGGGACACCTCCACACCTCCTACCCCTCTCCCCTCCTCCCTGAGATGATGAATGTTAGGTTAGGTCTATGGGATTTTCTTTTTCATTTTTCTCAAGAACAGTGTATTATCTTTTTACGGAAGTGGTGTTGGAGGGTAGGGGACACCTCCCCCCACTCTCCCTCTCCCCACTCCCCCCCATTTCGTGACTCACGATTCTACAGCTTAACCTACGTGAATTTAGAGTTCGAACCGACGAGAAGACGATGATGAGCTGATGGACACGATGTCCAGCTTTCCGAGGGGCACTCGACAGCGAGCGGGCGTTACTGGCGCGGCGTCTTGCGAAGAACTAACTGTCCGCCGCTTGCGATGGCGGACGCGAATGATCGACGAAAAGAGGGTGGATCGATAAAATCGAACCCACCGAATTGACAATGACCCACAGTTTGCCCAGATTGTCTAAATCTATGACGACCTCCCTGGCGCAGTGGTGAGCGCTGTGGTCTTATAACTGGGAGGTCTCGGGTTCGATTCCCGGCGGGGGCAATTTAGTAATTTATTATTTCTAAATTGTCTCTGGTCTGGTGGGAGGCTTTGGCCGTGGCTAGATACCACCCTACCGTCAAAAACGTGCCGCCAAGCGATTTAGCGTTCCGGCACGATGGCGTGTAGAAACCGATTAGGGGTATGGGTTGAATTTACACTGCTATACCCCTTCCAAGTTAGCCCGCTACCGTCTTAGACTGCATCGTCACTTACCATCAGGTGAGATCGCAGTCAAGGGCTATCTTGTCATCGAATAAAAAAATAAAAAAAATCTATCAAAACAAAACATCATCATATTTCTGAACATAACTATTTACAAAAAATTTAACCGACGATAAAACCTACTAACTAGACTCCTAAACTAATGTAACTAATTTTGAGTCGGCGACAAACTTTTTTAAAAGCTATCGCGCAGCCATGCTTAATAATACAGCTCCTAGTTAGGCAATCTGCTATGCTTAAAAAAATTAGAATTATGGCTTTATTTGCACTACTGTACCTTTCCAAGTTACCCAGCTACCAATTTAGACTGCATCGTCACTCCCCATCAAGTGAGATCGCAGATCCTGTGAGATTCTTAAAACCGAAACCGCGGGTAAAGCTAGTAGCATAATAAGTTCCCAAAAAGCGCTTTTAAAAATTTTTAGCGCTATAAAATATTCATATATTATTATGAAATCACAAATTTCATATTCCCTTCAATCTCCGAGGCAGATGATATTTAATTTTTGTCATCTGAACGGCCTTGCACGCTTGTCGCCGGTCGTGGCAGTATTTTCTTTCCATTATAACCTCTATATTTACTAAGCATAAGTATTACATTTGTATACACGAATTTTGTTGTACTATCCTTGAATAAGTTCGGATGGAAATTTGATTTCAGAGACAGATAATAATAGATATCTATTTTATGATTGAACTATGTTACGTATGTGTTATTGTTGTATCTTCTTTATCAACAAATAGACGTCCACAGCTGGACAAAGCTCTCTTGCGTGGACTTCCACAGGCTACGGTCTTGCGCCGCCTAAATCCAGCGGCTTCCTGCGACTCGTTCGTTCCACTTCAGTTTCGCGACTCGCTGAGCTATGTCGGTGAATTTGTTTCTCCTACAATTAAACCTTTGGTTGTTACATAAACAACAACACATAAACAATTGTTGTATGTACAATGTACATTGTACAATAAGAAATTCATATACCTGTACATTCATCTATATATATAAAATTCAAAGTCCTGACTGACTGACTGACTGACTGACTGAGATATCAACGCACAGCCTAAACTACTGAAGTTAGAAACTTGAAATTTTTACAGTTGGTTCCTTTTATGACGTAGGCGCACACTAAGAAAGGATTATTGGAAATTCCACCCCTAAGGGGTTTAAATAGGGGATGGAAGTTTATATGAAACTCCGTCATTTTTCAAGCTGTTTCCATCAAAGTTGGTATTAGAGCTTTCAGTTAAAAATAAAGAAGTACGTGTGTCACAGTTTTTGAAAATTCCACCCCAAAATCTAATTCCACGCGGACGAAATCGTGGGGGCAAAAGCTAGTTGATTCATATGTACGTCCAACTCAAAATCAGGTTTTTTCACGTTACGGGCTTGACATCGTACGGTAGAATATACTCGTATCGTCCGATTGAGTTCGCTGGGAAAAGTTCAGCGGGTTGTTTCGAAGTTGGTACTAACTCACAGCGTAAGGTATTCAGATTGACCGAATAATACGTGTTCGCCTACAGCCTACCAGAGTTACTAGATCTCGAAGTTTCGAGTTAGAACTTACGTTTTGTGCTTTTAAAGAAACTTTTTAACCGACTTCAAAAAAGGCGGAAGTTCTCTATTCGATTTCAGTTTTTTTTTATTAAGCTATTGCATAGCTTCTATCGCGGGCCAGCGTGGAGACCGAATCCAAAAATTCCGTAACGAAAATAACCTGACACGCAACTCCTCTACGGTGAGCCGCTAGATGGCGCATTTTTTATCAACGCCATCTAGCGGCTCACCGCTAAAATAAAAAATGCTATGCAATAGCTTTACCGCGGCAGTCCCCGAGTGCCACACGTCTTTTTTTTTTTAATTTGAACCTTACATATCGTAAGGTTGGTCGCATTTTTTGGTGAAGATCTGATGAATATCTTTGAAGCCAACGATAGAGTCTTGACTTGCCATAAGGGCCACAAGTTCACCTACATTTGGTCTGGCGGGAGGCTTTGGCCGTGGTTAGTTACCACCCTAGCGTCAAAAACGTGCCGCCATGCGATTTAGCGTTCCGGCACGTTGGCGCGTAGAAACCGTTTAGGGGTATGAGTACACTGCCATACCCCTTCCAATTTAGCCCGCTACCATCTTAGACTGCATCCAACCAACGGAAATGGGTCTACTTTTTGTCTGCCTGTCTTAACATGCATTGGATTGTTTTGCATTTTTGAAACTTTATTGTGGAAACACTGTATACATAGCATAATTTTGTTACCTATTTTAAAATATTTTTTTTTTAAAACAGCAACCGCCGAGTTTATTGCTGGCTCTTCTCGGCAGGAACGGCATTCCGAACCAGTGTTAGATTCATTGACGATTCAAAAGTACTTGTAAAAGTTTATTTGAATAAAAAATATTTCTATTTCTATCTTCACTTATCATCAGGTGTCCCTTACACCCTGTATACCTCATAAATATTTCCGCATTCTCTTGGAGTATTCCCAGTCTGTAAGTTGCAAGTTTCGCTAGGACTAGGTGTATGTCGGGATTGTCAATTTGTCGCGACTCGACTCAACTTGGCAACAAAGTAAAGTTCCTGTCTATAGCTGTAAGTGTTTGCAATTTCTTCAGCTATTCAACAATGGCTGTGAATATGCCAAGGAATATGCATTTTCGCGATCCAATATTTTATAGCGACTGACTTCCGGCGCTCCGTTTCTGCTCTCGATTTAGGAAATAGATCTTCTCTTTCTAGTATCCAAGGAAATGACGTCTTATTTCATTCTTTCATCTCAACTTCAGACTCTAAAATATAGAGACTAAATCATTAAGAAAGTCACTAACTAAATATTAGTTAGTGACTTTCTTAATGACAAAGTTGCATGGAATTAATCGGCTTGGTATCCAGCTACCCACAATATAGTGTAATAAGTAGGCCATAAGTGGCCATAATAGGCCAACTTGTAGCTCTTATGACACGTCATGAATCTACCACCGGTTCGGAATGAGATTCTGCTGAGAAGAGCCGGTAAGAAACTCAGCAGTTGTTCATTTCATAACAAAATATAATATTGACAACTTGTAGCTGTTACGACACGTCATTACTCTACCACCGGTTCGGAATGCAGATTCTGCTGAGAAGAGCCGGCAAGAAACTTATTAGTTGCTGTTTTAAAAACCACAATCCACGCATACGAAGTCGCGGGTATAAGTCAGTAGTTCCATTTATTTTTGTACCAGAAAATATCGTCTCACTGAATTTAATACGTTAATACACTCGATGCGGCTGCAGAGGCTGCTTTCCCATTCAAATTCAGTTGGAAATAAATTTTCCGATGAAATGTAGTTTGGGAACTGTGAGTCGGTAAAGGTTTTTTTAACGAGCGGCACGCGCTATACAAGCGGAATATCTTTCTGTGGTCAAAATTATTTAAGGCACTAAGAGGTGTGAAATGCCTAAATTCTACACAAATACTATATATATTATACATTTAATTCAAAATCACATCACACTTCACACTAATATATTAGGTGTAAAGGCGAAAGTTTGTATGTGTAATGTGTATGTATGTGTGCGTGTGCATGTTTGTTACTCTTTCACGCAAAAACTACTGGACGAATTTGGCGGAAATTTGGAATGGAGATAGCTCATACCTAAGATTAACATATAGGCTACATTTTATCCCGAAAAATCAAAGAGAGAAAATAAAAAACCTCAATCCACGTGGATGAAGTCGCGGGCATCGTCTAGTATCATTATAATTGTTGATATAAGCCGTAAAGAAAAAATATTAAATGAAAGATTCAATAAATTTTTTTAATGCAACAAAAAAATAAATTAATTAAGCCCATACCCATAATCGGGTTCTAACTTTCTACACACCATCGCACTGGAACGATTAATCGCTTGGTAGCACGTGTTTTAGGTAAGGATGGTAAGTAGGCACGACCGAAACCTCCCACCGGACAAACATGCTTATGTAGGAGCGAGTTATATCCACGCTTTTTTTGTCATTCCTGTAACCTTCAATTGTGTAACCATCAGACTAATAGTCTATTACATAATACAGATATGAGTACTTGGCCTTTAGGATTATATACGCTATCGATTCAGTTCTCGGAACTTTGCAAGCGAATAACGTTGTATCACGTCTAGATTTATGTACATAATCCTGACATTTCGATGAAATACTAGAAATTTTACACTGAATCGATACAGCTTTGCGGTATGATGAGAGAAATCCTTCGTTACGAGGGTTTCGTGGTTTTCCTACAGTCTATTAAAAATCTTTGTAAAAGATTATCTACCTACTTTTTTAAACATTATAGGCACACGCTTGACCACTATCACACCTGATGGAAAGTGATGATATGGTCTAAGGTGTAATGCGTTTGCCTAGAAGATACCTGTTGTCTTATATTCTCCTCTCCCCTCCAAATAAGCGGAAAGCTTGCAGTGGGTGCGACAATAGTGCAACGTGTGAGGCTCAAACCTGCCAAACCAAAAACCGTTCAGTTTTCAGTCCGCACCTTTAACCGTTGGGCTATTGAGGCTTCACGGCACTTGACCAGGGCCCCAAGTCTGCTATTTTACATGTCATTGTCATTGAACCGCAATACAATTACAATTCAGTTATCATTGGTCTAAAATTTCGTAGTCTACTAAATTCACAATGGTCGTTCGATTTCCTATAATTGGATTGTAATTCAATGATACCTCGGTATTGCCATTAGCTTAAACAGCGTTTGCCGAAATGAGTTTCAATAAAAACTACATATTAAAAACGTTTATTTAAGCTAGATTCAAAGCTAGATGTGTCGGTGGCAAACCATCGGAAAACAATTGTGACGCCATTGAATTAGTAGACTACCAAAATTGCTAAAAGTAGCAATTGGGATGTCATTGATAGACAATTGAACTACAATTGCAAAAGCAGACTTGGGCCCCAGTGTGTATGACTATGGCCTTATCGTTTTTCATTCTGAGAAGAGATTATCCCAACAGTGGGCCGGCGATGACGATTAAATCACCATCAACGCATTTTGTCATGCAAGAATCAGTATATTTACCTATAATTTATAAAACTTATTTTTAAAACCGACTTCAAACACCTCTACAACTTTTGCTGAAAGGAACCACAAACCAAAACGTCTGTCTAAGTATATAATATATTAATAATTTTGTTTTTTTTAAATTTCAGTAAAATTTATATGGGACCACCTCTAAAGACCTACCAAACAAAAAGAACCAACAAAATCAATTCATAATTGGCGGAATAAACGCAAACGTACAATCGAATTGACCTCCTCCATTTTGAAGTCGGTTGAAAACCATACTGTACCTAAAAAAAAGATATTTTAATAATATTTACCCTGCCTTAAATAAAAAAAAGCAACACATATTTTCGTAGCAATATTAGATACATGAAAATGTTATAAGCTTCATGAAAGATTTGCATTTTATGATATGATCGCATCGGAGTAGAATCGAATCATCTCTCAGGTTACACTGAGCACAGACGCTGTACTCCCGAGGGATTCGCTATCGATCCCATCTGGGGTTGCCAACCATACTATAAATAGTATAAACGTAATTTTCTTCTTAAGCTATTGCATAGCTTCTATCGCGGGCCTTGAGCGTGGAGACCGAATCCAGAAATTCCGTAACGAAAATAACCTGACACGGGACTCCTCTCACCGCTAGACTGGTGTGGTGGTGTGGTTTGTCTGGTGGGAGGCTTTGGCCGTGGCTAGTTACCACCCTACCATCAAAAACGTGCCACCAAGCGATTTAGCGTTCCGGCACGATGGCGTGTAGAAACCGATTAGGGGTTTGGGTTGAATTTACACTGCTGTACCCCTTCCAAGTTAGCCCGCTACCATCTTAGACTGCATCGTCACTTACCATCAGGTGAGATCGCAGTCAAGGGCTATCTTGTCATAGAATAAAAAATAAAAAAAAAAATAAAAAAAAAAAAAAAAGATGGCGTTGATAAAAAATGCTACGCAATAGCTTTACCGCGGCAGTACCCGAGTGCCACACGTCTTTTTTTACAAAACCAACTTCAAACGTTACTACAAAGTATATCAATTGATCTATAAAATTTGAAGAGTTCCCTCGATTTCTCCTGGATCTTAGATCATCAGATCATAATGACAATGGGACCACCTGGGAAGTAGGTATACCCTTTCAAACAAAAAAAGAATTTTCCAAATCGGTCCGGGCATCTTCGCGTAATCGGGGAACATTTATTAAAAAAAAAAGATTCCGACGAATTGAAAACCTCCTCCTTTTTGGAAGTCGGTTAAAAACACTTGATGCCTATAAATTAATTTAGAAATCGAAAATTAACCACCAAGACCTAACTCAAAATGTCAAAAGTTTACACAAGGCACAAAAAACATTATATTATACTAGACGATGCCCGCGACTTCGTCTGCGTGCGTCAAGATTTTTCAATTCCCATGGGAACTATGTAATTTTCCGGGATAAAAAGTAGCCTATGTTTTAATCCCGGGTATGAGCTATCTCCATTCCAAATTTCAGCCAAATCGGTTCATTCGTTGTGGCGTGTGGCGCGTTGTGTTTATAATTATATACTTATAATATAATATATAATATAATTTTAGTGTGATGTGATGTGATTTTTTGTTTGAGTGCAGGTATGATTAAAACAAAAATATAGTTCGTTTAAATATTTAAGTACAATATTTTATTTTTGTGTTAAAAACAGGCAACCCTGATCCCATCATGCCGAAGTGTACGATAACGCCGTACCCTAGATTTATGCAGATAACCTAGACCGACCACATAAATGTATATGAAAATACGATATAATCTTAACCGGAAATTATGTTAACTTCGTAAATACATAAACTGTTTTTTTTTGAAGATTCTTGTTGGTATATGAAAAGTACCTTTTTAGAAATCTCACAACACTTCCGCGGACGGATAAAAATAAATAATATAGTTAAAGTGCGCGCACACGAGCAATTTTCATGTTTAGCAATTTATTGCAGAGAAAAAAGATATGTGTATTTAAAATTGAAATGACTGGAAGAAAAACAAACTATATACTTTTCCACTCATAGTTATGGTTGCTACCATATCTGTGGAAAAGTTTAAAAACTACTATGTATTAAAGTTTTGTTGTCACTTCTTTCTCCAAAAATAGGAAGGCTGTTAAAAAGAAAAAGAATTACACTAATTTCCTACTTATACGAGTATAACAATATCTAATTATGTAACTGATTACTTATGGCTATTTTATCTTTATTTCCAGATGAAGTGGACGTGATTGGTTACACGTCGAACCAGAGCGACAGTGAGTCGCTAGTGTCAGGACACAGCGGCGACAGCGGGGTTGGTGTCGCACGCGGCCGTTCGCGGTACTGTAGCAAGCCTGCGCGCGCGCGGTATACTAGGGTCTAGGTAAGGAAGTATAGTTGAGCGACAATGAGTCACTAGTGTCGGGACACAGCGTAGACAGCGGGGTAAGCGTCGCACTCGACCGGTCCTAGTCCTAGGTAAGGAAGTATAGTTGAGTGACAGTGAGTCGCTAGTGGCGGGACACAGCGGGGTCAGCGTCGCACGCAGCTAGTCGCAGTACTGCAGCAAGCCCACGCGCGCGGTATAATTTATTACTAGGGTAAGGAGATATTGTTGACTATTACACGTCTAACCAGCGACAATGAGTCGCTAGTCTCGGGACACAGCGACGACAGCGGGGTCGGCGTCGCTTGCGACCGGTCGCGGTATTGTAGCAAGCCTGCGCGCGCGCGGTATACTAGGGTCTAGGTAAGCAGGTGTAGTTGACTATTACACGTCGAACCAGAGTGACAGTGAGTCGCTAGTGTCGAGAGTCGGGACACAGCCGCGACAGCGCACGCAGTCAGTCGTGGTACTATAGCAGGCTTCCGCGCGCAGTATAATACGGTCTAAGTAAGGAGACATAGTTGACTATTACACGTCAAACCAGAGTGACAGTGTACTAGGGGGTACAACGAAATTTTGAAAATATTTTAAAACTAGCTGATGTCCGCGACTTCGTCCGCGTGGATTTAGATTTTAAAATCCCGCGGGAACTCTTTGATTTTCAGGGATAAAAAGTAGCTTATGTCACTCTCCAGATCCTCAACTATACCCATGCAAAAGTTTCCTGTACATAACGGGGTTCAAGTTATTTGGACCTATTACTGGGGATTGTGATGTCTATAATTTCTGAACTTCTGAACCGATGACCTTGAAATTTTTACAGGACAATCTATACAGTATCTTCTTTCTAACAAAAAAAATGAATGAAATCGGAGTACGCGTATTTGGGCTCAGTATCGATAATAAAACATCCTCTAATTAAAATTTTCAAAATATAATTAATGTACAGATTTCGTCCCGTTACAGTTTTATTATAAGTATAGATTAGTACTGTGGAGATAGAAAAAATTCACAATAATTTTAAAATAATTATTGTTCTTATTTAAACCAAAAAAATGAACTTTTTCATTCCAGGTGGGAGGTGCGCGGCGCGCGACTATCTTCGTATAAAACAAAACAATCGTAGGACATTTTGTTGGTACATGTACCGAGGCGAAAGTTGTTCGTGAGTGGCCGCAGCGTCCGCGCCGCACCGACACCGCACTCACACACACACACACACTCCGCGACCATTACCGAGTACAAAATTGCCAAAAAAATTGTAAAAAAAAATCAACTTTATTTTTCTTCTCTTCTCTTACAAATTATACATTAGATTCTTTTGGTGTTATTAAAACTAAAGTTGGACTTTGTGTTTTAAAAGACGTCACTCGCTTTCGAAATTCCACGAAATCATCACAAAAGGGGCTTTAAAATATATTAGACATTTAAATGTAATGAAAATTTTTGCGATAATGTGGTTTCTGCCCCGAAAAATTTTAAGCAAAATATTATCACATTTTTAAATTATTCCTTTACTATGTTTATGTATATTATTTTTATAGTTGGAAGATTGTACGGGTGACCTGCATCTCGATGCATTTAGGGGGAATGGAATTGCGAAGGGGTAGAGGAAAGATAATTCTAGGGGTAAGGTCATTAGGAAACGATTGAGCCCAGTGAACAATTTCAAAAAAAAAAAAAATTATCTACTTGGGTCAGTCTAACAATATTTTTCTAAAGAATTAAGAAAATTGATAAGAAAAATAAAATAAATATTTAAATATTAAATTTCTTAACACCTCAGCAATAAATTTCTTAAAAAAAATTGTCATGCTCAATAAATCATCGAGAATTGTTCGAAAAAATGTAATGTAAAAAAACACTTCCACTTCTTTTTCATTTGTCCAAAAAAAGTAAGAAAATAAAATTTAAGGCTTCTTTCCAAAAATTTATAAAACAAAAAAAAAGATGTTGGACAAAGAAACACCTAATCTACTCGTATATTGAAATCTCTACCGGAGACCTTTGGAAGATGTAGTTATGTTAAAACTTTTGCACATATTTTGAAAAATAGCAATGAAATGTTCTAGCCGCGTCTAGTAGGTGAACTTCAATTTTGTTACCTCATGCTGAAGTAGCATTTCCATCAAAAATACCCAATATACTAAGTATTTTAACGTTTCAAAAGCAACTATTTTAAAGAAAAAAATCTAGCTTATTAATGTTGCCCACATTTCTAGTTGCAATGCAACAATAACTGTTATGTTGTTAAAAAAATTAAACTCCAATTATATTTGAATAAAAATTTATCAGTCATCATTCGAATATTTCTTTTTCGCGATTACTACACGTCCACGTCAAGTTGGCCGTTGTCATCCGTTACAAAATAATGTGATACCGTACCGTCGACAAGAAAATAATAATTGTATTTTTTACTGTAACCACGACTATGACGGAAGTATTCTTCTCTGATAATTACATCTTGAATGTCGAAAGGCGTAATTTTTAATTTCTTATTTTTTTCCGCGCTTGAAAATTAAAGTAAATATGCAAAACTTTTCCTTTTTTCTCATCGTAGAAAACGATACGCTAACAATAGCCAATACCAAACAAAAATAAATAACGAATTTAAAGTTTATTAACTTAACAACTTTACAACAAAAACATTCAAAATGTTAAAACTAAAAAAATTTGGAAGTGACAATCGCGAGCGGTACGTTGCTATCTGTACTAAGCGGGTCTGACTTGAGGTGCGATGCGGGAAAGCGCGAGGCGAGGTAGCGGCCAACTTGAACTGAACCGGTAGTACTTTTCCCCCTCATTGACTGGTGGATTTTGATTGGTTTCTAATGACTCCCTAAAAACCCTTACCCCTTAAAATACATCGAGTTTCAGGTCACCCTATATTATTATGATTTAAAATTAAAATTATAGGTACTTATTGTTACTACTGATTATCACACACAAAAAAAAAAAAACAAATAATAAATGATAATAATTATTGTCGCTTTATAGCGAATGTTGTATAGATATCAATTTTATATTTTGTATATAATTTTAATTATTCTTGTCTTGTATAATTTAATCAAATAGTTTTAGATCTGTGCGTGTTGGGCGGTAAATCTGACCGCGCTGTCAAATTATTTTTAATATTTTGTTTGGGTTATGGATAACCCAGCAAAGAAAGTTGTAACTTGTGACATCTAAAAAACGTACCTAAGTATACTAAAAAAAAGTGCGGCTATGATTTTTTATGTAACAAATCGCATAGATCGCTTATTATTTTATTTTTCTGTATCTCTTATTTTAATATTATTGTGTTGCTATATCTGAAGATTTCGTGAACGCCGTTTTAAACTACGGGCTCAAAGCGGCTTAGAACTCAAAGCCAGTAAAAGCAGTTAAAAAAACACACAAAACTTCAAAATAGCGTTAACGATTTCCAAAGAATAAGTAACATACAGATCGCAAACACGGAACTAGCGGGTCCGAAAATTCAAAATGGCGGACGAAATTCAAAATGGCGGACGAAATCACGCGGGTAATTTCTCCAGTTGCGTGTGTGCGTCTGTAATACTCGTATATCCAACATCGCCGACTAACACTGTATTGTTAAGTATTAATATTCAATGTTTTATGATCTCACTTCATTATCACAGGCCATTGCGAGTGATGTGTCATGTTAATTTTTTTCTGACATTTAACACATTAATTAAGTAGTGCATCTTAATTTTTGAACCAAGGCCAGTAATTACTTAATACGAACACTGCGACTTCGTGCAATCGTATTATGAGAAAGAGTTGCCGTGACAATTGGAGTTCCCACTTACCAGAAATATGCAAAAATTCATACACTTTTCCACGACCAACAACTTATCAACAAATACTCGTACTAGATACCTACGTTATTGATTGAAGACTATAAATGAACAACGAATTATAAATCCCATGGGAACTCTGAATTTGCAGGATAAAAAATTTGAACGCCAGTAAAGACGCAATTGCGTATACAATGTATAGCATGAAAATAAAGGTTTTTCAGTACTACCTACTCTTCAGTTAGGAAAATCAAATATCATTAATATTTTCATTGACACAATTGCTCGCATGGTTTGTTATTTATGTGGACATTCACATACCAAAAATAATATTATAATATGGAATGAAAAGCTGGACAATACACTGTGTTGATAAAAACAAATGCTCGATACAGGGCGCGGCACTGAAGTTGAAAATGCGCGCGATATGGACGGAGGCTCTGCCGCCCTAGCCATATTACAAACGTGTCGTCTCTTTCTACCATCGCTCACGCTAAAGCAGGGGCTCACAAAGTTTTTTTATCGCACATCCTTTCAGAAGGGAAGCGTGTTAAAAAAGCTTTTTCCCAAATGTATAATCCATACTATTATACTTTCTCATTCGAGAGGCTCAGTTATGTGGACCGACGGTAAAAATTGAAATGAATTAATACCTAAAACGACAGATTGAACTGAAATGGCTCTGGATATGCTGTAATTTAAGGCATGTAATTTAAAATTGTCATGCTCGCTTGATTCGCGCCTAAGTTGTAAGCGCTTAGAAGAAAATATTGTGCTCGCTTCGCATGCGATATTCAGTTCTAGATGGTTCTTCTGCTCACTTTCATTTAGCAGTAAGCATTGTTTCTTTTAAAATCTCTTTCGAATGAGTTCTAATAGGTACTCACTTTAGATATCGCGCTGGTGATATAATTCGGTATCTTGATTTCCTTTTTTAAGATATCAGCATCGATGCATTACAATTAACACAAAATTTTGTAGCTCGCTTCGCTCGCAAGCAGGGTTTACAAGTTCGGCCCCTGTCCACTGGAACCATTTTTAGCGCATTTTTAACTTCCGTGGCGAAGACTGTACCATCAAGAGAGGATTACACAATATATTTTTGTTATGACTATTGTATCTTATAATAATAAATTGTTAATTCATTTTATGATGTGTGACTGGTTTCAGTGTATATTGTTTAAAAAAAAAATTAAGAAACATATTCTTTTTTAAAGTGGCCCTATACCATATGCTCGATACCAATCTCAACTGCTTCCTTGGTTGTTTTGTATTCTGATTACGCAGCCTTTGGTGGTTGCAATCATTATGATCGCAATATTTCATTGGTAACACTGATTCGACCTGATTGTAGCGATGTCAATGATGCAAGTACTAAGTGCGATAATACCTACGCCGTAATTTTATTGAAAGAACAAAAGAAACAAAATACATTTACTTATTCTTGTTTAGTTTTACAAACAGTACATTTTATACTAATATTGAGTAATAGTAAATTTTCTGTAAAATACAGCTCAGCACATTCCGTGCATTATAAACACCTATAATACATGACTCTGATTTTCAGCTGAGACCCGAGTAAGTCACAGCAAAAAAATATATATAATAACAAAGTAACAATTACAAAAGCGATAGAAGATTGCTAGAGTGTGAACATTGTTATCACCTCTGATTGGTTGGCAGTCACTCGTGTAAAATGCTCAATTGCAGCAAAAATATTGTTTTAGTTAATCAAATTACGGCGCGGCGGTAGGGACTATCGCAATCACCTTTGATAGGCTATCCCTTTCTCACTATTGGCTAAAATTCATAGTTGCAATAAAAATATAATAATTCAGCCAATCACTAAAATCCAGATATTAGAAAATAATATAAATAAACCTAATTTTTTAAACTAAGAGCGCAAAGAAATATGTTTATGTTACATAACATTAACAGTTAGGTTATTTTCTCTTTCTCTGCATTTAGCGTTATAATAATCAATCTCTGCAGATAGTTGTGACCCCTTTCACAAAATGGTAAAAGGTCACCGATCGGAGCAATTTCGTATTGCGATCATTGCAATTGACACCATCAAAAGTTACGTAATAACGGCACTGATGTTCTTTTCTTAAAAATTCACACTGTAAATTGTTTTTAAGGTATGGATGTTGTAATAAGTATAGTTATAAACGTATGATTATTGAAATGACAGTCTGATCTCTTAAGATAATGCGTTATCGATAGCGGCTGAGCCGTATGTGTCCGTCGGGCGCCTCTGACATTCTTAATTTAAAATCTTAAATATTACGTTTGAAATTCGTGCCAAAATTAACTTTCTTCATAATGTTTTTTTTTCCTCGCGGATTTGGGTTCCATTCGTGTTGCCACACAACAATAATATTGTTTCCCTATTTATTTAGAGATAAATTAAAACAATATGTCAATAACATCTAAATAATAAACGAAGATCTCAGAATGATTGTATTTTAGGAAGGCTGAAGTCACAAGGCTTAAAATCGACATCAGTTGCAATCAATCTTCTCCCATTCGGTCAGCCTTTACTTTATTGTGTTGATAATGCTGAGATCCGTAGAGCTCGAAGTCTCAAGCGATAATGACTTGAGGAGTACCGGCCGCCCGCTTTTAAGCAAACTAGGTTTTTCATTGAGGGTAGTTACGTTTTCGCGCCGATATTATAGTTATAATATAAAATAATTCGAATTTTTAAGTTTTTGTATCGAGTAAATCTAGTCTAAAGTATACTTCAAAAAGTTTCTTTAAGGTTTTGGCGCGTTTTAAACGTAATATTTATAGTTCGAGCCCGATGCTTACGTCATCATTTTGCGAGCTTTGGCTTTTGATCAATCAACTCTAAAATGTCACATTGTTAAAAATGTGTTGGGCCAGTAAATACCGTGACACTACGCGCGTTTATACCGATTTGTGATCCAAATAGTTGATTTGTATCTGACTTTAGCTTAGCTTAGCACCAAACTTATGATTCCAAGATTACTGGGAGGTCTCGGGTTCGATTCCCGGCTCGGTCAATTTGGGAATTTATAATTTCTGAATTGTCTTTGGTCTGGTCTGCCTGGTGCTAGTTACCACGCTCCGCGGCAGCGGTCTATGTCATCCTTTCTCGGGCTTTAGGAAAGAAGAAAACCCATTTGAAAACCCATTCTCTTCTCAATCAAAGTTTGGCGCTAAGGATCTACTGCCTAATGCACTGACCTCTATAGTTAATCTATGATTAACACGGACCACAGACAGAGTTATAATTGACGCCATTTTGGCGCTGTTAACAGTTACGAGTGTCCCAGGAACTAAAATTAGCGAGGGCACTAGTTGACAACTGATAGTTGATCCTTTTGGCACTTCCTGCTTCCCTATATTAGTTCCAGAGACACCATTATGTCAATTATGGCGCTTCTAAAGGGGCCCGTAAACGGTCAAACATGTTTGTCAAACACGTAAAATTTTTACGTGTTTTTGTTTGAACAAGTTCATCAAACACCAGCGCACCCAATCAAACACCTCCCTTTCCGTTTGTCAAACACGTAGTTTGTTTGACAAACACGTTAAATTTGACAAACCTGTTTGACCGTTTACAGTTCCATTCTTTATGCTGTCCTTTCTCAACAACCGGTCCAGTGTTAATCATAGATTAATTATAGAGGTCAGTGGTCTAATCTATATCATAAATCGATAAAACGCATTTTGCACTGGGAGTTTGATAATCGATCGCCTTAACTGCGTCCGTCATATCCTGCCTCGACTATGTCAATAAAAAAAATGTATATTTTATTTATTTCGAAAATTATTACCTATTTAATGTTTCACAAATACTTTTTCATCTAATTTATTTATGGGCAGTGCTCTGTCGATTTTTATTCGAACCGTACCTACCAATGTTTCGCTTCACGCCTCATTCATACTCCGATACAGTAGACACATAAAGGTGTTAAGTTATTTATAACATTATGGAATAGAAAATGAAAATGCAAGAAAAACATCTTTATTGACCTCTATTGGATTACAACAAAATAAGTAATAACACCTTGTATAACCCAACCAGCTGTGCGATTGTCTAAAAATGGTTCCGTCATATTGACGATCATAATCGTCTCTGATTGGCCGAATTTACGGCATTCTCGCGGCATCAATGTATTTTAACCAATAGCTAGAGAGTGCCAGTCAATCAGAGATGATTGCAATCTTCACAATGAGGCAATCATTGTTAGAGTCGAAGCCGAAGTGATCAATCAGCCTCCGCGATATTTTGTTTCGCAACTGTCAAAATGGCTAGAAGCGGCGACGGGACGCTTTAAGAGTACAAATTCTGTGTAAGCCCCTACTTGAAAGTTAATTCTAAACGTTAATTTTAATCACGAAACAGGGAGAAGGTATCGTTAAATCTGGGTATCGACTATGTAACCGAATCTGTCGTTTGCAAACAATTAAGTTAAAGGATAAGTTCGAATTCAGTACTTTGACCTTTCAAGTAGATACTAATTCACTGGCCTAATTTTTTTTAATGAGCGCAACTGTAGGTATGACGCATACAACCGCCTTTGATTGGCCGATACTCACTAACTGTTGGCTAAAATGCAGAAAGAACGCGATATGTTCAGCCAATCACCATAATTGAGACTGTCGCAATGATTGATGCAGTTTTTCCACAATCGACCAGCCGGCAAAATTCCAGTCGCGGGCAAAAATCGACCCCGAAGGTGTTGGCATTTCTACATTGTACGAATCCACTGATGAATGTTGGGCACAAGCGCTTTAATATGCCCGTTCCTGGCCAGCGGTCCCGAGGCCGGCCGAGAAAACGGTGGGTTGACATCGTCCAGGCAGATGCACGTGTCAACGGTCTTCAAAGGGATCTTCTTCGAAGGGGTCTTCAGGAAACCCTGGCGTAAGCCGGGGCAAACGCTAAGAGGAAGAAAACGAATCCACTTATGAAATCCACCATTACATTTCCCCCAAAAGTGACATGACATGGCTCAGCGAAACGCGAAACCAAAGTGGAAATAGGTGGGGCACATAGTTTAAAGAGCTGACGGTCGTTGGGGTTCCAAGGTGCTGGAGTGGCGACCCCGCACCAGGAAGCACACCACCCACTAGGTGGACCGATGACATCAAAAAACTCGTAGAGAGCCGACTGGATGCAGGCGGCCCAAGACCGAAACTTGTGGAAGTCTATGCAAGAGACCTTTGTCCAATAGTCGTCGTCTATCGTTACGATCGTGACTCCAAACTTTTTGAAAGAACATTAGCCATGCTTCACATAACTACTAGTTATTACCCTAGTCTCCCGTCCAACTAAGCGTAGGTAAATCTTTTAAAGAAATGGGTGGATTTTCAGGACCATTTCATCATAATTGCACGAAATACTATAAAATTAACCGAGTGTTATTAAAATTAACGCAGTGCTTGGCCAACATAGTAGATACCCAGTTTCAAAGTACTAAGTAATGTAATTACATATTACGGTATTACGTAACCTAGTGTAAAAAAAAAGTAATTGAAAAGCGCGCGGGCGACGGTCGTAGCCTACGGTGCAGCTCTGCCTTTGGTGTTGTCTCTTCCTTAACTAAATTATCTGTATCCTATTGCTACAGTGCGTTTGATTTGCGATATCTTCCGACTACCCTCCTTTCGTAGAAATACAATATAATACAGGTGTACCACTGTAACGATAGGGTATTAGAGATGGTGCGACGCTCTGTATAGGCGCGCACCTCATTAGATAAGAAAAATGTTATTATAACCGGAGAGCCGGTAGGAAATTTTAAGGGGGTATTTGACCAAAGCTGAAATCAATTCTGTATGTCTGTAGGTACTGTTGATGGACTTGTAGCCTATTTGTGACAGCGCAATTTGATTGACTTTAGAGGTTCTAATTTTACCATTTCACTTCCAAAAAGAACATTGCCTCGGAAAACACGTGAAGCCACTCTTTCCGGTTACATCTAATGGTAATTTTTAAACTCAGAGTCAAAATCATACTCTTAGTTGAGGAAAATGGGAACCTATCGCCTGTTATTTTAAGAAAACCAGAAAAATTATGTGTTTAATGAAAACGGGGGCCCTAAGCAATAAGTTCCAGTGACGTTTCCATCTAGGCTTGACTGGAAAGTTTAAATAGCTAATGAAAGGTAGTCAGAGATAACTGAAAATTTTCAGCTTTTAACAAGCACCTCCTCAAAACTTTCCAAGCGCTCTTGAACCATTAGCAACAAATTGCAATAACTGCCGGCCCCTGCCGCCGCTCCGCACCTAGCTCAACTTAGTCGGTGTAAATTGTAAAATTAGTCCGGTATTGTAAAAAAAATATATCACCGATTGTAAATATTTGGAGCCAAAATTTTTATACAAATTCATAGATTATATTCTTGGACCAAGTTGGCTGGGGAGCGGCGGGAGTAGTCGGAAAGACTGCGGGGTATGCCACAGATCACCTAGGAACTACTTATTTACTCTATGCGCCGAATAAAAAAAAAAAGAAAAACTTCAATATCACGTATTTTCTTTCAGATTTGTAGTTGGTAATACTTTTCACAAAATTTAAAAAAAAGGCGTTTATGCAATGTTTCTTATATAAAAACATGTTCTCACGCTCGAATTTAATTTTTTTTGCCCGTGTGAGCGATTCCGAGGAAGTTTTTTAAACTTTCTATAAAAATAAAAATATTGTCTATCGCCATTTTGGACGAAACACCTACTTACTACAAAAACGAAAGGCTGCACGATACGTGTTAACGTCTTTGGCCTTTCTATTCGACGCTTATGTGTAAACGCTTATCCAAAAAGAGTATTTTTATAGCTATCTACTTTAATTGAAAAATAAACGCATTTTTAGTGGCCCAAAAGATTTCATGGATGTAAGAATGGCCTTGATTATGAAGTAATTATATCTCCTTGTGTATCTTTTAACACTCAAACCATAAAGTTATTTTTGTCGAATTATACTTTTTTTCATAAACAAGGGAATTCTGGCGCAAACAGTTTGCTTTTATTTTTTAATTTCTCTATATTAGCTACAGAACAACTTTTTTATTTTTTTTAGTGGCAACCCCGCAGTCAATCGTTGTCTGGTTGTACTCGTAGAGGCAAACATTAGGTTCTATATTGACTACTGCTGAGTGATTTGGCAGCATTATTCTATGTATTTGACGAAAAAGCACACATATAATTTACTATATGTAAAAAAAGTTATAGAATTAATTTAATAAAATTATAAATAAAAAAATTCTTGTGTATCATTGGCAATCCCTAGATATAGAGCTACTAAAGGTTTGGTTGCATAACCACATGAGCCACGCGCCCTCGTGAGTTCAAAGACCTATACCTATATCCACCAGTAGACTTTTATTGGTTGACAAAAAAGATGGGAAATAGATTTTCAACAAAAACAACCATTATAATATCATTTTCATTTATTTCCATACACATTTTGTTACAATACAAGTCATCGACCAGCGATGGCCAGCAAAAGACAACAAAAACAACATTGCGTGGTTGGATCAAGTGAAAATCAAAATTTAACTAAAGATACGATGGGCCGACTGCTTTTCTAAATGGCCTATTCAACGCTCTGAAGATAGTAAGAACTTTATTTAACACTAGTTGACCCGACCCGGCTTCGCACGGGTAAGTTTCAAAACAAACCCAACGGTACAAACAGCTAGAAGCCTGGGTTCCAATATATTTGGCAATATCAGTTATAGTTCTGTCAATACATGCGCCTTCGTGAATTGCAAGAACTTGTTGCTATCTCTTTCAAAATTCTCACCGCAGAAAAGGATAGCACTACATTTGGATCGATTCAATTTAGTTTAGAAATTAAAACAGAATCAGCTCCTAATGGAGTCATTGTTTCTAAATTATGCTGATCAATTGATTCCAACCACTTTTACAATATACATACATACGAGTACTAATATTATACATAAAAGTTTTCTTTGGTACACATGTAATTTAATTACTAAGTCGAGGTCTAGACAAATGTCGGTCACGTGGCTACCACAATAAATTTCACCAATAATTAATATTTAGTGTATTTTTAAATTTACTCGCACGATAGTTCTTATGTAGATATCCCTTGACTGCGATCTCACCCGATGGTAAGTGATGAAAGAGTCTAAGATGGTAGCTGACTAAATTGGAGTAATAAGTCGCCCCCACCCACCAGGTTAGACCATAGACAATTCAGAATTATAAATACCCAAATTGCCCCTGCTGCGAATCAAACCTAAGACCTCCCTACAAGACCACATCACTACGAATACTTCGTAGGGTCTCCTCAATGATTTCTCAATAACCGAGGGAAACCCAAGGAACTTTTTAAAGAAGGAACCAATTATTTGGCACAATCAGCCAACACCATCAGACCTCGACTGTACAAGGGAATGTACAAATGGCACATACCACAGGTAAAGATTTTTTTTTTCTATAAATACGATAACTAGGTATTATTTTCGTGTACCACCACTCCCAAAGCGGAACTGTTTGAATACAATTACAGTAATTTGATATACTATAACTCAATAATAAATAAAATAGAAAAGGGCAAATAAACTGACTTTTACTATTAATGTTTCACGATATCTGCAATATTTTTATGAAATATATTTTTTCTTTTAATTAAGTACTAGCTTTGCCAACCTTCTTAGACTGAAATCTATCGCCCGCTTACTCACTCAGCTAGACTCAAGACAGAGTTAAAACGAGATAGATTTATGTCAAATCATATTTGTATCTCGTTTTAACCTCTATCTTAAGTCTCAGCTGAGCCAGAGCACGCTCTATAGATCTCAGCATTAGAGTTAGGTTTTACGTATCCTATGTCAATTTGGAATAAGTTATTTTTTTTTTCTCTCTCAAATATTTTCTGCTTAACCAAGACTTAATAAAACTCATGGAGAATTTCGTGTGACATCTAAACAAAGAAATTTATCGCTAAATTACCAAGTAAACAAAAGTTACGCCATTTTTTTTACATTTTTTTATAAGTGAACCACTACGAAATATTTGTGCTTTTTTATTTTATTATTTTTTACCATAATCCTATATCAATCGCCCTATCACTAAAAATGAGTATTAATTTAAAATATCAACAAATTATTTTATAATTATTGTAACATAAATCTTTACATAATCACAATTTTTTTTTAATTTTGCTCTTTAAGCTCGCGTTAAAACCACGTAGGTACTTGGTTGATCTATGGTCTGTGGTCATTTACATAATATTTGATTCAATTATTTAAAATTAACTAACGTAATTGGTAAAATTTATATTATTTTTAAAATAACTAAAACAATTTGATAGAATTTACATTATTATTTAGAACAATTCTAAATGAATTTAAAACAATTTACATCTAAAAATAAGAAGCCGCCATTCGGTGGTTTTTTAATAAAAACCTTAGATTTATAAAATAACCTGCAATTCGAGGGTCATAAATAAGAAAATACTTTTTAATCGTAAAATGTACGAGTATGACTTTCACTTACCTCTATAATTAATCTATGATTAACGCTGTCATTCATCTTTTCTTGGACACAATTGATTGACGCCATTTTGGCGCTGTAAATAGTTACGAGTGTCTAAGGAACTAAAATTAGTAAGGGCACTAGTGACAACTGACAGTAGATACTTTTTGATACTTCCTGCAACCCTATATTATTATTAGTTCCAGAGACATTCGCATGTCAAACGCGGCGCTTCAAAATGATCCATAATTTAAGCTGTCATTTGCATAGGAACAGCCAGTTCATTGTTAATCATAAATCAATTATGGAGGTCAGTGGTTTCTATCGACAGATTTTTATTATTCTGTATACCTACTCTTTTACTTAACTATCGAGTCTGGTGCAAGTTTTCAAGTTAACGAAACTGCACGCAAATTTAGTATGGGAGGAAAAGGGAAGGAAAATATCTCTGTTCCTTTCCCGTCCGTACTAAATGACAGATTTACGCAAAGTTAATGTTAAATTAAAAACTTACACATTTTCCATAGGACCATAGGTCCTTTTCCATAGAGAAGATTGTGAAAAGGATGGCATTACAATTTTACGTTAAAGTTTATTACTTAATGCACTCAGCTATTTTTAGTGACCCTAGACATTCTCTACGAATTTAGGAATTATTAACATTAGGATGAGCATTTAGGAATGTGTGCGTGTAAATCCTTGTAGCTTTTACACTTATATTTTATCTACATATTGCGATACATATAATAAAATACATATATTTTCATAAAATGGAAATAAAGTTGAATTAATAAACCAACAGTTACAATTATTAATAATATTAAAATAACTTTATAATGTTAATATTTATTAACCTTTTCTCTTTATTAGTTTATTTCAGACAAAATTCAATTCCTTTAGCCTAGATCTCTTTAATTCCGACAAAAAACTAAAAAAAAAGAAATTTTGCATGTCTATGACTAATTTGGCGCCATAACCTTTTAAATATGCTAAAATAAGCTTTAAAAATGGCGATAACGTATCGTCGATTTTGGTAGTACTTTTAATAACACCTATCCAATATTATCATCTAATTAGACCAAATAAATAATTATTTTCAGTATTTACCCATGTTATAATGGAAATAACAATAAACCACAAGGTATCTGAGATTTGAAACAACGCGCAGAAATAGAAAACGCGACTCTTATTAATTCTGTTCTACGCCATCTTTAAACTAAACTAAATTGACAATATCTATCCTGTTCTAACGTTGTCCTTTACCTTTTATCCGATTTTTTTATTCATTGTCAAGACAGTCCTTGACTATGATCTCACCTGATGGTAAGTGACGATGCAGTCTCAGATGGTAGCGGGTTAATTTGGAAGGGGTATAGCAGTGTTCAACCCATACCCCTAATCTGTCTACACGCCATCGTGCCGGAACGCTTAATCGCTTGGGGGCACGTCTTTAACGGTAGGGTGGTAACTAGCAACGGCCAAGGCCTCCCACCAGACCAAACCAGAGACAATTCACAAATTATAAATTCCCCAATTGTCCCCACCGGGAATCGAACCCGAGACCTCCCAGTTATAAGACGACAGTGCTCACCTCTGCGCCAGGGAGGTCGTCAAAAATTAGATTTGGATCTGTCAATTTGGTCAAGATATTTGGTACAACAGAATTAGCATCATCCTTTAAGTTACTTATATCGCTCGTTTAGCGATCTTTTCTGTAATTAGTATCACGATTTTATTTTGAACGAATCTTATAATCATTTAATTATTAATTATACTTATAACACTAATGTTAAAATTACAATCTCTCTTAGGTTGAAATTACATCGATTCTCATTTCATCCAGTGTTAAAAATCTATTTATGTACAGATTATGTACGTATCTATTCTTCTTTTTTTGATACGTATCTTCATACAAAATAGATACATATTTGTAACAGATGAAATGCGAATGGATGCTGACAGGTGTGATTCCACTCTTAAGTATCATTCGAATATCTTGGCTAAATAAAAGAAACATTTATAACAACAATTAAAATAATGTTCATTAACTTTTAGCCTACAAGACATAATAATTTATAACTAGCCTAGGACTTAAAAACAACATAATCTGTGTTAAAACTAAAAAATGTAACAACAAAATAACAGAATTGATTGCACCAATTTGACAAAAAATCTAAGTACTTGATAATATTTCTTCAGCAAAGTTCTACTTGCTAGCGCCTGCTAATGAAATTTCTACTTGCAAGATTAAGAATGTATATTTGCTTCACTGCGAAAATTTTATTTCCAAATGATTCATGAGAAAATTCTACAGCCTCTGACCTGTCAATCACAACACGAATTCTATATACTCGCTTGTGATCTAGGACAAAAATTCTACTTATGTTTAGAATTCTACTTGCTTGTTGTAAGACAAGAATTCTACTTTCAAATATGTCATGAGTAGAACAAGAATTCTTCTTGTTAGATGTTTAGAATTCTACTTGCTTATTTGTGATTTAGGATAAGAATTCTACTTGCAAATGTGTGGGACAGAATTTCTTCTTGTTAGATTTATAGAATATACATTCAAATGCTATGGCAACATTTATGCTGCAAGAATTCTTCTTGCAAGTGTTACAATGCAAGAAGCTGTCGTGGAATTCGCGCGTGTAGAACGAATTCTATTTGCAAGTGTTCAGCGTCGAAAAATCTTTTAAAAGTATTTCAAGCTTGATGACTGTTCCGTGACAAGAATGCTACTTGCAATTGCAAGTGTCTTGCGTCCAGAATTCTACTTGCACTGATGGTGTTTATGGAAAATCGGATATATAGAGCAAGCAATGCATTGCTTATTTATCGTCTTGAACCAATTTGACGCTGTCCTCTTCGCGGCGGCTGTTAGGTCGCCTCAGAGGTCGCGGGTGCTGAAGTATGGAGAACCTTTCTGTTTGTTGCACGCACGGCTTTTTACTGAGAGCTGTGCGTAGGTGGCTCTCACCTGGAATATTATTACGCACATTTTCACGCACAATTTCTAATTGAACGAGCGAAGCGAAGTTCTCTGAGTCAACTAGGGAGCTTGCCTACTAGACAGAGAAGTGTGTTCGTCTAAATGTCTGTCAGAGCCCTATAACTTCTGAATTACTGAACGTAATTACTTCAAATTTAAATATAATATGTAAACTGATGGCCTTCAGCCGAACATTGTATAAAAAAATATAAAAAGCTTTATTTCAGGGGGGCTCTCATAGAAGCGTATTTGAAGTAAAATCTTGTTTGTTGCTCTACATAGACTTGCGATATATCTTTTTAAAGACGACTTTGAACAGAGTACAAAAATATATTTTTTTTAATTTTTCCCTAAAAATTGACCAAATGGGGGGGTTTCAAAGTGGAGATTTTAATTTGAGCCATATGTCAAGAATTACTGAATATTAGAACGTGAAACTTGGTTGAAAATTCAGTTATATCCTGTACTTGAACAACAAATACTAAAATTAGATAAATGTTATAAAGAAACGAAATTATTTAATTTTAATGCGCCATCTATTAGCATTATTGTGAAGCTAATAGCTTCACTATAATGCTTCACTATAGATGGCGCTGTGTCAGTAAAACAGTTTTATGTCAACTATTTTTTTTTTATTGCGTCTTATGTTAAAAGTTAATTATTACAATATATAATTAAAACTTTTGGGAATTATGGGATATCGCGAGGTCTCAGTTCGGGGCGAACCACTAGTTTAATATATGTAAAATTTAAATATGATACTTCTTCTCCTTCTTTATCAACCGATAGACGTTTACTGCTGCATAAAGGTCTCCTGCATGGACTTCCACATGTCTTCCACAGGTCTTGCGCAGCCTGTATCCAGCGGCAACCAGCGACTCTTAATGGGGGTCTGTGGGTGCAAGGACGCCGTTCAAGCACCTTGAAATCCCAGCAACCATCGATTCTTCAAAACTTCTTTTTCTTCCCCGCCCGTTTGGAGTATCTTTGCTTTGAAGTAGATTCAGCAAAGATACTCCAAGAATAGCTACTCCATCTTCTAAAGTCAGACTGTCTTCGGTGTCTATAAAAAACGTGGAAAATACAAAACTCACCTGGCAAGGACAAAGGTCGTCCACATAAGCTCAAGTCATGAGACCTTGGAGATACTGATCTGGAAGATCTGGGTCTGTTTGGAGTGTTGTTATTTTTGTTCTCTTCGTTCCTGTTACCCCGCCTCGGAGACCGGACCGGAAGTAGTTCCTGTATTTAAGGGATCTTTTTTATTTATCCACTAATTTACACTATTTTATTTATCCACTAATGAATACTTACAAATACTACTTAAAAGCAAATTACGGTCACCATTTTTTTATTCGATAACAAGGTAGCCCTTGACTGCTGACTCACCTTATGGTAAGTGACGATGCAGTCTAAGATGATAGCGGACTAACTTAAAAGGGGTACGGCGGTGTACATTCAACACATACCCGTAATCTGTTTCTACACGCCATCGTGCTGGAACGCTAAATCGCTTGACGGTAGCCTCCCACCAGACCAGACCGAGACAATTCAGAAATTATAAATTCCCAAATTACCCCCGCCCGGAATCGATCCGGAGACCTCCCAGTTATAAGACCACAGCACTCACCACTGCGCCAGGGAGCTCGTCAAAAATACTTGAAATAGTGAAGTCATACATTAAAACAAACCTCACCTAACTAGATATTTTTTTATTTTATTTAATGACAAGATAGTCCTTGACTGCGATCTCACTTGATGGTATGTGTAGATGCAAAGATCTAAGCTGGAAGCGGACTAACTTGGATTTTATAGTCTTTCAGTTGTTACGACATTTTACTTGATTCTAGTGCTACCGGAATACACTAGAATTACGTGCACACTCAAAAAATTGCTATTTACATTAGGTAAATTTTATATTTCAAAATAATAAATAAAATTCTAAAATACAATCACCAACACCAAATAAGTAATTATAAAAGCCCCAACACCCAAACTAAACTCTCAATAAATAAATTAAAAAAAATGAGGAACCTCAAAAGGGACTGATGCCCATTTTCACAATTTTTACGGGCTCTTCACGTTAGAAGAAAATTTTATAAAGGGTGGAAACGAAAGGTGCTAAAGGATAATTTTCTTAATATTAGACATACAAATTAAAAAAAAAAAAACAAAAACGCGGACTGCAAAGACAAAATTGTAGAGACTCGTAAATACTTGTTTATTTATCGAATTTATTATTAATTTTTGTTTGTTTTTTTTTCAAATCTCATTTTGCAAAACAAGTGTAAATTTTTTTATCCAAGCTTTCATGATTGCGTTTTTTCATTACAAAGTTCCTATAACAGAATTTAAATTTTAAATTTATTTGAATAAAAAATTATTCTATTCCATTCTAATATTAGCCTCCATGCACCCTTATCATTTCCACTCTATATTATATAGTATTTAAGGCATTACTCAAAATGTACTCTATCAATTACATTGAACGCCGTAGAATATATGTAGTAGTGAGAGGAAATGCGGGTGGTCTTTTCTCTATACGAACGCTCTCGCCTGTTTACTTTATGGTTTATGATCTAAAAGCAGTGATTTTTTTCCTCCTCCTCGGATACTCGACTTTTGAATGAGCTTTATGATCAACTGCAGGGCGATAAAGATAGTTCCAAAAAAGGAGGAGGTTCTTAATTCGTCGGAATCTTTTTGTTTTTTTTTATGTTTGTTCCCAGATTACTCAAAGACACCTGGACTGATTTGAAAAATTATTTTTTTGTTTGAAAGGATATACTTCCCAGGTGGTCCCATTGTCATCAGGTCACGATCTGATAATGGGATCCTGGAGAAATCGAGGGCACTCTGCAAGTTTTATAGGCACAATTGATATACTTTGGAGTGGCGTTTGAAGTCGGTTTTGTAAAAAGAATTTTTCTTTTATACTTATGTGACCTATCTTTAATTATTTTTATAGGGTTGCTTTATCGCGTTACAATTATTCCTCGATTTTAAAATAATGAGGGTAAAGTTAAACAGGAAAGAACAATATGAGAACGCTTCAGTCACCACGAACCAATAACAAAATGGCCGATGGCCAATCAACCAATCGGCGAGAAGCGAGAGGCGAGCGCGCGCGTTCGGATACTCTGTTACACTTGTTCAAATACCTAATTTTCAAAAGTCTTTCCAACCGCATTTCCTCTTAAGTTCTTATAATGTAAAAGAGCTACAGGACGACACAGGAATAAATAAAGACATGTTAGTAACCTTTTCGTGTGAATTGACCGAGTAAGCGCTATAGGAGACGGGCGCGTCAGCGGTGAAGTCGAACGCGCTTGACGCGCGGTACGACACAGAGTCTGCTTCCGAGCGGCAGAGAAATGTTAATATGCTTTAGATTCATGTTAATACGCTTGAAAGTCAGTTAATATGCTTTAGACGTGTTCACACTGAGCTCACAGTGACGTAGGCGTATTCCGAATCGCAAATCAGAGAGAGAGATAGTCGCAAGCTGTGAGCATAATGTGAACATGCCCTTAGACCTTCCCCACATAGACTGTAAGGCTGAAATCTATAGACTGCAATCTCACTCAGCTCAAACTCAAGACAGAATTAAAATGAGACAGATTTATGTCAGAGCATATTTGTGTCTCATATTAACCTCTATCTTGAGTCTGAGCTGAGTCGGAGCACGCTCTATAGATCTCAGCATAAGTTATTGCATCCTGCGATATTTCAATGCCTCCCTATCTTTTTTATAATTCTTCTGTATGTCACTGAACTCCTCTAAAACCGCTGGACCGATTTTGATGAAATTTTTTAAGTGTGTGCCCCTGGATGATTTAGAACTTTAGATTCACAATCGGACCCTGCTGGTGGCGATGCGATACAGGATCTCTTTTTTTGAGTTGTCTGATTTTTAATCTAAAATGTAATAATAATTTGTACCACGAAGGATGCAATAATAAGTACAGCTACAATACTACGAAAATACATATCAGAACAAAGCATTGCGAGTTTAACCACCTCTGTGGAGAAGGCTTGAAATTAATGCGAAATGTAGGACAGCTTCTATATTAATATTGCATATGCATACAGGATATAAAACTTTGTTTTTTTTAAGCTACCAATAATTTCTTTATACTTAGTAATAAAATTAATTAACAAGTGAGATTAGTAAGTCGTCAGCAATTAGAGACAAAAAATGTTTATTTTATATGTTATGAACAATGCACGAAGTATTTAAATTAAGGGCCGATTTCACCAACATAAAATAAATCTTTTTTTTTATTCGATCTTGACTGCAATCCAACAATACAGATTTTCCCTGGTTTAGTGAGTTATAGCAAAAGAATTTTGTTTTTCCTTGAATATCAAAGTAACTTCTATCCAATATTTGTATGGAATTTTGTTCTTAGTCATTTAAGCTAGTATATCCTATACATACCATGTGGCCAACAACTTGTCGGTGGAGGGGATCTAATCAGATGTTCATGGACTTCTTTGAGAGTCATCGGATCATCCTCTACAAAGCTTAGCGCTGTGCTACCGAATTCCTGAAAAATTATACACTAGAATTAAGTTCAACCTGATGAAAAGTACTCTATGTCAGGTCTTAAACTATACCCATCCAAAAAATCTAGTTGATCTGTTGCTCTGTTGCAGTGTGATTGTCCATCAATCACAATAGCAATTTATATAGCAATAAATACACTTTCACTTTTATAATATCAGTAGGGTTATTGCTATAAGAAGGACGTATTTATTCAGTCTTTTATGGAGAACAGAATGGCACTAGTTGCTTCTGTCTGAGCAGAAAATCAAATTTTAAGAAATGGAATAACTAGCTGATGCCCACACGTTTTTCATTTACCGCAGGAACTTTTTAATTTTCCGGAATAAAATGTGGCCTATGTGCTATGCCTGGGTATGATCTATCTTCATTCCAAATTTCACCAAATCGGTTCATTTGTTGTGACATGAAGGAATAACCAACATACACACACATATACACGCACACACACACATACAAACTTTCGCCTATATAATATTAGCGGATATTAAAAACTTATATGTAGGAAATTACCTGCGACATTAATATGGTATCATCAGATTCACATTCATCAGCGTGACTGTCTATCAAACTTTCCCTGCTCGCCATCACTTGCTGCAACGATTATATCACTAGTTAATAACCATATATTGTACCTATACAAGCATAATTTGCTTACATAAGGTCTTTGATGTACTTACTTGTAAATATGGATTATCTTGTCTGGAGAGCCGTAGCGCTTCCATATCCTGGGCTATGTTCCTCGTACGACCTGGTGTCAGTAAAACAGCTGGCGACCCACTCATACTCGGGCCCAAAACTGAAACAAACAGCTACCTCAATACTATACGTCGGTAATCACGATTTTCTTGCAAATATATTAAAATCAACAAACGTACCAGACAGGGAATCGTTACTGCCCTGCATTTTACACTTTAAGCTTCCTATATCAGTTTTAAACACGCGAAATTCATTAAAGCACCTCGGAAATAAGTTTTCGCTTTGTAGTTATGATTATCTCACTGCTGTACCAAGAATTACGACGTTTTCTTTATAAATGCACTTGTTATGTAAATAAAAATTTGCTTTCGATTGCGGAAAATAGTTTTATCGTATTTTTATGACCGAATACATGAACGAAAATTGCAAAAAATGTGCGAAAAACCACAGAAAAACGATAAGCAACTGACAGTGACAGTCCTGACGGCTGACATCCATGATACAGATATAGACAGAAAAGAAAAATCTTAGAATAGGTATGTAATAGAATCTATAACAGACGACAGATTTTCATCAGACCGTTCGACAACTTCAATTAAAGTAGGATTTAAATAAAAAATATCTGCAATGCTAATTTTGGCGTGGGGCTAAAACAGACTTTTTTGCATTGATTTTTGAAACAATTCTAGGTGTCCACCAACATCCAAAAAAATTATCTTTTTATATAGAGGTAGGTCTAGGTATGTAGGTTTATGCAAACTTTATTATACACACACTTCCAGGGTTTTTTAATTCCCGCGGGAACTAAAAAACCCTGTCTGTATCTATTTTCCGGGATAAAAATAAAGTAAAGTATACGCCACAAACATATAAGAGTAAGTATATGTTTGTGGTATACGCCAAATCGACAGTCGTTGAAGCGTGATTCAGTAACAACCATCCATCAAAACTATCACATTTATAAATAATAGGATTATAGGCTAAGATTATAGGATAGAAATAAATGAAACAACAGCTTGTTATATAGTATATGAATTTATTTAACCTGAACAAAGGCACTACCTTATATGAGAAGGCCTCTCTATGCTGATATTGGTTCGATGCGACAACAATATTGTAAATAATACCTTCAGCTAAAACTTTAACAAATTTATCAAAGCAAACGTCTCTATTTACATCAGTAATATTTTTATAACAATTGCATACAGTGCTAAGAGTAAAGTCGTCCATATTGCAAATATTATACGTGAAATACGTGAACAATTACATTTATAATTAATTTTTGTTAATCTAGCATTATTTTAATTCGTTTCTTAGAGTTCGTTGTCAGTGAGGACGTACTGCACGGCGCTCCCGTAGTCCAGGATTCGATTCTTGATCTCCTTCAGTTTGGCGATGTAGTGTTTGTGTATCTTCGTATTGGTTCTGGTGTATCGGAGGGCCGTTATCATCTTATCCACTGTGTAGTGCAGCCACAGTATGTTTGTATAGGGCTCGAAATTCTTCCAGTCGTTTCTGGAACAAAATAAAAATAAATTAGCCTTCCTTCCGTCAAGTCAGCCTTTGGACAGGATATAAATTTCTACTTTACTAGTGAGATTCAGAATGGTATGAAATTTTGAGATTATTGAACTCTGTGAGACACTTAATCGTTCAGGGCCCCAAATCTGCTATTTTACATGTCATTGTCATTGAACCGCAATACAATTACAATTCAATTATCATTGGTCCAAAATTTCGTAGTCTACTAAATTCACAATGGCCGTTCGATTTCTTATAATTGGATTGGAATTCAATGATACCTCGGTATTGCCATTAGCTTAAAAAGCGTTTGCCGAAATGAGTTTAAAAAAAAACTACATATTAAAAACGTTTATTTAAGCTAGATTCAAAGCTAGATGTGTCAGTGGCAAACCATCGGAAAACAATTGTGACGCCATTAAATTAGTAGACTACCAAAATTGCTAAAAGTAGCAATTAGGATGTCATTGATAGACAATTGAACTACAATTGCAATAGCAGACTTGAGCCCCTGATTTCTATTTTAATAACTAAAACGCACATAACTCTAAAATCAGAGTTATTGTGCCCGGCATGGAATCCGCATCACCACAGTCCGAACAACTAACTCACTCGCTGCTGGCGGTTCGATCATGTAAAACATTACGTTAGATGTAATACTCAACAAACATTTAGGCATAAGTTACGTTAGATTTAATATTCAACAAACATCTTTTGTCGACGGCGCTGTGGTGTACAGTAAAACACTTTGGAGTTTATGATTCAACTACAGTACTATCAAATACCAATGTAATTTTAAGTACATGTATAAATTAATAAATAAAATCAAAATTTTGTTTAAAATGCATCGCTCACCCCAGCTTGTCCCTCATGAGTCGGTAGACCTGGAACTGGTAGTCGCCCACGGCGTCGAACAGGCCGTCGTCGTGCGCGAGGTCGTTGTACAGCGCCGCGGTGTCGGCGGCGGGCAGGCGCAGCGACAGGCGCGATAGCGAGTAGTCGATGATGGTGGCGGCCACACCGCGACGCGCCACGCGGTGCGTGCGCCCGCGGAGCACGAACGTCGCGTACTGGAACGGGCACATTTTACTTATAACCTCAATAGCCCAATGGTGAAACTCAAAGGTCAAAATAGTTCAATCCCTACACATTGTACTATTGTCATTGCACATGTTTTCTGCTTAAATAAACAGAAAACTTGTGTTGTAATATTTTTTCATAATATATCAAAATATAAATAGAAAATAAATAATTCAGCTTGTCTGATATTCAGAATTAGAAGATAGCCATTAGGAATGGAATGGAATTACCATCCCTACTGATAAATATAAATGAATTATTTACATGTGTGTAGTTGAAGATGTTGTGGAGTTTGTATAACCTTACTTTATGTAGGCAAACTAATGGACAAAAGCTGGTGACTAAAATTATTATTAATATAGTAATATGAACAAAATGTTACCTTCTGATCTGTTGGCGCTATGAGCACGTTTCCCCAGTGAAGATCGCGATGCTCGAACTGGAAAGCCTCTTCGGCGACCGCTAGCCCGAATGCCACCTGTCAATCACACAAACATACTTATACATTTTTGACGACCTCATCAAATATCAGATAATATATATATATAAATGATTATAAGATTTGTTCAAAATAAAATTGTGATACTAATTACAGAAAAGATCGCTAACGAGCGATATAAGTGACTTAAAGGATGATGCTAATTCTGATGTACCAAATATCTTGACAAAATTGACAGATACAAATCTAATTTTTGATGATCTCCCTGGCGCAGAGGTCTTATAACTGGGAGGTCTCGAGGTTCGATTCCCAGCGGGGACAATTTGGGAATTTATAATTTCTGAATTGTCTCCGTTCTGGTGGGAGGCTTTGGCTGTGCCTGGTCACCACCCTACCGTCAAAGACGTGGTATTAAGCGATTTAGCGTTCCGGCACGATGGCGTGTCGAAACAGATGGGTTGAATGTACACTGCCATATCCCTTCCAAGTTAGTCCACTACCATCTTAGACTGCATCATCATTTACCATCAGGTGAGATCAAGGACTATATACCTTATCATACCTTAACCCATTGCCAGCCCACTCCTGGGCAAGGGTCTTTAATCTTTTTTTTGTTTTTTTTTGTTTTGCTATTTTGCAGCCATCTACAATCAGTCCATCTATGACTATAAGTAGATTCGATGTAAGCGTCGTGAGTTGAGAGAAGGTCACTCCATCAAGAAACTCTTCTCGTTATGCAATTGCTGGCCTGGGTTCACAGTGACAGTTCTTCCACTGTGGTTCGCTTTAGCCTTTTGATTTTGCTACATGTGGTTAATGACACTGCCAGACTATTCACATGTCCTTCTAGCCTGGCCTTATGTTTTTTGGCACTTAGATGGATTTCCTCTTTTATTGTAGGCATTCCTAAATGATCTGTTGTTGTGAAAGGCATTTCTGTTGTTGTCGTGAACCAGGGGGCATTGAGTATTAAGCGAAAAACTGAATTTTGATACCGCTGGAGTATTTCAATAATTTTTCTTTAATCTAAGTGTGAGATTTAAAGAGTCCATCATTATGAGTAAGTTACAGGCATGCAGGCTTATGCCCTTTTCACTGCAACGTTTTTAAACCGAGTATACCTCTCAAACTAAGTCACTATCTAGTCTTGGCCTACCAGCTTCTACCTCTAGACTTTTAGAGCATGTGCCAATGTAGCGTTTAAACAGAGTTAACCACGCTAGGTACCTACTAGACACATTCAAAAAGAACAGGCTTCTAGTTGTATCCAGAACTGGCCAGCGCCATAACAATTTTTTTTTTATAAATAAAATCAGTTTAAGTACATGGATAACAAAAAAATACACACACACAAAAACACAGAAAGGGTACACATGCTAAAAAAAAAGAAAAAATAAACAAAACACACTCGAACACTGAAAGCAGGGCGTGACAACCGCGAAGGATAAGTGAAAATCTAGTCAAGAATTTGCAACTTGACACTAGAGATCCACTCATCCTGCGAAGCCGTCCACAAACTGTCTGTCATGCAGGTAATGTGCTGAAATAAAAACTAATTAGAAACAAGCAAAAATAATAAAGGGGTTTAATATTTTAGTATGGAGCCCTCTATGGGATAGTCTACTACTATCGAATCCATACTCCTAAGTAGAACTACGGTCGGAGTATCCCTACGATATCAAATCACGATATCCCCAAGTAGAACTATGCTCAGAGTATCCCTACAATATCATATCAGAAATGAGATCCGTGGGACTAAAGTCACCGACATAGCTCAAATAGTCGCAAAACTGAATTGGACATGGGCGAGCATATAATTGTTAGTTTGAAGAACTGATAGTATTTGGGTTCCCTAAGTGCTGGAATGGCTACCCAGCACTACTAAACGCAGTGTTGGTGTACCCCTATGAAGTGAACCGACAACATCAAACGATTCGCAGAGAGCCGCTAGATACAGGCGGTGCAAGACCGAGGCCTGTGAAAGTCCAAGAGACCTTTGTTCAGCAGTGGACGTCTATCGGTTGATAACAGATGACAGATGGAATTTAAATCAATATCAATCTAGTCACTGTTTATTTTATTTTTATTTTTTGTGTACATATAAAAATTTACAAGACAACATATATTAGAAGAAGTAGACATAGGTGAAGCTTGTCTCTAAAAAAAAGAAATTATAGAGTGGTATAGGATTTACCTGCTTAAAGAGTGCGTACGCCTGTTCAGCGTTGTTGAACTGATAGCTCTCCAGATCCTGGCCCGCTTTGGCTAACTCCAGCACCATATACTGCTGATCCACGGGCAGTATGGCCGGGTTGTCGTTGTCCGAGCCCTTGGTCTCGTCGTACAGCTCCCAAAGGTCGAGCAAGCGGGACGGGTAGCTACCGTATACACAGCGTACTGCTAGAACCTGCAATGAGAAACAATATTACTATTAGTTGAATATACCAGTACTTCTTAACATACTCATATCTCTAGGCAAGAATAAAGACAGTTTATTTTTAGTCGTTTTAAAATTCTCATACATAATATTTTAAAAAGAGAAACGATCGAGTATCTTGCTTGTTCTCAGTTGGAATGGCATTCCATACCAGTGGTAGATTCCCTTGATTTGAAAGCACTTTGTAAAAGTTTATTGGAATAAAAAGTTATTCTATTCTATACATCCATACTTTCATAACTATAAAACAAAAATTATGTGATCAAACTTCAACACCAAATACAAAAACAATTATTTTGACATTTTAATTTGTATTTTTATATAAAATCAACAAAAATATAAGAATTTCGAAAAAATATTTCCAGTACAAACATAATTTTTGTAAATTACAAACATTATGTTTGTACTGCAAATATTGTAATTAATAAGATATATAAAAAGATAATAAAAAGTAAATTAGCTTGGTTGTATTCATCTTAAAACCAAGCTATCGCTATGTTTTACACTATCGCTCTTATTATTATTAGTATTAATAAAATATTAAGTGTGTACATGAGGAATTTCATATTTGTCAAGTGACTTGTTCAATGACATTTTCCATCAGAGAGTCACACCCTTGTCACAGCCAAACAGTCTAACAATCTACAGTCTAGACTGTATGTATATTATTTACTTATTTATTTGTTTGTTATCTTTATTTGCTTTAAGACATATCTATTTCATCAGTTATCTATTCTTTAAATCTAAACAAATAAATACAACACGACACCCCCTACTCGCACGAAAATTTTCACTTTAAGGCTTAGTATTTCGCACTAAATCGAAACATGTTCATGACGTATATTCAATACTTTAGAGTAAAAAAAAAAAAAACTTCCCCCCTTTACGTGTAGGAGCTGGGGAGGTACAAAAAATAATAGTTGTTTTTTTTCCAAGATTCTATCGTACAACTCTGTCGGCGTAATTAATATGTATAACATTGCCAATTACATCTCTTTAGCAACAATAGTCTGCACACAGACGGACGGAATTGGATAAACTATAATAGTTATTATGAGGCATTTATACAAAAAGATAACAGAACAACACGTTTTAAAATGACTCATAGAAATTCTTGTTTCACATGTAGTATAATATGCGTCATCAATACTGTAGGAAAAATTATAATACGTGCGTAATTAATATATGACAATTTATACATATTACATATAATATTTTATGACTGTGTCTTACGTATATTTACCGTGCCTCAGTAACATACATATTTACAATAACACGCATGGTAACTTTTTCCTAGTAGGTGTAATTACCCACAATACCTAATTTTGCGAATATCAAATGTAATTACCCACAATACCTAATTTTGCGAAAATTCGCATGATTTTTGCAAATGTTATTTTGGCATTAAAATCTCTTCAACACATTTTATTCTAAAAATTATGATAGTTTAAGTGTAAAAGAGATGCAGCTATGTGAAAATGTAAGAGAAAAAACAGTAGGTACTTTATCTGCATCTGTACTTAGATTGCAATGCTGTTTTTAAAACATCTGAATATATCAAATAAAAAAAAAATAAAAAAAAATTATTTCAGTAACAATGTTAAATATTACATAGTAATTGGAACCATCCCAGTAAGTGGTATACCTATTAATGCACAGCTCATATTAATGAACGAATGAGGCTGAAATTTGGCATATAGATAGCTATTACAAAGTAGGCATCCGCTAAAAAAGAAGCTAAGAAAAGTTTTTTGATTCACCCCCTAAGGGGGTAAAATATGGGTTTGAAAAAATCGAACTTAAAGTGAGTGAAAGCCGCGGGAAAAGCTAGTTATAGCATAATATTATAAAAGTGAAAGTGTGTTTGTTTTTTGGCTTGTCGTTCAATCACGCAGCAATGAAGGTTTTTGCCCCGTGATTGAAGGACAAGCCAACAAACAAATACACTTTCGAGTTTCGCATTTATAATATTAATAAGGATTTCCATAAGTATAAATAAATCCAAACATATATTATGTACCTACACACACCTTATTATATTTTATTACTTATTTATTTGTTTGAGGAGTTTTCCCCTCATTATGTTTTTTTTACAGTTAAGTGATAATTCTAATAGAACGAACATGCTTGTACTGAATGCAAAAGTGTTGTTAAATACAAGATGTTGTGATTAGATAAAATAATCTTGCTTAAATTAAAAAGATAAAGCAGGTTTTCCTCTATGTAGTCATGTTGTTAAAATTCCTTTTAATTATTATTGAATCATTTTAACCACCAACAAAAAAAGAGAGATGTTATAAGTTTGACATGTGTATTTATGAATCTGTCCGTTCCCTCGTAGTTCCCTAACGAATTTACGAATTTTTATGTTTGTATATTTTTCTTATTCGATAGCTGACATAGTCGAGGTCGAAATGTCTTTGTTATATATGTATGCCTTTCAATTCGATTCGTCCAGTGATTGAAGATTTGCATTGATAGATCAATCAGTCAATCAGTCAGTCAGTCAGAGCTTTTCCTCTTATATATTTAGATTACATAGTAAGATTTGCAACAAAGACGCAGGAACAAGTTTGTCATAAGGAAGTTGAAACAGAAAATTACATTCAAATTATATTCAGTTGGCAACATCTATGATTTCTCAGCTGCACTTCCTCAAATGACAACTCTGCAAAAACCCATTTGGAATTCCAATTCATATATGTAAATACAATGGCAGGAAATCGATTAGCAAAAGGCTTTTGAACTTTTATCAAAAAAAAATTGAATTAATAATCATGTCAACCGATAGATAGAATAGATTAATTATTTATTCACATAAACTTTTACAAAATCCTTTCGAGTCGTCAAGTGATTCTACCACTGGTTTGGAATATACCTAGTTCTAACCGAGAAAAACCAGCAAGTAAAGGAGGTGGGTTGATAAGGCCCAAAATCCGCCCCTCATACACTCGAAAAAAAAGTTCCAGATTCCGACAAATTGTAAATGTATTTATATACTTGAAGATATAAACTTTATTCTAATATAAAGTTTAGGTGATAAAAAAAAATAGTAAGTTACAGAAAATATTACCCAAAAAGAGAGTGTTTCTTTTACTTTTCTTACATTTTCATACATTTTAGTCGTTTTTTAAGCTTTGATTTAATATTTTAGAATGAGGGCATCATTATCAGTTACGTTTACCATGGTTCATGGAGCGCCTCATTCTAAAATATTAAATCAAAGCTTAAAAAACGACTAAAATGTATGAAAATGTAAGAAAAGTAAAAGAAACACTCTCTTTTTGGGTAATATTTTCTGTAACTTACTATTTTTTTTATCACCTAAACTTTATATTAAAATAAAGTTTATATCTTCAAGTATATAAATACATTTACAATTTGTCGAAATCTGGAACTTTTTTTTTTCGAGTGTATGAGGGGCGGATTTTGTTGCCTTATCAACCCACCTCCTTTGCAGTTGCTCTTTTTAAAATATGTTGTACACAGGTTAGTTATTACTATAGACCGGATTATATGCATTTGCATATTCGCATATGCATTTGCATATTTTAGCCATTCTCAGCGGTAATAGCATATTTTACCTAAGATCTAGTTATGATGCATATTATCGGTACATTTTCAATATTTTTCACTCACTCTGCGTTCCGCCGCCGCCGCATTACCCCATAAACTTAAAGAAAAGTTTGAAAACATATTGAGCAATAACCCAGGTTTTCAAAGCTTGTGTCAAATTGATAGTTTCATTAATGGGACGGCAGAAATTTTGCCGGAAACTATAAGTGCCATAGCACCCAAGTTCAAATTCTGCCCAGTTACCTCAATGGATATGGAGCGAACCTTTTCTACTTACAAAAATATTCTAAATGACCGTAGATACAATCTTACCACTGAAAATTTAGAAAAATATTTGATTGTTTACGTTTACACAAATTCTAAATCATTTTAATATCATATAATGTTACTTACTGTACCTATTATCGCCTATCAAAAAATAATTTACTAATTGTATGCTGATTTTGAAATTAAAAAAAATGAATAATTACTTTTCTATTTTTTAGGGATTCCTAAAATTTATCATTTAATTTTGCATATTCTGCCAGTTTTCGTGCATATTTCAAGCATTTTTCATGCATATTTGCATGCATATAACAAGCTTTTTATGTTGCATATAATCCGGTCTCTGGTTATTACTGTCTCATGAATTGCTGGATATATGCTTTCATCGTGAGAATAAACTTGCATAAAGGCAAGTCTGAAATCGACTGTGAAATTTTATTGTAGAACATCACGACCATTCCTATTAACAACTTTTGAACTTTCTTGAGGCGTAGTCGAGCAATCAAAAGCTCGAAAGATAGAGCTTTGATAAAAGACAGCAGAGGAGTCTGATAGTGATATAATTGATAGGATATAATGACTTACCTCGTTAAACACATCTGTAGCATTCTCTACAGAATGTAAATCCAAAGTTTCGACACCCTGCCCTTCATCTAAATGTTTTTCAATGTCTACTATGGGAGCGCGTAGGGCGCTCAATTCCCTGGAAGAAGGAAATATAATTATTACAGCTTTGTTTCACACCACAATTAAATTGTGTGGTACAGAGTAGTCTGTACCACAGAATACTTGATAGAAACTAAAGGTACAGAAGATTCACTCCGCAAAATGATTTAAATAAATAGCAACTTGTGTTACCACGCAATAAAGTGCAATTCAGGTTGACACAGCGCTACTTACCTACCGTCTTATTCACCTAGACTTTTCTCTCTTTCTATCACGTAACTCTTATCCCTTCGCACTCTCTGAGCTTAGACTCTTGGAAGAGGTATGCCAAGTAAAATTTTACTATATTTAAAGTCATCAAACACCAGTGAGGTCGATACCATATAAAAGCTTTATCAGTATATTAAGATATACAAACAAAGCATTATTGTAAACATATACAGATAAGGAATGGAACAGGCAAACTTTTCAGTGAATAAGACTAAAATAATAATGTCATTGTCTTCTCATAAACTTCTTAATAATAATCAATATTATTGATAAAATAATTAAAAAGAACAAGAATTGTTTTTATTAGTTGGATTCTAGCTGAAGCTGATATGCCAGTGAATTTGATTGTGTGGATATTTGAATTTTTATAATTCAAACGCCAAAACAAAATATATCTATTGTGCCTATAAAATTTGAAGTTTCCTCGATTTCTCCAAGATCCCATCATCAGATCCTGATGACTATGGGACCGCCTGGAAAGTATACCCTTTCAAACAAAAAAGAATTTTCCAAATCCGAGCCTCTTCGAGTAATCAGGGAACATACATAAAAAAAAAGATTCCGACAAATTGAGAACCTGCTCCTTTTTTGAAGTTGGTTAAAAATAGTCTTTGATTTTCTGGGATCATCAATCATATCCTATGTATTTCTCAAACTGGGAACCAACATTGACAAGACTTGGCACAAAAATAGCTTGCAAGGAAACCAACATTGACAAGACTTGGCACAAAAATTGCTGTGCCAAATGTTAAGATCATTTCAGTGGTTGAGCTGTGAAAAAATTGCTGGCAGATAGGAACTGGTCAGATTAAATAGGGCTTAATTGATAGGTTTTCATAAACACACTGTCTTGCAAGCATAATAAGTAATTGTGTAGTGTAAACTTTATTTTAGGCGTTTTTAATTTTTATTCTAGACTTATTTTAGTCTGGAACTTTAATTAGGTTAGGCTTTTAAAAATCCCAAGGGAATCCTCTGTTTACCTACATAAAAGGTAGGCTATATCACTCCCAAGTCAACTATATCCAATCAAAAATTAAGTCAGTCTGTTGCTGCACAATTGAAGGTCAAACAAACAACTTTCGCATTTATAATATTAGTAGGGATGCCTGAAAACTCCTAAAACTCTAGTAGCGAGTGTGAGGTACTCACATAGCAATCACAATTTCGGATATAACCTCGTGGTAGTCCTTCTGGTTCTCCCCATTGACCTTGGTGTCGCCAGCTATGGGCACGATCTTCAGCACGCGCGCACGGCCATCTCTCGCACGCCACAGGAACACCTCGCCGTATACACCCTCGCCGATCTTGCGGCAGTTCTTCAGAACTCTGACACAAAAGATGGTGCTTTGCAATTATGCCTCTTTTAAGCTCATACAAATTCAAATTCCATTTGTTTTATGTAGGCCAAGTTGTGGCTCTTATGTCACGTCATTAATCTACCACGGGTTCGGAATGCAGATTCTGCTGAGAAGAGCCGGTAAAAAACTCAGCAGTTGCTCTTTTAAAAAAAAAATTTTTACAATAGGTAACAAAACTATGCTATGTATACACATACAGTGCTTCAACAATGAAGCTTCAAAAATGCATACGTAGGTACACACAATCCAACGCATGCCAATACTGGCAGACAAAGCAGACCCATTCCTGTTGGTGGCACCCTTTCACGAGCATGACTCATGATCCAGCCGTTGCTTCGCTCAACCATATTTGAGTTACATACACCATTGAGTTACAACCATACATCATCAGTAACTCACTATATAGTATTGGTCTTTCGGGCTGAAATCTATAGACAGCACTCTCACTCAGCTCAGACTCAAGACAGAGTTAAAATGAGATAGATTTATGTGAGAGCATATTTGCGTCATGTTTTAACATCTATCTTAAGTCTGAGCTGAGTCAAAGCATGCTCTATAGACCTCAGCATCAGAGAAGGCTTATAGGCTCCTGTCAACCTCACTGACTCAATGGACAATTGCTCAATTTCACATGAGAATATTATGGACAATACAGTAGAATCCCGATTAACCGGATCAAATAAAACCAGGTATTCCGTATTCCGTATAATCGAAAATCCGGATAATCGATTTCAAAGCAAATGAATTACAAAGTACCTATGTAATTTAAAATTTTGGTTCGAAATAACTTGTTATTGATCTTTGACGTAATCAATCACATCTTTTGAGTGATCACGAATGAGTTCGGATAATCGGATGTTCGGATAATCGATGTTCGGATAATCGGGATTCTACTGTATTCAGGTGTGCAGGATCTCTCACAATATTTTCCTTCAATGTTGAATCATGTGAAATTAACTCTGAAAAGTCAGAAAAGCATGCCCAGGATCGAATCGGCAACCCACCAAATAGGAGGCACAACATGGTGCATTACTAGCAACAGTACACTTTCTAATTATATCTAAGTAGGTATGCCTACTTCAAAGTGTCAAACATTCAAAGTGTTTATTCATCAATCATAGTCAATAGCAAATGCTGTCACTCGATTGTGTTCGTTCGTTCGTTTCCTGGGAATCTTTTCCGCAAGTAGACATCAATTCGCCCGTTTTGACTCGATTGTGTTATTTTCAACATGAAGTGAAGATTTAAGATTGATGTGAAGACATCAATTGCCTAGCAGGGATGTGTTTATAAGGTGCCAGTGTTCCTATCAAGCAATGTCATTAAATCAATGAAACCCTGCCTTATAATATTGTAAAATTAAAAACAAAAAATTAAAATAAAACAGCTCTCATTCAGAACACAATTATTCATTACAGTGCCAATGACCGCCAACCATTTCTGTGTGTGTTCTGGGGTGAGGCTAGCAAAATACTGATAAACCCAATGTAATTATTAAGTAAACAAATTTCATCTTTACCCTTCATTTTGGATACAACATGTAATATGTAGGTATCATCATATTTACCATTAGATACTGCAATATTTATTTTTTAAACGCTTGAGTTTTAAATAATACCTTTCATCAAAATCAGGCCAAGGATATACCACTCAATAATTATAAATAATTATTATACGACTTACAATCAAAATTTTTCAGAGGTTAAGTTGACTAGTAAAGTATTTCATTAAGTAAATGAGTTATTACTTAATGAAAAAAATTTGAATTAGGTACTTACATTATTTCAAGTAAAATTTGTTAGTTTTGGAAGCTTGTGATTTACAAATAACCATCATTAAGCAGTTAAACAATAGGCACCTAATTAACCATGACCTCACAAATATTAACTATTAACTATAAGAAAATAAACAAAGAAAAAAAAGCATGTGTTTAACCACCATCTTGCTTTTGACATGACCCATTATTACTGACAACCATACATCTCAAAGTGTTACAAGGTGATGTACACTAAAGCGTAAAAATTATGCGTAAATTAATAGAGATTATCACTCACGTATCTGGATAGCATTCATCAAACAGTATAACGTCCGTTTGATTGCAGCGTCGCAGGACGTAATCACGCGCTGTGGTTATACGATTCGAAGTATCATTAAACTTGTCTAGCACAGTGACCTCGTGCTCAGAGTCGATGATCGAGAGTTTCGATAACTCGACCAGCGTATCATCACAGTCTTCAGACAAAAATCCTGAAAACAAATCATCCGCATTCACATAATGACAATACAGCAGTAGGAAGTGAATGACGACACGAACTTTCCCCTTTATGAGTAATCGGATTACGTAGAAACGCGACTACGCAAGCAAAAAATACTCAAGATCGCTAAATAATTGTTACTTTTCGGCAAAACTAACCTGTGTATTGCAGGGAAAGATGCATGCACTCTGCTTTAGACACTTTTGTTGGAACAAAGGCGAGTCGAAACCAAGCTATTATCCCGTTAGGGATAACGAATGGCAGTCAAAAGTTCAAGTCAATCACAAGGTTTTACACAATGTAAAATTGTCCTACTATTGCTTTTACAATAGCAGCAGTTAAAAACACTATTAAATGTAGTTATACAATAATAACTATTTTACTAACAAAAAAATAAAAATTAAGGACAATGATGCGACACTAACGATAGCGTCCGCTTCCGCGAATTGAAAAAGTTGTACTGCGTCACAGAGTAAAAAACTTGCGTTGCAAAATAGGAACGTGGTATTAAAATTGGGGTTGCCATATTAAATTTTGATTTCTACCAAAAACTATCTTCAACTTCATTTTTATATGACGTTAATTTGTAATTTAACAATTATTTGTACAGTTAATTTAAATTTGCAAATAAACAAATTATAGCTTGTTTTGACAACCAGATAAAATACTTACCTAAGTCTTCAGAAGCTGATGTGGACGATAAACTAATCCTGGATGCATTGGGTTCCTGGAACAAAGAGTTCTGTTGAAATATTATATTATTACAATGCATTGATAGTCTTAGAACACACAATATATTTAGGACAGAAAAATTAATAATTATTATTATGTAGGCTGTATATCTAAATATTTCTTCTTGTATATTGTTCCTGAATATAATAATAGTCAGTTAAAACTTATGTAAATTCTTACTAAAATAATTGTATAAAATAGATCATATTATTACATTGGTAATTCACCACTTAAAAATAAAGTGAATTTAGAAGATTTCCAAGCTGAACTCTCTTTATTATGCTACTGCATTAATGTTAGTGTTAATGGCGCACAAATTGCCTTAACACATTTAAAGCATTAAAATATTGGCCCCATCTGCATAATGCCTTTATTATCGTGTTAATTTACGCGTTACGGCGCAAGGTGGAACAGGAGCATTAGACAATCTAGATTGTTAGATCTATAATCTAGATTCTAGAATCTAGATTATAGATGAACTTCATTTTTAACTTATAACTACAGACTTACTTGTATACTTAAAATTAAAAATTTCCATTTCTAACTCTGAAAACAAACTTACCCTCAAAATTTTTATTGTTGACCTGCTAGGTTTAGAAAAAAGATTACTTCTGCGGCTTTTAACTGAATCATTGTGTAGTGACACTGAAAGAGGAAGAAATCAATTAATATTTAATTTAAATTAAAACATTATAAAAATAACTTAAATAATAACCTGACATTACACTGAAACTTTGATTGATGTTGTCAAATAGGCTCGACAATTGTTGTTCTTCATTCCTTATTATTATAATAACAAAGTTAACTAAAGAGTTTTTAATCTTAACATTGATATCACTTTCTGAACCTATGGTAGATTCATAAGCAATCTTTGATGATTTAAAAACAATTTTTATAAATAGGTACTTATTTGAATAAAAAATTGTTATTTAAGAAAATTTTTTCATTTCATTTGCAATTTAATAACATATTGTTTCATATTAATGTTTTGTTTGATTCATTGATACAAAATTTTTAGGTGAAATTCTTTTTTGATAGTTTTAGTTTATGTACCTACATTTTGTTCTTCGTCTCTTTCTTTGTCAACAGACAGACATCCACAGAACATAAGTCTCTTGTAGGTTGCCTCGACCTTGTGCCGCTTATATACCGGTCCAAAAATATGTCAACACTCCAACACCTTGGGACCATCGGTTTACGAACTATGTGACTTACCCCATGTACATTAATTTAAAATGTAATATTTATTACCTGAAATATCCTGCATTCCCATAGTATTGATGACACTTTGGCGATACTTCCTGCCTTTCGTATTTAATTGTTCATCATCTAACATTGTCTGGTCAAAATGATCACCCATTGTGGTCACCCTCCGGTATATACTGAGAGACCTTTCCCATCTCTTTCCAGGCTCGAGAACTATGCCTGGTTTTATTTCTGAGATATCATTAGCTTTGGAAGGATATGGTTCATTAGAGCATTTTGATGGTGCTACATTTTGAGCCATAGGTTTTGAAGAAACACTTTTCTCATCTATTCTAGAATTTTTTGTTGCTATATTCGTGGGAGGTATGAAACTATTTCTTGATTTACAATCATTAATTTCTGTAAGAGATTCTCTACCAATATCATGTGTAGATAACTTGGAACTTTTTCTAATTGAAACAGAACTCTTATTAGACAGTGCAGTATTTTTTGAAGATAAATCATTTTCTTTAGTAACAGATTTTCTGTTGACATTTTCTGCTGATAGCTTGGAACTTCTATTTTTTATAATACTCTTTTTCGATGCTATACTTGATCTTTTTATTTTTTGTAATGGCAATAATTCAGTTTCAATAATCATATTTTCGTTTTGTAATAATGATAAATCATTATACATTTTGCTATTATCTGCTATTTCCACATTGACTTGAGCATCATTTGTTAGAATGATATCATTATTTCCTTTTAAATTATCTACACTATGTTTATTTTTACTAAGTATATTTTCGGTTGATGGCTTGGAACTTCTAGTTTTTATAACACTCTTTTTAGACGCTACACTGAATCTTTTTATTTTTGGCAGTGGGGATAGTTCAGTTTCAATAATAGTGTTTTCATTTTGTAATAATGATGTATCATTAAAGATTTGGTTATTATCTGCTATTTCTAGATTGTTTTCTTGTTGAGTATAATTTGTTAGAGTGAGATCATTATTTGCTTTTAAACTATTTACCCTGTGTTTAATACTACTAAGTACAGTCTTGTCAAATTCGCTACTACTTGTACTAATGAGAGAATTCTCGAAAGATAATATGAATGAATCTCTTGTTATTTCATTTTTTCTTCTTGTTGTAACAAAACTAATAAAATTTTCATTGTCTGATGATTTATTATTTTCATAGCTTGAATTATCATTGTGGTCAGTATTTGATATATTCCTTCCGTCTTTTAGGTGATTATCATCATATTCATAAATTGTTGATGCGCTTTCCGAAAGCGTGTCATTTTCATTTACACTATTACAGCTACCACTACTAATTTCACTAGAGTACGAATCATCATTTCTTTCGACGCTTTGAGATAAATCACAAGTCATTTCAGTGTCTTTTTTATAATATTTCTCAAACACTGAGTCATTAAGTCGTTTAATCACAACTATCAGTTCTTTGTCATTTTTTTCAAACATTTCATTCTCACTGTTACAAGATTCATAAAGAGATTCACTATCTATACTACTATTAGATGTGCTTTTTTCAATGAGATTATGCTCACCATCGAAAGTACTATTTTCCTTCGAATTAGTTTGACTTGGTTCCCAAGTATCATCTTCGTTTTCTCCTTCTGAAGTATTTATTTCAAATAAACTACGATCATTTTCAAATGTGCTATTGTTTTTTGAATGTATTTGATTTTGTTCCAAACTATTTTGTAGAATATCTTCTGTAGTATTTTCTTCATTTAATGTGTGTTTATTTTCGATATTGCTTTTTTCCTCTAAGTCTGTATGACTTGAATCTAAAGTATTTTCATTGTTCAAACTATGATCAGTTTCACTAGTGCTAACATTCTCTGAATATGTTTGACTTCTTTTTGACACTTCATTTAAAATAAATTCATTTTCAACTATATCATTATTCTTTGAATATAAGATTGGCATAGGTCCAAAAGTATTTTCATTATACAAACTATATTCACGAACCATCATATTACTTTTCTCCAAATATGTTTGACTTAGTACTCCTTCATCAGATTTATTATCATTACCTTGTCCTATTTTTTGTTCCTTGTATTGATCTGTTACAATGTCATATTTTGAACTATGGTTTTCTAAAGATTTTACTATTACTGATTGGTTTTCTAATGTAGTACTTGGATATGAACTTGCATTGTTGTCATCTTTATTATTTGAATACTGATTATCCTTGTTGTTTACGATGCTGTGTGTGTTGTCACTAGTAGTGCTAGTGAAATCTAAAAATTGATTTTGTTGTAGATCTTCAAGTGTATTTTCCTTCATTTCTAAATATTTATTACTGACTACTTGTAAATTAATTTTATGAGCACTTGATGCATTGTTCAATGGGAAGCCTAGGAGTGGTACTTCTTCACTGGTTTCAAGTAAAGATAGTTCTTTAGTTATTGGGTGATGGTGTTTAATCATTTCTTTTGTCATTGTGTTGTATCTTGTTTGTATGTTTGTATATTTTGTTTCATTTTTATCAGTAACATTTCGACATGCAAATATTGGAGACCCAATGATATCATAATCTACACCTTTATTAGAAGATACATATTGTGTGGTTACATTTTGAACACTATTTACTTCCTTTTCTATATTATCCTTAAGATTTTCAGTGATAGAATAATGCTTATAATCATCGACATTTATAGAAATAGGTGAGAACTTGAAAATAGATTTACCTCTATATTTTTCATGAAAGGGTGTGCTGCATAATGGAGATTTTTGAACTGATGACATACTTAATTTGTCTTTTATAGTTGATGATGGACTTACAGAGGTTAAATTCTGTATATTCTTTAATAAAGATAAATCAGAAATTATATTAACAATAGATTCATCAATATCTTTTGCAGTAATATTGTTCTCTTTTTCTATTTGGAGTTTGTGACTGAGAACATTAGATAGATCTTGGGTTTCATTACTTTTGCTGTAGCTATTTGAATTTTCTTTACCTGAATCTAAAAATGTCCAATATAATTATTCAAAAATTTGTCTTACACTTAATGTCATGAAGTAAATTTATATTAATAAATCTCTCACCAGTACTGTCATTAGAGTAGTTAAATTTTTTCTTGCGTGGTGCCTTCTTTCTGTATGTTTTTTCTTTCCTTAAATTAAAACATCTATTAAGAAATTAAGGAACTATGAAAATGACAATAAACACATTATGTATATATGTTATGTACAGAGAGATACTTAAGCCTGGTATACATTAATTTACATGCAGCTTATTGTTATGGAAAAGCCCTGGGAAGAGCAGTTTCTAATTAAATGGTGCAGGACAACAAAATGGCAGTTATTAGAGTTGAACAAAAACAAAAAGAAATTACACAGAAAGAAGAAATGAACCTGCAGCCTAAGTATTGCATTTTGTATTCGAATTATCTTCACATTTCAAAATTTACAATTACTAACCCTCTAGTAAGCAGTGGATTATAAACATTATTCACTACTTGTGAATTTACTTCATTAATTGGCGAAGAGTTCAGAAGCAGGTCAAAAGGATCTAGCGCTCTTTTTAAATGTATAGACTTGTCCGGCGTTAAATATCCAGATCTTGAGGTGGATTCTCTAGAGTCTCGTGTAATAGGTTCTTGGTCTTTTAGCCGTTTCACATATTTCTTCTTACGGACTTTATTCGAAGCGGCGAACATCGATGCACCAACAGACAATTCCTTCTTGGTTTGTTTGATGTTTTGTATATAGAATGCGTCAAAAGCAGAACTCTTCTCGTCCATTGCGAGCACAATATCACGCCGATCCAGCCCATCGCCTGTTTCTTTTTTAGATCTGTATGTCCTCCTCATAATTATTTAATAATAAAAACATTAAAGTTAAAAGGAATTAGGAATACAATATTAGAATTGGATTGTGTTCCACTAACTTTTAAAAACAAACGTTCGAAAATGGCGACCAACTTATGACACTTGTGACACTGACAGTATTATGGCAGTTGATATCTTTTAAGTTATGGAAGTAGGAAGTAGGTAGGTAGGTACCTGAAATTGATTTCCATGATAAGGGTCTATTCTTTATTTTTGTCATTTTCAGTGGCCAGGGGCCCAAGTCTGCTATTGCAATTGTAGTTACATTGCCTATCAATGACATCCCAATTGCTACTTTTAGCAATTTTGGTAGTCTACTAATTCAATGGCGTCACAATTGTTTTCCGATGGTTTGCCACTGACACATCTAGCTTTAAATCTAGCTTAAATAAACGTTTTTAATATGTAGTTTTTTTTGAAACTCATTTCGGGAAACGCTTTTTAAGCTAATTCCAATACCGAGGTATCATTAAATTACAATCCAATTATAAGAAATCGAACGACCATTGTGAATTTAGTAGACTACGAAATTTTGGACCAATGATAATTGTATTGTAATTGTATTGCGGATCAATGACAATGACATGTAAAATAGCAGACTTGGGGCCCAGGCCTGTGGGTATCTTTTCTGGTTTGTGCCTGTGGGCCAGCCAGTTGAAAATAGGGTGGCAGACCCAATTATGGGCACTTTAAGAGTTTATCTTATTTCAAATATGTTTTTTAAGGTCCAAGAGACGGGTCTGCCCGCGAAATTCAAATTTAATTTGGTTTTTCGCAATTTGTAAACTAATACGACAAAGTAGGCTTATGGTATTCAAATTGCGATAATGGCAGTATCATTTCTTCACAGGTTTATATACTAATCTTAACGTGAAAGTATCCAGTTTAAGAAATTAGTCAAAATAATGAGTTTGACGTGAGCTACTCACAAAGTAGTCATTATTTTGATTAATTTCTTAAACTGGATACTTTTACGTAAAGATTAGTATATAAACCTGTGAAAATGATACTGCCATTATCGCAATTTGAATACCATAAGCCTACTTTGTCGTATTCGTTTATAAATGGCGAAAAACCAAATTAAATTTGAATTTCGCGGGCAGCTCCGTGTCTTGGGCCGTAAGTATAAAAACGACATTCTATAAATCACTGTGTTCATAACATAAGGTTACTTGTTTAATAAAATATATAATTAAAGAAGATATTGAAATTTTTTTGTTATTTATGAATATTTATGAATTTTTTAATCTGAAAATTTAAAAACCACAATCAGAAACTTATATTTTAATCTTTTATGCCAAAGTGCGAATAAACTGGTGCAGTGCTAGCTATTAGGTTGGTCACCCTAATAATCATCCTTCATGAAAATAATAGAAGTGTCCCACTAACTAGAAACCGTTTAAACCCGTATTTCTTCATACATATTCCATGATTGACAATTTTAGTTGGCAACTTAACAATAGACCTTTGGCCATAACAACCGGTCAAATACGAATCGGACTTGCATACGGAGTGTTCCGTACCAAAAACACCGAAAAAAAGAGAGCACCTTTAATTTATTTTTATTATTTGTTCTTATTCTCTGAAAATTTCAACTCTACCTATATCAGATCATGAGATATAGACCGCTGACATTTCCATTTCTTATTTGTATTTTGGCCTATTTGTGACCATGTAGTGAATGATGATAAAATTAAAAAGAAAAACTTCAGTAAATTACTGTACACTTAAATTTATTTTAAAATACACTTCCTGTAATGATAGATACACGGTTGAATGTAGCGACTTAATTCTATACTATGTTAACCATTAAATAATTTGTAATAAGTAATAATAATAATTATGACAAAGACAAAGATCAGGAATCTTTGGCATAATAATTGTTTTAAAGGTTTTAACTTTGAATAGTATTTAAAAAATATTTTTTAGGAGAGTAATAACTTTATTTAAGTCGATCGCACACCTGCAACACGCACGTATCGTAACACATTTTTTGCAATCAGAAATTGTAATGAAGGCCAGTAGGGTTAGTATAAGATTTAATTAGATTGATCGTACTCAAATTCGACGAGATTAGCGTCAAAGTAAAATGAACCTTAACCGTTACTGTAAAGTCACAAATTCAGTATACAGTTCTGACTCCTTAGCCGTGTCGTTAGAGGTCCCGGGAACGATTCCCGGGTCACGCCAACAGTGTACCTAAATGTCTGTGTATTGTTTTTCTGTCAAGAAATTCAAGTTGGCAATATGTCACGGCCGTGCCTCGAAGAGCACGTAATGCCGTCAGTCCTGCGCCTAATCTTTCCAATCGCGTCGGATTTCCGCTTTATCGGATATTTAAGAGGGTGGGATGGGAATGAAAATTGGAGGACATTATATAATGGCGTCAGGTAAAAGGAACTCTGAACTTCAATCTGTGCTGTAGGATTTATCGACTCGTGAGTTTGGTCGTTGTTTTGCGATTCCATAGAATCGCACCGCACGCTTTGCAAAATTAACCATGACAAATGATTTATGTGCTTTATATTATAACAAAACATTTTTAATAACAAAAAAAAAAACAAAATAAATGCTCGTGTACCTTCAACTTATAATAATAAGACATGTAAGACATTAATATTTCCTAATTAATCATTTTTTACATTAGCTGTTGCAGCTTACCCTTTTAAAAAAAAATTACGAATCCCTTAAAAATAAATAACGATTGTATTAAAAACGAATAGACTAATAGATTGGTTTTGAATTAAGAATTTATCAACTTAAGTCGTGGCATAAAAATGAGTTAAAGATAGCAGTTAACAAGCTGGTGGCATCAGCCTTAAATATTACTATTTGTACATGGTTATGGAAAATTATATTTTTTCTAGATATAATAAGGCGGCTAAATAATATAATTTTTAAACATAATATCTAAAACTCAATTCAAAACCAATAAATAACTAAAGGAATGGCCATAACATGTTTTAATATAAAACTTAGATACAAAAATAACATATTTTTATACATAGTAAAGTAAGGTTACAGTAAGATTAAAATAATAAAAAATATAAACGTTCTCGAAGTTTATAACAATTCATACTTCCTATATAATAGTTGATATTAAAAGAACTGTTAACTTTAAAACTTCGGAATAATACGTAAACAGTCACGGTAATGAATGTCAAATTACCATCACCATTTACGTAATTGAATAAACTCCACGTTCAAGCGCAATCTTGACTTCAATGAATTTAAAAAAAAATTAAAAAAAAACTCCTCCTTTTAGAGGTCTGAAAAATCATTTTACGGAATATAGAGTTGTCGATCTTTCGTCTTATGCGAGTTAAAAACTTAAAAGTATGTTTCCACCCTAACTTGACATTTATATTCACAAATGCTGATTAAATTTTAACATTATCTTAAAACTAATGGTCAATGAGTTTTGTGCAGATAAATATCACATCGATTTTTTAAATTCAGCTGTCCCAGACTAATAGAGAAAGATAGAGGGTAATTATAACACCACGCAAGAATATGAAGACGACGCGGATAAGCTGTTCATCATATCGCTCATTTGCGACAAGGGTGACACAATTCACCAATTTTAGTGTTGAAAATTTATACTTTTTGCTACAAAAACGACATTACGCTAAGCACAAAAAAATAAGAGCGAGAGAGGTTGTGATTTTATGCTCTGTCGCACTTTGGTGGCTGCGTTGTTTCGAGATCGCAGCATCCACAGAACATAACACTCTCTAACGAGAGAATTCTCTCGTCGTCGAATTTGAATTTTGTCACCTATGTCGCAAATGAGTGATATTATTATACCCAATGCAATTAACCATAGTGCCGCGGAATTCTGCTCGGAAATTGCTGAATAAGAGGTTTGGTCACATTCTTACACAATAATAATCATACCAGTCGAATTCCAATGTAATCACTGTTGTTTCGCCACAATGCACCGTCTTACCTTAATTACAATCACAAATGCCTTAAATAATTAACACATGATTATGAGAACACATCAATGGGACGAGGTGAGAGGGTAGCCAAGCTGGCATGTGTAGGGCTTGCTAATGGATCTGCTCTTGGTTCTATACTCTTTGCCTCGATCGTTGCTTGTTTGACAGCCTCCTTGTATGGACCTCTTTTCTTTTTGTTGAAGCGTATCTGAAATTAATTCATATTGATGACTATATTATTTGTTATTGAAGGACAAATCAACAAACAGACACACTTTCATATTTACAACATTGGTAAGTATCAAGCAGTGGCGTGCACACAGGGTAGGCATAATGCGGAAAAATGATATAAAATGGAGAAAATCACCAGTACGAGTTATAAAAACTTAAGGGTAGGCTTTTTATAATTTGTACAATGCCTACCCTTAAGTTTTTTTAAATTCGCTCCGAAGATTTTTTCCATTTTGTATCATCTGCCTACCCTGTGGTACATCCTGTGCATGCCACTGGTATCAAGACTGTATGAATTGATTCACTTCGAATGATTCCTATAACACATCCCTATTTTCTTCATCAAAAAGTGGCAGCCCAGTCAGTTTACTGCATCTAATTAAAAGTCTGAGTATTAATAATAGAAAAACATAGAGGGCAAAGTATTCACCAGATAAAAGTGTAAATCACCTTATAGTCTTCTAGGAAAGGACTCAAGCTGTCGCATGGCATTAATGAGGATGTGGTAGAAGCGTACCATGCCACATGGGCCCTAGAAGTTGGTGTCACACTTAACACCCTTCCTGGCCACCAGGGAAACCCCACTACCTAAACAAAAAAAAAAGAATTAAGCACTCTGCTAATATACATATTTTATATGCATACTTTCTAAATTTTACTGGATTGGATTCACTGGCCTCTCCTAATCATAACCTAATAAATTAGCTTTTCTCCAGCTATCTTCAACAACAGCAGCTTGTATTCTCAAATCTGGTGCCTGTGACTTCATTTGCATTGATTTAGTCCAGATTCGTCTAAAGGAAAAGGTAACTGATTGACTGATCTATCAACATCCAACATAAAGCTCAAATCACTGGACAGCTATTTGGCATCCACAGATAGATATTATGATATAGGTGTGACGCCCATTTTATGATATAGGTGGGATGCCTATATTATAACATAGCATCTACTAAGAAAGGTTTTTTAAGTCCAACCCCTAAGGGGTTACAAACCCCTAATTACAAACCAAAATTCTTAGCATTAGCGAAGCCACGGGCAAAAGCTAGTTTTAAGGATAATAAAATTACCTTGCCCCAAACAATATCTCCTGGTGAAACCCTCAGTAATCTTCCCCCAACACCCTCCGAGCTGTTTGCAGGGAAATCCGGAACTGTTTCACCTTCATCGGAAGCATCCTCGCCATTCCTACGCTCATATGAGTTACTGCTTAGTCTACGCAAACTGATTGACAGTTTCTGCTTTAAACAATCATTTTTAATATCCCCAAAATATTCACCGTCACTTTCACATTTTGATGTGTTTTCATCACGCTGCTTTTGTAATTTATGCTTCTTTTTGTGTTTCACCTTATGTTTATGCTTCTTTTCTAGTAGATTTATAGTTGGGCAGGTTTTAGATAAGTTGTTGCGAGGTGACAGAGCTCCCAAGTGTTTTGGAGACTGACCTATCCATATATCAACAGTTTTTTCTGTGTTACTGTTTTTCTTTGCTTGCTTCTTAGCTTTCTTTAATGCTTTTTTCACAGCTTTTGAGTCAGGTTTCGTAGGTTTAGACATATCACAGGAGACACCGGAGTCTTCGTTAAAATCACCAGTTAAAGGGGGTATTTTGACAACTGTACCTTCACCCTCACCAAAACATATTTTAAGTGTCCTTGCATTTGAAAATAAATTACTGAATGAGTTGTCACTGTCCTTAACATCTTCTTTATCACATAAATCACTATTGTCCGACACACTGACGAAAGCTACTTCCCTGGTAGCTTTTTCACCATCGTCACATTCGGTTTTCACATTTTTCACACTTTTACTTTTGTCAATTGGTTTTGGTACACTTTTAGATTTTATTGCACTTGAGATCTCACTTGGCTGCAGCCTCGCCAGCTTAGGAATCAACATACTACCCATTAGATACTTTTTTTCAAGCTTCGATGACTCAGACCCGTCCTTGGGCGTATCGTCATCGGAATCTAATTTGCGTTTCTTGGACACGTCTACATTTTCGCTGTTTTCATTGCAAATCCCCTGACAATTGGAACACAACACTTTTCTAGGCCTCAACCTCACTGTCATCTTTTGCCGTGGCTGGGGTTTCGCCTTGGTAGTTGCCTTTTTCGTTTTTTGTGGGCCTTCCAAAGCGTATTGAGGCTCTTGATATGTGAACCTTTGACTGACGGAATGTAGTTTATCGTCTTTAGTATCTGCATTTTCCGCCTGTTTCGAGAAAGCTGGGTGAAGGCTGTACACTCCGAATGGTAAATTACTGCAAAACAAAATCAAAATAGCTCTTAAATGGTGTTGTTGAGAATTAATCGATAACAATGTTAAATAACTGGTAGGGCAATACGAACCCCTTGTTTGAGTCCAAAAGTACACCTTGGAATTTTTTATCTTCCGTAGAATATGACACAACTATTAAGTCTTCTAAAGCTTCCTCAACATTTACTAAAATCTGCGAATTCTTATGAATCGTCATATCGGCTGTTGCAACGACAGCCGCCATATTATTATTCTTTGACTGTCATAGACAAAATTTTTTTTTTCTTTATTGAAATGTTGCTATTTGCATTGTTTACAAAGGGGAAAATATCCTGTGTAGCAATAGGCATAGGCCATAGATGTGTGTAGGCGAAGGCGAATAATTCGGATCTCCGCGGGTGCGGACACGCGAGAGCCATTACATCCAGAAACATTTAATGTATGGGTAGTTCTACGATAAGAGGTAACTTGTGCGGCAATCAGTTTAAAATAAAATTTTACTTTATATGTTGTTATTTTTTGCAATGAAACACATCACCTAAATGTACTTTATTAAATAACATCACGATTCAATGCCTAATTAAAGTATATTTTTCTGAAATTCCTTATAAAGTCTAAAAAAGTCTCTAACCTGGCCTGTCCCTCTGTCGTTTTCAGTTTAATTTGAAACGATACATACTTTTTTTGTATCAGTTATTAAACTAAAGTATGTTAAACACAAACTTCAATAAATGTATTTAAGTATTGTTAAGGAAAAATAGAAAAATATTTATTTATTTGCAATATATTTTACACTTTACTTTTGTCCCACTGTTTTTGGGTATCTACTCTAGAAAATTTCATTCCGCTACTACAAACACTAATATAAAACGGCCATATTCCAAAAATTGCTCAAAGTCATCTACGGACGTGAAGTTAGTAATGCAAAACACGTGAGCCGTTAAGAGCGCCGTCATTTGTTAGTTGTTGCGACCGTTGATTCGAAGTAGTCGTTTCGCGAGGTCATTGTGTCTCTCACCTGGCAAGTCATAAAAGTTATATTATTCATTCAATTTATTTGCATTTACTGGTCTAATTTAATAATGATGGACTAGTGAAAGTGTGATACATAATGTACCGAAAAACTTCTTATGTCAATTAAAACAATACAATTTATCATGAAAACGTCTCTCACCTGCCATATTTCACCTGGCAAGATAAATGTCAGGAGAGAAACTTGTTGACCAGGGGAGATAAGGTTAGTGCAAACAAACAAAGTCAATAAAGTCAACAAAGTCAAAAAAGTCAAAAAGTCAAAAAAAGTCAAAAAAGTAAAAAAAAAGTCAAAAAAAGTCAAAAAGTCAAAAACCGTCAAAAATGTCAAAAAAGTCTTTTTTGACTTTTTTTGAATTTTTTGAATTTTTTGAATTTTTTGACTTTTTTGATTTTTTTGATTTTTTAATAAAATATGCATAAAGTGACTTGCCCTTACGTGAAAAGATAAATAAATAGGATAAAAATCGTAATATAAGTGTTTAATGAAAAAACAGCTACTTTTCTCCGTAGCCGTATTCTCTATGGACTTAGAACCTCTTATCGTAGAATTACCCGTATCTCATGGATAATGTATTTTTCTCGATTATTATATTCACGGAAGAATTATTTACTACTAGTTGATGCCTGCGATTTCGTCCACGTGGTTTTTTTAATTAAATTAAAGGTGTGAGAAGTCTTCCAATCTGCATTTGGCCAGCGTGGTGGACTGCGGCCTAAAATTTTGCGTTCCGTGCCACAGCCCACAGAGTACTTTTTTATTATGTTCCGTGCCTTGTAGTAGCCCACAATTGAGTACGGGCCAACGGCCCGGTGATGGGTATAATATACCCATCACCCATAATGATGATGACTTAGGGAGTTTTTAAGCTATTGCATAGCTTCTATTGCGGGCCTTGAGCGTGGAGACCGAATCCAGAAATTCCGTAACGAAAATAACCTGACACGGGACTCCTCTCACCGCTAGATGGCGTTGATAAAAAATGCTATGCAATAGCTTTACCGCGGCAGTCCCCGAGTGTCACACGTCTTTTTTTTTATTTTCAACGGGTTGACCATAAGGTTGACTTCTAAAGTTACTCCCTTTGACTGTATTCGTTTGAAGTCAATTTGAAGTTGAGTTTGACATTTGTCATTTGATATGATTGACATAATGACATTTCGAAATTCGAACGTGTTTTGAACACCGTCGTAAGAGATATTTCGATTTATTCTTTTCGCATTTAATTATTTTACAAATTCAAATATTGTGAATTAACTTATCTGTTTAAATAAGTAAGTATTTACCTATGTATTTCTATTGATAGTAACAACTGTTATATTTATATCAGCTGAGATATTTAATGCTAAAGTGAGCTTACATAATATATTGGGTGTAAATGGGTCTAATACATACAAATAAGAGTTTTTGTCTAATTATATTACATAGCCCACGAGTCTCGTGAGAGTCAAGGACGTAGAAGGGTAAATACTAGACACAAATGCCGTTAATATTAATTGCGGAAAATTATTTATGCAACTCAATACCTATACGCAGCTTGGATTTGAAAAGGAACAAGTACTGCACAATTGTTTAAGTAGGAATACGATAATCTACGACAGTTTTCAATAATAATTAAATATCAATTTTATTTCTGTAGAATGTCACTGTTAAAAATGTTATACTTAAATACTTAAATGTGTGTATTTCATCAATTTTACTTGTTATTGTATATAATTTTGAATGTTTTATTTTTTTATCAGATCATGTCTGAGAAAAGGATTGATATAACCCAGCCTCTATGGGACCAGAGTACATTTGTCGGCAGATTCAGGCATTTTGCTTTCATTTCCAACCCTTTGCTGTCATTAGTGCCAGAGAAAGAACTATATGAGGCAAAGGACCTGTACATTAAGTATAAGTAAGTATGTCTGCCTTGTTGACCTAGCAATTAGCATGTTCTACTGCGGATGAGTTCTTGAGTTGGATTCCTAGATCAAGTTAAAAATTATTGGATTTTCTGTCAAAAAATTCTCAGTATTAGCATAGAATTAGGAAGTTGGTAGTGTGTAGTCTGCAAGCCTCAGATGTGTATACAAAAGCATTACATGCCTACTGGTAAATTGGAAGGGGGTATTGGTAAATTGGAAAGGGGTATTGGTAAATTATAAGGGGGTATGGCAGTTTTAATGAAACATGTGTCGGAAAGTAATTTAGGGCCAAAGCCGGATTAGACCAGACTAGAGTTGTTCAAGAAATTATAAATTTCTAAATTATCCCTGCCAGGAATCAAACCTGTGACCTCTCACTACTGTGCCAGAGAGGTCAAATCAGACTTTTTTTTATTCTTTATCTTTTATCTTTTCAGAGAAGGCAAAGAGCCAGAAGGCACTCCTCTATCTCAAGTGGTGCGAGCAAAACAACTGTATGAATCTGCCTTCCACCCTGACAGTGGAGAGTTGCAGAATGTGTTTGGCAGAATGTCCTTCCAAATGCCTGGAGGATGTCTGATCACTGGGGCGATGTTACAGTGGTATAGGTATATGATTCAAGATATATTACTTATTATTATTACTAATTACTAATATTATGAATGCAAAAGTGTGTTGGTTTGTTGGTTTGTCCTTCAATCACGTCCAGTTGGGGACCTGGAGAGTGACATATACTTTTTAAGAGATTAAGAGTTCCTGCATGGTTTTAAAAAATAAACTTACACACACAAAGTCACGGGCATCATATAAGTTAGCATATAATTTAGGTAAAATGATAAATATCTCCTAATAACAAATCTCAGGATGAAGTAAAGTTATAATAACTTTAATAAATATAATAACAATATCAGATTTTGTACAATTTACAATTAATATTCCCGTTACATCCTTATGTGTTGCTGGAGGGAGTTATATCCATGCTTTTCTATCATTTATATAATCTTCAATTGTATAATATGCCTTGTTCAATAGAATACCCTTCATAGATTTCTTGAACTTGTGAAAAGGCACGTCTAAGACGGGTGCCGCCATCGGGAATGGGTCTGTTTTGTCTGCCCATCTTGACATGCTTTAGATTGTGTGTACCTATGGTTGCATTTTTGAAGCTTCATTATGGAAGCACTGTATACATAGCATAGTTTTGTTACCTATTGTAAAAAATTATCTTTTTTTGAAAAGTGCAACTGAGTTTCTTACCGGCTTTTCTCAGCAGAATCTGTATTCCGAACCGGTGTTAGATTTATGAAGTGTCACAAGAGCTACAAGTTGGCCTACATAAAATAAATAAATTTTGAATTTGAAATCTGTTTCCCAGAACAACGACGGCGGTAGTGTTCTGGCAGTGGGTGAACCAGTCGTTCAACGCGTTGGTCAACTACACCAACCGCAACGCCGCGTCGCCGCTGAGCACCACGCAGATGGGCGTGGCCTATGTGTCCGCCACTACCGCCGCCATGGCAACGGCCTTCACCTTCAAGTTCGGCATCCAGAAGCGCGCCACCAGCCCCATTCTGGCGGTAAGCTGGCACTTGTAAACTGCAATTATCATCACCATCAACCTAGACTTCACCAATGCTTTCCATCATTAATTATCGTTGTCGTTGCGCTTGAGCGCAAGCCTTTCTCATAATAAAAAACATCATTATCATCATCACCATCATCATCACCATCATAATCTCATTCATCATACACATCATAATCACCAACATTATGATCATCATAGTCACCATAATCATCATTATCATTATAATCACATTCATCATAGTCATCATTACCGCCATCATTATGATCATCATCATCATTATCATTATCACAATCACCATTATCATCATCATCGTCATTATGATCATCATCATCATTATCACCATCATCATTATCATCATAATCACATTCATTACAGTAAATCACCAACATTATGATCGTCATAATCACCAAAATTATGATCGCCATAGTCACCAAAATTATGATCGCCATAGTCACCATCATCATCATTAGCATCATCATCATCATTAGCATCATCATTATCATCATTACAGCCCACTGCCGAACTATGTGTGCGTTTCTACTGAAAATACTTTAAAATACCAAGAACCTATACAGAAAATTTTAGAAGGGTTTAGATTTAGGCCATAGTTCACGACACTGGCCAAATTGGCAGATTTCACACACATTTGAGAACAATATGGAGAATTCCCAGGCAAATTCTTCTTGAAAAACAGACACCGACAGAATTTCCTGTTTGGAACTTTTTTTTAAAAAATCCAAAAGTACATAATATTATGTTGACTTTTGTATGAATAAAAATATTGAAATACAACGAACGACAAACTGATTTTTTTAATCGCAGTGTTAGAAGACCGCAATTCTTGGCGCGAGGTCACCATTCAAGTATTTTAGGACCCCCTCAAATTACTGGTAAACGCTGAGTAATTGAGTATGTTTTAAAAAAAAAATTATTATGTCTAGAGATTCGTGCCATTCGCTGCAGTGGCGGCCGCCAACTGGGTCAACATTCCACTAATGCGGCAAAACGAAATACTGCTAGGTAAATATACCTTAAGGCGTGCGGTGCGACACCGCAACAGCTAATAAAATCCGCGCGGTTTTTTTTCCGCAATTCTGTAACACTTGCAATCATATGGAGATACCCATACGCATTTGCGTTTTAAAAACCACGTGAAATTTTTACCGCGCGAAAAAAATTCGCGTTTTTTTTTCGCAGTGCGGGCTAGGTCTAACCGTTTTCACTGCATTGGGAAGATAATATTTCCACTTGTTATGATGAAATGGTGATGAGAAAAAATTAAGTTAATTAGCTCACGTGCTAAACTATATTTGCCATGTTAAAAAATAATATTCCCGCTCCGTTTTTAAATAATTCACTAAATAATAATTTGTACTACAGGTTTGGATGTAACGGATGAAAACGGTAAAATAATTGGGAAGTCGCAGTTGGCGCCTGTCAAAGGAATATCTCAAGTTGTTACGTCTAGGTAAGTTAAAGTGGAACCTTAACTTGTATATAATAGCATTAACTATATTAATCTACATAATTAGTACTTTAATATAATTTTATTTAAATAATAACAAGTTGAATCCGAACAAAAGTTTTATCAAAAAATGTATTTCCGAATCCGTCCGACCGATCCGACGTCTTCAAATTAATATAAAGTTACACATCATCTTTTTTTTGATTTCATTCCGATACAAATTAGGAATCCAACAATGATCGACATAAATCACCCATGTTACGTTGACAGCCGTCCTGGGAATCAAGCTATATTTTATAAACTCTAAAGATATATATCTTATTAGTTATTACTACAGTCTACAGCTAATGTATATTATTGTATATGTTTCTGTATATAGGATAGTGATGTGCGCGCCGGGCATGTTGCTGCTGCCGTTTATCATGGAGAGGTTGGAACCCAAGGCGTGGATGCAGCGGATAAAGTGGGCGCACATCGGCATACAGACCGGCATCGTCGGCTTGTTGTGAGTATTACACATGCTGCTGTATAGAGGATAGTGATGTGCGCGCCGGGCATGTTGCTGCTGCCGTTTATCATGGAGAGGTTAGAACCTAAGGCGTGGATGCAGCGGATAAAGTGGGCGCACATCGGCATACAGACAGGCATCGTCGTCATGTTGTGAGTATTACACATGCTGCTGTATAGACGATAGTGATATGTACGCGGGCATGTTGCTGCTGCCATTTATCATGGAGAGGTTGGAACCCAAGGCGTGGATGCAGCGGATAAAGTGGGCGCACATTGGCATACAGACCGGCATCGTCGGCATGTTGTGAGTATTACACATGCTGCTGTATAGGGGATAGTGATATGTACGCGAGCATGTTGCTGCTGCCGTTTATCATGGAGAGGTTGGAACCATGCAGACCGGCATCATCGGCATGTTGTGAGTATTACACATGCTGCTGTATAGGGGATAGTGATATGCACGCAGGCATGTTGCTGCTGCCGTTCAACATGGAAAGGTTGGAAACATACTGACCGGCATCGTCGGCATGTTGTGAGTATTACACATGCTACTGTATAGACGATAGTCATGTGCACGCAGGCATGTTGCTGCTGCCGTTCATCATGGAGAGGTTGGAACCATACAGACCGGCATCGTCGGCATGTTGTGAGTATTACACATGCTGCTGTATAGAGGATAGTGAAGTGCGCACCGGGCATGTTGCTGCTGCCGTTCATCATTGAGAGTTTGTGAAACAGTGATCATTATCACTGTTACTATTACCAAAGATCTGATTTCGACCAGTTTCTTCTGCTTTATCAACCTCTAGACATCTACTCCTGGATCTCGGTTTCTTATATGAACTTCTATCTAGCAACTCCCTGCGATTTGTGAGTGGTTTTCCATCCCGTAATAGGGCAAACAGGAGTCGCAAGACCGAGAGATGTGGAAGCTCATACAAGAGGCAAAAGAAGTGGTGTAACTTCGTAGATAAAATATACTGTTTATAATAATCATTCTTAATGTTAATCCATGTTCATAGCCCATTAATGATAAGATACGTGAAGATTGGCGTCAATAAGACTTAATATTAAGTATTTTAATCGTTTAAAGTACTTATAGTTTTAATTACAATATGGGGTTATTCAAGGGGCGAACCAATATTGGTGGTGCCTCTGGTACTACAAGTCGACCGTTCCGTAGAATAAAGTCTCATCTGCTAAATTTACAACTTGAAATTTGAGCCTTAAAAGTCACATCTGCAAGGCTCAAATCTCAAGTTATGAATTTAGCAGATGAGACTTTGTTCTACGGAACGGTCGAAGTGTTCATGGGCGGCGGTAATCACTTTACATCAGGTGACTCGTTTGCCCGCTATTCATATTAAAAAAAAAAAATTATATTCACTCACATGCTACATTTAAATGAACAGAAAATTAAATTACGCCTAATTTGTATTCCAGCCTTACTTTCATGGTGCCAACAGCTTGCGCGATATTCCCACAAAAATGGTGAGTTTTGGTTTTCCTAGTAACTGATCAGTTGACCACAGTAAAATATTTAAATACCTACTATAAATCCTTACTAATTATATTATTAATGCGAAAATGTGTGCCAAGCTGAAGTTGACTAATATCCTCCTATCCCCTCCAAATAAGCTGAAAGCTTGTGCTGGGAGTGGGCACGACAATATTGGAACAGGTGGGGTTTGAACCTGCGACCTTTCGGTTTTCAGTCCGCCTTTAACCGTTGGGTTATTGAGGCTTTTGCTCACTCAATGGCTCAGGTATTTTATAAAAATCTTTGAACCAGTGCTACTTTCACCCATAATATTGTTTTCTTTCCTACTTACTATGATTTCAGTAGCTGTTTGACGTTTTTTAAATAATAAAATTTCCTTAATTTCAGTAAACTCTCAATCGACACCATAAAGCGTTTCGAAAAGGACAGATACGAAGAAATACTGAAAAACACAGACGGAAAACCCCCTGAATATGTCTACTTCAACAAGGGATTGTAAATATGTAGATAAGTGTAGCATTAAGTAAACAAATCAATGTAGGTTGATTATCAAGATTAATTGATAAGAGAAATTAGGTTTTTATTATAGCAAATGTTAGCGTGGAAAATGTAACTTAAAGCGTTTAAGCGAGTTAGGTTGACCGAGGAATAGGTTTGATGTTTTGACAGATTTTCAATACAAAAACTGTCAGAACGTCCGATTTATTCCTCGATTAAATCGACATTAAGGCTGAAATCTATAGACAGCAGATTTATGTCAGAGCATATTTGCACGCACATATCGCTCATTTGCGACAAGGGTGACATAATTCAAAATTCACCAATTTTAGTGTCGATTTATACTTTTTGCTATAAAAACAACGTTACGCTAAGCACAAAAAAATAAAAGAGAGAGATTGTGACTTAATGCTCTGTCGCTTTGTTGACCGCTGTGTTGTTTCGAGACCGCTGCATCCACAAAACAGTACTCTCTAACGAGAGAATTCTCTCATCGTCGATTTTGAATTATGTCACTCTTGTCGCAAATGAGCGATATGCAGTAAAGAGTCAACACACACAACTTATCAATTCAAAAGCTAACTTTATTCCTTTACATTATGTATGTGTTTAATTTGACAAAGGCTTGTGGGTTGAAACGTTATTGCGTATGAGCGTTCATTTGTGTTTCGTTTTAACCTCGAACTTGAGTCTGAGCTGAGTCAAAGCACGCTCTATAGATCTTAGCATAAGTTACTCATATTCTGGTGCTACGAACGTAAGTAGTAGTTATAAGAAGGCATGAAACGTATGCATCGACCGAATCCATAATAAATTGATGCCAATTCAGATTCACTTGTTAGAACTGTATGATTATAAAAAAAACCGCGTGCGTAAGTTTCCGCTGTAGTACAAAAAAAAAATGCGCGCGAAACCGCGTTTGAATATGTATGCTTGTGACAATTTTTAACATCAAAAACTAGATGTCGCTACGCGGTTTTCAATCTCGCTATAGGAGTTTTCTGCTAGTCCCAAACTTGCATCGTAGAATTTATATTATTTACAATATAAATAAAACTGGCTAGGACAAAGTGTATAATCAAATATTAATTGAAAAAGTGAATTTAAAAAAGTAAAAAGCTGAGTTTTTGATATTTTCTTAGGCGTTCTTACTCGGAGAATCTTCAGGTGGGAGGCTTTGGCCGTGGCTAGTTACCACCCTTCCGTCAAAGATGTGCCGCTAAGCAATTTCGCATTCCGGCACGATGGCGTGTAGAAACCGATTAAGGACTGTTCGAAGCTAGCCCGCTACCATCTTAGACTGCATCATCACTTGCCATCAGGTGAGATCGCAGTCAAAGACTATTTTATAATTGAATAAAAAAAAAGGTCTAGTTCATAACCGAACCGCCCACGTAGAAACAGTGGGGATAGGATTTTCAAATTGTGATCAGTTATAAGTTTTTTTTGTACCAGCTTTATTCCCTTACGTAACCAATATGGTTACATCTTTTTTTTTATTTTACCATCTATATATATAAAATTCAAAGTCCTGACTGACTGACTGACTGACTGAGATATCAACGCACAGCCTAAACTACTGAAGTTAGAAACTTGAAACTTTTACGGTTGGTTCCTTTTATGACGTAGGCGCACACTAAGAAAAGATTTTTGAAAATTCAATCCTTAAGGGGGTAAAATAGGGGTTTGAAAAATCGAACTTAACGTGAGCAAAGCCACGAGCAAAAGCTAGTTATATACTATATGCAATGGACATCGAAGTTCTGCTGGTTGTGAGCAGATTTCTGTACTAGTCTTATGTACCGGACATATTCCATTCCATTTTAATGGTAAGGATATATTTTTATCTGTTATCGATTTTTTGAAAGACAAGAAATTCCGCTAAGTAACTCCAGTTTCTCAAATAATTAAGTAATAAAAAATTTTTATTGTGCACATTCCACTTAACATCTTTTTAAATAAATAATAATAATTTACATTAACATTAATTTGTATTTACAACATTAAATACAACATTAATTTACATGAATGTTTTATGTAATGATAATTTGTTAGTTAAAGATTTTATGTGCCATTTCAAAGAATTTCATATTTTATTTATTCGATTGATATGTTTCTTTTTTATATTGGGCTTTAGATCTTTTAATTCAGTATTCATTTATGGTTAAGTATAAATATAATATTTATAGTATAATTTACATTTATTTTAGAAATGTCTTCATATTGGTTAATATTTTGTTTTATAAGCTTAAAATTTATTCTCTCTGTGATATGAAAATATCATAGGTATTAAAAAAGTTAATAAGTTATTTAAGGTTTTTTGCAGGTAATGTAATCTGCTTTTTTTATTTTTATTTTTTTTATTTGGAATATTTAGAACTAGATAAGCAGCTACTCATAATTGCCCATTTCCTGCAATACTGTTCTATCTCAAGAATACAGATTAATAAAAATATGTCTAAAGGTTTTACCTTTGGCGATACCTTTTTTTACTACATTACTAGTAAAAAATCACCATTTTCTCGAGGTAAAACATTGTTGCAGTATATGAGCGATTATTTTTGTTATCGCTTGTTATCTTCTCCCAAAACGTGAATAGTTTGTTTGCAAAAAAATAAAATTCTTAAAGCTATTAAAATGTAACTTGAGATTTTTAGAAATACTTGTAGATAATTTGTATTGTTTGAATTTCTATATTGCAAAACCTAATAACGCTAAAGACAATAAAGAATAGTAACTCTTAAAAATTTGTTTTCTTGGAGCCTTCATATTATTTTTTTATCAACGTAACGAACTTTGTCTAAAACTCAACGTAACTGAACAAAATCGCGAGCCGTAGTATTAAATGACATTATTTCTGGTAAGCATAAAAAAATAAATAATATTAAAAGTATTTAATATTTATGAGAAAACGGATCATCGAACGACTCAATTTCTGACGGGTTTTTATCTTGAATTAAAGATAAAAAGTGAGTAAGTACAAATAATCCACTGGCGTACCTACTTGGGGGCGTAAACTGACAGGTGCTAATGTCACTTTGTAAAATAATGTTGCTGGGAACATAACTGCATAATATGTATGCAGTTATGTTCCCGTTCAGTAGTAATTCAGCTCACTTGCACAAAGTTGATTGGAATATATCTAATACAAGTCGAATAAGTAGATTATATTTAAGTGTTAATAGATAATTACTATAAGTAAATAACTATTAAGCACTAATACTTGTTTTGAATATCTCAGTATATAAACATTGGCAAGCAATTCTAAGAGGAGTTGAGATGATGATTGACTTATTAATAATTAGGTATTTTATAAATAAAAAACAGAAAATAATAAGTAATTTGTTTATTTCATATTCGACGAATGATTCTTACAAAAGAGAATTAAACATTTGAACTGCAGCGTCGCTCACTAAACGAATAATTAAAGATAATATAAATTACAGTGTTAAATGTACAATTAGTCGTGTATAATACATAAGGCACCGGTTACGTATTTTATGAGTATATCTTAAATCAGTTCTGACTTTTGCAACCATGTCTCTGATATAGTCTATACTTTGATAACTGTCAATGTGACAATCGCATTCCTTCAGATTGGCTGTTACTCTTCCACGATTGGCTAAAACAACGGTTTAAGAAAAAAATAGCCAATTACAATGATTGCGATGATCGCATTGCAACAGCTTGGCAAACCATCAGTTTTGTACAAGTTTGGTGATGAGAGCTGACTTTAATGGCACCGAATTTGCCGTTTCTAAGTTTTCTATACTTTAAACAAGAAATCGATAATTTCATTTTTTTTTCGTACCTAGTCATTTTGGCTGATGACAAAAATATTGTGCAAGAATTTGGCAAGAATTTTGATGCTTCAGTTTTTTTTAAATATTTTACTGTATCGAAAGTATACATTCAAATAATTATGGTATGAAAATTACCTCCAAAATTAATTTAGTGTTTAATAAATTAAGTATAATTAATTTCAAATAAAATAAACAAAGACATGCCAATTCATTTGCACTGCTTTTTTTCATATTTTTCTATTACTGGTGCCTAGCTTAAATAAATCTTACAAATATTAGAATATTCTACTTACGTCAATTTGTGTGCGTGTTCTTCTCTTCTACTAAATAAAAGTTAGTACCTTCTAAATTATTGTCTAATCGAATTTTAAGTTAAAGGCGATTTCTGCTGTGTTTAGTGGAAATTCATTGAATTAAATGACAGAAAATGTCAAAATATTTTGCTACTACTCTGTAATTTCAATTAAATAACTCTTGTTTTATCGTTAAAGGAAAATATTGCATCGCACGTTAAAGCTTAATCCGCACTTAGCGTTGTGGACTGTAATGCGATTCAAGTGAGAATAGGACTGTCAAACAGCCATTTTATATTTCTGTCCTGCTCATATAAGGTTTACACTGAGTGAGATAGAAACAGAAAATGGCGGCTTCTCAGTCCTATTGTCATTTGAATCGCATTGTATGGCCTAAATCCTCATTCGAGTGGAGACCTGTGCCCAGTAATGGATATTTAAAAAAAAGTGAAAATGATAACTTCTCTTTTAAAAATAAAAAACACGCACTTCAAATTATTTGAATAAAGCTCTATGAAATGTATTGGATTCAATACACCATTGACATATAAGGAGACAATAGGTAGGTAGGTATACCTACTATAAAAACTACTGATATATAAGTAATTCGAGTCTCTACAAGAAAATCTTTATAACATCATAATTATTAAAAAAAAATCTAGTCTAAACGTGCAGGTGTCCGATCTTGACCGATCGAGTATACAGCAACCGATTTTTCCTCAAAAATCAGTTACAATCCATAGACCAAATCATTGTCTATTTTAATATAATTAATCGGTTTGAAAGTTATGTTAATTAATATAAAAAAAAATTATTAATTTTTGACTACATTTTATTTTTATTTCAAGTATTCAGCACGTCTAAACAGCTCAAGTACCTACCTATATTGTTATATTATGATTATCATAAAAGTACTCGCGTCTCTATCCATTATATGGCGTTGTCCCTCTCGCACTTAAAGTTTATATAACATTGGCTTTCTCGAGTAACACCGACGCGTCACACATAGCTTTAGCGGTAGAACGCACTAAGAACATCAAATGCAGTTGTTCGAAAACGTTCAGTTGTACCCTAGTTCTAACTAAGCCATGTAACACTGTGGCCCTCTCAAGGTCTAACCACCTCTGTAAAGATAACTCCCTTTCCTCTACTGGCACTCCCTGCACTACGTCGAAAGGTCCCCAGAGCATGAACTCTAGAACCGATTTCGCTTGGTTCAAGGAGACCGCACGCTCTTCTAGAAGGATCTCTTTTATGAGAGGCGTCAGTTTGTCTTCTGGTAGGAGTGTTTCGGTGGCTTTCGTGGCACACTTGCAGAGGGAACTGAGGTCTTCGTCGGTGGATTTGCTGCAGTTCATGTCGTCGGTTAATCTGGAAAGAAATATGAAGGTATAGGTCTATTTTTCCTTAGCTGTATTAAAAGGTAAATAAATCGCACATCATTGCAAAATAATGACGAAACAAATCGGTCCGGAAATCTCATTAATCTAAATCGGATCAGCCGCCCAATTCAGACCCTTCCGATAGCTTATTTATCGATCGATTCGGTTTTTTGCCGTACGATAACATATATTTTCAATTCGTAAATGCTCCTGTAATCGAATGTATCTTTTCGATGTCGATAACGTAGTCGATACCGAATCGTACCTATCCTCAAACCGAACGCTCTGAATCACACGACAAAAAAATTTCGATACGAGATCAATATCTAACCGTATCGGCACGGTATGTTATCGAACAGGTCTGAATCGCCCTGCAGTAGTCCAGGCGCTGCGGTGGAATATACGTAAATAGACACATACATTCATAAATATCTACATAACAAAATAATGACGTAGACTGCTAAAATCAAAATCATATGGCCGGCCATACATGGAACCGCTCGCGCAGTTGAGACTGCTTCGGGCGGTTGGCAGCACGGTGCATCGTGCCGTCAAGCAGTTAGGCACCAGGCATACACTGACTGCTCTCGCGCTGTTACCTCCCCCATGTTGCTACTGATTTGAATGAAATTGAAATTGTGGTTTGTTGAGCAGTTGATACCAACTGCTCTAGTTACCAATGGTAGCCTCAAGCTGTTGACTAATGCTGAGATCTATAGAGCGTGCTCTGACTTACCTCGGACATAAGATAGAGTTAAAACGAGTCACAGATGTGAACTGAGATAAATCTGTCGCGTTTTAATTCAGTCTTGAGTCTAAGCAGAGTGAGAATGTGGTTTATAGATATCAGCCTTAGACTTGCCTTTACACAAGTTTAAGAAATCTATGAAGGCTATTCTACTGGAAAAGGCATAGTGGCTGCAAAAGTGGCTAACTGCTCGAGCAGTGTACGGCCGGCCTAAACCTCCCTTTAGGCTTTTCCCGTAGTCGAGTAATAAAAATCCTCACCCTTGCAATATACACAGCCGCCCGTAGCAGTTGGTCTTTGGCGCTGACAGCGAGCTCAGCCTATCGTCAGGCGACGGCAGGTTCATCGTACTCCCGTGCGTTGGCTGCACCTCCCTGAGCACGATGAATGACGTCAGACTCTCCGGGATCTCCTCAACTCCTCGCGCCTGCAGACACTTCAGCCCGTTGATGAGCTGCAGCATTATGAATATGGCCTCGTGCATCTGGTCGGTCTGAAGCTGGAGGTCTTTCGTGGCTTCGCTGGAGTGGAGGGTTTCGCCGTATGACTGGATTGTGTCCACTTGAGCGTGCGCCAGGACCACTATTGTGGCTGGAAAGAACGGGGATTTATATTAGGCTTCGAATAAACGAGCAAGGCCAAGAAATAAGCCAGCTACGCAAGAAATATATACTCGCTGATAGTGCAGAAGTAGGTATGTGCGTATATGCAAGTGCACTCTCTATTTCTTCACTGTCATAGTCAAATAGGGATTAGGAACAAAACCTACGGCTTTAAGAGCTCTCTGAGATATTATGGTAGGTAAAGGTGTAGCCTATTTTAAATTCAGATAATATGAAAGTATCGAAATTAAATGATTAATTAAGGGCGACCTCCCCACGGCGACTTTTTGTAGCGATTCGATAGAAACCCGACGCAGCATCGATTCAGTCGTGCGCTGAAGTCACTACACATGAACGACTGTTCTTCTTTTACCTGATGTTGTCCGAAAACAGTCGCGCGTTAGTAGCGATGCAGAAGTGATGCTAAATCAGTACTATGCAATTGCAGCAATTGTAGCTCTATTGAATCGCTTCTGTCTCACTCTAGTATTGCAAATGCGACGAACCGCCAAAAGTAGCAATCAAAGAAACGCGCTACTGAATGGCTGTAAAAAGTCGCCGTGGGCAATCTCCCTAGCCGTCGCGCGTCGGTTGCTATAACTGCTAATAAAATAGCTAGGTAGGTACTGTTGATTAAAACAGATGTCATTGTAAAATATTAGAATGGACAATATTTTTTATAACAATTAAGTATCACGCGGCTAAATAAAAGCAAAACAAGTTGGTGATTTTGGATCTATCGCAGAAATGGAACAATATTACTTAACTAGCTTTAACCCGCGGCTTCGCTCACGTTAGGTTCGATTTTTTAACCCCCTATTTAACCCTCTTGGGGTTGAAATTTTCCAAAATCATTTCTTAGCGGATGTCTACGTCCTAACAGCTACCTGTATGCCAAATTTCAGCTCGATCGGCCCAGTGGTTAGAGCTGTGCGTTGATAGATCAGTCAGTCAGTCAGTCAGTCAGTCAGTCAGTCACCTTTGCCTTTTATATATTTAGAAGATACTATAATCATCAATCCTCACCTTGCACCAAATCTTCACCCTCTTCCCCAAATTGCTGCATAGGCACTAAGTCACAGAACTCCGTTATGGCGTTCAGGCTTAGTGTAGTTGGCTGCACCGACTGGCACACCATCTGCGAGACCATCTGCTCCTTGTACAGCATCAGGGTCACGTTGACTGGACCCTGGTTGGACCTCCATAGGGCTGGGTAGAAGAACCTCTTGCCGGCTTTGGTGAAGGTCTTGTTCTGTTGGATGGAGAAGTCGCTCCAACGCAGGTTGGTGCACGCCTTGAGGCCCCGGAGCGATGGTTGCATGGCTGCACTCTGTTGGACCTGGAAATGAGATTATACTTATCAATGCACTTTGTAAAAGCTTATTTGAATAAAAAAAATATTCTATTCTGTTCTAGTGAGGAAGTACCTATGTACATGAAGGAGGTGAAAAATGATCAGGTAGGATTGTAGTCAAGTGTGTATTTGAATTAAAATGTAAAATATAGTATAGTTCTTGCAATTCACAAGGGCGCGTAGCTCTTGGGTGTGTGTATGTCGTATCTATATAAGTGGGAGCGAGAGATTGCTCGCGCCTGACCGCTCGCACCTAGGCTCCGGACAGGAACGCATACTTACGTAATGTGCATGTAGGTACACGACGTAACCACAAGTAAAGCTCACGCGCCCTCGTGAGTTGAAAGAACTTTAGAAAAATGAAAATGTTTGATGCTAATGGTTAAAATGCATTGATGCAGCAAGAACGTAATCAATTAATCCAATCTAAAGTACCTAATTGCGATCCTCTCAATATGTAATCATTTTTTGACAACCCCATAGTTGGTTTACTATTATAATTAAGTAACTAGTACCTCTCACTACCCTGTTATTTAAATATTTTAGATTTTTCATTTCAAAACCTTAAACTACTTAATTATACCAACGCGGCTATGGGCAGTGGGCAATTGCGTTCTAACCAAAGCCAAGCAAAGTGATTTACGTAAAGCCGATTTCCCAAGTACGCCGTAGGGCACGAAGCAATTTACCTGTTCTAAAACCTGCGCCAGCGCCTCGTGATTTGCGATAACGACCGCGCCGTAATTATCCTCCAGATTCTTGTGAACCACGCTCCTTCCTTTCCTAACTCTGAGTTTGTTTGTAGTATTTTTCGGAGTCATATCATTTTGGTAGTCGTCGTTCGTGGAACTGTCTATGTTATCTGTGCTATAGAAACTGTATGGGGAATAAATTTCCGATTCGGTTTCGCTACCGCAGTAAGGGAGTGAAGATCTGAAATTGTATTTCGGAAATTCAACGGTCTCCTCAGTTTTTCGTTCCGTCCGTTCTTCAGCCCTGGTTTTGATCCCGGCATCGCATTCTGGGGAGCTAGATCTCGCGTGGTGTACGTATTCGTAGTCGCTATCGCTATTTTTGGCTGAATCACAATTCTCTTCGTCGTATTTCCCGTTATTGTAAACATCGTCGTAGCTGTGTATCACTGGGTCGTTGGTGGCTTGTACGAGCTCTTGCGGGTCGTCTACGTCATCTTTTTCGTCGTCCAGTGAAGTTCTACGCTTGACTAATTCAAGATGTGACTCGCGTTCGCGCATGCTCGCCGTCCGTTCTGGTTTTCTTGGCGCCAGCGCCGATCGGATCTCTCCTGAAACCAGTGAATCAGATCTATAACTTACCTATTTACTGCTTTGTAACGTTCATTTAAAAGATTTTGATCTACAGAGTGTATAGCTGTTAGGAGTTTATTATCACTCACAGCTTGCGTTAAATATTTGGGCACGTTTAGCAAACATCAATATACCTAATATGTAGAATTTTTACGTTAAAGATTGCGTAATTTGTCACAAAATGAAATTCATATTACATAATCTTCCGTCCTAATATTGTTGTGAGTAGAAATTTCGTGTAGGTAATTTAAAACCAGAGTTCAACTTACGTTTCTGCTACTTTAAATGAAATACTCGTAAAGCATTAGAATAGAATATTAATTAGAGAAGCATCGCTGTCTGTGAATATTGATTTGTGAGGAAATGGGCAATTGAAGTTTTATTTGTATTACAAATTGCTACGGACAAACAAAGTGACTCAAGTATGAGTTGTATGTTTAAAACATTTTTCTGAAGAAATTGAGAAAAGTCCAAAGAATGTTTGATTTACAGTCTACATACCTACACACTTTCAAAAATTCTATTGCAACTAAAATATAACGATTTGTATAGTACTAAGTGACTACCTATATGAAAGTGAAAAATTGATTTCAGTCTTACCTAAATTAGCATAAATGTTGTCATCCTGCTTTGGTGCATTCGACCATGCTTGTTGTTTTTGTTTCTTTTGCAAAGCTATAGATTTCGGTGGAGGCGGTCTTGCAGGCTTTGGCACACTGGATGCAGACTTATAATCCTCGCTGGATATCCTCGGAGGAGGAGGCGGTTTGTTGACCACCCTCGGCGGTGTGTCATCCGTTGCAGAACTACTCCCACTGTATATCGACGAAACGTCCTCGTGACTCAAGCGGCGTAAGGTCTCGGAAATTTCACAATTCGATTTCACAACTTCAACACTTGATCCGTTGATGTCTAAAGGATGAATGATGACGAGACGCGGTTTAGGTTTCGGAGTTAAATCATATATTTCTTCAGTTTTAGCGGAAACTTTTGTGACAGTGGCGATGCTCAACTCTTTCTTGTCTAAATCCTTTGATGATCCAATACGGAGCAGTTTTTTAATAGAAAATTTCAGCTTCCCCTTCCGTTTCTCGTCTAAAAGTAGATTGTCGTGTGACAGGGAAATGTTTCTTCTGGGCGCCGGTTCGGGTATAATTTCTGACTTTTTAATATCATCATCTAAGGTTCTCATTTTTGGTAATGAAGACATCACAGCTCTCTCGCGTTTCTCTAATTCTCTTACAACAGGTGAATCTGATTTCATAAATCCATTTGGATTTCTTTGGTATAAGTTACTCGAGTATTCTTCGGCAGGAGACAGAGGTGGTGTCGGCGCCTTGCGCTTACATAAGCTGTTCAAAGATGTATCGCTATCCTGTTTCGTGAGCACTGGTTTCGCGTAGTAAACAGGATCTGACCGGTATTCGTTAATTTCACTTTTTGTATGATCATTTGAGTACTTAACAGCATTTTCTTCCTCCTCTTTTTTCGATATTTGCACGTGCATAACCTGCGGCGGTGACGTAACGTTCTTCTTATTTTGTTTCATAACTGGTTTGACGGGGAGTTTTGGCTTTTCTGGGGGGACCGGTTTTATAGGTATTATATCTGTGATCATTCCGTGTAAAAATGATGGTCGCGGATCCATTGTAGGAACGGGACTGCTAGGTAAGGCAGGCGCTTCACTCGTATCGTCAGGGTCTGCCCTACCATCCGGCTCACCCGCCAACTCGCGACTGGCTTCCGCAGAGAATACAGTTTCCGGCTGTTTGGGAATGATCGGCGGCATGTCAATGATCGGACTTTGGAATGTGGAATATCCGTTACTTGCTTGTCCGTCCACTTTTCGTAGTTGGCCGATGGGGGACATTTTTATGTTTTTATCTTCATTGAAGACTTTTATTTTTACGGTTTCTTCAATCTTATGACCTTCTGAGAAATGCCCGCTGTCATCGTTGTCGGAATCTGCACGTCCACTAAAGCTTTCATCATCCGAAGTCAGCGAGTTGTTTGCAGTTGAATTAAGCGTATCTACTGCAGAATCAACACTACTATTTTCAATATTTATTTTACAAAATTTGAACTCTGAACGACTTAGATTTACTTTTGGCCTTTCTTGGGTTTTGTTTAATGGCGATTTTCTTACAATACTGTTCTTTTTCGTTTCGGACATCTCTTTTCTTTCGCATTCATCTTGCATGCTTTGTTTCATCTTACCTTCTACGATTGAAGGCTTACTAGATTCGCTTTGAACTAAATTTGACTCAGTACCACTTATCCTATTTTGCTGTAAAGTCTCCGATATTTCCTCAAGCAAGGATTTTTCTGTACATAAAATACCATTTGGTGGCTTCGAACCTTCTGTTGTAATAATAGTTTCAGATTCTTTTATGTACGTCGACAATATAATATTTGTTTTGTAACTGGAAGATTCTTCTGTTTGTTCAGCTAAATTAATAACAGCAGGCTTTCGAGTATGTGTTTTAACATTTGGGCTTTTACCATTATTCTCCTGACCAAAAGGGGTAACTGATACCATTAAGGTCTTCTTTTTCCCATCGGAATCTGTTTGAACTTTCCCTAATAATAACGAGGTGTAAGACTTTGTCAGAGATTCGCCGAGTAAGTTAGCTTTGACTGTATTGAAGTCCGTGTTAGATTTCGTTATTCTGTGTAGTTCTCTTTCTTCCTCTGTGTCTGGGAACGTGTCTTCTTCGTCGTTATCTTCTGAAACTTCGAATTCTTCGCCATCAGACCAATCATCACCCCCATATCCTATAACACTACATACTTCTTCGGGAAAACGCACGTTTCGTTTGCCCTTTTTCTTTGGATGTATTTTCAGGATACTGGGAGGAGTTTTCTTGAAGAATGTGCTTCTGTTCTGGAACGGGGTCACTAAGTATTTGCTGCCATCCGTCGTCCTCTCCTGCTTGGCGTGTTCTTCGCGCGATTTGAAACAGTTCGAGCAGAAGTCCTTCTTCCACGCATTCTGTACGAAATTGTGGCAGACCGGTGACATCTTGCTCTTTGTGTAGCGTCGGTTGATTACATAACTGGCATCCTGAAAAGAGAAAAAAAATCATTATTACTAAATATAGCCTTGCAAGCTCAAAGGAGTAAGAAAGAGGTAGGTACATATTTTCAGGTTTGGTACGCCGTACGGTTGGTACGGCTAAAAGTTAATAAAGTATAAGATAGTATTGCTCAGGTTTGAGTTGCCGGAACTAAGGCTAAGATCTCTAGATGGCTCTCTCAATCTGCTCGACTCAAAATTTACAACGAAACATATTTGCGCCTCATATTAACTCTAATCTTGAAATCTATAGACAGCACTCTCACTCAGCTCAGACTCAAGACAGAGTTAAAACGAAACAGATATATGTCAGAGCATATTTGTGTCTCGTTTTAACCTCTAACTTGAGTCTGAGCTGAGTCAGAACACATTTTATAGATCTCAGCATAAGAGCCAGAGTTAAAACGCCCTTTAGATTGCAGCCTAGATTTAATTCTGTAATTTCACTCTTTTTGGCGCGAATAAATTTTAAATTTTTATTTTCTTTAATTTGATTTATATACCTAATAAATATATACTAAGTCCTTAAAGTATGGTATAGCTAACTATCATTAGTAAAACTAGTTGAACTAAATGAAAGTATAATTCACTAAAGAACTAAATTAAAGTATATCCACATATTTACTTAGTAGACAATATTTAAGACTTCACTCAGTTAAGCTCACAAATTGTAATCGAAACCCCAATAAAATTGATGAACCATAAACACGATCATGTAATGTGTAATTAGAGAAACGTAACGATCAATAATTTGACGCCATTCGTTTTTTTATCTTCCATTGCGTTTGATGTTAGTATTGGCAGTTGTTATCTAGTAGTCCATGTTATGGATCTAGTTGTTTTTTGTAATATAAAGCTGGTTACACATTTTTCACTATCAACGCGTTTCATGACTCTTTTTGAATTTATTCGTAACTAGCTTTTGCTATTACAACATCCACGTGGAGTTAGACGTTAAAAAATCCGTGGAATTTACTTTTCCCGGGATAAAAAGTATCCTCACTCACTGAAACTATATCCACACCAAAAATAATTTTCGATAATAATAATTATCTGAATTAACCTGTTTTGGCTAGTGTCGCAGACAATTAATTTCACCTAAGCATAATTATTTTGTGTTTGTTTATAACACCATTACTGAATAAATGTGTTTTCTTTCTTCGTTTAATTCACGCTGAAAAATTTCGATAATTTATTGTATGTGAACACAAATGTTGCATGTATGCAACGCATATTTGCATATATAATTGCATGCAATGTATGCGCAAATTATTTTAAATTGTATGCTGCACGTACGGAGTAGTTAAATAAGGTAGGTATGCGATCATCTTTATTATATTCCCTCGGTATTTAAAAAAAAATTAGTACTTAAGTGTAATGTAATTGCGTGTAGGTATAACTTCATAATCTTACATAAATCAATTAGTGTTCATTCATTCAACTGGTTGGATCGAATCTGAACTTTATCGCTAACCGTTAGTTTAACGCTAAACACACGGAAGCCTGTATCGTATAATCTGGTTTTGCAGTTGGTTACAAGTTGCAACTGCTTTTGTGTGGGGAGTACGTAATAGTTCGTGTCGACTCTGTTTTGTTTAGTAATAGGGGTGCCAACTAATTGAAAGCAACTCTTTATCAAACGTTAAAATGGGCATAGTAAAGTGCGTGATACACATGCTTGTTACTCGCATAAAAGCATGCCAGTCACAAGCAAAAATGAGCTACTCGCATGTGTATCGAGATTCTATCAGTAACTCACGTGCCAGTACAAAGCATACGAGTAGATTGCAAGCCGTTGATTGCGATCTACTCGTGCGAGTAGCTCATTTTTGCTTGTGACTGGCATGCTTTTATGCGAGTAACAAGCATGTGTATCACGGGCATATCTATGGCAGATTGTATGGAATTGTGAACTGTAACATCGTAATATTTGATGCACTTTTTGTTTTAATTGATATTCTACCAGCAGAAGTGTATTCTACTTATTTCGGAAAACATTCTATAATAAATCGGTAAAAATAATTTATTTTTAACTCGCCTTTTCCTTCAGCTATCCCTTCTATAGGTAGATTACGTTTTTGTTTATATTATGTAGAGATAACGTTCTATCAATTTTATTCATAAAAAAAAATTGCCTATATTCTTACCCAAGCAGATATAATACTAAAAGGAGATCACCATTTTTATTTCGTTGTTGTGTATAATATTGTAATTTAGTAAATTCACAAAAAAAAAACTCCACCTAGCGACTAATTTAAGCTATGCTACTAACATAAAGAAGCTTATGATTGAGAATCTGAAGATATAAAACTATATTGTTATTCTTTTCACAATCATTCGTCGCTGAGTCATCGTTGAAATCGAGACTTCGCAATGTGCAAAAGCAATTTACTGTACACTGTAGAACGGGTATATTACCTACCACTATATGGAAATGTGTACCACAAGGTCATAGTCAGTAGTACAAGAGTTCGTTTCATGTAAAAAGAGCTGATCTTTTGTGTCTATGATAGTGCGGGATTGGCTCGGCACTGGCGCCAGATAGGTTCGTATTGTGATCCATACTCGTATTTTAAAAAGAGCAACCGCCGAGTTTCTTGCTGGTTCTTTTCGGTTCGAACATTATTCCTAACCAGTGGTAGATTCACTTGACGCTTCTAAAGCACTTTGTAAGAGTTTATTTTAAAAAAAAGACGTGTGGCACTCGGGGACTGCCGCGGTAAAGCTATTGCATAGCATTTTTTATCAACGCCATCTAGCGGTGAGAGGAGTCCCGTGTCAGTGTATTTTCGTTACGGAATTTCTGGATTCGGTCTCCACGCTCAAGGCCCGCGATAGAAGCTATGCAATAGCTTAATAATCTATTCTCTTCTATAGCTAAGTAGAGATAGATCCTATATTGCACTGGCAGATCGCTCGGTTTGGTTCGATATACCTATTAGTTCTAAATATCACCTCGCGGTTGTAACCTGCTCGAGTCTGTTAACCTCGAGCTCTTTTTACTTGAAAGCAACTAGTAGTAGGTGCGGGGTGCCTAATGAAGATATTTGCACACCTTGCGTTCTTTGTTAGCGCGTGCGGAGGTCAACGTACTGTATCCTTGGTCAAACTGGTTAGCATGAAAGTAAGCTACTAGAACAATAGTCTAGCTTCGGGCTTTTTTTTGCAGTTTGGGGCTCAATACCACGCAGGTATCTCTGACTTTGGAGTAAAGTAAAGCATCGATCATCAGAAAATCTGGATGCCTAAGAATTCCATTCGTCTTTGGTCAGCATTCTGGACTATGGCTTTAACCTTTCTCGTTGTATAGGAGATCTGTGTGTAAGAGTAGGAATGGGTCAAGGTATGACAGTGGCTTTCATCATTGTTCCAGTCGCTGGAAGTCCTTATTTTAGGCAAGGATAATGTATAACGTTTAACATACAAGAGGTACCTTTTCGACAGTAAAAATTACTTTATACAATTCAGATGTGATCTGGTGAAACCAGCAGGTTCAGCTGGTTTCCCAGGGTGTTGTGTCACTGGTGTCTAAACTACTTTAACTGAGAATTAGTTTATTTTACTAGTATTCCGGTTCCAATACGCTGATGAGTGGACTTGTTTTTTTAATACACTAGTAGGTAGGTACTATTATTTAGTCTGTGCTGGTGTCTACTGCCTATGTACCTGTAACAACTATGACCTGCGGGCAAATAGGTTTGTTATTTGATTTTTCTTAACTTTTAATATTAAGTTTAGTTGAGTAGGTATACGTACACAAGTGGGCCAGTAAGAGCCTCGGGTCATTGTGTAGTTCGCAAGTATTTGGGTCGGCGTGACACCTGGCTCCGGCTTGGTGAAATTGAGGCGATATGCGAATTACTTATCGTCTGAGAGCCAGTTGTCAAAATATGTAGGTGACTACTACGGAATTCTGAAACTTTTTAACAACTTTGAAGCCTCAAAGCTGGAGCCGGAAAGTTCTGGAGTGGAGAGCGAACAAGCAAGCGTAGTGTGGGGCGCCCTCCAGCAAGATGGACCGACGACATAAAGAGAGTGGCGGGAAGTGGCTGGATGAGAATAGCTGAGGACCGGGTGTTGGCGCTGTTTGGGAAAGGCCTATGTTCAGCAGTGGACGTCCGCAGGCTGAAATGATGATGATGAAGCCTCAATAGCCCAATTATCTAAGGTTACATACCTAAATATCTACATTAAAATAAAAGGTCGATGCTTTGATCCCCACCCGAGGCACTATTGTATTATCCAATCCTAACACAAGCTTTCCGCTTATTTGGAGGATAGATACAGCTTGCTATTCTTTTTATTTTAAAGTAAGTATTTTATCTACTTGGATTTTCAAGCTAGGTAGGATTTAGATATCACTTTTAATTTTAACAGCGCAGTTTTCACAATTGAAGTCAATATTTTCTTTTACAATAATACGAGCAATCTGATGAATTTGAGAAGAGAATTCGGATTATTATCTTAACTTACGTTCAAGTAATTTTAGGTAAGTACACAAAATATATGTGTACTTATAGAAGTTTAAATCATGAATAGATTTGACGTTTATCAGATTATGTATATTATCATAGATAAATCTATCAGTACGTATAAAAATCTCATTTCGTTGTGGTTTTTTTAGAACGTAATACATTTTATTTTTGTACTTACTTAGTCTTATTTTACAGTGGCCCAAGTAACATTTCAGTGAATTTTAATGCACTGTTTTGTGACGACCGTATCTTAGATTATTATGGTACGATATGTAAGTAGTATGTCTTTTCTATGGGACCTAGATGTATTGTGCTGTATCAACAAGTCATTTATATTGTGTGTAAAGTATAGTTTATGACGTATCAATAGCAATGTGGAGCGTGTGGAGCACAGGTCTTGTTTAAATTCGGTCAATAACGTTTGTTATACATATTTATTTACTGTGCCGTGTTCGAATTAATAATGTTGGTTCGTTGAACGCAATTATTGTAACTTAAATAAACATGTACATTGTAACTTAAATAAGCATGTTTTTGGTACGTGATTAATTTTTTATTAATTACTTACACTGATGAGGTTTAGGTTGGAGCGCGCTTGCCTAGAAGATGCCTATTCACTCTTGCCTTGAAGGTACTCAAATTCATTCATTCATCTAAATCCACCGCCAGCTCATATTAGTGCACAGGTACTCCTCTCGAATGAGAAGGTTTTAGGCAATAGTCCGTTACGTTGGCCAAATAGACCAGTAACTGGACCAAATAGGCCAATAGTATTGGGAGACTTCATAGTTCACACGCCACTGGGAAAATTATGGAGAACTCACAGGCACGCAGGTTTCCTCACGATGTTTTTACTTTTTGTTCACCGATAAAGCGAGTGATATAATTAATTGCTTAAAATGCACTTAAGTAACTGAAAAGCCAGAGGATGCGTGCCACTGATTGAACTTTGGACAGCCCGAAACGAAGACTGATGTCTCTACCACTAGGCGCATAGCGTTACAATATTATAACTATTATTTATATGTATTTTGACTCTCACACCCGCGTACAAAATAAAAAAAAGACGTGTGGCACTCGGGAACTGCCGCGGTAAAGCTATTGCATAGCATTTTTTATCAACGCCATCTAGCGGTGAGAGAAGTCCCGTGTCAGGTTATTTTCGTTACGGAATTTCTGGATTCGGTCTCCACGATCAAGGCCCGCGATAGAAGCTATGCAATAGCTTAAAACATATACAGCCAAAGAGTTATAATATAATAAACATAATTATTATTTTTTAGTATGGCTTAATTATTTAAAGACAGAATTCTTGTTCTGACATCATCATGACCGCAGGTAAAATTAAATAGTGGATTGTAAAATAAAAAAAATATCAAAGCTTCCACATTGAGACGACCAAAATGATGTCATAATACGAATGTCGTGAGTTCAAGGCGAGTTTTTAATGTTATCCTTATGATTTTTTTCAATATTTGCATAGCCCCTACGCTTTTATAATTTAAAACAAAGATGGTCAGACTTTTTACGAGTATTATCAACCTTTCAATAGTTTGAAAGTTTTAGCAAAATTTTGCATTGAGCTGAGCAAACAAGTCTCCACTATTATGGGGAACTCTCAGGGATTGAACTCCCAAAAAATATATCGAAACTAGCTAGGCTATCGTTTATAAAAACACCGATAGATAAAAAAATCCTCTCAAAAGTATTATCTAGACAAGTATAGTACCTAATCGTATTAAGTATAGTTATATATAAATCAAATTTATCTATAATGCGCTTCAAATGACAATAGGAATGAGAACCCGCCATTTTCTGTTTCTATCTCACTCAGTGTAAACCCCATATGAGCAGGACAGAGATATAAAATGGCTGTTTGACAGTCCTATTCTCATTTGAAACGCATTATACTTTGCGACTACAACATGTAAAAAGAGAGTTCAACTATGCTGTATTCATAAGAATAAAACGCACGAAAGTGTAGCGCAGGTATGCAATTACATAAAGAAGAAACTTAAATTGATTTCAAATACTGACACACCTATTTATTTTAGATATTCCGTGGCATGTATTCTGTGGTTGCTTTACGCATAATATTTGTCGACTTTTATCGCCTTTCTCTTTACATAACAGTTCGTTTATGATAAAGGACTGTGAAAGGCATTTGAATGTGAGGAGTGAAGTAAAAAAGTGTTACGACTACATAATTAAGTTGGTAATAATATGATGATGTCATTTTTTCTCATAAATAAAACTTGATAAACTTAGTCTCTTATACCGTGATGGGAACCGCATTCAAAATAATTAAGAACTTTGTGTACAGAATGAGAATTAAGTATGTACCTGCGGAGTGTTTAATTGCACTTTCATAAGATAAAAGCAGAATTGGCAGGTTGGATCTGCTCTATCATTATCATCCCCATTAATCATTTCAACCTGTCGCCCATCTGATCTGAGAAAAAACCTGTACCCACTTCAATCGAATTAAATCTTATACTAACCCCACAGGCTTGCTTACAATGTTTACCTCACACTTAGTTGGAGTGCAGAGGAAAATATTACTAAGTTCAGCTGGCTAATACATATTATTCTTTAAAAAAATAAGTATTAATAGAACCCTCGACTTATCGGACTAAAGTTAATTACCTAATCAATTATTGTATTAAAGATTTTGGAACATAATAAACGATGCCTCACGACTCTATAATGACTGGCTTTAGTAAGCGTTACTCATGCGATAATAACTTAATTAGCGTCTAAAATTAATTATGTTAACACCGTTTAACAAGTGATTTACTTATACTAACCTATATTACTCGTGATATTGGTGTTTGTGAAGATTAGCCCATACAAATAAACGAATAGAATTTTTTTTTATGTGTCTTTTTCAAATTATTGTTCTAATTAATCATAATAGGTACATATTATATTATTATAAGTTTAGGAAGAGGCTTTTATTTTGAAATCACAGGTCTAAGACACTTAAATTTTAATTGGATGCACACACGCAATAACGTTTCATCCAAGGAGGAATCAAAGTTTCAACCCACAAGCCTTTGTCAAATTAAATACATAAATAAAGTTAACTTTTAAATTGATAAGTTGTGTGGGTTAACTTTTTATTGTATATGTCCGTCCAATTATTTATATATATATGCCACTTGAAAAGCAAAGTAACTATGTAATTACAAAGCTTGTTCGTATTTTTTAAAGAAAGAACGAAATCATACACGTTCTGAGGAAGTCATAAAGCTATAAATAATAAGCTAAATCTTCCTAAACTGAACTTATATCCTTTTCTAACTAACTACCATATGAAGTAGGTACCTAACTGGTTTGAGAAATAGATAAAATTTTATGTTTCCTCAAAGGTCGTTACACGGTAGCGTTTTACGTGAAAGGGCAAGTTTTCCCAGAAATGTAATTGTCAGAGCGTGCTTTCATTCCCACGGACTTTTGAGATTAAGCTCATTGTATACACGTTTTAACATTTAACACTAGTTAATGTTAAAGTTACATTCTATATGAATTGGACAAAAAAACTACTGAAAAAAAAATCACGAAACTTCGAAAGTGAGAGCGAAAAGTTATCAAACGAAATAATCTCTGCGCTATGCTGCAGACGAACAGACGGATAGACGGACAGACATACGGACCTGGTGAAACTATAAGGTTTCCTTGAAAGTTTACTATGGAACCCTAAAAATTGACATATTATTATGAATTTTTTTTTACTCAATGACAAGATAGATCTCACGAGATGGTAAGTGACGATGTCTAAGATGTAGCGGGCTAACTTGAAAGGGGTATGGCAGTGTACATTCAACCCATACCCCTAATCGGTTTCTACACGCCATCGTGCCTCTGGTAGGGTGGTAACTAGCCTCGGCCAAAACCTCCCACCAGACAAAATATTACCTTATATAACAACTAGCTTTTGCCCCCGCGACTTCGTCCGCGTGGAATTAGATTTTGGGGTAGAATTTTCAAAAACTGTGACACACGTACTTTTTTATTTTTAACTCAAAGCTCAAATACCAACTTTGATGGAAACAGCTTGAAAAATGACGGAGTTTCATATAAACTTCCATCCCCTATTTAAACCCCTTAGGGGTGGAATTTCCAATAATCCTTTCTTAGTGTGCGCCTCCGTCATAAAAGGAACCAACTGTAAAAATTTCAAGTTTCTAACTTCAGTAGTTTAGGCTGTCCGTTGATATCTCAGTCAGTCAGTCAGTCAGGACTTTGAATTTTATATATATAGATTTGTTTGAATGTTTAAGGATTTTACACTTTTTGTTATCTTTTTGCATTTAAAGCTGAGCTAACAAAATAATAAAGTTCCCTTAAAAGCAAACAATGCAACCGTACTAAAAAAAGAGAATATTGTATTTCACACCTGTCATGTTCATTTTTGTTTACTGTTTGGCCTCGTTTCAATTAAGTAACGTTGCAATTGTTATGGTGTAACTTAATCTACATTTTCATAATAATGTTCCTAACGGAGACATAATAGAAGTACCTACCTACTGTAAATATTAAACACGAGTCTGTTGAAGTTAAATGTTTGATTTTGGCTTGTACGTATGACTTGATGTTTTCTAAAGTGAAAATTAACACACCCATAGTTATTCTGTTCAGAGCACAGAATTCAGAATAAGCATAGAAGTGATATAAGAACGTGAGCTTGTTGCTTCCCAGATAAAAACAAATTTTAAAATACCAGCAGGGCTAGCATAGGCGGGAGAAATTTTATCCTCGGGAAAAGCCTACATCGCCTTTTCCTCTGTCGCCATACTTTAGCATAGGGAAAAGATAATTTTATCCCCTGTCAGTGGATAAAATCGGGGATAAAATTTTTATCTCCTGCCCATGCTATGCTGTGAGCGTTATTTTAAAACCCGCTTGGTTTTTAATGCAACCGCCTAGTGTTTTTTGCATACAATTTAATTTTAGTTGTTTAGGGCCTATGTCAATATCTACAAGTAAACTTTAACTAATAAATCAAAGACGAAAGTTCTGTCTGATTGCCAATACAAAAACTGTCAAAACGTTGCATTTATTCATCAATTAAAGTTTATTTGATGAAATAGGCCCTTAGCATACTAAGGAGGGGTGTAGACTTATGCTGAGATCTATAGAGCGCGCTCTGACTTACCTCGGACTTGAGATAGAGTTAAAGCGAGACATAAACATGCTTTAACATAAATCGTTTTTGGTTTAACTCTGTCTTGAGTCTGAGCTGAGAGTGCGGTCTTTAAATTTCAGTCTTAGTTTTTTTGCGTAAAAAAAGTACTAAGTAGGTATGTAAGCTCAAAATCAACGACACCACTGCCTTTGTAATAAAGAATACCTACCCTACATATCATTTCTATAATCTTTTTAAGAATTCTGTGTTTCAGAGACTCGAATGTTATACAAATTGCGTGAAACCTCGCTAAAGTCATAGCGGGTACTAGCTTCAACATTACGCATGGCAAAATAAACTTTTACTCGAGCAAAAACGCGTGCAAAAGCCACTCTTCTACAGAAATGTAAAAGCTGTCACATCATGACAACTCGTTCTGCTACATATAATACGTGTGGTACAAGAATACCCGTCTTGGAATGTGGTAAAAAAACTACATTTTCCAGGGGAAAGTTTCCGGCCAGCGCAAATATGGCGAGAAAAATGAAGCGGTCTACCTTTATATGGGCGACTTGTAAGGCTATTTTCATTCGTTTTCCTGTAAGTTATAGGTACTTTTTTTTTAAATTTATTACAGCTTTTCTCCTTTATTCGATATATCGCGAACGTATCTAGAGATAGTTATTCCAAGTTTAATTGGGAACCGGTTCACAGCAATGACATTGGTATGGAATTCAATATAAAAAACCGGCCAAGTGCGAGTCGTACTTGCACACTGAGGGTTTCGTACGTTGTGAAAATCATGTTAATTACTAGACTATTTTTAAAATACACAGATTCTCGCAATGAAAATCCTTACTAATATTATAAATTCGAAAGTGTTTTTGTTTGTTGGTTTGTCTTTTAATCACGTAGCAACGTTGCAACGGACTGACGTGATTTTTTGCATGGGTAAGTATAACGAGGACTAGGAGAGTGATATAAGCTACTTTTTATTCTGGAAGAACAAAGAATTCCCACGGCATTTTCAAAACTAAATACACGCGGATAAAGTCGCGGGCACCAGCTAGTATTTTATAAGTTTTTCAGCTAGAAATTATGTTTTAGAATTAAATAGTCACCCGATACGATATCCAAACGGTTGTGAAACGGTGTGGGAATGAATCTCTGAAGATCGCTTTCGTAATTGATGTTGTAGGCTTTCAAATAGTGTAATTAAATTAGTAATGAGCAATGAGCTGATCGATTAACAAGGTTCTTTTCATGGTAAAGATTGCCTAGCTACAGATAACCACAGTTACGTAACGTACGTGATTAAAGATGATTTATTTTGCCCGCTTTCGTTCGTTAGGTTTTTAAAAATACCGCGGGAACCCTCTGTTTTTTCAGCATAAAAGGTAGCCTATGAGTAAATCCATGAAAATAATCTAAATAAATAAATTTATTTTTTTAAAGAACAGACTTCAAACGCCACAAGTAGTCAAGTGTGCCTATAAAATTTGAGGAGTTCCCTCGATTTCTCCAGAACCCCATCATCAGATCCTGACCTGATGATCATGGGGCCACCTGGGAAGTATAACCCTTCAAACAGAAGAAGAATTTTCAAAATCGTTCCAGGCGTCTTTGAGTAATCGGGAACATACATAAATGATTCCCACAAATTGAGAACCAGAAAAAGAGAGAGAAATAATCTTTGAACTCGCCCACCCTATGCAGGTCGTTCGTTAATCATCGATCAGTGAATCACCGTGACTCACTATTTACTTGTTACGTAAGAAGTTAAGACAGGTTAAAAGTAACCTGTCGATGAGCCTATAATAAATTATCCCATACTAGCTGATGCCCGCGACTTCGTCCGCGTGGGTTTAGTTTTTAAAATCCCGCGGATAAGCTTTTACTTTTGGGGATAAAAAGTAGCTATGCTCAAGGTCCTCATCTGTAGGTACACAACGCAAAAAATCACGTCAATCCATTGCTGCGTTGCGGCGTGATTGAAGGACAAACTAACAAATGAACAAACACACTTTCACATATTAGTAAGGATAGTAGGGAAGAGGATTGAATGAAACAAAAGATTGCAGCGGGAGTTATTTTGCGGAACTCCATGATGAATAGAGAGTTAGAGACCAACATGCATGTTCCTTAAGAATTAGTAAAAAAAAATTTAAAAAAAAAGACGTGTGGCACTCGGGGACTGCCGCGGTAAAGCTATTGCATAGCATTTTTTATCAACGCCATCTAGCGGTGAGAGGAGTCCCGTGTCAGATTATTTTCGTTACGGAATTTCTGGATTTAGTCTCCACGCTCAAGGCCCGCGATAGAAGCTATGCAATAGCTTAAAAAACATAAATCTGTGTGGTAGGTACAACATAATGTTAGCGCTACGTCCACTGCACTCCTCTTGCTAAGACATGCTGGACAAAGAAGCAAGAAAATCATTGTATGTAGGAAATTACCACGGAAACAGCCAAATATGTAAATTACACTACTCAACACTAAAAAAATATCTGAATTCACTCATATGGCTTCATATTGAGGTTGACTAATAATAAATATCTGTAGGCATTTTATTTTGATATCACGTCTAGAAGCGGAGAAATATCACTTTTAATTTTTTCACCTATTTTCGAGTTTTAAAATGCGGGTAGTTCAAAAATACGATTGTTTTGCAAACAAAACATAGCTTACAAGTTACTTTGATTGATAATCTTTAAAATATCATGGGTGTGTGTTAACAATTTTAATTAGTTTTGTTGTATTTGTGAAGAATTTGCGCCAAAATAGAAAAAAAAGTCACGTTTTGGCCTATTTAAACAGTATTATTTAGCTAATTTTAATCAAAATGTGAGAAATCTAGATAAGACGTGGGTCTCTAATGTGTGCTGGCTAATATCTAATATGAATCTCAACGGTTGTTACGATGGAAGAATAAAAAAAATGCCATTTGGTACGCCGGGAAGGACTGAACCAACGAATCATACAGTGAATTTCAATTTTTGTTTAACACAATTAAAGGAGTTTTCTGAGAAATCAAAACAAAATATTAAGTATGCCGATAGGTTATCAGTTAGAAAACCTTAGCCACATTCCGAAAATTTGCCTATTCTTGAGGGCCCAGTTAAATTTTAATGAAAACAGAAACTTAGAAAAGTTTATTTTATGAGACAGTAAAAATCGTGATTATCAAAAATCAAAGAGGGCGTATTCGTAGGTCTAGATATAAAAAACTGATTAAAAATTCATCTTTTACATTTACCCACAACAATATTATTTTAAAACCAAGCTTTTAAATTTTTTTTTGACGTAAAAATATATTCAACAAAACCGCTCACTTCTGGGAAAGAATAAAACTGATGTTGGACTGCTACCATAAAATGGGATGCAAAATCTTATTAAAATTTCCTTCATTTCATTTCCTCCATTCCCATTTGGACTTTCTTCTAGAAAATATGGTTAATTTAGCAATGAACATGGGGATAACTTTCATCAAAATGTAGCTGCAATCGGAAACCGTTTTCAAGGAAGATGGGAACCTGCTATGCTTGCAGATTACTGTTGGAGCCATGTCAGAGATACTCCTGGCTACCATTACTACAAGAGGAATCAGCTTTACTAATAAAACTTCACCTTTTCCATCAAAACATCAATAAAAGTTAATGTAGTTGCTTCATTTTCTAAGAAAATTGAATTTTTGACTTGACCCTTTTATCTCGAAAATGAGATGTGATGGAAAAACTTCATTTATGCATTTCTCTTAGGTCAATAGCAAGGAACAATTATCACATAGTAGGAACTCAGATAAAAAAAAAAGTTCGAAATTTGTTGAGTAGTGTTATTTAATATGTTAAACGTAGGCGTTATTTTTGGTCAGTCCAGTGAGCTATGTAAAACACTCGATATAGAATATTATTTAATAGTTTTTTATATAAGTTTTATAGCCATCGACTACGGAGATACGTGACTACGGAGATACGTGACTAGTATCAAAATAGCTGTGTTTATAAGGAGACAAGATCCTGCTGCATTGCACAGTAAAAATAGTGAAAGAATCATATTTTATAACTTTGTGTAAACAATTTAAGTTTATTATGAGAAAAACTTGCGTTTGCGCATCCCAATTTTTTACGACTGAGTGGAAATGAATCCCACGAGATTATGAAATACTAAACTAAATCTATGCGGACGAAGTCGTGGTTATCAGTTAGTCCATTATAAACTAAAACAGTCAGTAGACAACTTAGATATACCTAACTTAAAGCGCATTTAGTACCTACTAAATAATAATTGGAGATAAAAAATATTTTTAAGCCTTTTAGGACTTACGTAAGTACCTCCGTATACACTTGAGGAGCGTCCGAACAAAAACCGATAAAGGACATTTAGACTTTTTTTTGTTTTTTTTTTTATCTCAAATGATACCGAACTCACTACTGTGACAAATTACATTAGACAATCAATTTAGTTTACTTACTAAAGTCATTCAACCGATTAGCACTAACTAATGTTGAAATTATAAAAAGTTAACAGCTATAAATAAAACTGTCTGTCAACAGAAACAATGCATCCATCACTTTCCTTTACTAAAACTATATACGTACCTATTGTATTAGTAAGTTATGAATTATTAATACAATACTTGTGTATTAGTTCTTGCTTTAAACATCAACAGACGAGCCAACAAGATGACTGCCGACACTCTAACTTGAGTATTGATTCATGACATTGCTTTTTTGAGCCCTGAATCAAAATGTTCAAATATTTGAACCGATGTTACTTTTAAAGTACGAGTACATTTTAGAATAATCGGACTACATTTGGTTGACTTTTTTATTCAATTAATAAAATCAATTTTTTTTTTATGCGGAGCGCGATAAGGCGATCCTTTTCTGTATTTTGCGTCGTAAAACCTGAGACATCCTTACTTCTTTACTATCTTTACTATGTTTACTTATATTATAAATGCAAAAGGTTTCTTGGTTTGTCCTCCAATCACACAGCAACGGAGCAACGGATCGATGTGATTTTTTGCAGGGGTATATTTGAGGACCTGGAATAACAAAGAGTTCCTGAGGGATTTCAAAAACCTAACTCCACGCGAACGAAGTGGCGGATATCGTTCATATAATAGGTAGGCATTTAATTTGATGTATTATAATCGTTATACTTCATATACAAGTTCAATGTCGTAGCAAATAAAGCCTGTAAAATAACGTTTTTTACAGGTTGGGTTTAGAAGTCCTCCACACTAACCAACCTGTAAGTAAGTAGTCGTGCAAAATAAACTAAAATGTTAACTAAAGAGTTGGCCTGTATGTAGATGTTCTTCGGCAGTTGGACAATAGTGTGTATAATGTATGAAACATTTGAAGCATAATATACTATTGTTTCGACAGACAACTTTGTATTCATACATCGATTAATTTTCTAAGAAGCTTATTAAAGTCATCGGTAGCGAATAGCGGAGGTTTTCGAGACTTTGTGGCGTGAAATAGTAACAACCATTCATCCATCCATACATCCATCCTCACAAACTTTCGCATTTATGATGTAGGATTAAATTAAACAATTTATTTAGGAAAAAATAACAATCCTGACTCTAGCTAGAGCCAAATAAAATAAAATGAAATTACCGGTTTTTGGTGTAACTTAACAAAATATTCAGCTCAAGGTTGGTAACACGTCTAAATAATATTCTGACGGCAATTCGGCAAGTTAGCCTTCTAGATTTTACGTGTGATAATGACCTTTATAAATGTTTTTCGGAGAAATATGTACCTACATAGGTACCTACTTAATATAAAATAATTTTGAGAAAATTAACTTTTATTTATTGGAGCAAATTTTTTTAATACAAATAAACTTTTAACATTAACAGATATTCTCCGGTATTTATACCGGAGAATATCTGTTAATGTTATATTTAAGAACCCCATGTTATATTTTATTATTAGTTTTTTTCGTTTCCGTTAAATTATAGTTTAGATTTACTTAGTTTAGTTTCAATTATCATTATTGTTGGTTGAACATATTTATTATAAAACATAAGTAATATTTATGTTATTGATTGTGTTTAAAAAATAAATTTAGTTTAAGTATGTTATATTTTGTTTAAGAGGCTGTTTTAAAGTTTGAAAAGCTGTTTTGTTCCTCAGACAGGTGCTTTTTATTGAAGCTGTTCGTGGCTGTATACAAACATCATGACATCATGGTGTAAAAACTGTGGAGGCAAGGTCAGCGCACTTTTTACAACTTTGTGACATTCGTTCCGCCAAGTTGCACTAAACTTGTTGTTCTTTATTTGAAATATTCGAATTAGATCCGCTTGAATTGAAGCTATCGATCGAATTTAAGCCTCAATAGCCCAACGGTTGAAAACTGAAAGGTCGCAGGTTCGATCCCCACCCGTTGAGCTATTGTCGTACCCACTCCTAACACAAGCTTTCAGCTTATTTGGAGGGGAGAGGAGAATATAAGTCAAGTTCAACTTGGCTAATATACTTTTTAAAAAAAAATTTTAGTTTTATTAGGCCTACTTAGCTATTTTTTGTCCAGGCTTATCAAATAAGTAAACTTTATCTTTATTTATTTTATATTTATATTATTTTTAGGGGTATGGGTTGAGTCTATACTGCTATACCCCTTCCAAGTTAGCCTGCTACCATTTTTGACTGCATCGTCACTTAGGTACCATCAGGTGAGATCGCAGTCAAAGAATATCTTGTCATCGGATAAAAAAAAACATTGGATAGGGGATGATATTTAGGGGCTACCTACGTAAAGAAACTTCTACTTAGGGGATGATTTTTCATCATAAAATATGATAAATTATGTAAGTATACGTACCTAAATAAATCTCTTTAACAAAAGGCTATTTTATTTACAAAGATACCAAAATCACCAGCAACGATTAGATCTCTAGCGACTTTAGAGCTGAGTAAACCAGTTGTCATGTAGTCTTGTGTAGTAAATGTACTGTGTACTATTAAGAATGAATCATTGACACTGAACTAGAACGAACGATTCCGTATGCAATAATAATAGTAGGTAGATACATCGTTCTTGTAGCACTTCATTCACATACCTACCTTTAAGAACAACTATTTATTTGATTGTTGTCAAAATGTTGATATTCATTAATTAAAATCGAAAATATAACATGTAAGAATAACATTTGTAAAAACAGAAAATAAATCGGCCAAAAAACAAATAAGTTATAAGCTGCTGTTATACTGCGACTGCATCAGTCTCTTTCTAAAACAAAGTGTTGTATGGAGAGTGTATGAAGCTACTGAATCGTGACGTCATGTTGCAATAGCGCTCTATTTTTCTAACAAAAAACTTAAAAGCTCTATATTTTCGAGAATAGTTAATATATTAAAAATACAAATATGACATTGTGTTATAATAAGCCTTTATTTTAAGTTTATAAAAAAATTTAGTCAAATACCCAACTATAGTACATCATTCATTCAGTACTTAGTTCTTTGTGGGCCTACTTAGTCTGTAATTCTATCTCTTGGCTCGGAACTACTGCACTAATAGTACTAGAAGCGCGAACTAGTACTACAGTCTTTTGAATGTACTAGTACCGAGCGCTCCTTTTAGTGACAGAGCAAGAGCAAGCCTATTGGGATGTAAAGCAATAGCCTGATATAAAATCTAGCCGGATCGGGTTGCACAGTCGACCGTCGAGACGATAACGGCAAACTACAAACTGGTTGAGAGTTCTGTCGACCTATTTGATTTCGAATCTCATGCCACATGCGCCTGCGCCGCGCCGCGCCGGTCAGACCGCACCTTATTAAGCTTAGTTGCCCACGTTTCGTTTTATAATCGTATTTTATTACATCTATTGTGGGTTCCGTGTCCAAAGGGCAAAATGGAGCTCGAATAATAGTACTCTGCTCTGTCTGTATGTCCGTAGTTCCGTACGTATTTAGAGATTCGTGTAGTCTGTACTTCATAGACGGGATGAGTTAAGTATGGACCTGTGATATTTGGTCTATTATTTTTATGCCCCACATGCCAGCGTGTCGTGCATATCATTAATTAGAGCTGATAGAGTACAATTTTATGTATTTTTATTCTTTTTATCTCCAAAACAAATTAGGTAGGTACCTATCTAATGGTTGCCGTCAAAGTGGTGAGTTTAAAAGTCTACCTATGTCTTATGTTATACGAGGACTGTCTTAAAAATAAATTGGTTAAGGATTTGGAATTTCTCTATACTTATTATGTACATACCTAAGGTACATTAAACAAAAAAGAATGAAAATACCTGTTAGGTAATAATATTGCGGTCTGTACTAAGCTGTGTTCAAATACAATCCATTTTTTCGTTTCTTTTTCTCTTCAACGAGATGTTGCGATCTCGTAAAATAGATCAATGAGAATGAGAGAATTGCTCATATGTGTGGTGGAGATGTAGAAGATTGTGTACCAATGTGACAGTTTCTGGCACGTTGAGGAAATAATAGTTGAGCACTTCCCATAACGACATAACAGAAACAGTACCTAATAATGACACTATAGGTATATCTCTACTTACGATGCCTACTGCCTACGGAAAACACATTTAAAACAGTTGCATATAACTCTTGCTTATAACATAGTATAGAGTTAACACATTATAAACCATTATATAACTTTTCCTGTTTATATTTTACAAAGGTCCTATTACTCACAATTCCAAAACAGTTTCCTATTAAAGCCATATTTCGCGGATTACTTAACACCACTTTAAATAATTTTTGTCTTTTGTCTTGCTGTCGTTACAAAAACGAAAAATCACAGTTTTGTTTTTTCAAAATCACAGTTTTTTTTTAAGTTAATACACGGTAAGTACTTTTCAAAATAAGTAACATTAACCTACATATGCACAAATATGAACTTTACTTTGATTTTTTTGGGTTGATTTAGGACACATTGATTTTAAAACTAAGTATATTTTACTTTTAACTACGCAAAAAACAATTGTCCACTGCGAATGTGCTTTGTTAACTCATACAAAGTGAATCGATAGATAATTATTAATTACTTCATCGGTGATTACAGCAGTGAGTCACGGGTGTCACTCGAAATGATTACGATCTCTTGAAGACATCACGTTTCCGCTATACATCACAACTGTAAAGTCATACCTTTTTCAATCTTATACAGATTTTTATCACAACTACTAAGTGCATTACTTTTGGCTCTACAAGTTTTTGTGAATATTGGCCTGATACCTACCTAGAGTTTTTTAAGCTATTGCATAGCTTCTATCGCGGGCCTTGAGCGTGGAGACCGAATCCAGAAATTCCGTAACGAAAATAACCTGACACGGGACTCCTCTCACCGCTAGATGGCGTTGATAAAAAATGCTATGCAATAGCTTTACCGCGGCAGTCCCCGAGTGCCACAGGTCTTTTTTTTAATTAATCGATAACAAAATAGCCTTTGAATGCTTATTTAACTGGTTAGTGACGACTGCATAGTCGAAGATGGTAGTAGGCTGACTTGGAAGTGGGTACCTATATCAGTTTTTGCTTTGTTTTCACTCATGCATATGCGTTAGATGCATACCTACATGCACATGCGTAACATTACACATGGAACATGCGTTAAAAGCGTCTTCAGTTAAAATAAAATATTATATTACGTAGGTACTACACACGCGATTGCGTTAGCCAAATCGTTGTGACTGATAAAATATTCCAAATAACACTTGCTTGTATGTTTAAACACGATTATCTTATGAATAAGTATTAGATTCTTGATAAAATGCAATCAGATTAGAAGTGCATGTACCTACGTATTGTACGTAATGTTCTAGTTACAAAGTATTATGTCGAAAACGTAATCAAAAGTTTAATAATCGAAAAAAAAAATGACTATTACATGTTCACCAATTTGTAAGACCACACGAAACACACACTGGGAGCGTGACCAAAGCGACTTTATGACTTTTAGAACAACGCTATGACTTCTAGAACAACTCTATGACTTTTAGAACAACTTTATGACTTCTAGAACAAGTTTATGACTTTTTTAAAGTACCTAGCCCATGCCACTCGCCAGGTCCCGAACTATACCCATGCACAAAATTACGTCGATCCGTAGCTCTGTTGCAGCGTTATTGAAGGACAAACCAACAAATAAACACACTTTACATTTATACAAAGTATTAGTAAGGCTTAAAAAAAATCGTACGACAGTTGGCAGCCCTACCGCCCACCGAAACTGCCGAGCGACTATTTATAAATACCTAGCACATAAACTATAATTAGACGGGAGTTATTGACCCCTTCCCCACATATCAGAACCACTAAATACACAATATTGAGTTCGGTTCCCGGTTAACTTTATTGTGTACTGATTTCCGTCTAAAACGGATCACACATTTTAGGTAGCTTTAGCCCGCGTTTAACGCAATTTAATGATGCTATCGACATAATATGTAGGTAGCTATTAACATTGAATGCGCTGAAATAGACGTGTACTTTTGCCTTCATCTAAGAATTTTTTGACGCACACACTAATTTCGACTCTTTTAGAAGTTCAGATGTGAGGCCCATATTCATTATTTATTTTGCTAGTTTTTGTGACGTCAAACTTGTATTTCTCAATAGATCAACTTGCAGGATCTGAGGGATCTAATAACCACAACGACAAGATAACAAAAAAGAAAGACGATAAATTGATGTGCTTAAATAGCTATCTCCTACTTCCATGGCGAATTTAGTCAGATCATGTAAGAAATCTGCGTTAAAACTAGAGGCAAGCGTGAGTACAATTTATCTGAAGACAACCTTAGAAAATCAGTAAGACATTCAAACGGTAGCAGATATGATTTGAATATCACAAGGAACGAAGTCCCTATCACAGGAAATGTAAATAAGTCACGTACGGCGCGTGCTGACAGATGTGCGAATATCTTTATATTAAGTAGGTAGGGTGATTTCGCCGGTTGGCGACCGATTAGCGGGATATTCAACTTTACGTCAATATTTAAGTATGTTGCACCCATAGCACATGTATTAAAGTTATATGACAGGGTCCTAGATATTGTCAAGTTATATTTAAAAGTAAAAAAATAAGAATTACAGTTGTGAAAACTTTTTAAATTGAATAAATCTTAAAAACTATGTGAAATGCTAGTTGGCGACCACTTTTGCTAGTTGACGACTGCCCCCTTATCTAGTTGGCGACCTCTCGATTTGCTAGGGAAAACTAAATTTGATTAATTAAAAATAAAAAATATGAACGTGTTAATGTTTAAAAAATAATTATTATTCATGCATTATTATTCATACATTTAATAAATTATTAAAACACATTTTTTCATGAAATCAAAGGTACACTTTAATATTCAAGCTTAAGCTTAAATGAATCTTAGCAAGTATAATACATTTTCCTACACAAGTACAAAATTAAAAATATCACTTTAAACAACAATTACAAAAGTTTAGAATCAAATCATCAGATCATCAGATCTCGGGATGTTATACATTTTACATTTTTTTCTAATACCGTGTCCTCCTTCTCTTATATTTTTAAAGCACATTCCAGATCTCTTTGGGAATAAGCCGGTGTTATTTTCTAATACGGTTTGTGGAGGACATCTGTAATGAAAATTTTATATATTAAACACCTACATTATGCAAAAAACAGATAAGATTATAAGTAGTGATTGCAAATGGTCGTAAACCCACATATTAATTTGCTCATTTTTAGTTGGCGACCACTTGATACCCATACATTTTAAGATGTTTTATAATAATAATTTGGTGGTCGTAAACTAAAAGATACACGGATAAAAATAAACAAATTAAATTGAAAGTGATTAAATTCCGAATTAGATTTGTAGTCTATAAAAAATAAAAATAAATGTTTTTCTTTCTAAATGTCTATTGGCGGCCAGGTGGTCGCCAACTGAAGTTATTGGATAATTCCAATTTCAGTTAGCGACCATTCAATTTTTTTACCTGATTTTGTATATTACATATAATAAATGTACAAATAACGTAAAACATATATATATCCACTTAATAGAACATTAAAAAATTGACTCAAATAAATACATCACGATCTACTTACCTCGAACGCTTCACTTACTCACTATTTTTTTCGTTGTTTTGGGAACGTGTACGCGCCGAAAGTATGAGCGGCGGATTGAACTAAGATTTGTTTGCTTTCGGGTAAACACAAAGCTGCCAACTATTGTAGGTAAAACTAATAGGTCTATCCCCCTCTTTACTTAAGTGAATTTCATTTGGAAAAGAAGAATAGAATTCTTATTATTTTCGTTTTAATGCCGTAGGACCTGTTAGTGGTCGGCTAACTGACCCCGGTCGCGTAACCCCCGAAACCACCCTACTTACTCAATATTGAGTTCTGTTCCCTGTAAACTTTATATGTACCTCTTTATTGTATTAACTTCCGTCTCATGACTGCGTGTAGTGAATGTGTTTCGATAAAAACCTCTTAAACATCAATCAGTATTGTAAAAGTGGGTTACCGTTCTTTATGAGAATTTCTCGTTAATGAATCAGAGCTTTATATTATGAGTAAAAAAGTTAGAAGAGACTATCGGAGTTTTTGTATCATAAAGCTAAATACCGGTCTTGTAAACTTAACTTAATTAAAAATAGTTTGTTTAAAATATGTAGATACTTAGTAAGGACTTATTAAGTACAATATATTTTAATCAAACTATTTTTAAGAAGAATTTCAGGGAGTAAGTAGGTACTACTTACTGAAATTTTTCTAACAAACTTCTCTACAACTTTCTGCTAATTTAATAACATGCATGATGTCGAATGCACATCATTCAGGTCTAATTTGCATATTTCTGCCCCTTCTCTTGATCGGCAGGAAAAAAAGGCTGCGCTCCATTATGATGAGGTGACAAGAGAAAGAAAAAGACGTGTGGCACTCGGGGACTGCCGCGGTAAAGCTATTGCATAGCATTTTTTATCAACGCCATCTAGCGGCTCACCGTAGAGGAGTCCCGTGTCAGGTTATTTTCGTTACGGAATTTCTGGATTCGGTCTCCACGCTGGCCCGCGATAGAAGCTAAGCAATAGCTTAAAAAGATGAAAAGAGGAAGATGATGAATAAATAGAATACATAACGATAAACAATTGACAGGAAGAAATGCTATGTGGTTCCATGCCGCTATTAGCCCCTGTAAGGATTGATTTTACCAACTTAAAATAAAAATAAATCTTGGCAGCTTTCAAATCAAAATTGTCAAAATATCAAAGGATAATGGGTAATTTTGCATGGACCCCGTACCCAAGACTGTAGAACTAGACTGTTTACTGTTGTAGACTGTGAACTATGTCGGTTTTTGTTGCTCTAGTCTGAGTTCACTTGGAGAAAAAAAAAACTATGTTCATTAGAAGAACTGATTTTTCCTAACAATCCATCCATTAATTAGTGTAAACTATTATTTTCGTCGCTATCGTTGATCGTTGTGTGTCTAGCTTACAATCAGTACCTGCCTGATGAGTTATTTTGTTTTGACTGCATCTTTACTAAATTACATTTTAATGGATCACAGAGACGCCATTAGCTGTGGCAGTACTAACCGTTGGATAACCATCCACAAGTAGGTTAACGATGTAAACAACGTTATGGGTGTAACTTTTTGCAGACTCGCGAGTAAGTGTCCCGCTCATAGTTAAGTTTCACCTTTTCCCTACCTTTTCCTCATTCCATTTTGTGTACGAGTATCAAACGGAAGCCTTTATCACTACCACGCGTTCACTTCAAGTTGGCCGTCCTCAACCATTTAATAATGACGTCATACCGGTACCGTTGACAAAGAATATAATTGTATATTTTACTGTAATCGCGACTGTGACGGAAGTTTTCTCATCTGGTAATGCGATGACTCGCTTTTTAATTTCTTAAGTAAGTACCTACCTACCTACCTACCTAATAAATAGTCTGCGCTACACAAAACTTTTCCTTGACTTCTTTCCTTGGTAACGGGCTAACTTGGAAGGGTTATGGCAGTGTGCATTCAACCCATAATCTACACGCCATCGTGCCAGAACGCTAATCGCTTGGTGGCACGTCTTTGACGGTAAGGTAGTAACTAGCCACGGCCAAAGCCTCCCACCAGACCAGACCAGAGACAATTCAGAAATTATAAATTCCCAAATTGCCCCCGCCGGGAATCGAACGCGAGATCTCCCGGTTAAATGACCACAGCACTCACCACTATACCAGGCAGGTCGTCAAAAGTTCTCGTCGGTGGGTGGTGGTTATTCTTTTTAAACGTTTATTTAATATGTACTGCTTCATCCAAGTTCAAATGGAACATTACTGTACCGCTCTTGAACTCAGAATCGAACCATGTCGCAGTAGGCTTGTTGCATGGAGAGGCGAGACAATGGTATCACGTCATTGGACCCTTGTTGTCTCGGACAATGGGGCTGCGACAATGCATGGGAATTGACGAACGAAATTACATAGCATAGGTGTATGTATGCCTTACATGTTTGCAATAACTAATAACATGCCACTGTGATCGGTGGTAAAATAACGTTGAGAATGCACAATGGCGCATAATCTTTTACTCTACATTTTAAAATTTTTCTTGTTACTTAAGTATTTTTATTTTTATTAGGGAAGTCTCCCTCATAGAGACAGATTTTACCCCAAGTATTCTGATTACTGACGAAACAATTTACTTAACCGACAGAAACAAAAACAAATTCAAATTCAAAATCATTTATTTCATGTAGGCCAAAATGTATGAGGAACACTTGTAAACGATAAATAAATTAACAAAGCAGTTAACTACCGCCATTGTCCGCTATATTAATTTTTATTAAGAATTTTGCTGGTAAAAATGGTAGTCTGGTTTTTTGGGGTAAAGAAGAACTCTACCTTATTCCGAAGAAACAATTTACTTAGCCGACAAATACAAAAACATGTGGGGAACACTTGCAAACAATAAATAAACTAACACAGCAGTTAACTACAGCCGTTGTTCGTTATATTTTTTTTACTAAGAATTTTGTTGGTAAAATGGCAGTCAGGGGTAGAGACGGACCCTACCTCAAGTAAGCGTTCCAACGAAACAATTTTAAGCTGACAAAAAGGTGCGAGGAACACTTGCGAACGATAAATAAACTAAGAAACACCCGTCGATCGTTTTATGTTTTTTTTATTTGTTTTTGTATCACTCTGGGAAGTCGGGACTTCGCACCACGTGGTGGCAACGCGACTTGCGTCGAAAAGCGATGATAGATGTATGCCCCAAATGAGTTTAGGGTTTAGGAAATACGTTTCGACATTTCCGCTTGTTTTGAGGCAAGGAGTCGCTTTGTAATGAGATACTTATTTTACGATCGCCGAGTGATGTTTTACCAACGAGTGAAGTTGACGTTTTAACAGCTTTGTTTTGGTAATCTTTCTAGATAATTACCTACATCAATTTTGGCCGGTTAAAGTAAATTTTTATCAGCTAATTAGAGTTTTTAATTAGATGCCCACAATTGACCGGCAGGCAAATTACGAAATGCTGGAACGACATTCCTCCACCTTTTCGAAATGTAAATTCAAAATTAAATTTCAAAAAACTATTCCGAAACTATTTATTAAACATACAAAAAAACGATTGATCAGATATTTAGCCGTGGCACTAAAATTTAAGTAAAATTTAATTAAAAATGAAAAACCTTCCAAACTTCAAAAAGTAAAGAACATAATAGTATTCTAGGATAATAATACACTTTCGCTTTGTATGTACTTATTTAATTAATCATGAACTTCCCTCGGGCGGGCCCTAGCAGAATAACAGCGTTGTGGTTACATATTTGTATCCACAGCATTGAGCTGAGCTAGGACCCTTTCATTGGCATGATACATAGTAGATACCTCTAGCTATATTTTAAGCAATTGTAATGTGTAAGTCTTAAGTGTACCTATTTAATTTGTGTTTGTACATGTCAATGAATAAACGATATTCTATTCTATTCTATTCTATTCTAAATTAAATGAAGCCGTGGTTTTTCAACGTGTGTTTGAAATAAATAGTAATGTTTCACTCATTTTGTGATTAATCTTTTGTCTAATCACAAAATGTACCTTATCGTCTAAAATGATTGATTAGGTACCAAAAACATACAAAATATACTTAGCTACTTTTTTAATTGTATTGTAAACACTGCTGGACCAAGGTCTATTGCATGGACTTCCACAGGCCTCGGTCTTGCACTCCTAAATCTATCTCTCTTCGACTCGCTTGATGTCGTCGGTTCATCTAGTAGGAGATCTGCCAACACTGCGCTTTCCAGGGTGGAGTCACCACTCCAGCACCATGGGACCCCAACGACCATCAGCTCTTCAAATTATTAAAATTACCTACCTATAAACATGACATGGCCTAATCAGTTTCTACATGCCATCGTACTGGAACGCTACATCGCATGACGGCACAGTAGAATGTTGTTTGTTAAGTAGCCTGCCCAAAGCCTCCGAGTCCCATCCGACTAGACCATTATTTTCGAAAATACCCCTGCTGGGAATCGAACCCAAGACCTCCTACTTTAAAACAATAGAGCTCACCACTGCGCTAGGGAGGTCGTCTATATTTATTTATGCTGAGCAATTCAAAATATTGCATGCCACGTCATAAAGACATAAAGATGCCACGTCATAAAGACATGAATGCTTTCTCAGTCACGATTTGTATCGGCAATCGGCATTCTTAACCTTCGGGTCAACCATTGATCTTTAGAACAGGAAATGGTTGGTACGCCTGCTATACGACTAGGGAATGCAAAATCCGGATTTTTTTCAAATCCGGATTCTAAAATAATCATCACTTCAAAATCCGGATTATCCGGATTTTTCGGATTTCGGTACAATTTGTTGCAATTTTTTAATATTTTCAATTAATTATACATAAAACACGTAGTTTTATGCAAAATTATAAGTATTTTGAATAAAAATTAAATAATAGTATGAGAATTGTTTATAATCCGTCTTTTATCATTATTCATAAATCGAAATTATACTTAGTCAGTCAAATAAACAAAACTAGTCTGTTTTCTAAATTCGTATCTTCGTCTTCTTCTATATAATATAGGATAAAAATGTCACTCCTAGATGAAGGTGAAAGAATTTTTAAAATCGGTTCAGTATATACGCTTTACTCAGAGCGATGTTTGTAAGGCACTCCTTTCTTTCGCCATCAATAAGACGAGTGGGCCAGACGGTTTCCTGCGGTTGTATTGAAAACGTATGCTCCGAAGTTAACACCTGTCTTAACGCGTCTGTTTCAGCTATCTTACTCCTCCAGCACTATTCCATCTTCGTGGAAAACTGCTCTGGTTTACCCAATTCCGAAAAAGGCAATCACTTGGATCCCTCAAATTACAGACCTATCGCAATTACCTCTTTACTGTCCAAACTTATGGAGCAAAATAATAACGCGAAACTGCTGAATTACTTCGAGGAACACCAGTTTGTCAGCGATCGTCAATAAAACTTTCGCCACGGCAGGGCGGAAGCTATTGACAATAAGGGGAAAGCTCTAGTGGTCAGCCTCAACATCGCTTAAGCAAAGGCTTGAGCGATGTTGAGCGATCAAAGGATCGGGTTTGGCATAGGGCTTTGTTATCGAAGCTGCCATCATCTTACGGACTTCCTGCGAAGCTGTGCAATTGGGTCGCTAGCTTTCTTCATGGGCGCAGCGTCAAGGTCGCTGTCGACGGTTTTTGTTCTGAACCTAGGCCCATAAATGCTGGCGTTTGACAGGGCTCAGTGCTATCGCTTACTTTCTTCATTCTGCATATCAATAATATGTTGCATAACAGCATCATCTATTGTTATGCGGATGACAGTACTGCTGATGCCCTTTACAAAGGTCATGCTGCATGCACGGTTCTCTCGCGCAGTCTGGAGGGGAGTAGAGCCAAACTTGTGTTGGACTTTGGGACTTCTCTGGTGTCCGTATGGGGTTCATAAAATCTTGTCGAATTCAACCCTTCAAAAACACTTTGTGCGTTTATCGTACCCCCTTCGCCACACCTCTTCTCTTCCAGAACACTTCCCTTACCCCTTCCAATGGACAATCCCAAATTAACCAGCTCGCTGGAAAGCTTGGAACACCACAGAGAGAGCTCTCTTTGCGTGTTCTATCGGCTATATAACGGGGAGTGTTCTGAAGACCTATTTGATCTTATTCCACCCTCTAACTTCTACAACCGCACCGCACGCCACCGAACGCAAATTCACTCTCACCTGGGTGCCTGGAGCATTTCGATCATTCGTTGCTCCAGACCTTTTTTTACGTACCTACTACCAAATTGTGGAATCATCTCCCTTCGTCAGTGTTCCCACTTAGGTATTTACAATATGGGTTTATTCAAGTGGTGGACCAATAAATTCCTGAAAAACCGGCAACGCATTGGTGGTACAAGAACTGTCATGGGCGACGGTACATTACAACATTAGGTGACCAGCCTGCTCGTTTGCCCGCTATTAATATAAAAAAAAGTATTTTCAGAGTTTATTGATTACATTTATAAACAAACAAATCTTTCCTCGTTATAATATTAATATAGAAATATCGATTATTATATATGATCAAACGAACTTGCAAAGTGAAGTTCGATCGATATTATATGAGTACGCTTCATTCGAAGATATAAATATTGTGCATCAAAGTAACGTTGACCTATATTTTCGACATTCAATGAAAAATTCTGGTTAAACATCAATTGTAATTAATATTCGAAAAAACCGGATTTTAATGCCTAAATCCGGATTTTAAAAAAGGCCTAGAAATCCGGATTTTTCGGATTTTTTCGGATTTCGAAGAATCCGGATTGCAATCCCTATATACGACATACAACGACAGTATTAATAGTAGGTATTGCATTAATTATTAATCAACTACAAAGTATATCAATTATGCCTATAGAAGAGTTCCCTCGATTTCTCCAGGATCAGATCCTGATCTGATGACCATGGGACCACCTGTGAAGTTATATCCTTTTAAGCAACAGAAGAATTTTCCAAATCAGTCCAGGCGGCTTTGAGAAATCGGGGAACATACGAGTACATAAAAAATATAATTAAAAAAAAAAAATATTTCGATGAATTGAGAACCTCCTCCTTTTTGGAAGTCGGTTAAAGATATCACAGCATTTTCACAAATACATACAATGTTTGTTCAGCACTACAGGGGAAAAAGGTTTGGAAAGATCGTGTCAGATAAAAACATTATCTGCGATATAAATATGAGAGCAAATACATAGATCATCTAGATATCGTGTTGGAATGTTTTAGAGATAACTGGTACAATATGTCATTTGGTACAGTCGACTTAAAATTCTAATTAAATTAAATAATACAATTCTAATAATGGATATTGATGGGATTATTCTTCATTGTCCAAAAACATTTAGAATTAGCACATCATCATAAACAATAAAATAATATTCTTTGGTTTTTAATTTCAAAAAGTGTAATTGCTTAAAACTTTAATTAAATATTTGACAATGACTTTGAAAATGTTGATAGACGAGACGGTTGACATTTAAGATTCGAATCCTCTTCGAATCACTGGTCTCGACTCGCGAATAGGTACCTAACAGGCCGTGGTGCACTCCGCAGTAAACTGCGGAGCTACAACAAACGTGGCGCACCTCTTCTAAGAGCCTAAATTCAGAGAATGCGAAGGGATAAGAGTTACGTGTTAGAAAGAGAGAAAAGTGTAGGTTAATCAGACGGTAGGTAGTAGTAGAGAAATGTAGAGAACTCTTCAAAGATAGACACACTTGAAGCGATTTGAGTGTTTTTTTATTGTTTGGTTGAGCGAAGCAACGGCTGGATCATGCGTCATGCTCGTGAACGGGTGCCACCAACGGGAATGGGTCTGCTTTGACTGCCCATCTTGACATGCGTTGGATTGGTGTACCTACGTATGCATTTTTACATTTTTGAAGCTTTATTGTGGAAGCACTGTATACATAGCATAGCTTTGTAAAAAAAAAAAATTTTTGAAAAGAGCAACAGCTGAGTTTCTTGCCGGTTCTTCTCAGCAGAAGGTAGATTTATGACGTGTCATAAGAGCTACAAGTTAGCCTACATGAAATAAATAAATTTTGAATTTGAATTTGAATTTGTGAGCCGTGCATTTGCTTTTGTACTTTGTAATGGCGTTTGGTTTCGATTTTTAAAATTTTTTTCATAGAATAAGAAAGGCTGAAGACAGTAATGATGTTAATTGGGGAAGGCTTAATAATGTCACAGGCTCAAATGATGACGTCATAGCATAGGCATGCGTAGCGTAACAGAAGTGAAAGACATTCCGCAGAATGATTGATTTAAAAAAAAAGAACAAGCATTATTTAATAAAATGGCTTGTTATTTACTATTACATCAGAAGCAGAAAACCAGGCAAGTAAGTAGGCTGGTAGCAGGTACATAATTAAAAGTTTTACTTTTTAACTTTTTACGGTTAATTGCTTTTTTGGGGTTCCGTCTCCGAAGGGTGCCATACAAACGAAACCCTAAACCTAAGCTATATTCTGTCCTTTTGTTTAATGCAGGGAATGCGATCGTACCTAACGGCAAGTAAAGATACAGTTTATTGTGTTAGTGATTTAACTTGGACAGTTTTAACAATTTATTGTTTGAGCCCTAAATCGGTTTCTATACGTCTTCGTGCCGGAACGCTAAATTGCTTAGCGATACGTATTTGACGGCAGGGTGGTAACTAACCGCGGCCAAAGCGTTCCACCAGACCAACTTAACTTTTACTTATATCACGTATTTATTTGGGCTCCACCTTGACTTATAATACTGTAGGTATTAATTTTCATTCAGTTTCAAAGATAAAGTAAGTTTGTAGTAAGTATATATGTACATAGAGGCTACAAAGTTAAACAACAAGTAATAAAAATTACGTAAATAATAATCAGAGGGTGCCGATTTCGTTTTTTTTAGTAATACCGCATTATTTCACATCTACATGTAGCTAATTACTAAATAAGAAGAGTTTGTGTTTTCCTACGGAACTCTTTGAGTAAGAGTTCGTCCCTAACTTGGCCCGTTTTATTTTTATAATAATTAATATAATCAAACATGACGGGTTCATAAAAAGTAGGACATCTGCTTTAGTGGTATGTCTGGATCAATTAAAAATTAAAATACTCATTAATGAAGAACTTCCTTTAAGCTCTAGGAACCCTACCTATTTTTTATGGAGATATCAATTATTTATACCTACACTGTTTATACATATTACATTTCCAATAATATGATGTATTATTAGAAATGTTAAATAAAAAAAAATAATTGAAAGAAGTAAAGTAGCACACCTTTTCACATTTCGAGGACTTTCTAGGACGATTAGTTTTAGGAATAAATACGTTTGACATATTTGATATTTTTAAAGATATGTTTTATTTAATAATTTATTTATCTACCGAACAATTTAATCGTAGGCACTATTATGGCAATCGTAGGCACTATTATTTAATCGTAGGCAATATTATGGCACCTATCTACCTATCTATATTAATACATAATTATTGCTGACTGTACGTACGCGATAGATATTGTTATCGAGGAGAAAAACACTTTTACGCGACGTTGCACGGTCGCGAAATGCGAGCATTATTAATGATTCGTGATTTTTATTCACTAGTTTCATTGCAATATAAAACCATGTAATTTTTATTCGATGATCGGTTTCTAGAGAAGAATCTTGATGCCTAGCCATTTATGGCAAATCACTTTTCATTTGTATGTTTTTTTGTTCTTGCTATTAAACGATAATGAGATAAATACTTAATTAGGTGCCCATTGTGTATGATACCTTACATTATGGCAATTTCTACAGCGCAGTATGACATTTATATTTTTGAATATTCTTTTCGAGTACCTTTCTATAATATCATTATGTAGTCATAAAATGTATTTCTAAGGAGTGTAGGTTCGGGGATCGTTGAGATGATTCTATTTTTAACTGGCTTCTAAAATAAAGAGCCTAATCTGACATTTAAGGAAACCATGATTAATGTTTTTGGAATTATTACAATAATACAAACATATTAAGTATAGAATTAATAAATATTTGCATGTCATCTATGTGGCTTAACTTTTTCCCAATTAAACAAATAAATTCTAAGGTAGGTAGTACATTACCTTTTTCAATGGGTGTTTAATTAAAATACTAATTTTGATTTATATTTATGTAGAAATATTGACTACATCATCTATTTAATCTTTGAGGATAATATCTACCTAACGGCATAGCAGTCTTAGATGAACATAAACTGATCCAACCGGTAATCAAACGTGGGAATATTTACTTGTGAGTCGAGTGTTTGTACCGTTGCATTGCTCGAGAGATAGGAAGACCTCTCATTAGTTTAAGCACATACCATTTTTTACTTTGGTTAATTCGACAGCATTTTACTATCCCGTAAAGGAAGGTGAACCTTCTTGATACTAATGTGGTCCTTTATGAACTACCAAAACGACGAAACGAGATATTTAATATATCACAAATTCCATTAATTGATATTAATTAAAATATTTTTTCTCTCTGATAAATAAGGTAAGAATTTCTGCCGCATAAAAACAATGACAGGGCAATAAGCGACGACAACAATCGATCTCTCCATATCGTCTCTATGACATCTTATATGGTAACGTAATTTCTAATTAGACCTACATATTCACCTTAACACAGTCCGCATTCCTGTGCCATCCTTATAGTAATAAGAAGCTCCGAATGAATATTTTAAAAACTTTCAGTCCAGTGAAAGTATCCTCGGTGGTTCTCGTTTTACACTTATAACACTTCACTTCACCAGAACACAGATTTCGTTTCGGCTGTGACGTCACTTTAAATTATTAACACCATAATGGTTGTGGATTTGGGGATAGGTTGGGATTGGCCGTCACGTTACCGATGTATTGTGTTATTGACTCGCGTAAACATACGGCCGCCTCAATTCGATGCGCGTACGCGAATGATACAAAGTACAAACGAATGAAGTACTAGGTTAGTGAGCGGTGCAGACGCAGCTGAGAAAAAGTATTACCAGCTCTTATTTCAAATCCCCCAAAATATGTGTAGATTTCTACTTCGATTGATTTTAATTTTTCTAACTTTATTGCTTAAATTGTAAAGGAGAACATTTTAACTGGCATACCTGAAACTTTTCTATAATGTCATAGGTCTAATTTTTCCACCACGCTGGAAAAATTAGACCTATGAGACCATTGCCTCCTTCACATTCTTCACATTTTGAGAAAATAGGTTGAGATGATGATAATACCTTCTAACTTTACATCATAATAAGATGTCCCACGAGGAACATGAAACTCTGAATATTTAGTGCTCCCTGTGAGACTTTCGAATTTGATTTTAGTTTTCAGAATGAGGGCACAGTAATATTCCAAAAAATTCTGCGACCTTGATTTCGGACACCCTTAGACCGAGAAAAACCAGGGCTGTAACTGTTTTTGTTTTGTTTTCTTTATGACGATGCACGATGTGTTATCAGTAATTCCAATTTTTATTTGATTGCATTTAAAGTTATTAAACACTTTGATTGAATTTATGATTTAAAACTTTTAACAATAATATTTATTATTTTTATAAAAGTAACCTTCAACTTTATGGGAGGTCAAAAGGTCACAGGCTAGCAACTCAGCGGCTGCGCGAGCGCATGCAGCGGCGTGCCCGTCGGAATGCAATCCATCGCTCTTATTCCAACACATGTAGGTTTCACCATTTCCATCTCTTTCATACGTACTTATGAATGGCTGCGGTTATGTTATACAGTTGTTCTCAGTATAACGACTTTACTTATGTCTTATTGGGACCTTTTTGCCTCTGGTCCGTATAAAGGTTCACTGTTTATTTTAACGATTGCGGTGATATGCATAAATGTTTATTGTACGAGCAATTCTGCTGTAAATAAAATTTTAATTGGTCTTTATTGACAAATTATGTTTTGCTGGGACAACCCTAAAAAAATTTGAGCAAAACAAACTTATTAGATTCGTCAATAATCTGTTAATTTATGTTGTTTATTATGAAGAATGTCATGATTAAACAAATTACAACATTCCAGATATTTATCTCATTAACTATAATGAGCAGATTGACTTTCTCTGACTCGGGGTGTATCTTCAAAATATTTTTGAAAAAATTAATTTCAAAAAAGTCGATGACCACTAGTTACTTTTTTTTTCGGGCAGGTACTTAAATGTTTTTACTACTGTGAAAGTCAATCATTACAGAAACTAGGCTACACTAGCTGTATTAAAATTATCATTAATACTTGCGGAATTCTTTGTACGGAAATATATTTTTTCCATCGACAGTGGTAATTATTCCGGTATTAGGTCGCCGACAAAACAAGATAGCATCTCATAAAGCAGTCACGTTTTGATTACCGTTATGTTAGACGGCTTTGGATTAACATTTACCTACTGTGTGTACTTATTTATGTGCAAGTAAAGTAACTGATATCTCCATAAAGCGATAAATGACATTAAATTGAAATTTATATGTTTTTATATAAAGATTTTTTTTAAGAAAAGTATATAGAGCACGTAACTGCTTGGTTGACCTTTGTAAAAGAAATTCTTGCATCTAAGATTTGAAAATGTTGGTAATGAAAGTGAGAAAACACACTGCCAAAAAGTTTGGAGTAATATTTTCCTATATTTATTTGTTCTCTAAATGAAGTTTATTTCATGAGCTTAGTTATTATTTCAGTAAAGTTAACAACTTCCAAAACATTTAAATAATTTTTATTTTACTATTTCACTGAGAGTCTGCCAATTAGTAGGTAGAACGCTTTAGAGATGAAATGCTTGAGTGTAGCGATTACGTTTTGACTTTCAGATTTAAATTTCATTTTCTAAAACGCCAATTTCTCAAAAATACTTATAGTCTTCAACCGCATAAAGTTTAGATCAAGCTGCTTCTTAATTATTTAGTGGACATTTTTTATCAAATTATTGTTCAAGTCTAATGCTTTTGAAAGTTTCATTTCAGATTCAGAGGTTCTCTGGAGTGATGTGAGTCACACAAACAAATAAATAGACAATTTTGAATCAGAATCTATAACTAATTTGCTCTTATCGTATAAAACCAAACCAGCCAAGCTCAAAAGTCATCAATTGCATTCAGTTCAATGCCAGAGTCGATTAAACTGACGATAATCTCGCACATGCTCAAGACAAGCAGAGGAAGTTGCGAGTGAGGCTTGCTCAACAGAGGGCCTAGACAAAGTTACATTCCATTAGCGATATCGCTAGTAGAAATGTCGAAAAATGTATGGGATTGACATTAGCTATCGAAATGTCACGTGATCTAATAAAAACGAATCGACAGGTGCTAGACAAGTGGCATTTTTCACAAGCGTTATCGATAGTTGTCGATTTTATTGATGGAAACCGTAGCGAACGCCAAGACCCTGTAGAAAACGAAAGAAATAGCATTGTTTTGTTAATTTTAGTTGTTTTTTGAATTATTTAGAGATTGTTATTGGCATCTTGCATTATTATTGAACAATAATAATGATAATTGAATTGATAAATATTGGTAAGAAATGAAATCATTTAATTTTTAATGCTAATAGCTTCACAATAATGCTTATAGATGGCGCTGTATCAATAAAAGTTTTGCGTAAACTATTATTATTTTTTATTGCGTCTAATGTTAAAAGTTAATTACAATATATAATTAAAACTATCTTTAGGGAATTATGGGATACTGCTAGGTCTCAGTTCGGGGCGAACCACTAGTATTTAATATAAACACAAATTAGCTTGGACTACGCCGAAATAGTCACAAAGGTCCTATATACCTACAACGATTAATATAAACAATCTTTGGCTATGCGCGACATGAACAAAGGCCCGTTGATAGTACCTATTAACTACTCAAGGTATCAATAACAAACATCCAGGGTATTAATGAGGCTCAGCAATAAGCACTACGAAAGAATTCTCTAACATTTTATTTGTCTAGCTGAAATCATAGGTACCTACTTACATATTTGTTTTTTAGTACACACAAAAGCACTTTGTTATTTACCAAGAAATATAATTAGTCTGAATATTACGAATCAATAGTTTTTAAGTAAATTAAACTCTACTTTCACACTTAAGAAAAACCACTCAAACCAACACTCAAAATTAGATGCACGAATTTGACGTTTCATTACGAAAGATCATAGACAAAAGTTACTATTTATCGAAAAGACGAATGGAATAGGCGATCGCTAATCACATGTAACTTTGTCTAGCAGTCGAACTTCGCTTTCGTTAAAGCGATTGCGAATTAGGAAATCGAATCGCTTCGAATCGAATGCCACTTGTCTAGCCCCTCAGATGTGAAATGTGAATACACAATGCTCCGATGTTCATTTTGTGTGTGTTTTGCAAGCAGAGCAAGTTATTTTGTATTACCAAAATCATAGTAGTGAAGGCATATAAGGCAAATTTTAATTTATTAAATCTCAAATTTGTTGGTCCGACCTGAAATACGCTTAGGTTAGGGAAAAGCAAAATTAATAAAAATCACATTGGGAAGAACAAAGAGTTTGCTGATTCGATAAACGAACATTTTATTTCCTTTATGAAGTAACGACGTTAATTTTAAGCTATAATTCTCTTTTTGATTCAATATTCCTATCTTTCTTTGAAACTGAGCACTGAGAAAGTTTAAAATTACGTTTAATTATTTCCTGTTTCTATTTATAAATTATTACCTTCATATCCTTCCTCAATAGAGCTAAAATGACACAGCAACCAATTTCTGGATATTTATGGTTTTATTTTTAAACGCTTCAAAAAAATGAGGATTACATCACTGATTTACTGTAAATACTGTATCGACTGAAATAAAAGGCTATAAATTTTCTGAATATCTACTATATATTTTATCTAAAGAAATATATGTGAGGATTAGAGCGCGTCTAATGGGTGAAATATCGCTTCGCAAAATTCTTTAACGATTCATCACCAGTACTCGAAACTCGTAGGTTTTCGGAAAAAATATCATTACTCAAGTCGTAATAAGCCGTAGTCATTTTGTTAATACAAGCTTACTCACTGCAAAGTTGAAGCTCAGGTTTCAATGAATATTTGTACAGCTTTCGAAGAATAAGCGTAGAACCCGACACCGAGCGACGGGCCTCGCAGAGCGAAACGATTTGTTTACAATGGCCAAGCATGTGTAGTCAACGAGGGTGCAAAAAGCTAAAAGGCATCCATCCTATTAATAATATAAATGGGAAAGTTTGGATGTATGGATGTACGTTACTCAATCACGCCGCAACCACTGAAATGATTTGGCCTCTATAATTTATACCGTATCCCGTGTATGGGTCTCTATAACTGCTATGACTTCTCCAGATATAGAATATTATTTTTCATCATGGTTAACTAAAAGTCTAAGATGATATTTTAATGACTAATGGCAATAGAGTAGGCGGCATCAGATCGTGTTCTGTTGCAATCCTTTCAAGCTCTTAACTCTAGCACCATCATGTAACAATTGCCCTCCAATTAAAGAGAACTCGATTTCTACCAAGCGCTTTATAGTTAACATTAAATAAGCTCGGTTAAAAGCAACTAAATGGCAATTACTCCGGCACGCAGGGTTCACATCAATTTGTCCACTTTGGGTAGGGTATCCATGACAATAGGATGTGGTAATGAGATGAACAATGTATATGTATATAAGCCATAAACCACTCCTGTGGTTCAGAGATTACTTGTACAGAATAATTTTTTAATATTTTACATGAATAACCAACCTACCTACCAACTAAGCGTGAAGTTTCTGATAGGAGTAGGGTGGTACGACAATAGTGAAATGGGGTTTGAACCATCGATCCCTAACCTTGCGCTACTGAAGTGTAGTAATTAAATTTAATAAAAGTTAAAATCATCAAGTAGAATTAGAAATAATTTTAATACATGTTTGTATTGCATCAATGAAATTTAAAATATTATGTCGTGAAACTTGACAATGCTTTGGCATGGCAATATTTTTGATTACCTTTGTATTGCCAATGATTTTCGAAGTGATACAATAATCCTTTCTTTTTAATAAAATATCGTCATACTGATATATCATGGTTATGGTAGTTAATGAGTGCTTTTTAATTTATCTATAGAAAATAGGACAGTCCTAGAAAATTAAGTAAGTTGGTACACCCTACACCGGAGTCCCTTTGGTCGTTTCTATAAATTAGACAATTGATAGAGACGAATGACCTTTTATGGTTTCACAGAAATTCGTCTCGAGTATCCAAGATATTTAAAAGGGATAATCTTCTAATTTAAAACCCCGTCGAGGAGCCTACCAACATATACATGAAATAGCCTACATGCATTAAAAAAATCAAGTCCATAATCCAGATAAATTCTTTCTGAATTAATTTTCTCAGTTGATTTTTTAGTGCATTCATAAAAAAAGATAATAGATTTACATACATATCAAAATTCCGAGGCCGGCGGGATTCGAACCCATATCTCAATCAAATCATTGTTTCAAAATAAATAATAATAATAAAAGTTTGTGCAAACGGAACGTGTAGAAGTAGATTTAGTGAGCGCAAACAGAGAAGTTTACGACGAAATTTCGGTAATTTGGCTAATTTAAATAAACCTGGTTGGTCCCTATGAAGTAGCCTAAAAAGCGACCAGTCACCTTTCGGATTTTTTCATCGCCGATTCTTGTTCTCAGTAGCCTAAATGGCTATAAATCGACTACGTTGGCCACACTGTGTACAATATTTGTTTGTATTTCTGTATTCAATGTTGGATGCACTGTACGCAAACTAGTCACCACATTCAATAGATCAGCAAAACAAACAGTTTATTAGCACGTCCCCGGTTGCTCTTGCACGAATCTCGCAATTCTGTTTCACATATAAGTGGGTTAATACGCATACAGTTAAGCAGAAGTAGGGTTGGCACACGCTGCGAAAATAATTCGATTCGATTAAAATATTAAGACTTTATTTTATCTTTTCTGGCCACGAGGTAACAAAGAAATTAACTATTGTAGAGAAAAGTTTTAACCTTATAATTTAAACATAAAAATTCTTTTTACAAAACCGACTTCAAACGCTACTACAAAGTATATCAATTGTGCCTATATAATTTGAATAGTTCCCAATTGCTCCGGGATGATCCCATCATCAGATACTGACCTGATGACAATGGGACCATCTTGGAAGTATACCTTTCAAACAAAAATATAATTTTCCAAATCGGTCAAGGTACCTTCGAGTGGTCGGGGAACATACATAAAAAATAAAAAAGATTCCGCCTAATTAAGAACGTCCTCTTTTTGAAAATTGGTTAAAAAGAACTGAAACAGTGGTTCGAACTCACTGCGATCGCACTTGGTGTTCAGTGATGATAATATAATTATTTATCAGTGTTTAAAATGTCGGTATAACCAATGAGTCTCTATACCACTATAATTTATTTCTTAGCCGCAAGTCCTACTAATGAAGTGGCGCTAAGAAAACGTATATAACACACGAAAGAGTAGGTAGGTACCTACTTTGAAATAAAATAAAATATTAATTAAGTAGGTATGACTGTTTTAACAATAGATTGCCAATTGCCAACCCTAAGTTTTGCTCTTACCATTTTAAGTTACCAATAAATACAAGCACATTCAATACATTGCGTTGAATCTTTAATTTAATTTCTACGTTTATCTCGCTATTGACCTACTTTAATTACGGCGTTTTGCGAAACGGTTTTTAGTTGGAAGAGTTTTTATTACTTATTACAAAGTATCTAAAGCACAAAGTAACTTACGTTTACTATGTTGTGTTGGTATTTGAAATTTAAAAGTAATTTACATTTTAAAACTTGACACTGAGAATTTAATTCCTAAATACATTGCAAAGGGATTTGTTACACGTACAATACATGTATGCAATCAAGATGTAATATCAAAAGTATCTATGAAATTTAAATTATTAAAAACCTACTTAAAAGTGTTTAAAAATTTAAATTTCTTGATTTTTTTTTTAATTTTGGCAATACTTTGAAGTTAATCAAAACCGATTTCGTAATTTATAGGAACTTTAATTACCTACAACGCTTAATATGTATGTCCCGCAATATTACCACATGAACAATTCTTACGCAATTGCTTTCGACCTAAAAGCATTTTTATTTGTTCTACGTGTTTTTAAATATCAAATCGGAAGTCCTACATCCGAGATACAATCATTAATTTTCAACCTGTTCATGAATGACTGATAAAATCCGGTTATAAAATAAAATTAAACAAGAGGTATAGTTAATGCTGTTGTACCAGATTCATTAACAATTGCATAATCGCAGTTCAGTGCACAACGGACATGTTGTCGTAAAGTGACAATTAATATTCTCGTGAGCTCCGATGGACGTTTATTGAGACAAGTGTGTTTAACTTATAAATAAAGCTCGTATTAAATAATAAATAATGTAAAGTATACTTACATTATACTATACTAGCTTTTGCCACCGCGACTTCGTCCGCGTGGAATTAGATTTTGGGGTGGAACTTTCAAAAACTGTGGCACGCGTACTTCTTTATTTTTAACTGAAAGCTCAAATACCAACTTTGATGGAAACAACTTGAAAAATGACGCAGTTTCATATAAACTTCCATCCACTATTTAAACCTCTTAGGGGTGGAATTTCCAATAATCCTTTCTTAGTGTGCGCCTACGTCATAAAAGGAACCAACTGTAAAAATTTCAAGTTTCTAACTTCAGTAGTTTAGGCTGTGCGTTGATATCTCAGTCAGTCAGTCAGTCAGTCAGGACTTTGAATTTTATATATATAGATACTAAAATGCAATAGCACAATGATATCTACCGAATAGGTCACTTAACTGCCTCGTTGGTCTTGTGGTTAGCAAGTTCGACTTCGGATGACAAGGTCCCGGGTTCAATTCCCGGGTCGGGCCAAAATATGTACCTACTTATTGAGGTTTTCAGTCAGTACTAGCTCGGATTCAAGAAGTTAGGGGTAAGTCACCCCTGTGCCTCGGAGAGCACGTAAATCCGTCGGCCTTGCGCCGGATTTCTCTACGGTCGTGTCGAATTGAGAGTGAAGGAATACGGAGTGCACCTGTGTAATAATGTAATAATAATTTTTATAAAGCCATGAAACGGTATTTTTTTCTATATTAATTTATTAGTACATAATATACTAGTAACATACATAATAGTACTTTAGTACATAATAATTCAATGCAATAGTAGACAATAAAATTGTGTCTAGCTTTGAATTCTCAAGTAGAAAACTAGAGTTCGGGCATCGGGTTCAAACACCTAACGCGATATATTTAGCGTTTAGTATTTGTATTTTGTAGTCATAGGAATAACGGGAAACGCGGATATTGTACCTATGTGCACACTGGTCCCGCATGTAAATAATTTGGACAAAAATACATGGTTCCTTAATCCTTATCATTTAGTTCCTAATCATTTAAGTTATGCTTTGGGATAAGTACAGTCTATAATGTCCTTATGTCTAAAATAAAAGAAAGAGCTATGTTAACAACTTTCTAAGCTTTTTCCATGTACTAATTTGATGCAACTATGTTTACACACACACTTATAGTTTAATATTTCAGATGTAACTACATACCTAAAACAGCTTTACGAGCCAATTTAATTGAATTGGCTGGTAAGGTTGTTTTGGTCAGAAGAACATTATATACCATAAATTAACCCTCCCCCGAATTATGTAATAAGTATATGGAAAATTAATATTGTGCTTTTGTTGAAATATAGAGTGTAATTGGATATATTCTTCTGCACTATAATATTTCGTGCGTAGTTGTTTATATACTCTCCGTTAAGATTGTCATCTTCTAAATTGTAAAGGAGAAAATTATTGATGTACCGTCAATTTACTCAAGACAGTGAAACTCTCCTCTTTATTCAGAATTTAAAAAGTAACGGACTTTAGTTGAAAAATAATTTAATTTAGTTATACTTTATGGAAAACATTGTAGAATACATTTAACATTATATAAACACAACGCTAACGACGCGATGCAATAAAAAAAGCCATGACACAAGGTTACTTTTACAGTGTCTATAAAACATACCGACCGTTCACCTCCACACAGGTACAAATATGTTTACTTGTACTTGTACATATCTAGATTTGTTTACGACTATTACGTTATACCCAATATGGAGAGACAGGTCTACAGACAGGATCTTGATGGCAATTGTATAACAAATACGTTGGGATTAAAAAGGGTGCATGTAAGAAGTAACTTACAATGATACATCAATAAAAACAGCTTTTTAAAAAAAATGAAAATTAATAAAGATTTTAGACTTGATTCGTGGTTTACTGACATAATTGTTGACAATTATGAAAATTAATAGTTAATAAGTATCGATATAGGGATTTAAATTTTTGTCTCGGAAAACAGAGGGTTTCTGAGGGAATTTTGAGTACCTAATTGTAAGCGGATGAAATCGCAGGAAAAAGCCTATATATTTACAATATTAGTAAGGATTTGTTGTTGTTTGAAATAATCCTAGTAACAATATTTTTAAAATAGATTTTTTTTAACGATCAAATAAGGCTTAATGAAGATGATCCTGCAACAAAAGCTAGTCTAAGCAGTGAAATACAAGGAGGTACTTATTACCTAAATAAAGGCATACAATTGGCTCTTATCACATTGATTATTCTTTTGTCCAACTGAATGGCTATTGTGTCCCACTGGGCACTCAAAACTGAATGAGTAAGACCGACGCAATACTACTTGGCACGGTTTCAATCACAATCTGATTCATGAATGACATAGAAATACCAGGAAATGTTTGTATACTAGCCGAAAAAGTTTCAACATTCCAAGACCTATCAAAATTTCTGAATACCCTTGAAACAAAGAAAAGAGAAAGAAAACCCATTTATTTAAAAGTTGTGCCACTCATCTTGCTCCGGCGCTTCCACCTCCTGAATTAATTATTAATTATTTATTGATCAATTTGAACCGCCACATTTGAGATACGAGTGTCTCTGGAACTAATAATATTGCAAATGGCGCACCGACCTCTATAATTAATCTATGGTTTCATATGAAATCGTAGATTAAAAAAGAGGTTGGTTATGAAATCATAGATAAATTATACAGGTAGATGCGCCATTTGTATTATTATTAGTTCTAGAGACTCTATATCTATGGTATCAATCAAATATAAGATGGCGTCAATCTCTCTCTCTCTGCGTCGCGTTCCCAATAACTGAGGGGCGTGACCCTTTCCACCAAGGACTCTTTTGTAGATGATGTAGCGTCAATCAAGTAGGTTCAAAAAAGAAATAAATGTTAATCTTAGATTAAAGGTACAGGTCAGTGAGTCTGCCCATTTGCATTATATTCATCTCTTAGAGGAGATCTGCGCTCAGTATTGAGTCGTTGATGAGTTGCTGACTGTTGCTGACTGTTGCTGATGATGATCTTTTAACAAAGAGAAATTAAATCAAAACTTCACATCATAAATCAAGAAAAGCTTCAAGAATCATAACAAAACGGCTCGAACGTGCCGATTGTATAAACAAGATTACACAATGAAGATAGATAGATGGAGGGTTACGTAAATTTCTTCTTTCTTGCGTAAATTACTTAATTACACTTGCAAATATTGCTTTACATTCAGTCGACCGCGATGCGCGTTTACTTGATATGAATTCGAAATAATTACGCTTTAAGCGGTGATTAGACTATCAATCCATCATAAATCTAGAATTAAATCGATCTTGGTCAGATGTATGGGTTGATAGATTGATAGAATACATTATCAACTGTTCATAATGTTCTTGAAGGTGTTTGAAGTCTGCCAATTTGCTTTTTTATATTTTTAGTGAGCAAGCGAGCAGGCGGGTCACCTGATGTTAAGTGATTACCGCCGCCCAAGAACATTTGTAACACCTGAGGCACCACCAATGCATTGGCGGCTTTTGAGGATTTTGTTGGTCTGCCCCTTGAATAACTCCATGTTTGGGCCAGCATGGGAGCCTATAACCATTCACTAAGAGGAGAACTGCGCTCATCAGTAAGTCTATGATGGATTTCAGAGTAATTGTGATGATGAATATCAACTATATGCCGGCCAGGACTTCATTCGGACGAAGTTATTTTCTTCATATTACTTTTTTTTACTTCCTAATATCAACGCTTTTATTTTATACGAAGTAAGTAACCCTAAGTATTTCTGGTTTTCTGGGATGATATAATTTAAACGTAAAAATTATTTTTAAAAAACTTCAAACGCCACTAAACGCCACTAAAAAGTATACCAATTGTGCCTATAAAATTTGAAGAGTTCCCTCGATTTCTCCAGGATCCCATCATCAGATCCTGACCTGATGACTATGGGACCACCTGTGAATACCCTTTCAAACAAAAAAAGATTTTCCTAATCCGTCCAGGCGTCTTCGAGTAATCGAGGAACATACAAAAAAAAAAAATAGAAACGAAACAAATGATTCCGAAGAATTGTACCTCCTTCTTTTTTGGAAGTCGGTTAAAAATGTAGCCTAACTCGTTGTACCTACCATTTTGTACCTGTGGATGCACTGTGCATGCAAACTCCGTCAAAATCGATGCAGCCGTTCTGTTTCTCCGTTTTCAGTTTAGTAAGTACCAAAAGTTGCTACGTCATCTTTATCAAGACCTATCAATCTTGGCTTTGATTAAACTGACACTAGATTGAGTGTTTAATAGCCGCCTTAAAAATTAGTTTTAAAGTGTTTGTACATAATATTTAGTTAATTAAATTTTTGTGCAAAATTAAGCGACGTTCATTTGCCTAATCTACGCATACAAAACTGTAGTTGCACTGTTGGCAACTGTAGTGCTTGCTGTAGTGTTACTATTTTACCAATCAAGGATTTAGTCATAAAAATTATGTGTTACCTAGTACTTAGGTGTTATACAGGCAGCCAGAGCGTTCCTTACCTGAAACAAAATTGGTTTGATTAAGTAAATGCATTTTGATAAAAAACAAAGTTAGATATGTAAGAAAGACTGTTATACACGATATGAGGTATCTGATGGTTTCAATACAATTTTCAAAAGCTTTCTTTACGCTTTATCTTTCAACTTGCGCTCAAGTCTAATTTAATAATAATCATTAGAAGTTACGAAACTATAATGTCTTCTTATAATAATTTACGGTCTATTGATGCAAGATTGGTGCTGGTTTGACAGGTCTCCGGTTCATTGAACTCAGGACCATCCGGTCTCTTGCCTCCTCTTGTACATACCTACATGCGAATTACTTCAAATACAAAATTACGTTCATACAAAATAATATTATACATACATAAAATATAATCATTTACAGGCGAGTGGAAAATTGTTCGAGAGGTTAAAAAATGATTTTCGTTTTACATAGGCCGTGGTTGACCATGATATTTTCTAGTAAAATATTAAATTTAAAAAATCAAAAACCCGACTGCTGCGTAAAAATTGGATTTTAAATTAAAAATGAAAAGGAAAATAAGTCCAGTAATCTAGAATTCTGTTAAATAATATTGACTTCAATTGAAACGGTCGGGACCCATTATTGGGAAGATTTGAACCGATCTAGGTTGGTGAGCGTTGCGCCTAACCATTTCACTACAATCTGTATAGTGTATCCTTTACGAGGAACAGAACCGGCTTTCGATCCACCGGCTTTTCCCACTAGTGGGTCTACATTCGTATTTCCCCATAGACCCACTGCGTTAGAGTAGGAATTAAATGTAAAAAAATCTACGAATCGGTCTGAAGTCTGAAGCCACTTTACCAAGATGGTTTTTATTGGTAATTCAACGTAACTACCGTAAGAAATGCTAGGATGTGGGCGTGGGATACTTGCTCACGTGGAACCCGGATCAGTGAGCCGTCACGGGCCGCTGGGCACCGCTCCTTAGGTTGTCTCTGTCACGGAATTACACCGAATGACCCGCCAATTCGTAGACGACAAACCAGACTTATAGATAGGGTGCTGGTGAGCATTTAGGTATATGATTTGCACAAGTTTCACATCGAGGTAGATTGTAGTTTACGTCATTACGAATTGATTTGGTCCAGTCAATTAAGGTCCTACGTCGCTGCGTTTTCGCGTTACAGCCGATTGAAGTTGCTTAAAAAAAAAGGGGATATTAAATCATTTGCACATGTATGCCTCTGGGGTTCATGGTCACAAACAGCTTGGAAACGAAGAAAATCGAAGAGGCAGACATTCAGGGCTCTGCATTATTGTGGGGCGGAGTTGTAAAAATGTTTAAAAAAAAAGCTCTACTAAGTAATTTGCACACGGTTCTCATTGCGCCCATTCGATCCATTATGACTCCGTGGATACGAAAAAACATTTGGCATACATTTTGCTCACTGATTTTTAGGTGTATAACTTCATTGTTGGGCCCAAGCTTGTATGGACCAAATTCATCTCCTTTCATAACTGCGGAGACGTGGTTAACAGGCAGAAGCCGAATATTTCTGACGCGTGTTTAAAATTGAATTTTGTACTTCTAGCTTGGCGCGAGGGTCGAGCTGAAAAAAAAAATTCAAATGGTCTGCCTTTGAAATATCAGAGGCCTGAACGTCTGCCTCATCGAGTTTCTTGGTTTTCATGATAAATTCAAACATCAATCCAAGAGGCAGACATGTGCGCATAATATAGTACTTTTTTTATTTTTTACATTTTTGAAACGCTGTCAATAGCGAACGCAGAAACAACATGCTGGCAGACTATTTTTCCGTGGTCCTCCTCATTGTTGTTAATCGAACAATTTCAATCTGCCAAGTGTGCACTTCATATAGAGTTTTTTAAATCATAAAAAAAAACTTAACAAATTGAAAACTACAAAAGTCAGAGCCCTGGATGTCTGCCTCTACGAATTTTTGTGTTTACAGAATGATTATGATCATCAGCCCCAGAGGCAGACATGTGCATATAATATCACCCACCTTTTTTTTTCAACATTTTTGAAACGCTGTAAATTAACAACGCAGCGCCACCATGGTGGCAGACGAGGTTCTTGATGTTACTTAGGGTATAATTATCACTATTAATAACGTCTGCCATGTGTGCTGATCATATAAAAATTTTGCTCGCCAGCACCCTATCTATTATAGGATCTTTTGAATTGAATTCTTTTAAAAGAATTTTATTTCACTTAGGATTTTAGAGCAATTTAGAGTTCATTTTAAAATCATACTTTGGATCTTTTTTCTTCTCAGTTGGAACGACACTCCGAACCAGTGTGCAGTGGTAGATTCATTTGATAGCACTTTGTAAAAGTTTATTTGAATAAAAAATTAGTTTATTTCTTTTTATATTCAGAGCTCATTCAGAGCAGTTTAGAGTTCATTTTGAAATAAATTGCTAAATTGGTCTAAAGATTCAAAGTAAATTAAATGGAACGCTCTTCCAGCTTCGGTTTTTCCAGCTAACTAGAACTTAGACAGGAACCTTTAAATCAAGAAACAGACATCATCTAGACAAGCGTGCTCATCTTAGGCTCAACCGTTACACGTCCACTAGTAATAAAGGTCTCTTGCATGGACTCCCACAGATCACGCTCTGGCGCCGACCGTATCCAGCTCCATGCGACTCATCTGATGTTGTCGGTCCACCTAGTGGGACCTGGGGCGTCTGCCAACACTACGTTTGCCTGTGCGCGGTCGTCTATCAGTAGTGACAACGATTATGTATCTAATGTCTTGCCTGGATGCGCCCTGGATTGCAGCCGGGGGTCTTGGAAGCAGTGAATCGTTACGGCGGAACTACGCTCCGTTACACATAAGGATTTATACATCACCTCAAATATTTGACTTGCAACTTTAATGTTATCCCTAATAGTTCTTGTCTAGTTCCTTCACAAACGAAATCGATCTACGTTCAGAATGGATCAACGCGTGCGTAGACAAGATTATATTATATACCTAGATCAGAGAATCAGACATTCCTAGTATCAACTACTTTGAAAGGACGCTTGGTACACTTATCGCTACCAAGGTATCCCTAGTGGTTAAGTATCTAGATACTTCTTCTTCTTCTTCATCAACCGATAGACATCCACTGCTGGACATAGGTCTCTTGCATGGACCTCCACAGGCTTCGGTCTTACGCCGCCTGAAGCCAGCGGCTCCCTGCGATTCGTTTAATGTAGTCGGTCCACCGAGTGGGTGGGTCTGCCAACACTGCGCTTCCCGGTGCGGGGTCACCACTCCAGCACCTTGGTACCCCATTGACCATCAGCTCTTCGAACTATGTATCTAGATACTACTGTACTTTGGCCTCATTCTCTGCGTAAGCACTTCCCAATATTCGGAATTATGTGCGTTTAAAGCAATTGAAAATATCACTTGCTTTAAAGTATCGTGATGAAACCTGCATGCCTGAGAATTCTCCAAAATGTTGTCAAAGGTATGTGTTTGTCATTCTGTACTGGGCCGCGTGGTAGACTAATAAACCATCTCATTCTGAGAATCCAGAGAGACTGAGAGTTGGATTGAGATGAATGTATATACTATCCTCTTTTTCCTTCTCACTCTTCCACGCTTCAAAGAGTTCAGCCTTAGATTCTAAGCCAGGTCACTTGTCAATGTCAAAATACTTGCATTCAAGTTCCGTTCTCACGTCTATTTTATTCAACATCACTCAAGCCTAAATTGTGTTCTAAAAACACGCCAGTGTTACCTTACAGCTTACAGCGAGTAAAATAAGATCGTTTTTGTCTACATTCTTTGGCTACAACCTTCTAACTAAGCCGGTCTAATGAAGCGTGACCGGTAGCTGCATACTTATAAAAAGTTTACAGACGCCAAGACATTTCCTTCAAACAACGGTAGAGCGACTATGAGGACAATTTAAAAAAAAAAAAAGAAAAGAATATTAGTCAAGCTAAAGTTGACTATTATCCTCCTATCCCCTCCAAATAAGCGGAACTTATGCTAGGTATGGGTACGGCAATAGTGCAACGGATGGGGTTCGAACTTGCGACCTTTCAGTTTTCAGTCCGCACCTTTAACCGCTGGCCTTTGAACAATTTCATAGATAATTTTTATGATTTTGTGTAAGCCAAAAGAATGAGGGTCCATTGCACGAGTGTCGAGTCTACCACGGCTGTCGGCTAGCATAATATATTTTAAGTGTGGTGCGGGTTGTTACGTTCCCTCAAATGTGGTTGAGCGAAACAATGGCTGGATCATGCGTCATGCTCGTGAACGGGTGCCATCAACGGGAATGGGTCTGCTTTGACTGCCCATCTTGACATGCGTTGGATTGGTGTACCTACGTATGCATTTTTGCATTTTTGAAGCTTTATTGTGGAAGCACTGTATACATAGCATAGCTTTGTAAAAAAAAAATTTTTTTTTGAAAAGAGCAACTGCTGAGTTTCTTACCGGCTCTTCTCAGCAGAAACTGCATTCCGGATCGGTGGTAGATTTATGACGTGTCATAAGAGCTACAAGTTAGCCTACATGAAATAAATTAATTTTGAATTTTGAATTTAAAGAAAAAGTGTATGGTAGAGGGCTATAACCGTTACTTCCTACCAAAAACCATCAGACTGTAGTAAGTGCATTCATTACTGATTAGTTAACACAGTACAACAGTTCGGGTTCCATTGATCCATAATTACCGAAACTTAATTAGTAACTTCCCTTTGTTTGTCTTCACCATCTGTTTTCTTTCAAAAGCATTTCATTCACGGCTGCTGAGCTATCGCTAGCACCTATTTTTAAGTACACTCAAATTGGTGCTTCCTTTGGTAAGACTAAACTTCGTATACATAAATTACTGTAGTATTTTTAGATTTTTCGTTTCATTCGAGTGTTTCAAATTAAGATTTTTCAGAGATACACTTCAGAGCAGGCTCTTAAATATATTTTGAGGTTAGAGACCACCAGGTAGTTTAAGTTTTTTTTTTAATTTTATCTCTTACTAGCTTATTAACTATTTTACCCCCTTAGGGATTGAATTTTCAAAAATCCTTTCTTACTGGATGCCTATCTGCTATCTTTACACCTTTCAACCCGATCCGTCGAGTGGTTTGAGCTCTGCGTTGATAAATCTGTCAGTCAGTTAGTCAGTCACTTTTTTCTTTTATATATTTAGATTACACAGCTAACTTCTTTCCCTAAGTTAAGTATATTTGATGCTAATGGGGTCAAAATACAATGGACATCACGTCACTCATTATTAGGTACTAAATTTAAATCAGACTAATTTATTACCATTCTGAATAAGTAAATCCATCAAATGAAAACAGAAAGCAGCACTCAAAGCGAAATACATACAAGTAAATATGGTACTTATTTTGAAATACTTGAGGACTACTTTCGTATGAATGTTGATTATGTATTTGGAGTGTATTTTAATGGAGCTACTTGTACTTTTATCTTTACCAATGATCTCTTTTATGCGAAGGATGTCCGTATCCCCCTAATTGGAATTAACTAGCCCATCAAAAATAAACGCAATAATGAATGGGAACTTGGTTTTATTTTTATTTTTATTATTATTAAAATACCATCTAATATAGTTACTGTACTTTAAGAATACTTTTATATCTTTATTTTTTTTAGGTATGTAAGTATAGAAAAGTGCACCTATGAGTATTTGTGATAATATTAATCTTATATCTATTGTCGACATAAAGCCTGTTTTTGGGTAAAATAACGGTTTGTGGGTACGTACTGTTTTTGGGTACGTACCACGATAATTGTTTTAGTTGGAATTGTCGATATTTCGATCCAGTTGCATGAACCGTGGTCACGACGGGCCTGCGGTGTTGCGAGACGTCAAGTTGAAGCTGTCATGGGTAGAATCTAAAACAATTACCGTGGTACGTACTCGTATAGTTTTATCACAATTATGTTATTAAATCATGAATCAAGTCTAATATCTTCAATAAATTATGATTTTGACATTTTGTAAACCCACAGATGCCTTCACTTATCCGCCTGTGCACGAGATGATGTAATGATCTTGCGCACATAATGCAATGGTTTAGAAGGGATCTCGGTTGATAATAAATAATTAATTCGCGAAGGCGAACTTCTAAGGATCTTGACAGAGATTAATAATTCCAACGCCTCGTGTGGCGTTTTATTTCCTTTTCATAATAATTAATTTACTATAGATAATACAAAGTTAGTAACTAAGTAGGTAATACGTAGTTAGTTACCTAGGTCAGTACTCAGTTTTGGCCCCATCTAAAAATCCCTTTCAGTAAAGAATTAAAACACTATACAACCACCTATAACTGAATAATTGACAAAAAAACTGAAGCATACGAAAACAAGTCATAGCGTGTAACTTAGCTAGTTGGTTTACCTATTTGGAATAATTATACAGTGGACTCCTAAATCTTTTCGAGCATTCAATTTTTCATCCAGCTTAACTACGCTGGCTCTGGTAGATGAACTTACGTTCCTAATCTCTCACACCAAGGTTACGAAGGGACCTTACTCAAAGTCATCTGTGGGATCAATCAATGGGAATTACATACTTACAGCCTCTTTGTCTCAATGATTGACGTGCATTGTCGAGCATTGTATCAGTAATTGATGCTATTTTGAATCGGCGGCGTTTAGCGTTCGGACTTCTCTAGGTCATGGAATTTTTGCTGTTCCAAGGTCAAGTACGTAGGTGTATGTATGTAGCCATAAAACAAAAAAATACGCATATGTAGGAACGGAATAAGTATTAAGTACCTACCTAGTCCTAATTTTTATCGCATTAAATTTTTTTTTTTTTTACTAATGTAAATTCAAAAGTATTTTTATTAGTAATTAATTAATTATAATTTATTTTTATTATTTTGCAATTAGATTTTGTTTTTTTGTATTTTTGTGTGATTTATTTTATTATGTTTTTGCGCTTTTGTAAGTCAGAATCGAAGAAATATAAAATACTTACCTACTTTTAATACTCTTCATATTTAGGAAACTATAATGTTTCAGGAATTTGAAAATTTTTACTCTATTTTACGAAATTCCACTAAGTACTTTATAAAATACACTTTGTAACCCTGCTTGTAGCTTACTTATAAAAATAATAAAAAAAAATATATGTGGCCAATTGAGAAGCTCCTTTTTTCGTCGATTAAAAATTACAACAAAATGCTTATTTAAGTATATAAAGTCTATAAAACCTATCGCAACAAAAAGGAAAAAAAACCAGTGTCATATTAATTAAATACAGCAATCTATTGAAATAAGTGAACCAATTAATTAATCTGAGAAATCCGGTTGCCGCATTCCAATACAAAAGCCTACATTATGAATAAACACTTATCTACTTATTATTAACTTAACCTACATTTTTTACCAAACACATACAATTTGAATTAACAGTACAATTAAATGAAATTAAGTGTGTCTGTTTTTGGTTATTTGAACGAAAGAATAATCTACTACATTATCTTTTGAAAATTTTTGTCTCTGTCTGTTTGTATGGGCTATCTTTGGAATGGCTGAACCGATTTTAATGAAAAGACGACTTGTCGGACCATAGTCAAGTGCCAAGCGAGTTGACTATCATAAATTTTAATACGAATAGTTTAGATACGTATCCGGCCCCGGCGACATCGCCATCCCAGTGTCTTATGCTGAGATCTATAGAGCGTGCTCTGACTCAGCTCAGACTCAAGATAGAGGTTAAAACGAGACACAAATATGCTCTGACATAAATCTGTCCCTTTTTAATTCTGTCTTGAGTCTGAGCTGAGTGAGAGTGCGGTCTATAGGTTTCAGACTTAGCGCTCTAAGTAAAACTACGTTTATAATCCGTTATGCATGGTAATTTAATTATAACGCCTTTTACTTTTGATACACTAATTTCACAGCAATGAGAAATGTTAATTACATACTTATTGCTGTGAAATTCTGAGTTTGAACAATGTGTCATGAATTTGCCCAGCTGTGGCATTAAAATTAGCATTAATTAATCTAGATAAAGGCATAAAATAAATGTACATCAATTTTTTTCAGTTCAAAGTTTGTATCTCTTAGCAAAACAGTGAATTTATCAATATTTATATAGTGCAACAGTTATTTCGTTTAGAATTTTATTTATTTGAGATTATTTAGATAAAAGTAAAGATTTTACTTCCCACGAACGAAATAACTGATAACGATATCGATAACAGAGAATAACCTGTCTCTAGATTTTCTTAATATTATTTTTCCTTTATAAACTGTTATTTAGGTACTCCTTTACCTAAGCTTATTTGGAGGGGAAAGGGAAATAGTTTTTTAAAGAATTAGCGAAGCTGAACTTGACTAATACTCTCGTCTCCCCTCCAAAAAAGCGGAAAGCTTGTGTTAGGAGTGGGTACGACAATAGTGCAACGGGTGTGGATCTTCGAGCTTTCAGTTTTCAGACCACACCTTTAATCGTTGGGCTATTGAGTTTTGTTATAGGAGGTCTACCTGGTTAATATTACAGTAAAGTGTTTCACAAAGAAGTTTTGTAACGCTCACTAACATTCTCGTACCTAATATTTATGACGAAAACCAGATTTCCATGCGGGTTGATGCAACGCGCAATGGCAGTGCAGCATTTTTCCATTGTTCGGTAGTCGGTACCATCATCTTGTACATTGCCTACTAGGTACTTGACTTGAAGTTGACGTTGAGTGCAACTTGTACTAATATCTTAAGAGTAATACTTATTTATATTTATGTTGGTGTAATATAGGTTAATGACATTTATTTGCACTAATGATGTAACGAATGTTGGATTTTTCACCTTCGCGAATGCGAATAATTAACTCCAACATTCGTGAATGTGAATGTAAATGTCAAATAATATGCGAATATATGTAGGTAGGTATATGAATACTACTATGTACCACTTAAATAGAATATTTCCGAATCGTGACCCAAAAAAATTTTCTTTGAGAAGTTTAATAGGATACCTACTTAGTACCTAGTTTATGTAGTCCTTGTATAATTTTAACTTTAGCTTAAAGCACTGGAACCAATAATTAAATTCTAAGGGTTCAGTCTAAACTATTAATAATATATTAGTATTTTATCTTAATATTTCAAGTAGACCCACCTATATGGTATTGTATTCTCCGTCCCATCGGACTACGAGAATGAGGGAATAGAGAGTCCACCTGTGTTAGCGCACCCACTTGTGCACTATAATATCTCCCGCGCAGATGGCTAATCTCTGTGGAGATTGGCCGCCGAGACCGGATTCGGTCGGGAGGACATTATTATTATTTATTTTATTTACAGTATAGGTAGAGAATGAAATAAAGAGCTTTTTAAATACCAAGCTTGTTAACGCTTGTGGTATTGAAAGTGAAATAAAAGTTAATTATAATTTTGCATAATCGAATTCGTTATCGCACGCCGGTCGGTGCGGTAAAGTGTTGCACCCCATTTATTTGCTTTGATCAACATCTAAACGTTACGGTACGCTTTCTTTCCGGGTGGACCGTGGTTTCCTGGACCACTGAACTATTATAACACGTAATATTAAATGGCAGCGCTTTATTTGCGTATTGATTCTATTTGCAGCACCACTAGGATCAGCCCCCTGATTCTGTAACTCAGTGCCTATAAAAAAATGAAAGCCACTGACATGTATTTTTTATCCATTGAAGGTTTACTTTGAAATACACTTCGACCATCCGGTGTGCCAGATCTTTTTTCCGTGTACTTTGAAACTGTGGAACCAACTTCCTGCGACGGTGTTCCCACTGAATTACAACATGGGGTTATTCAAGGGGCGGACCAACAAATTCCTAAAAAGCCGGCAACGCATTGGTGGTGCTTCAGGTGCTACAAATGTTCATGGGCGGCGGTAATCACTTAACATCAGGTGAGCCGCCTGCTCGTTTGCTCGCTAAAAATATTAAAAAAACAGTAAATGACATTTCTCATTGGATAAAAAATGCCTATCGTCGTTGATAGGCACTAGTTACAGAACAGACACTGAGTTACAGAGGGGGCAGGATGTCAAAACTCTTTTCTTTTCCGTCCACTCTACGTCGATCATAGTTTACGAACCTACAGTTATCCTTACCACGAGTAATATTATAATACGAGGGTGTTTGCTTGTTGGTTTGTCCTTCAATCAGGAGTCAAGGAATAACAGATCGACATGATTTTTTGCATAAGTGTAGTTGAGAACCCGGGTTAGCCTGGCAATAGACGTCCGATTTTGTTTCCGATTGTCTGATCAGGCAACCGGATCGTATTTACTCGATACACATCCGATTTTTCCGTCAGGCTTTTTCTGAACTCAGTCGTTCCCGAGCTATCATCCCGAGTGCTTGCGTTTGGAGCAAAGCAGAAGAAAAGAAGATGGATGACGAGTTAATAGAAATAGAAATATTTTTTATTCAAATAAACTTTTACAAGTACTTTTGAATCGTCAATGAATCTACCACTGGTTCGGAATGCCGTTCCTGCCAAGAAGAGCCAGCAATAAACTCGGCGGTCGCTCTTTTCAAAAAAAATTTTTTTTACAATAGGTAACAAAACTATGTACTATACTATATGTATACAGTGTTTCCACAATAAAGTTTCAAAAATGCAAAACAATCCAATGCATGTTAAGACAGGCAGGCAAAAGCAGACCCATTCCCGTTGGTGGCACCCGTTCACGAGCATGACGCAGGATCCAGCCATTGCTTCGCTCAACCATATTTGAGGGAACGTAACAACCCGCACCACACGACACCACCACAGAAAGTTTAAAGAGAGGAAAGAGAAAGAAGAAAAAACGTCGCTATTGGATTCATCCAATCAATTTGACAAGACTTACTGAGAGTCATTTCTATCCAAAATAATCTAAATATATAAAAGGCAAAGGTGACTGACTGACTGACTGACTGACTGATCTATCAACGCACAGCTCTAACCACTGGACCGATCGAGCTGAAATTTGGCATACAGATAGCTGTTAGGACGTAGACATCCGCTAAGAAAGGATTTTGGAAAATTTCAACCCCAAGAGGGTTAAATAGGGGGTTAAAAAATCGAATCTAACGTGAGCGAAGCCGCGGGTTAAAGCTAGTTCATAATAAAAATAATTTTATTATTATGAATAATTTTATTTTATTATTTTTTTTTTTTTTCATAATTTTCGCCCATTATTCGAACCACAACGATGCGTCCACACAGTGTCAGCGCTAGATTTTTTGGGCCCTAATCAGGGGCGTAGCTACCGCCGTATTTGCCGTATCAATTATACGGGGCCCCCGGGCCACGGGGGCCCCCAAAGTGTGTAAGGAAAAAGAATAAAAACTTTCTAATTTATTTTATTTTACAAATGACAAAATTCTATAAAGCAATTCCTATTTTTTTTCTTTTGTGAAAAATCTTTACCTCCATATAAGGGCCTCCAAAAAAATTTTTATACGGGGCCCCGACAAGGCACGCTACGCCACTGGCCCTAATAAATCCCAATAAGCAAAATTCCGCCCTAAATTTGGGGCTAAAAGCCCTAAGTTGGGAACCCTGACTGGAAAAATCGGAAGGAGTTACCGGATGTCTATTTTGTCTCATACTAAAAGTATGTAGACCGCGCCTTCAGACAATCGGACCGGCAGTAAAATCGGAAACGCCTCGCGCCCGTTTCCGACTCGGACGTCCGATCCGGCCACCGGATCGTGTATTGCCTGGCTAAGCCAGGCAATACACGTCAGGTTTTTTCATCCGATTGTCTGATCCGCTAGCCTGATCAGGCTACCGGAAGGCATTGAAGCCATTACTTTGTATGAACAGTCAATACACGTCCGATCCGGTGGCCGGATCGGACGTCCGAGTCGGAAACGGCCGCGAGGCGTTTCCGATTTTACTGTCGGTCCGATTGTCTGAAGGCGCGGTCTACATACTTCTAGTATGAGACAAAATAGACATCCGGTTACTCCTTCCGATTTTGCCAGTCAGGGTTCCCAACTTAGGGCTTTTAGCCCCAAATTTAGGGCGGAATTTTGCTTATTGGGATTTTTTTAGGGCCCAAAAAAATTTAGGGCTATTTTTAGGGGCATAAATAAATTTTCAAGCGTCACATAATTGACTGACCAAAACGAGTAAATAAAGCTTTTGCTTCATTACCATAGACGTTTTCGTCTATGGTATTCCGGAATAATATGCTTAAAATCGTTTTATAGCTAAAGCCTTTTGAAAATATTTCAATACATTAGCGTTGAACACGCTTTTTCGATATATAATTCCTTTTTCATTTTAAAACGTGATGGTGGATCTTGCGTTACTTTTACACCATCTCCAAAAAATGTTACAGTTATAATGTAAACATATTCTTATTATACAGGGTGTCCCACGGCTATGCCACATGGAGGGGAAGTACCTTAAATATTGTAGATGGAACATTTTACTGAAAGAAGACTTCATTTTAATTTAAAAAACAATTTAAACTGCATTCATAGATTTTTAAATAATTGCCTGGTTGAACCGGGACTCGAACCCGCTATAGGAGAAAAAAAATTAACCTGTATCTTTATCATACCGATCGGAAGGCTTCATCATAAGGATTATTTTTTGTTAAATAACATAGCATGAGAAATAAAAGGAAGACCATGAATTTTAGCCTTTGATGTAAAATTTTGTTCAGAAAAATGAAAAGCTGACATTGGCGTATCGACATGCAACTGACATGAACTATTACTAATGAGTACCCACTTGAGAAGTACGCATCATTTCCCGATCCTTACTATCTTTACTAATCCTTAATTATATTACCTATAAATGCGAAAGTGTGTTTGTTTGTTGATTTATTGGTTTGTCCTTCAATCCCGCTGCAATTCGTAACTCTATTGCAGCGGGATTGAAGGACAAACCAATAACCAAAACCAAAAACTAAGGATTAGTAAGGATCGGGAAATGATGCCTACTTCTCAAGTGGGTACTCATTAGTAATAGTTCATGTCAGTTGTATGTCGATACGCCAATGTCAGCTTTTCATTTTTCTGAACAAAATTTTACATCAAAGGCTAAAATTCATGGTCTTCCTTTTATTTCTCATGCTATGTTATTTAACAAAAAATAATCCTTATGATGAAGCCTTCCGATGGGTATGATAAAGATACAGGTTAATTTTTTTTCTCGTATAGCGGGTTCGAGTCCCGGTTCAACCAGGCAATTATTTAAAAATCTATGAATGCAGTTTAAATTGTTTTTTAAATTAAAATGAAGTCTTCTTTCAGTAAAATGTTCCATCTACAATATTTAAGATACTTCCCCTCCATGTGGCATAGCCGTGGGACACCCTGTATATTCGGAATATCATATTCGGAATTCTTATAGTCATATGACTTATAAGATTAAAATTAAAATTATTATTAAAATTAAGTTATATTATTTTTATTTACCTCAATAAAACGGGAAACTTATTTAAACATTAGCCTTGAATGGTAACAAGATACAGGGGTGTTTTTGGGGCTTTTGAATATTGCATTTAGGGTTATTTAGGGGTATTTCATGTAACCCTGTTGCCAGTTGAATCTAGCGCTGACACTGTGTGGACGCATCGTTGTGGTTCCAATAATGGGCGAAAATTATGAAAAAAAATAAAAATAAAAAAATAATAAAATAAAATAATTCATAATAATAAAATTATTATTATTATGAATTATTTTGGATGTTTTAAATAGAAATGACTCTCAATAAGTCTTGTCAAATTGATTGGATGAATCCAATAGCGACGTTTTTTCTTCTTTCTCTTTCCTCTCTTTAAAATTTCTGTGGTGTCGTGTGGTGCGGGTTGTTACGTTCCCTCAAATATGGTTGAGCGAAGCAATGGCTGGATCCTGCGTCATGCTCGTGAACGGGTGCCACCAACGGGAATGGGTCTGCTTTTGCCTGCCTGTCTTAACATGCATTGGATTGTTTTGCATTTTTGAAACTTTATTGTGGAAACACTGTATACATAGCATAGTTTTGTTACCTATTGTAAAAAAAAATTTTTTTGAAAAGAGCGACCGCCGAGTTTATTGCTGGCTCTTCTCGGCAGGAACGGCATTCCGAACCAGTGGTAGATTCATTGACGATCCAAAAGTACTTGTAAAAGTTTATTTGAATAAAAAATATTTCTATTTCTATTAACTCGTCATCCATCTTCTTTTCTTCTGCTTTGCTCCAAACGCAAGCACTCGGGATGATAGCTCGGGAACGACTGAGTTCAGAAAAAGCCTGACGGAAAAATCGGATGTGTATCGAGTAAATACGATCCGGTTGCCTGATCAGACAATCGGAAACAAAATCGGACGTCTATTGCCAGGCTTAGAGGCTTTTTATCCCGGAAAGGGCTTCCGCCGCGGGGCTTCCAAAAACCTAACTTCACGTGGACCAAGATGCAGGCAAAAGCTAGTAGATACCTAACCTTATAAGGTAGGTACCTAACTTAGATAAATAGTAAATTCATAACTACTCTTTTCTTTTGATCTTTTTTGATTTGGCCAAATTAATTCTCAAACCAAGATAGATTCGTTAACCTTTTTTGAAAGTTCTAATAATGTATCTACTTATTTACGTAGGTAAAGTAAACGTAAAGCTATAAAATAAATACGAATGGATGGTGCGAAGGTCACCAAGTAGTCTTGTAAGCAGTGTCGATTGCGTTCATTGCAGTTATTTATTGTAGATTTGTAGGTCACATAAAAACTAAATCGTCAATAGAGTGTAAATTATCCAAGGTTTGTTTGATTTTTAAAACAAGCGACCCGCCCCGGCTTCGCACGGGTGCAATGAATTATATTATTGTCCCTATATATAATGAATTATATTATCGTAATTGAATGTGTTTTAATTTAAATATTAATTTTGTGATGCTTACATTATTTAAATAATTTAAAAGTAAACTTAAATCTAAATTAAAAAATTAGTTAAAACACCATCGAAGTCTTAAAAACTAAATTAAAGTTCTAAACGGATTTGAATGAACCTTTTTTTTAATCGATACAAAAACTTTGCGAGATGCTCCCATATAAACTTCAACCTTGATCCTGATGCTGCAGGGGTACTAGCCCCATAAACTGTGGGGATTTAGGAACTGTCGATTATGAATATTTATTGTAGATAGGTACCAAGTAAAGACTACATCGTTGAATTCCAGGACCCAACTCCTCAATCCTGATGCTGCAAGGTTCTGCCCACCTAAACTGTGGGGATTTAGAAACTGTCGATTGTGAATTGAAGAAGCGGACGAAGTCGCGGGCGTCCGCTAGTATCCAGAATAAAATATTATTTAGAACTTCTTTTATTTATTCTCAACGAACCTATACGAATTTTTAGGGTTGAAATCATCTCAGCCTTTCTGAAGTACAAACAGACAGACAGATAAAAATGTGTGACTGGATCGCTTCGTTTTTAAGAGGCAGTTATTTCAAAATAACACATAATCCGTCTGTATTTGGTTATGAATTTAGGATTCTAACGACTGATTAAACAAGGTTATTTATACAGGTTATTTATAACATAAAATAAGTAATTACCTACCTAGCTTCAGAATTTGTACTACGTGTGACTTAGTTTTAAGGAAAACAATACTTACAACGTGTTAATTGTAGTAGGTATGGGTGTTCTTATATTTTATAGTTTCGAGCACGATGCACAATATTTTCAGTAAACAATGCTCATTCATTGGACAATACAATAGCAATCGGCATTACAACAAAACTGGATAGATATCAACTTGTTGTATCTACTTAATTGAAAGTGTTTTAACAAATTGAGCAACTTATAGGTCTGTACCTGTCAGTATAGAGCAACCTTACTTACTAAACATCTAAACCTAACAAAGCATCAATTTAAATATTATAATGATTGATGACTCATCAATCACTACCTGAACGATCATCTTCTCAAATGACAGACGTCCGCAGCTGTGCATAGGTCACTTGAAAGGGATCGTCACAGAACATGATCTTGTGCCGCATGTATCCAGCGGCTGCCATCGACTCGACTGATATCGTACGTCCACTTAGGAGGAGGAGGAGGAAGAGGAATAGAGGGTCTACCAACGCTGCGCCTCCCGGACCGGAGTCGCAGTCAGCGTTGGTTAACCGGCGTGATGGCATTAAGTCCTATGTCCCTCAATAGGAACCTGCTACAAACACTATTAATATGCGTAGAAACAAACCACTAATTAATTACAATAACTTTCTACACCTAAAAAAAGATCAAAGTTAAGTCTTCATTCCTGATTCACACGGCTAGGACTTGGAACGCTCTTTCCAGATCTATCTTTCCTAACATGTAAAACAATCTGAGAGAATAGGTAGGTAGGTATCTTCCAGGCAAACACGTTATACCGTAGGTTACATCATCACTTTCCATCAAATGTGACAGTGGTCAAGCGTGTGCCTAAAATGTATTAAAAAAAAAGATTTCATGAACATCCGTGGTTATATTCACAAAACAATCAAAAAACTTACCTCATTGTTTGACTCAAAATACGGCCAGAATCAACAATCCTCAAAAGAAAAGAAAAACGCAAACAACACTGCACAAAAACTGTCACCAAATACAATTTTCGCTAATTTACCATTAGGCACGGATTCGAAAATTCTGAACGCAGTTTTGGGGCGTAAAGTGACGTAGAAACTTTTTAAAAAGCAACACGCAAACTGGCAAAACGACGCGCTCCGGTGGCGCGCTCAGAAACACTGAGTCTGGCTCTGAGAGACGTTTAATATTTTCAAGGCAGTTTGCAACGAAGATTACAGGCTACAGCCTGGCTGTAGGAAATGCATACGAGACTCGAGAGGCCGTTAAATAATTTTTATAAGCAATCGGGTCGGTAACCTGAGAACTTTGATTATCTGAAGGAACTTACGAGTTATCGACATAGGAGTAGCTTAGCATTTAGCAAGTTGCGTAGCTGAAGAGGAAGTTGCTTAAAGTTGGGCGTAATAGTCGTGAGTGGCCACCTTGTACGAGTAAGCGCAGTGCTGGCCGATTCCCCATAGGTAGACCGACGACATAAGACGAGTTGCAGGATATAGGCGGCGTAAGACTGAGACGTGGAAGTCCATGCAAGAGGCCTATGTTCAGCAGTGAACGTCTATTGCTTGACAAAGAAGTAAAAGAAGAGCAGGAAATGAATTCAAACATCAAAATCGTAATAATAATAAACAGCTGACTAAATGAGAGGATGAGAGGTAAGAAAAAAGTTTTGTCAAAGCAGAGGAATCACCAAGACTACCGTGGATTATGACTCTACTATTGATTCAAAAGGCTGATAATCCATAGCGAAAAGAAGAGTAACAGGTAACAAATACAAGAAGACAGTACAGTAATAGAGTACCTACCTGTACTTACTTATAAAGTTATCAAATCGATTCTAACTTCTATAAGAAGCGTCTAAAGAAGTAGCGGTAGTTTAGGTACCTTTGGTTTTATGATTAGTATAATATTATTTGCAACTTTACCATTGGGTTCAGGTTTTTGATCCCAGAAAATAATTATTTCGATAACTCATAAATAATAATCTGTCAGATCGTTGTTTTTGACCAAAACTTCCTGATCCAGATAATTCAAGTGAAAACTGCGGTAAGTTCCTTAGCCGCTAGCCATGAGTAAATTAACTTTACTTGGCAACTCGATCCAAATATCACTTTCTAATAACGCCAAAGCTTCCATAAGGGACCAGTTTTCTTGCACCCGAAGCCATTAGCCTAAGTAAAACATCAATACCATTGCCAGCGGTCGAGAGTTCGCTGTTCAGAATTCTACGTTGACTTTAATATTACAAGTAATCTTTAACTTCCGTCCGCGAAATTTCTTTATTTATAAGTATTTGCCTTCAATCTCATATGGTTGTAAGTAATGATGCAGTCAGATGGAAGCGCGTTATCTTAGGAAAGGTATGGCAGTTTTAATTATTATGGGGACCCACATCCGTAACTGATGACAGGGGTGATAATCTACTGATTCAAGAAAACCATGCCGAGTAGCAGATAAGCGATAAGCTAAGATGGTGAAGATACCAACGGTAAATCGCTTATCGGCAGTTAGGTGGTATTTGGTAACTAGCCAAGACCAAAGGCTTCCAGACATAATATGATAATTCATATTAACGTAAACAAAAAAAGAAGATACTAAATCTATCTTTGATATTAATCGTGAAGTTTTCTGACAAGTTGATTTCCATGCACAGTTACAAAAGTTAATTTGAAAAATAACACTCAAACTACTCGAGTCTCAGAACTCTGCAGGCAAAATTATAGAGCTTTAGCGGTGACCGGAGTGTATGGAAAACTAACGGATCCGGTTACATTGATTATTCTATAACTTAACTACTAAGTAAGTACATAAGCAAAAGCAACATTCTAGGCCACAACTTCTTGGAAGTAGTTGATCGCATTGACAGAAATACAGCAGAATTCCTTTCATTTTTAACCGACATAAAAACATGAGGAAGGTCAACTTCTGATTGGTTCTAATACGTTTAGTTACGCCTGATATTAATTATGTACTTAATACTTTTCTGGTGGGTATTATTTTATTTTTAGTAAGCGGGAAATGGTCTAAGGCTAAAATTTATAGACCGCACTCTCACTCAGCTCAGACTCAGAGTTAAAACGAGACAGATTTATGTCAGAGTATATTTGTGTCTCGTTTTAACCTCTATCTTGACTCTTAGTTGAGTCAGAACACGCTCTATAGATCTCAGCATAAGATCCTAAGTAAGATCGATCTTCACCCATCGCTAATCTGATTTCATCGACGTGGAGGTAGATTTTTAAAAACCTCTGTTTTTCCGAGATGGAACTAATCGCCCTGCCACCGATTCCCTATGGAGAGCATGCATGGAGGGCGATGAGACATCGGAACAACTCTCCTCCTGAACAACGACAACAACACGTTGGCTCTCCAGCCCTCTTTAAAGTCTTCACCAACATTGCAGGCCTGCTTGGATTTTGGAGTGAGCTCCGCTGGCTAGAATGATCTTGCGAGGAGCTGTAGCTGTACCAGTGGAATCACGCAAAACCGGCGGACGGAAACAATTGCTTGGTATTTCGATGGCCAGATGTAGTTAAGAAGACCTACTAGAAAATAAACGAAGTTCTACGGCACATGCAACATGTAATAGCATAGTTTAAGTCAGTCTCCAGTCTCTAACGCTGGATGTGATTGTAATGTGTACGCGAGTATTGTACAGTTATACAGTTAGGAATTTCGTGATCGCTTCCAATACATTGCATCACGGAGATGATAACGGATGCGCGCACGACCTGGTTTTTGCATTCATAAAGACGTTGATCTATGTAGAGTTTCCTCTTTGTTCTATGTACCTATCCTATCTTGTCATTGAATTGCACTAATATTATAAAGGCGAAAGTTTGTATGTGTGTGTGTATGTTTGTTACTCCTTCATGCCACAACGAGTGAACCGATTTGGCTGAAATTTGGAATAGACATAGCTCATAGTCTAAATTAACACATAGGCTACATTATATCCCGGAAAATTAAAGAGTTCTCGCAAACCACACGAACGAAGTTGTGGGCATCAGCTAGTAAAAAATAAAACTTGAGCTATAGTCATAATAATGTTGTTTACGGTTTGATAGACTTGAAAAGGATGATTGTTTGTATTTGGAACACGTACATACTTACCTCATTCATTTCAATTCTTAATCCATCCCTTTTCTGAGCACAGTTAAAAAGATTTTAAGATCACCACGCTGTCCAAGTGCGGACTGGCAGATTTCACAAACCTTTGAAAATATAATAGAGAATTCTCAGGCATGCAGGTATCCTCAGGCTTTCTTCGAAAGTCAGTGCCTGGAATTGAACTCCAAACCTCCCCAAAAGGACGCTTAAGTCTTAACCACTAGGCCCTCACTGCTTTTTACACGTACCAACATAAATAGCAGGTATGAGTAGAGGTAGTTAAGGCAAAGTTAAGCAGTTTAGTCGTTGAGTCGTAAATGACTAATATTAGGTGCCTTCCGCTCTTGCGGCACTTGGCTGGTATGCTGGGGAATTAACACTTCGCTAGGAGGTTAAGTTTGTTATTACTGTAATTTGAATAGTTAACATTTTATTAGGTACTTATTTAGTGTTTAACATACCTTAAAAATAATTACCTATACGTTTGATTTCCTGTGTCGATAACTCGATAGTTGACTCAAGGTCTAGTTGTAGATTCGTCAAACAAGAAAGCCCTAACGGTATTTCACCATATTGCCTTGATTCAGGTACATACGTTTACATGCAAGCTGTCTCCATGCCGAATTTTGTTGATGATTCGGCGATTTATGCGTGAAAAAGTGATAGATAGACGGATTTTCTATCATAAAGTAGATATAGCTAAACTTAGCTAACATAAAATGCATCCTAGATCCCTACTTTAAAAATAAAACACACTAAAACTTACTCCAAAACATAACTTTTGCTACGTAAGTAACAGTAATTCATACAGTTAAAACTTCTTGCCTAACAGTCAGCAGATTTCGCAACGGTTCAAGGTGAAAAGGACAAAACATAGCAAATCCGTCAAGAGGATGAGGGACAAAAATATATTTAGGAAATAAAGACTTTAACGAGCTGTTTGATGCTTTCTCACGATAGTGAAAATGGAGGACATAGCACAATCAAAATTTAAGTACAGTAAGCTAGTTACAATCGAGATAAATAAAATTTATGATGATTATAAGGAAGTGTTTTATTCGGATACACCTCCGTCGACCATGCCTCCACAATTTATTCTCTGTGTGTAAAGTCTGCAAATTTTTCACTTATTTGGAGGGGAGAATTAAGAAGAGAAGTCAAGTTTAGCTTGCCTAATATTTTTTAAGCTATTGCATAGCTTCTATCGCGGGCCTTGAGCGTGGAGACCGAATCCAGAAATTCCGTAACGAAAATAACCTGACACGGGACTTCTCCCACCGCTAGATGGCGTTGATAAAAAATGCTATGCAATAGCTTTACGGCGGCAGTCCCCGAGTGCCACACGTCTTTTTTTTGAAAGGAGACGTAGATGCCAGTAGTGGGCAGACGATGAGTTGTGATGATGAAATGAAACTCCTTCACCACACTGCATAGTCACTTACCACCAGGTGAGAATGCGAAATGCGAAAGTGTGTTTGCATGTTGGTTTGTCCTTCGGTCAACGGAGAAACGGATCGACGTGATTTTTGCATGGTTATTGTTGAGGACTTAGAGAGTGACATAGGCTATTTTTTATCCCTGAAAAACAGGGAGTTCCCGCGGGATATTTAAAACCTAACTCAACGTGAACCAAGTTGTGGGCAAAAGCTAGTGATTGATAAAGTTTCGTAGCAAAGGGGCTCTATCTTATTTCAATCAAACCAAGCAATTACCTACTCTATTCAATATCAAAACCAAACAAGCATGGCTGTTAAATTAAATTTTACACCAATCCAACATTTTATTTACCGTAAAACGTATTTACATGCTTTTATCTTTATAGCCTTTTTTTTGTTTCATTTATTTTTATTTTATTATGTAAACTATTATGTAGGCAACTTTACTTAGTATATTGTATTTTACGTGCTAACTTTCTTTTTGGCATGTTAAACTGCACATTAATTATGTTTATGAATATGTAAATAATTATTGCCTAATAGGCGGCCTTGATGTGTACCTACCTCCTAGTAAATTCGCATAGCAAAAATACTGGGTTCGATTCTCGGTTCGTATATTTTGGACCATGACGACGTTTAGCAAATGCGGGCTATAACTTTTGGGTTTGGTCGAGCGCGGCATATTTCTATTTTATTTTATTTTTAATTAAATTTAACTTTTAAAATTTTTAATTTTCACTTAATTTTTATTTTGCATACATGGGTTTTTCTTTTTACCTCAAATAAAGAAATTATTATAATGTGACGTCACGCGCCCGTTTTATGACCAATTATGCCAATTATGCCCACTTGTTTATTTGCCCATATTATGCTCATCAGCCGAGTGGCGTGTTTAGAGATAAATAATTAATTGTTTACGGTTTAGCTTCAACATAAGTAAGCATTACTTAATTTAACTAATAAAAATATGAACATCTGCCTAAAATTCTTGTGTTTTAGGGATTTAACAAATTATAAATTAAATCTCTATATGTGTTTTTTATAAAACTTATCTATTAAAAATAATCGATCAGTGAAACACGCGCAATCTATTGCGCGAGATGGTATAATTTTCGATACCAAAATAAATAAAGATTTATTATTTGATGCGTTAATAATTTAATGCACACCGTGCCCGAGTGATAAAGTGAAAACATCACTTTCACTTGATTGTTTTTGTGACCGATCCGTTCCGATACTGAAGCTGAGCTAAGGTATGCGGCAAGTTTTTGGGAAGGCATAATGAGACATAGTTAACGGTGTTTTAGCCCTTGCCTTTAGCCCTGTAGGTATAAAAAGTTGAATTTCTTTACTAACTCTTTCTCCTTTGAATGAGAACGTTGTGGATAGTCCACTACGATGTACCACTACCAAGTGCGGAATCTTATGCGGAAATTCAAAAATGGTCAACCATCTTGACGTCAGAAAGACTGACCACTTATTAAATTGAATGTTAATAATTAGGTACCAAATATTTAAACAAAAGTATTAATTAATGGTATTAAATAGGTACTAAATGCTGGAGTTTAACGCTGATCCACCGATCACTTTAGTCAGTCATTTTAACGCACACGATTCTTCACCTTTGAGAACTTTACGGAGAGCTTTCAGGCATGCAGGTTTCCTCTCGATATTTTCCTTCACTGTTGATACTAGTAATAATAATTTAGAAGTTCTAGATAGGTAAGGGACGGGTGGCGTAGTCGTGGCAGCGAATATCAAACGATCACGCTGGTTAAGCAACGTTGACCCCGGCCGGTAACTGGATGGGTGACCGACGTTACACCGACATACCACTTCCAAGTTAGTCCGCTACCATCTTAGACTGCATCGTCACTTACCATCAGGTGAGATCGCAGTTAAGGACTATCTTGTCATCGAATAAAAAAAAATTATTATCCCAAAAAAACTCCTACCATTATATGAATAATGGACAGGGATCACGACCCTCAACAATGAGGACTACTAAGCAGAGAGAGAGGAAGAGAGAGGGTAAAAGTAGGTAAGCTGTCCATGAACATGTGTGAGTAATGAGTATCATAATATGATTCAAAGTTCAGTTGTCATTTTTATAGACTCTCAGGCGTAGATATGCTTACATAATAAGTATTAATCATCTTCTAAAGGGAAAGTTACATAAGCATAATATACCTAGCTGTGTTTTGATAAAAGGCACAATACAAAAATCGTTTAGTCACCTGTCTTTGCCGTAGTCGAAAGAGAAATCTAAAATATTTATTAGTAACTTGATATAACCAAACGTGATACTATTCGACCTCCCGCAAAACGGTGCAAGTTACAGGTGGAAAGCGGGTAGGTTAGCGGACGAGTAAGCGGGAATTGTCTGATTGGACATTGCTGTTGTGTAAAATTTCACATGCTGCTCTGTGTGGCAGATTGAAGAACTATAGATTGTTTTATGCTGAGATTTGTAGTGTGTGTGAGTGCTCTAACTCAGCTCAGACTTAAGATAGAGGTTAAAACGAGACACAAGGCTTTGATATAAATCTGTCTCGTTTCAACTCTGTCTTGAGTCTAAGCTGAGTGAGAGTGCGGTCTATACATTTCAGTCTAAGACTTTTTATACTCAATCTTTGCGAATAAATTGAATTGAATTGAAAAAATCAATTTTACTATTACACACGATAACATCTTTCTGCTTTCATATAATTTTAGTATGTTCGTATATTTTACAGACGTCATGGTTAAATCAAGTAGACTACTTCACCAACTTTCGCTTTCCAACTGACCACTTTTCGCACTTCTTTCGCATATAAAAAAGATTGAAACACCAAAATTACAGTCAGGAATAACAAAGTAGGCGCTAGGTCACTAAATCAACCTAAATAAATAACATACTAAAATTAAAACGCTACTTGTTTCTTACTTAATCCACAATGTTAGCCTATTGCGTAAACCATCACCTTTTTCTCACAACTTTTAATTTATATTTTCAAATCAATTTATACTAGGTTCTATAACCTAGTATAAATTGATTTGAAAAGCTGAGCCCTTCTATGATAATTAATTAGACATAAAGTTAAAAGTCGCCGAAAAACAAGTTTAGATTTACTTAGATTAAATTGATACCTCATAGGTATGTCTTATAAAAAAATTACGAATCATATCTACTTGATAATGAAAATATCTATTTTAACAAAAATATTATGTACCTATAGTATATTAATATATTATGTGTGATACTAGAACAATATTTCTAGACTCTTCAAAAAGTTAGTATAGTTTGGTGTCGAGGGCGTATCGACTGTTAATGCCATCTGTTGACAAAATGTCGAATTTTATATCCTCTCTCTAACTACTAGAACTAGAACTCGTAAGAAGTAATAAAAACTACAACTCTTCTACTAGAACTGTAAGAAGTAAAAGCTAGTAAAAGAATTTCGCAAAATGCACAATACATGTGGAGACTAATTAAGTAATTAGGTACCTATGTCTAATCATGAAGATTTATTTTTAACATACTTTTTTGGATTTGGAAGTTGAAGTGATAAATGCATTGAGGCTGAAATGAAATGAAATGAAAAATGATTGTGAAAATATTCTTTATGCAGCGTAGTGAACTAAGTTTTTGCAATAGACGCCCAGCTGCATACATAGGCTGATAAATTATGCATTGATCTATTGAATGAATGAATGCTATTGATTGTTTTAGAACGGTTGTCATCAATCCGTTTGCGTGTGATTAAACCGCGTACTAGAGCGTAACGGCCCCGTTGCGTAACAGTGCACGCCGTAACAGAACCGTTTCTGTGACATTCTGCTGTAAAAGGAGATGCCTTTACCTGATTCAGCGGAGCAAAAAAGGGTAACACTTCAACACAATCGAGGTACCTGCGTGACTTACTAATTGACAGAGATACAATCTAAAATGGACCTATTGTGAGATAATATTACTTAGTTAGGCATTATATTAACCACAAAATCAAAATCAAAATTTATTTATTTCATGTAGGTCAACTTGTAGCTAAGAGAAGAGCCGGCAAGAAACTCAGCAGTTGCTCTTTTCAAAAAAAAAAAAATTACAATAGGTAACAAAACTATGCTATACGTATACAGTGTTTCCGCAATGAAGTTTCAAAAATGCAAACGTAGGTACATACTTCAATACATGTTAAGACGGGCAGACAAAGCAGACCCATTCCCGTTGGTGGCACCCGTTCACGAGCACGACGCATGATCCAGCCGTTGCTTCGCTCAACCATATTTGAGGGAACGTAATAACCCGCACCACACGACACCACCACAGAAATGTTTAACAACACACTAAGCACTGATAGTTAATAATAATAATAATAATAATAATAAAGATTTTTATTAAAGGCACAGACCCAATATACATATGTGATTAATTATAGTACAAGTAAAAAAATAAGATTAAAATAAATGTAAAAACTTAAAACTATCTGGGAAGGTTAAAAAACGCTTCCCAGTCGTCACAGATATGTTAATCTATGATTAACACTGGATTTACTGATCCTATGCAAATGACAGCTTAATTATGGATCAATTTGAAGCGCCACATTTGACATACCTACGAGTGTCTCTGGAACTAATTTTTTTTTATTCGATGACAGGTTAGTCCTTGACTGCGATCTTACCTGATGGTAAGTGATGATGCAGTCTAAGATGGTAGCGGACTAACTTGGAAGGGATATGGCAGTGTAAATTATACCCATACACCCTTAATCGGTTTCTACACGCCATCGTCCCGAAACGCTAAATCGCTTAGCGGCGCGTTTGTGACGGTAGGATGGTAACTAGCCACGGCCAAAGCCTCCCACCAGAGGCTTAAACTTGTTTATATTTCTAAAGTCGGCTAGGCAGCACCCATCATACACTATTTTGATTGTATGATTATTCGTGTTATATTTACAGCCACATAATAATTAATTAATAGGCCTATGCTCAATAGGTAATACAGTATCGGGGACGGGGTTTCGTAAGCCATTTCTCACGCTTTGCCGAACAGTACTTGTTTCACTGACAATTAATCACGTCTTGCACCTGACTTCCATGCTTCTACTCTATTCTTGACAAATACATAAGGTATTTGATATAGAACAGGTCAGACAATAGCTACTAAAGAGAAATCTCTATGCTAAATGACAGATTCAAAGATTCTACCTAACTTCAGAGTAGGTAACTTGAAAACTTTGAAAACTTTATACGCTAGAGAATACTGTGAATTCGTTATAATTAAAATCTGTGGTGATTGGCTGAATTTATCGCGTTCTTTCTGCAACAATGCATTTTAGCCAATAGCGAGTGGGTATCGACCAATGAGAAACGATTGCAATCGTCACACTACGTAGCAATAATTTTAAGAGAATTTTCCAAATTTAAATCATTTAGAAACTCTCAAAACTAGGTTATCTGAGCTTTATATAATACGACATGGTTTTTTTTACTTTCCTATGCAAATTCCTATGTAACGTGTTTACATTCGCTTTAATTATGAAAATCGATATATTACATAAATATCTATTAAAGAGTTTTTTATTGGAACAGAAATGTTAACAGATTAAACTGTTAGAAAATATATAGGTAAGTGTTAAAAACTTATATCCTGCGAAATTTCCCTAAAGAATATTTAAAATTTTCTAGTTAAATATACTAAATAAGTAAAGTGCATTAAAGTAAGTGACACGAAACAGGATATTGCTAAACGTTCTCCAATAAGTAGGCACAGAAGCGGTTTTAACCAAAACTATTCGAAAAATTGAATACTGAATATAAAATTGCTCAATTCTGCAAGATTTATAACCTAAACCAGTTTTAATTTCCGTTTTATATGCAACTTAGATATTTTATACTTACAGCTACACTATCTAAGTAACTGCATAGTTCCTTACAAAGTATTAACTACGGATAGGTAGGTAGTAGGTACCACCATCGCAATTCACAATCACCTCTAATTGGCGATACGTAAATTTTTTTGGTCGTTCTGGTAGTAGTACGTACTATAGGCAATCAGAGTATACCAGAGTCCGGAAACGTCGGAAGTACCAGTACTACAGGTAATTCGGTCACATCATCGTGAGGTGCCATCTTCAATTCGGCGGTCACTATGTGAAAACCTTTCCGCTCCTATGCCAACTCCTTCTATTCAGAGTAACTATGCTTGGTCCACTCCTTTATGCCCTCCATCCAATTTTTTTTTTTTTTTTTTAATTTATATTATAATGTCAACCTTATTCAAAAAATTTTGTCATCAAAAAATTCCTTAATGGAGTAGTAGGATTTTTTAATTAGAAAAGTCTTCAACGATTTTTTTAAAATTAGTCATACTTAGTATCTTTATGTCATTGGATAATTTATTATAAATATTAATTGACAAGCAGAATATGCTTTTACGCATTTTTGCCGTCTTCGAAGGGCGAACCCGCAACCTCAACGGGTACCTCCTATTGTTCATGTTTTGGAACAGGGAAAGGTTGCCATGGACAAAAACAGCTGACTCATAAATGAAGAGAGATGGGAAAGTTAGAATTTGGAGCTCCTGAAAGTGTGGCTTACAACTATCAGTCCAATGGAGTTTTCCTCTGTCTTCCAGGTGTCCTTTTTCCGGGAATCTTGTCCTCCAGGATCAACCTAGGAAATTCGTACAGAGAGGGCTACCTTTCTCTGTGCGATGGTCGCCAACAGCTTTTGGTTGCACTTTGTTCTTTTTAGTACCGCCGAATTTGAGACGAAGTGGTGCCAAGAGATCTTCAACATTCAAATGCTTGCAACCAACGAAGATCTTTCTTTAAGACCCATGTTGCACAGCCATGTAAAAAAGTAGGCCAGATATAACACTTGAGAATGCGGTATCTTGTTTGGGATCTTAGGGTGCCCCAATACTTTCGACATTTTGTAAAAATGTAATTCAGACTGTGAACGTATAATATACAACGTGTATTGAAACTCCGAAATAATATTGAAGGAGGTGAAAGTGCTCATGAAACTGAACAATTTTCCCCAGGGAACATAGATCGAAATGTGAAAAAAAAATGTGGACCTCCCATACAAAATTGACGATCAGCTGATTGATTTACTATGGAAGGTAAAATTATTTTTTTTCATATTTCGACCAATGTTCCTTGGGGAAAGTTGTTCAGTTTCATGAGCACATTCACCTCCTTCAGTATTATTTCGGAGTTTCAATACACGTTGTATAAAGCTAAGTCTAGACATTACAAAAGTTTGCCAGACTTATTATTCAAACGACTTGTTATCATACGTATACTAGCACTAGCCGGATGTAAATACAAATCAGATGTAAAAACACCAGTTTGTTTGGTATTATGTAAAACCCATGTAATGGTTTGATAGCTTTCACATCAACTTCAACGATTTGTTGACATTTTTGCTCGTAATGTAGTGATAGTGTTGGAGAATTTCTATTAGTGCTTTTTTTATTTATAGGTATTAATCTATAGACCGCAATCTCACTCAGCTCAGACTCAAGACAGAGTTAAAACGAGACAGATTTATGTCACAGCATTTTTGTGTCTCGTTTTAACCTCTACCTTGAGTCTGAGCTAAGTCAGAGCACACTCTATCGATCTCAGCATTAGGCTACATCCATGAACATCGTTATCGTAATTTTTAACTATACCTACTTCCATAATTATATTTTCTTATTTTTCAAGCGATAAACGTCCACTGCGGGACAAAGGTCTCTTGCATAGACTTCCACAGCTCTCGGTCTTGCCCCGCCTATACCCAGCGGCTCCCTGCGACGTGCTTAGAGTCGTTAGTCCATCCATATTAAATATTAGGGGGGTAATGGATATATACAAATAAAATTGAAGTGTTTGTCTGTGATTACATTACGATTATTTGAATAATAGCAAAACCCAAACACACTTTTTAAAAAATTTCGTCCATAGGTATATATACGGTTTACCTATCTTAGCTATGGCATGGCTGAACCGATTTCGCCGAAACTTTCACAGGCAGTTAGAGCATAAATAAGGAGCGATTTAGGCTACTTTTTATTCCATAAAATTAACGATTTTTTTATGGGATCTTTAAAAATCTTCTTTGCTTTAGCCTTTCGGTTCAGTTTCCGTAAACAACCATACCAAAATAATACAACCTTTAGTTAGGTACGTAGGTACTTAAAATACATTCACAATCCCTATAAAGACCAACACCATGCGCTATAGAACTTACCTATCCAAATAATGTAACCTTTTGAATGACCTTTAAAATACAAAGACATTATGGTATAATAGTCTATAATCTATGGGTCGCGAGCGATAGTGAAAGTCACTTACCTCGTAATTGCCAGGGTCTCGCACAACCATTACTTTTTTGAAGAAAATCTGCGGCATAATGTCACCATTGACCTCTGCACTTTTATTTAAAAAAAAAAATATTAATTCACCCTTCGTTTATTTTACTTAACTGTCACTTTTTAGGCAGACTGACACATGTCATGGCCACACTTTTAAGTTTTAAATATCATTTTTTGGCGCGTATTTTAATTTTAATTAACACACGTAAATGTAATTAATTTTAAAATCTTTTGCACAGACGAAATATTTGATTAAAAAAAATATCTTTTATTTGGCTTATAATTTTTGTTTTAATTTAACACTGAATATTTTTGTTCGTTATATTATTATATTTTATGTACAGAACTTTGCGTTCTAACTCTGTGCAGTGAACTAAGCAGCCAAACCAGTATAATGTTTATAAGTATGAAACATTGACTTGCACGAGAACTTGCTGTCGCAATGGTTGATTTCCTACCACTTTTTGGTCACTAGCACTAACATATATACGGTTCAAAATAGCTTGGCCATTGCAAAATATACATTGATTACCATTTGGCCTACGTACAGTGCAATATAAGGTACCTATGCGGTTCGAGATCCAATCTTGATTAATTTACTTGTAAAACTATAGCTTATTTTCCACTTTAATAAGTTTGTTGCGTGTTTTTTATCCGACGGAAAAGTCAAAAGGAAGGGTTTAGCAGTCTATGTATGTATGTTTTTTATATTACAGTTGTAGTAAACTATTAACTACCTACTAGTAATTATAGTACGGCTAACACATATTACATAGGTAGGTACATTTTAAACTGACTTCCAAAAAGAAGGAGGTTCTCAATTCGTCGGAATCTTTTTTTTTATGGATGTTCCCCGATTACCTACTCGAAGATTCCTGAACCGATTTGGAAAGTTCTTTTTTTGTTTGAAAGGGTACTTCCCAGGTGGTCCTATTGTCATCAGGTTAGGATCTGATGATGGGATCCCGGAGAAATCGAGGGAATTCTTCTATAGGCACAATTGATATACCTACTTTGTAGTGGCGTTTGAAGTCGGTTTTGTAAAAAGAATTTTTACGTTTAAATTATATACGAACAAAATTATTATCAGTGTGTTTGTTACTCCTTCAGACCTTCACGCTACAGAATGAACCGATTTGGCTGAAATTTTGAACGAAGATAGATAAGATTGACAGGATTGACACATAGACTACTACATTTTATCCCGGAAAAATAAAGAGTTCCCGCGGGAATTAAAAACCTTTATCCACGCGGAAGAAGTCGGGGGCTTCATCTAGTAGGTTTTATAAAGTAAACGGCACAAGATAAATGTACGAGTAGGTAACCGATAGCGCCTAGTGACTGCAAGCAGTAAAATTTAACGCAAATCAATTAAATGCGTCGCGACGCACTAAATAAGGAACTGACAGACAGACAGACAATATACGATGTGACCGCACGCTCGCTATTTATCAATTTGTCAATATATAATCAATTTTATTTGCTGTGGACGCCTTAAAGGTCAATGCTAGATTATAAGTTCGTTAGGGCAACTCAATAATATCATTATTATATTGTCATCTCATTAAGATCACAAAAAACCTACATACAGAAACTATTTATATTCTTATTCTATTTATATTTCCGGCGTTTATGTAAATTATTTAGAGCTTAATTTATAAATTTTACAATGTATTATATAATTATTTAGTTAAGTAGGTAGCTTACAAAGTTATTTAGTTTCTTTTTAGATTTAATTTTATTACTTGTTATTTATGGTTCTTTATATCTCATTTCATACTATAAGGCTTACAGTATGAAATAAAAATACTAGCTGATGCCCGCGAATTCGTCCGCGTGGATTTAATTTTTAAAATCCCGCGAAAGCATAATTATGTCCCCCTCCAGGTCCTGTCAGCAGCTGACATATACTATGCAAAAAATCACGTCAATTCGTAGCTCTGTTGCAGCGTGATCGAAGGACAAACCAAGAAACCAAGAAATAAACACTTACTTAGAATAAAATGCGAAAGTTTGTGACGCGTCGGATGGATGGATGGATGGATGGTTTCTCCTTCACGTCACAAAGAATGAACCGATTTGGCTAAAATTTGGAATGGAGATTGCTCATACCCAGGATTAACACATAGGCTACATTTTATCCCGGAAAATTAAATTTTCAGCGGGAATCAAAAACTTAATCCATGCGAATGTAGTCGCGGGCCATCATCTAGTTATCAATAATTCGAAAATTTCCGTAAAACTCTTACTTTATTTTGGCATACACCTCTCTGATGAAAGTATGGCCTATAAAAATACACTGACACAAATAGTTCGTGAAAAAATGCAATACGATGCATAGCATGTTGATAAAATGAGACATTACACTTTTATCGTAACTTATATAACTCTGTAGCTGGTTCGTAATTAACTTATGGAGATAACTATTATGAATAGGTGCACGGTATAATACCTAATAGGTAGTATATTATATACCTTCTTATAGGTTAGATACGCTGGGCTATATTTTGACGACATCCCTGGCGTAGTGGTGAGCGCTATGGTTTTATAACTGAGGGGTCTCGGGTTCGATTCCCGGCGGGGTCAATTTGGGAATTGGCTAGTTACCACCCTACCGCCAAAGACGTGCCGCCAAGCGATTTAACGTTCCGGCACGATGGCGAGTAGAAACCGATTAGGGGTATGGGTTGATGTACACTGCTATACCCTTTCCAAGTTAGTCCACTACCATCGTAGTCACTCGTCGTCACTTACCATCGGGTGAGATCGCAGTCAAGGTCTATCTTGTCATAGAATAAAAAAAATATATAATTATAGGAAGACAATAGATCGCTATCCTCTGTATGTAGTATAGGGACGAAAGATGAGCAAATTCTATCAATATGGAAGAGGTAGCTTAAAAATAAAGAAACAAAGTGGTATACTTTCGAAAACGTTTCCCAATAAAATGCACATTTTGCAAGTTCACAAGTTTGCTGTAGATATGACGATATTGTTAAGAGCGCATGCAATGGTAAATTTTCAGATGCAGATTTAATTTTTACAGCAGTAGATCAAGTATTGATTATCCGAAAAAAAAAAACAAGGCAAAAATTACATCATATTTCCTAGGGACGATTTTGAGTAGAAACATGAAATAATGAAAATACGATAAAAAAAAACGCGAAGTTAGGTCTAATTTTTAACTAATTTGCATTTATTTTCAATTTGTTGTTGTTATTACGAGCCAGAATATTTATATAAAGAGACGATACAAGATACAACCATTTAAAAAAATATTAATGTAATTAGAATACTACATGATGTATTTGGACAAACAGAAGACGGGAACAAATAACAAAAAAAAAAAAATACAAAGCCCCATACCGAAAACGTGAATTTTTCGGCATTTTTGCTATACTTTTTGTCTCTTCTTATATATATTTTTTCTTTGTTGTTGTTTTGGTGCAAATAAAGAGTTAAATAAATAAATAAATAAATAAACCTTAGTGTTAAATCTTATAAGTATGGAACCCGAAAATGTGCTAGTCCGACTTATGCTTGACCGGTTTTTTTATACCTACTCGTTCTAGCTTCAAACCTTTCAGATTTAATAAGTAACTTAATAAAAAAGCCTTGACCCCGTAAACGCATACGGAGTGAAATGAATCTTGATCAATGAATCCAATATAAGGAATATAATATAATCTTAGATCGCCATTTATAGACTTAATTGCAATGAATGTCTGCGAAGCGGTTTGAATGCCACATAAATAGCAAACGCCTGTTATTTATTTGTGGCAAAAGGCAACCGACTTACTTTGTATGTTGTATTTAAAGCAGGCGATACAAATTTTTAGACCTACTCCAGCAGAGTGAACATGGGCAGGCATTGACATAATAAGTATTATTTAGTCAATGTGGGCGGGAGACAAAAATTTTATCACGACAAGAGATAAAATTATCTTCACCCTATGCTAAAGCATGGCGACAGAGGAAAGGAGAAGTATATTCCTATACGTATATCCACTGTGGATATTAATTCCACCGTTTTACTCATGCTCCACGGGTGGATAGAACTGAGCGAGGGGATAAATATTTTGTCCTTACCCCGTGGATAATATGGGCAGGGGACATAGAGAAGCCGATGGGACCACGAGGCATCGGACCCTATAATCTTACAAGTTGGCCTACACGAATAAATAATTTTGAATTTGAATTTTAACTCCCGAAGCAATTTAATTTATATTGAAAACTAAACTGAATTCTGTAAGAACATGGCAGAATAAAACTACCTTCCCAGCTAGCTTTTTTCCGCGGCTTCGCTCACATTATGTTCGATTTTTATACACATTTCAAAGCCGGCCTTACATCTTTGGGGTTGGATTTTTAAAAATCCCTTAGCGGATGCTTTCGTCATACCTAAAAATAGCTATCTGTACGCCCAGCCCGATTCGTTAAGTGATTTGGGCTGTGCATTGATAGATCAGTCAGCCAGTCATCAGTCAGTCAGTCACTTTTTCCTTATCAGTCAGGCAGTCATCAGTCAGACAGTCAGTCAGTCACCCTTTCCTTTTATATATTTCGATTTGGTAAGGGACCGACTTCGGATGTAATAATACTTATTATCCCATCCCCAACCATTTTGTGATTAAAGGAAAGGCGTTATGACTCATGACTTTCAGCAATAAGGAATACGATGTATAGAGAGATTTAGAGTTCCACAGTACACTACAGACCATCTCGTAACTAGTAAGTAGGTATGCAAATTGGCTTAATAAGGAAGCGTTTTGTCACGCACCAGCGCGGCCGGCTAAACGTGGTGAACCCGAATTCGGAGCCACTGTGTGTTTTATGTTAACACGGGTGAAAGTGAATACTCGCTTAGAATACCTACCGAGGTAGATACGTACGTCTAATCAACGGGTTTCATCTCTTTGTAACAAAAATGCTGGACCGTAACACTCTAGTAGGCGGCTATAATGTATTATGTATGGTATATATAGGTAATATTTATTTTAGTCCTTTCTATTTCTATTATGAATAATCCTATTAATATTATAAATGCGAAAGTTTGGATGTATGGATGTTTGTTACTCAATCACGCCGCAATGGCTGAACCGATTTGGCTACAATTTGGTACAGAGGTAGATGGTCTGGAATAACACATAGGCTACTTTTTATTCCGGAAAATAAAAAAGTTCCCGCGGGAAGTAAAAATCTTAATCCACGCGAACGAAGTCGCGGGCATCAACTAGTATTTTTATTCAATGCGAGTTTGTGAGGACGAATGGATGGATGGATGTTTGTTAGTCCTTCACGCCACAACGAATGAACCGATTGGGCTGTTTGGAATGGAGACAGCCCATATTATATAGGATTAACACATAGTAGGCTACATTTTATCCCGTAAAGTTATAGAGTTCCCGCGGGAATTCAAAACGTTTAATCACGCGTACGAAGTCGGGGGCATCAGCTAGTATTTATATTATAATGGCTTTTGCTGATTTCTTTTTTTTTAATATATAAATAGCAAGTAAACGAGCACGCCGGTCTCCATGTAAAGTGATTACCGCTGCCAATGAACATTAGGAGCTCCAAAGGTACTGCCAATGTGTTACCAGCTTTTCAGGATTTTGTTCATAAGCCTCTTGAATAACTCCATGTTGAATTTCAGTGGGAATACCGCCGAAGGGAGTTCTAGGTTTGTCCTTTAATAACGCCTCAAGGCCACAACAGAGCTAAAGTTGTTTTTGTGTAGTTAAGGCACTGAAGAGTGACGTAGGATGCGTTTTGTTCTGGAAAGTGGGAAAATCAAACAATTTCCGCAAGTTTTTTAAGAACCTTACAAACGCGGACAGAGACGCCGGCAAGAGTGGTACCTATATTCTCTTGACCGAATTTCGCGAGTCTCATAGGACAGGTACTGCCAATTGCAGGAGATGTATTTAGAAGTGTGTACATAAATTCAAGTACATATATGTCAGTTTCGTCCGACAGGATTACAATATTGAGAACAATCTCAGGTGACGACCGACCGGCGTTTTCAGGACATTTTCGTACTGGGCATTACAGATATTATGAGATAAGATATGAGAGCGTAGTTAGCCGGTAACGACTATGGCCGCCATTTTTTAATTTTGTTCCATTTAGGTATGCTTTCTACAAGATGTTCCTGCTGGTGTCAGTTATTATAGGTAGGAATTAGTCAAGATAATCGACAGGAATTATTACCTACTTCGGCGCTCTCGGCATTCCTGAGAATTACCCAGACTAATCGCGTTGCGCCCGAGTTAGGCTTTGGCCTACAACATAGACGCGAAACTTACAATGGAGACGTTTTTTAGTTGGAAATTTCTGAACAATCAAGGTTTAGTATTATAATTACTACTTACATTTAAGTCGTATCCGGTGCTTAACCACAAATGTTTGGTGAGGAGGCCTCCAACGTATTTCCTTCTCCATCGTGCTAGCATACCATCATTGCTCTTCCTACGTTTAGAATGCCGGTTCACAACATATCGGTCCATTGTCCAAAAAAAAAAAACAACCAAGCGGTACAAAAAACTCACTCCACGAAAAAAAAAACACGATATCTACGCCTCACGGATGTGTTAAAACTAAATGCATTTAGAAAAACAAATCATTAGCACCGAGGCACGCTTATTTTAAAAGAAAAAATCGTAACGCGTATTAATTACACCTTTCTGAATAATTAATTAAACAAATATCTTGATCATTAGACTGTTCATTGCCAAATTTTATTATATAATTAGAAAGCTTTGGTTTGAAATTCTAAGAAAAAAAAAATTGCGCGCCAATTTTTATTTACTTACTAAAGATGTTCGATGAATTTAAATTAAAAAGTATGGCGCGCGCTTTCCAGGAGCAACGTTCTGAAATCAGAGGCGTCGTCCTGTGACTAAACGTTCACGGACAATAATATCGTTCAGAAATCACTTACCTACTCTTTATTGTTACCTTATTTGTGTTACGGTATGTTGGAACGAATACATGCGCGTGATACGAATGCGTTGGGCGTATGTTTTTGACTGTAGCACCATATAAATCGGACAATAGACACTCGATATGCGTCGCATAATGTGCCCTCCATGTAAGTAGGTTTTCCTAACCCAAATACTTGATCAAGGACGTATTTTGTGTGGGAATTGGGAATTGACTAGATAAGTATGGGCAGAAAGTTGTAAATATAACGGCTCATTGAAGTCCCATTGCTGAGCAAAGGCTTTCTATGTGAAAAGAAAGAAATGTAACCCAGCAGCTGATGTAAGAGATGACATGATTAACTAATTAAGAAATGAGGAGATTCATAGACCGTTGAAAATGGTATCTACTATATACTATAGCGTTACAATTTTTTTGAAAGCGCAATTTTTTCACCACTGCGCCAAAGAGGTTCTGAAGTTTATTACGAAATAAAAAATTTCTTGAATAATGAATATGGATATAAATCATTCAAGAAATATGTTTAAGTGTAACTTAATAAAATTATACTAACACATTCGCAAACTTTTTTATTGTAATAAAAATTGAGAAAATGTGTTTGTATAGTTAAGAGCGTTTGTTCTCATCAACCACTTCTCACAGCGACAAAGCAACGTTGACAGATCGACTTTATTCTTTGCTTGCATAAAAAGATGCAGAGAAGAGATGAGAGATCGTCGCAAGATATGTCTTCATATTTTAGGAAAACAAAGGGTTCCCGATATATTTTCACTCGTAATAAAAACTTACTCCACGCATACGAAGTCGCGGCCAAAAACTAGAAAATACTATTAATAAGCTATTAATAAGTAGGTATGTCCTTCATTCGTGTTCACTCTCTCGAATTAAAATAAAATTATGAACAGTGAAACTTGTTAGCTTTTCTGCGAGTTCAATTAGCCTAAATACCCATTGCCTGTGTAGAAACCTACTTGCGGTGTTATGGGTAGTTAGTAGGTATAGTGCCTACTGATTTACTGACCATAACTTGGAGTAAAACAAATTCCACGGGCAAGTAATTCGCGCATTTTGTTAGCGAACTCAATGGAACTAGCCTTCGGTAAATAGGTTTTTTTTAAAAATATATATCTACCTACCCAGTATAGCGCTTGTCACACCTGAAAATAAATAAAGATGCAGCCTAAGATGACGCGTGCTTACCCAAGTTAGGCATAGTTAGGTAGATAGTTGGAAAAACGGAAGTCGCAAGGCATTGTGATATTTCCCGCGCAGATATCTAATCTCCGTAGAAATAAGTGAGCGGTGCTAACACAAAATTTTTTTTCCTCCGAGGGTCAATTCGGACTGTCAGTATAATTGTGGGAGGACTATGTTAATAATAAGTATTTAAATTGTTAATGTATGGTCATAATAATATAGCTTTAACGTACCTACCCTCCATTTTATCTGTACTAATAATAATAAATATTATACATGATACATCCTCAAAATATACAAGTGGGTGGTGGGCGGTAACTTTAGAACAGAACAAGAGATCGAAGCTCCATGTTATATACCCACCTCCATTCATATAGCACAATCACGACTTAATCACTACGTTTTTGTAAGTTGGCAACATTATTCAAAATTTCAGACTTATTTACTTGTCAGTTGTCAACTTGTCAAAGATGTCAAAGTCAGAAAGTAGTGATGGTTTTCAACTTGTTTCATCGAAAAAATCCTCAAAAAAGAAAACTATAGTCCCTAATGAACTGAAATTTCAGAAAAGCGAAATTAAAATAGATATCGAGAAATCATACACGTAATGGCCTTTTTAAGGATTTTTTTAAAATAAATGTTGAGGTTATGTATGAAGTTATTTTTGATCCGATATTATTATTTTTCAGACGAATTCAAACTGCTGTGGATGAACTAGAGACATCGGAATATTTGAAAAGTGTACTTAGAGCTGTAAGTAATGTTTTAATTGATAAAAAAATTATAGAAATCGTATGTTTCGGTCTTGGTCATATTGGCGAATGCAATGTTTCAAGATACCAACTAGCCCTCTTACTGTGCTTAAAGAAAAATTTCGAACCTCAAAAAGTATTTGTGCATGACCCGATATTCTATACAGATGAATGCGAACTTATAAAAAAGTTAAATTTAACTCTTATTGAAGAAAATACAGAAGGCAGTTACATAATATCAAACGAAGGAATTTCTTTAATATACCTACCACACTGCCCGAAACAGCTAACCAATAATTTCCTTTGGAGTAATTGGGGTTTGAATTTGGAAAATTGCATTCTTCTTGGAAACAGTTTTACATCAATCATAGATAATAATTCAGATAGAATATTGTCTAACACTGTACCATTCATACATAGAATACATCCTTTAACAAATGAAGTGTGTTTAGATAACAATTTTACATATAAAGATATCTTTAACGATACATCTATCCATTACTTTTGTAAAGAAAAACTTGAGTCAGTATCATCTGATTTTTGGATTGATAAAGAAAAGCCACAGTATACAAACACTGTTGAGTTCATAACATCACTAATGGTTGATAAGTTGACAGTTTGAATTTGTTTGAAGGTCTGAAAATGGCATCAATAACTGGGAAACCAGCTTTGATAACATTGAGGCAGTTGCTCTCGGAATTAAGAAAGCAGAGTTCGACTAACAAGCTTACAGAGAACCAAATGGCAAAATATATTTTGGATCAGTATAGAAAATATCAGACTACAGATCAACAACTTTGTAAAGCAGCAGACGAGATGCACTTTAAAGCCAAGACTTATAATGATTACCTCCATTTTTCGAGACGGTACAAAGAACTTAACACAGAGTACAAAGGAAAAGGGGAAAGGAGCATAGAAGATACAGCAAAAATGGTTGGGTTTAAACTACCACATGATCCCAAATAAGTAAACAGTCATTTAAATGTAAAAGATGTAATTTCTCTTAATTTCAATTCATATTTTAGTTACCTATTAGATGTGAAAGTGTAAAATTACATTGTAAATCTATTTTTGTTTTAGTATAGAAAGTACAAACATTTTATTTATAGTGACAAGATTTAGAATAAAGATTCAAAATGAAAAAAATTTTTATAAATCTTATTTACAATAACCATTTAGAATATCAAAATAAGTAATCCTATACAAATACATTTTGTTTTGTATAATCCAAATATGGCTACATACAAAATATATTATTCATTTTTAAGAATAAAAGGTGTCATATTAATGGATGGATAAACTGCCAAAGCAAAAGGCAGTATTAATTCAATTTTGTTTTGATATCTCATCTCAAAACTAAGTATTGTTTTGATTTAGTTTTTAGTGCTTTATATAAATGTTCAAGCTGTTGGTAAACCAAAAAATAAAAGCAATTGAAATAAAAATATGGTTGGTTTGGTTCATAAAGATAGCATTCTTTACTACAAGAATACTATGTTTATGTTTTTGTTTAATTGGTTGATGTTGTATGACGTGTCAAAACAACATTATGATTTTAAAATTTTACTCTTTTTTTTTGCTACCAAAGTTTCCAAGTCCTAATTAATTGATATTCGTTTTTGAAATTCTAATATGCTCAGGATATAGAATTAAATTGAAAATCGACAAAATTAACAATTAATATTAAAATGTCAAAAGGTGCAGGTTTTTAAGCCTCTAGAAATATAACAACTTAAAAAAAAATAGACTAGATAAAATGTGTGAATAGACAAACAGATTCTGTAACAATTAATAAATTTCATAAATGCTTATAACCCTGGTTAGTGTTGCCATGTCTTCTAAAGTTACAACTACTGAGTGTATTCCTTCTCAATGAGTTTGGCTATGGTCTGCAGCTGCATGTTGCTGGTGCCTTCATATATGGTGCCGATCTTTGCATCGCGGAAGAACTTCTCTTGAGGGAAATCTCTTGTGAAACCCACTCCTCCCATGAAGTCGATGCATTTTGATGTTAGGGTTTGTGCTATTTCTGCAACAAGGAAATAATATTATATACTGGACTGCCCGCGACCTTGTCCGCGTATATTTGGTGGATTCTTGAAGGTTTTTTTTAATTCCCGCGGGACCTCTTTCAGCGGGAAAGTCTCCAATCAGTGTGTCCTTCCCGGTGCTGAAACGTGGACACTGACAAAGGGCTTAATCCACCAATTTAAAGTCGCTCAGCGAGCTATGGAGAGGACTATGTTAGGAGTTTCTCTGAAGGGTAAAATTCGTAATGAAGAGATCCGTAGGAGAACCAGGGTCACTATCATAGCCCAAACCATCAGTAAGCTGAAGTGGCAGTGGGCAGGCCATGCTTGTCGCAGGAGCGATGGCCGTTGGAGCTGGAAAGTTCTGGAGTGGAGACCGCGAACAAGCGTAGCGTGGGGCGCCCTCCAGCAAGATGGACCGACGACATAAAGAGAGTGGCGGGAAGTGGCTGGATGAGAACAGCTGAGGACCGGGTGTGTATTGTAATTCGTATCTAGTATACTAAGGAAGATAACATCATCTTATTACCTGAAGCGTAGTATTTTGCCATAGCAGCTTCCTTGACGAATTCAAGCCCGTTCTCTTTCAATCTAGCCGCGTTGTAGGTGAGCAGTCTCGCCGCTTCCAGTTGAGTTTGGAGGTGTGCGATCTGGTAGCTGATACCCTGAGGAGGAAAATATTCTAAGGCTGAGCTCTATGGCGTGTGTTTTGACTTGAGACAGAGTTATAAAACAAGACAATAATTATGTCCCATAAATCTGTCTCGTGTTAACACAATCTTGAGTCTGAGAAGAGTGCTTAAGTCTGAAATCTAAAGACCGCACTCTCACTCTGCTCAGACTGAAGACAGAGATAAAACGAGACAGATTTATGTCAGAGCATATTCGTGTCTCGACTCTTATTTTGAGTCCGACCTAAGTCATAGCACGCTCTATAGATCTCTAAGCTTTCTCGTATTTAAGCACACTGAAATAAATCCCGGGAAGAGATTTTTTTTAATTTACGATTTTTCCATGCAATTTTTACCAATCGCCGAATCAATTTCGCCAAAAAACGTTAAAGGCTAGGAAGGTAAAAGGTTTCCTTGGAATATGAATACCTACTTAGTTTAATTCAAAATCTTTATTAGACAGGTTACCCATCTGTACCTATATTTAAGAATATGCCTTGGAGCCATGTGCATTGTGCAAGTTGTGCATAAATCATGTGATTGTCTGCATATTTTATGCGGACAATCTTCAGAAGGATGGTTCAAGACTGGGTCCAAAAGACTACCTAGTCAGGTTCGGGTATATTATTACCTGAAAAGAGTATATTTTCTTGCCAAATTGCTTCCTGTCTAGCGTGTAAGGGATGGTGGCGTCCATACAACCCTGACACAACCCAATCATCTGCGCCGCGATGCCGATGCGACCCTCGTTGAGGAAGCCAGCTGCGTATTTGTAACTGAAAATAATGGATAGATAAAATTAGATACGATGAATGTGTTTATTAAAAAATGTTTTTCTTAGATTCAAAGTTTATCACGATTACAAATACAAGAATTGACCTGCGCAACCTACAGTTCTGCGTTTGTATCATTATAAATTCCCAAATTGCCCCCGCCGGTAAGTGAACCCGAGACCTCTCAGTTATAAAACCACAGCGCTCACCACTGCGTCAGTGAGGTCGTCTTTTGTTTATGTCTAAATCCATTAAGTTGGTTCACGTGTTTTCACATAATTTCGCTTCCTAACAGTTCAAAGAGGCATAAAACGGTTGGCAAATGTTTTTAAAAAAGATAACTAGGCCTAGGAAGTAAAAAGTAAAGAAAACAAAATAAGTATAATAAAATAAAAATAGTTTTATACTTCCGAGCCACAGAACTTACCCTTTCCCATATTCTCCCAGGATATTCTCCTCGGGCACTCGCACGTTGTCGAAATGAACCATGCAAGTCCCGGAGGCGCGGATGCCGAGTTTGTTCTCCGGTTTGGCCACTGTAAGGCCGGGCGTGTCACGCTCTGCTATGAAACAGGTGATGCCTTTGTAGCCCTGCAAACAGCAAAACAGAAAGTTCCATATGAAAAGTGTTTTTTTACGGTTCCCTACCGCCGCCCATGAGCATTTGTAGCACCTGATGGCGGGTCTCCACCAAAGAAAAGTTGCTAACTTTTGTGTTGCCAACACGTGTTGGTGACAAAAGTTGACAACTTTTCTTGGTGGAGACGACGTGTTTCCAACATTTGTTGGAAACAAATGTCGGGAACCGTGTTTCCGTTTTTGGCGGTAAACATCAAAGAAAGCGTGTTGCCAACATTCATGCGCTCGGTGGATACGCTTGTTGTAAACATTTAGTTGAAACAGAAACATGTCTGACTCTGGACGTATTAATGTCACTGAGGGAGACAGCTAGTTGTGGACTAAAAATGTTTCTCAAATTGTTGGCGACTTTTTCGTTTCAGTGGAGACACAAGTGAAACAAAAGTTTCTAACTTTTAGTAGAGTTCCTAAATGTTGCAAACACAGAAGTTGCCAACAATTCCGGTGGAGAGCCGCCATGAGGCGCCACCAATGCGTTGCCAGCTTTTTAGGAATTTGTTGGTCCGCTCCTTGAATAACCCCATGCTGTAATTTAGTGGGAACACCGTCGCCGGAAGTTGGTTCCACAGTTTCACAGTACGTGGAAAAAAAGATATGGCACATCTGATGGTCGAAGTGCTCCAGGCACCCAGATGGTGAGGGTGAAATTGTGTTCGGTGGCGATCGGTTCGGTTGTGGAAGAAGAAGAATATTGCGGACTGACCCATCAAGGCAGAGCACAAATGTGTGGGTTTGGTTGATCGGACCTATCGAGGCACAGGCCAAATGTGTGGACGTATTGAGTTGCATAGGCAGAGCTACCTGATTAAGATACAAGGCCTTACGTAATAATTTGTATTCATCGTTAACAAAGCGAGATCAACTCAATAATTTCATCATTGAAGTCCGTGATAACATAATGGGTCAGTTATATTACGTACGTAAAACTGATAAGTGCCAGTTTATTATTATTTACGTATTCAACATCGAACGACTTAACAATTTTAAGGCGTTCTTTTTGTTACAGTTTTATCCTATTTTATGGTTTCTATATCTTGGCGACATAACTTATATTAATTTTTAACATCTAATTACACGATTTCATTACCTTTGAAGGATCGGCATTAGCCATAATGAGGAATACGCCAGCGACATCAGAGTTAGAGATCCACATCTTGGAGCCATTGATGACGTAATCCTTGCCGTCCTTCTTTGCCACGGTTTTTAGCGCAAAAGCATCCGAACCAGATGACGGTTCAGTCAAACAGAAACTGCCAGCCTGAAAACAGAAAAATTTAAATATTATCTATCTATAGGTATCTACGTACCTACTTATAATAAAACTGTGATCGTAGAAATTCTGTACATTAAATATATTTTGAAAATTTTAGTCGGAGGATGCTCTACTATCAATACTGAGCCCAAAACAATTTTTTTTTGAATTTTTTTGTCTGTGCGCCTGTCTGACTGTCTGTCTGTGCGCGCATCACGCTGTGTGAGAATCAGCTAGTAGATATTATATATTTATAGCTCTATTCAAGCATTAAAAAAGGTAAGTACCGTATTAAAACTTTTGTGAAATTTTAGCCGTTCACAACAGTTTCAATAGTATCTTTCGCTCGTATTGGGATTTGGAAATCTTCGGGAGTTCTCCAGGACCTTAAATAATACCTCAAAATCGTCGATTTGTTGCTCCGTTATCAAAGGACAAACAAATACACTTTCGCATTTATGATTTTCAAGGGATTAAAACTTACGTATTCCGTGCACAGTTTCGTCAAGTACTTCTTCTTCTGTTCCGCTGTGCCTAACTTCATGAATAAAGAGTTGACCAGGGTGTTGTGGATGTCGACGTACGCGGCGACCGCCGGGTCCACCCTCGACAGCTCTTCCACCACCAGCATCATCGTGAGGAACCCGCAGCCAGATCCGCTGTATTCTACTGGCGTTTCTATGCCCATTAACTGGAAGGTTAAAGGCGATGTAAGCTGTTTTAACCTGTTACTGCGTTAATATTTCCTGCTGGATTTAAGTTTGATAAACTGTGTAAGATTTTCGAAATAACAACCTGTTGTAATGTATGGCAATGCTTAAATGCACTTCAGACTATATGTAAGAGGCTTAAACGTGCCTATATTGTCTATGGTCTTAAAATAAACGTTCTTCTTGTCTACGCCACCGACACAGCAGCATTTTTGATTTCTCCCGAGTCTCGAAACCTTAATCTGAATCCAGATCAATCCCATTTCACCATGTATGATCCCACATTGTTGAATGTGGGATCAATCTGGATTCAGATGAAGGTTTCGGGAATCGGGAGAAATCATGTATTTGTTGTTGTAGGTAACTCAAGTACTTACACCATTATCGAACAGCATTTGTCTGATACCTTCGTCAATTTTGTGCTCGTCTTCCATCTTTTTCACCAGCGGTGCTATCTGTTCTGTGGCCAGTTTTCTAACTGGAAAAAAGGGCACAATAATAATATGGCGATATCAAGTTTGTGGTTTGTCATATGAAGCCTTCATGAGTAAACTGATATCTTAGCATTAAGTGGCACCTGTAACAACGGCAACTTCGAACAGAATAATTCAAAGTTCAAATCTTTAAATACCTTTTTTAAAAGAATTGATCAAAATTATCATGTTTATCAGTTATCATCATGTTGTTAAGTTCTATGACTGTATTTGCTAACGTTATCAATATAATACGTAGGCTTCGAGCATAAGTATGTATAGGTACGTAGGTATAATTGGATACCTAACATATCATAAATAGGTAGATACGTTTATCATACTTCATAATATTTTAATGACTTGCAAACAATCGGGTTTTCTTCTGTTTTATCTGATCTGTGTTTGTTTTATAATTCGTTCTCATTCTTTAGGTCCTCTTTAAATATTTTAATTATGTAGGTTATTTGGCTGCAATCACACCTGATGGTAAGTGAAGAGCCTAAGATGGAACGCGCAGCCAAGCTGAAGTTGACTAATATCCTCCTATCCCCTCCAAATAAGCGGAAAGCTTGTGCTAGGAGTGGGTACGACAATAGTGCAACGGGTGGGATTCGAACCTGCGAGCTTTCAGTTTTGAGTACCTTTAACCGTTGGGCTATTGAGGCTATAAATTCTACTTTTATCAATACCATTTAAAATAGGTACCTATTGGTAGGTATGTGTAGACTCTAGGTCAATAATGGTTGCCTTATTGGACCACGGAGTTTAAGCTATATGCTATGCACGGAGTTGCTAAAGAAGATATGCTTATCTACTTACCTTGTTTCAAAGTCTTAGTACATACTTAGGTCAAAACCTAAATAGGTAGGTACATAATTACTACATAATATGAACAGAAGTAGGATTATAGAAAAGAATATTATGTAGGTACTTGTTTCTTTCATAGCTAATTCATCGTCAGTCAGCATGGTCAAAGGCCTAGGGGCTTCTGTACTGAAATTCTTCGTCTTCGCAGCGACCACGATCGGTGCCCGCCATTGCTCCAAGATCTGTGAACGAGATGTTCCAAATTCGAATCTTTTTTTTAAACCACTCTTTTTTTATTTATCAAGGACGAAGGTCAATCACAATACAGCCTTTTCAATCGTAAAAGAATAGATTTGTTTTGAGCACACCTTACAGCCGACACGACGCAAAGGAAACATTTTTGTGTTCTTATTTATTATTTTTTGCAATGCGAGCACGCAGCAATCGCTGACCGAACCGGAATATAAACTGGTTAAACGCTGATACGAATTTAATATTAGCTTATTTAGTCGTCATTGGCAGTTAGCATTTGTTATCTCACTCACACAGATATAACATGTGTTTTTCTCAATTTAAAACTATTACATAGTACTATAGAATGAAATTAATAACGATTTAAAAGATGATACGTACATAATATTGTATTTTACGAAAAATAGAATGTGCACATTAGTCAGTTACTGGCGCTTCGTGTTGACTAGTATTTTTAGAGCAGTAAGGGGTTTAGGAGGACTATTTATATTAGACTTGATGCAGTTTTAGACGTTGGGAAGTGTGCCTTATGAAGTTAAAAACAAATATTTAAATCATGTTAAAAATATATTCAAGAAAATTGAAGGATGATCGCTGTCTTTCGATCGAGCGATGCCACACATGGTGGCTCGATACGGTGTCGCTTCCATGACATGACGCTTCGTTTCGTGCTTAATTATTGTAACAATTACATTATATTTAGTTAAATACTACACACATTTATCAAATTACCAAATCTCGTGGAATACCTACTTACCGGGCTCAGGGCTTCCGATTCGAAGTTTCTGCGCCTGTTGAAATCATAGACTATTTATCATTACAGACTTTTTTAGCCGCAAGTTTGTCGCAGTAATTCTTTGCTTGTTTATAATTCATAGGCGTTTTAAATAATATGTCATTAAAATTAATTAATATATTTTTTTGTTTTTATTAAAATTATTAAAATATAACTTTATTATATAATTATTATGCAATTAAAATTATTTTAATAGATCTATTAATGTACCAGTTTCTTAAGTAGGTACGTGCTTCATTTTTTTGTTAGTACGTCACTTGCGTAAAATGAATCTCTATGACATCCGGATAAAGTTGTTAGGTTGGCTATATGTTTCTAGAAACTTATAGAAAATACCAAAAATGTTACCTTGCTATAAACATTTCCTAGCAAAGCTGCAGATTATTTCATTGTAATAAAACTTACGGTGGAAACTGAAGTGGCAATGGGCGGGGAGCGTAGCTGTAAGAATGGATATACCTTGATGTTTCAAAATGCTGGAATGGTGACCACGCACCCGAAAAGCTCAGTGTTAGTAGACCTGGCACTAAGGGTCCCCCATGACATGAGACAAGACCGAAAATTTAAGGTTTTAAATATACACGAGTATACAATAATAAAAATATAATATAGAAGAAATAGCTACAAATAACTAAATTAAATAGCTTTTTAAGGTTCTGTAGTGGAGTATTTCAGTTTTGTCCAGTCCATCTGTTAGTTTGTATGTCATAGCCAGTGTTTTCAGAAACTATCAAAACTACAAAGTTGACAATTTGGCAAGTTATCAAAACTTGTATTATGATACAGAGGTTTGCACTCAAACTTTGAAAAAATAAAAATGATGAATGATCTCAATATTTTCATCATGAACCTTCCTTCAATCCTTCGAAATATAAAGCTATAACAAAATTCTTTATAAAATTTTAAATAAGTATATTTAATATTATGAACTACTAAAGTGCCTAATGATATTGATGTAGAAATCAAATTAACAAGTATAAAAAAATAAAAAAAATACAAACTTTTATGGTTATGTTGTTTTATTACAGAGTTCCCATAGCAGACTTCCAAGGTAAGTACCACGTTTTGGCTCCATTATCAGACCCTGGATATCATCTAGAACTAGATGATAGTATTTGTCAAGAAAAATCAAATGAGCCCAAACTTAATGGGGTTACATTATTACAGAGTTCCTACAGCCATCTTCCAGCTCTATTGTCAGATCAGCTCCATGTCACAATAATATTGCATTATCATCCGATTTAGATATATATACATGCAAAATTTCAGCTCAATCGGAAACTGGGAATATAGTTTTTGCAAGATTTGATCTAAAGAAACATATATACATTGCAAGTTAAATAATTAAAAGAGATATCTAGGTCATGCGGATTTTGGGCAGAAAGTCTTTCTAACTACGGCAACATTATTTAAAGCTGTCACTGTCAGCTGTCAGCTCAACTGCCATTAGTTTGCAAAGCACGACGTTTCTCGAATATTACGAATGCGATTTGCAATTAAATTTCTCTGACGAGCGAAATTCTAAGAGAATTCCTTAGTGGTAAGATTATCTTTGCGAAGCCAACAAAATTTAAGAATAATAAGAAGTGGTAAAAGTGTTTGTCGTGTACTCATTCTGTGTTAAGTTTGTAACATCAGGTTAATTTTGAGTGGATCGAAAATTTAGATTTCTTAGAACCTCGTGTGTGATATTGAGCTGGAATTATGGCGAAATGGGGAGAAGGAGACCCTCGGTGGATAGTTGAAGAGCGTCCAGACGCTACAAATGTAAATAACTGGCACTGGACGGAGAAAAACGCTGGCCCTTGGTCTCAGGAGCGTTTGAAGGAGTTGCTGAATAATTTAAAAATTGCCCAAAATGGGATAGACTGCAAGATCACAGAGGTTGAGAAGATAGATGGGGAGGCGACTGCGAACAATAGGAAAGGGAAGTTGATATTTTTCTACGAGTGGGACATTAAGTTGAAGTGGGAAGGGCTGCTGGCTGGTGGCTCTGATAAGGTTAAAGGGGAAGTGCATATCCCGAATTTGTCTGAGGAGAATGACGTCAGTGAGGTTGATGTAAGTATATCCACATTATTCAGATGTGGTGTGTTATGGTGATGGCTAATATATTTATGTGTCAAAAAAATTACTAAGTACTACTACAACTATTATTTGAAAAAATTTTTTGGTTTCTTAAAAAAATATGTATAATTAAATAATAAACATATTACTCATTATAAAATTATTATTCTTCAGATGACTGTCACAATCAAAGGCAGTGGTGACGAAGCACAGAGGGTTAAAGCCTTCATGCACAATGTTGGAAAAGCAGAAATTCGAAAGCAGCTCTCAGAATACATCAGAAGCTTGAAAGAGGAATTCTCTAAAGGTAATTAACATATATGACTGGCCGACTAGCCGATTAGTTGGTTGTAAAGAGACCTACTCGGAACTTCCCTAGTTAGTAATTATTGCTAAATCAATTGAAGGGTGTCATGTATATGAAACTAAATCATTTGTTTACCTTTTCTTAACAAAAGTTAATACAAGTGGGTAGATAAATTAATTCTGTAATTTTATCATGTCATGTCTGCTACACAATAAACGTGTTCCTATTAATTATCGTATTATTTATACATAATAAAGGGTTATCTAAAAATTGTGTGCGTGTGAAACAGTTATGCTATTGCATATGGAAGGAAACATGGACGTTGGAAGAGTATTGCACATCTTAGCAGTTCATTTCAGAAATGTTGAACTATTATAAATAATTTTGATTAATTGATTGATAAACTCTGTTCCCTGTAGGTCTGATTCTGCCCAAGAAAGGGGAGGAAAATGTGAAACCAGATAACGTTTCAACTATAACCAGTGGTTTCAACAAGAAAATCAACATGGAACCTGTACTTTCAAAGCAAAAGAAGCAGATTGGCTGTAAACTAGATACAAAAAATATAGAATTGACTGAGACCTTCCAGTGTAGGGCGCAGGAGTTCTATGATGCTATGACTCGGATAGAAATGGTTACAGCTTTTACTCAAGGTACTTATGTATTTGATTAAATTAGTTACTAAACTAAACCTACCTTCAAGGACTGTCAAGGTGTGAAGAAATTGAATAAGTTACTGATTGAGTGTACTCCTTCCAAGTTAACCTGCACTTTATCTGCCTGTTATCTTAGACTGCATTGTCACATACCATCAAGTGAGATCTTGCCATCAAATTGAATAAAAAAAATAATTAATATGAATTTTTTAACTTTGTAGCAAAAACTGGCTAAGTGATGTTCGATATTCTTCATTTCAGAGAGTGTACTTGGATGTCCTCTGGGCGGTTTATAATGACGTCACAAACGATCTAATATGGCAGATATAAAAAATATATATTATTTTCGATAGTTTTATTCAATTATTGAGTTTGGTGTCTATTTAAAAAAAAAAAAAATCTGTGTTCTTTAAATTTAGATTTTAGTTCATGTATGTTTTGTTTTTTATAGGTCATGTGAAAATGGAGGCTGAGAAAGGGGGCAAGTTTTGTCTTTTCGGCGGCAACGTGACAGGAGAATTTCGCGAGCTGGTGCCCGGGAAGAAGATCGTGCAGTACTGGAGATACAAGCAGTGGCCGGACCAGCACTTCTCCGAAGTCACATTTACTATTGATGAGAAAGTAGGTTTATCACAATATTGTGTTTGTTTTACGCCACGGAAGAGTGTTGTCTGTGATAGCGCAGACACATCCATTGTGGGGTGGCCCGTAGCGACTTGGTAACTTAAAGTTTTTTTTTTAGAATGTTAGGCAAGCTGAACTTGACTTATAGAACATGTAATGAAACTCCGAAATAATACTGAAGGAGGTGAATGTGCTCATGAAACTGAACAACTTTCCCCAAGGAGCTTAGGTCGAAATGTGAAAACAAATGTGGACATCCCATACAAAATTGACGATCAGCTGATTGATTTACTACAGGAGGTAAAATTTTTTTTTTTCAAATTTCGACCTATGTTCCTTGGGGAAAGTTGTTAAGTTTCATGAACACATTCACCTCCTTCAGTATTATTTCGGAGTTTCATTACACGTTGTATTCTCCTCTCCCCTCCAAATAAGCGAAAAGCTTGGGCTAGGAATGGGTATGACAATAGTGCAATGGGTGGAGTTTGAAGTTTTCCTTTCAGTTTTCAGTCTGCACCTTTCAACGTTGAGCTATTGAGGCTTTAAAAAATCGACTTAATTATTTTTGTCAATTCAGGACGACCACACGCTAGTGACCCTGAAGCAGGAGCTGGTGCCGTCGGCGGAGGTGGAGCAGACCCGGGAGAACTGGAAACGCTACTACTTCGACAGCATCAAGCGGGCTTTCGGCTTCGGAGCCTTCCTGTGATCCACGCCTGCCTTAGACTAATATTAGGTAATATAGTAAACAAACAGACAGACAGACAGACAAAAATTTTAAAAATAGTTTTTTTATTAAAGAACTAGCTGTGCCTGCGACTTCGTTCGCGTGGAATAGTGACTTTTCGGGCAGCATATTTTGAATTACATATACCGTCGACGCTCAGGCGCGAGGCGTGTAGTACGTACTCTGTACGTTAAAAATGTTCGCCGTGATTCTTTAAATTGACATAACTTTTTTATTTATGAACCGATTGACATGAAATAAACACTAAATGTTAAGTGAAGCTTACTACAATATATTAGTGAAAACCGTATCTAAATCGAATAAGCCGTTTTTGATATTAGTGTGCACAAACACACAGACAAACAGATAAACAGACAAACAGACAAAAAAATAATTAATTACAATTTCGGGTTCGGCATTGATATAATAACAACCCCTGCTACTTTTTTTTTATATATTTCCATTGTACAGACACCACTTTTCTATAATTTTATTATATGTATAGACTGTATGTATTTACTTAAAAATTCTCTCTACTAAATTAAATTCTCTGTACTAGCCCGAAGTTAGGAAATAGATTGTGTGTCATCCCCGTGCTGATTCCGGTCAATTTCTGCCCCATTGGACTATGAGAGTGAGGGAACAGAGAATGTAGCTGTGTTTGCGTACACACGTGTACATTATACCTGATATCTCCCGCACAGATGGCTTATCTTGTTGGAGATTCTAAGCGAGTCCATTTTAGACTGTATTGCTACTTACCATCTGGTGAGATGACGGTCAAGGTCTATCTAGGTTATCTTGTCGAGATATAATGTTTTTTGGAAAATCTTAATCTATTAGGCCACGACTAAGCCGCAGGCATTGTCTAGTAACTCGTACATATTTTATTGTAAACTTAAAATATGTAATTTTTTTGCAGGTTCAATTCTACCAACATTAAGAATAATGAAGTTTCGCACCCGTTTGCAGAAGTTATTTTAACGAACTGCGCGATCTGTGATTGCTCGAAACTTTAAAGTATTTCAAGTACGCGTCACGAATGTTGAAACACTTAAAAAGAACAACTGGCATGTTATTCATGTAAGTGTACTTATGAAATCTAGAATTTGTATGAAATTCATAGAAAATGTATACCCAGTAATGTACTTCCCAGCCAAGTTAGGAAATGTGTTCAACAAATCGTCAGCCAAATTCATTAATGGTACAATTCAAAATATAGAGTTTCGAGTAATTGAGAGTCAACGTCAGTCAGTAGTTTTAAGTCGACAGCTAAAATAAATATTTCTCTAGCAGATTGTATGGTTTCCTGTCAATTAGAACGAAAATTTGACTTGTTCCGTTAGTGCTTTGGAAGGATTATTCAATTTCCAACCATTTTGCATACTTAACTCAAAATACCTGTTTTTGGATATGTTCCACTAATGAATTTGATCAACGAAATTGTCGAGGTATTTGAAAAGGTGTCCTAGCCATTGTATGCAATTACTAAATGATACTAGCCAATGTAAAAAATGTAAAACGTTTTTTTTTACAAATATTTCTAAGAAGTTGTATAAATATACAAATCCTTAGAAATATTTGTAACACTTTCCTGTTTATTTTAGTCATTGTATAAAATTCTTAGGATTTCTATATAATTACGGATTAAATACATACTGCATAGCATCATCAGCGAATCGGACCGCAGAGACCGATGTACAAAAATGGAATTTTTCAATAAAAAAAAAAGTACTCTCTAGTGAGGGCATAAATATGTTACATGGCAAATATGAACTATACTTTTAAATCTTGCCGATGTGTCGCTGCGGTCCCATGCGCTTTGTCAGATATGAATCATACTTTATGGTACCTTTGATGAACTATAGTGATAGTGAATACTTCCAGTAAGACTATTCTATAAAACATATCTCACCCCATAGATAAGATCGTTTCATTAAATGTCCCAACCGGGAAACGTCTGATTGTTTCAACTTTCGTGGCGTGGACTATAAGGCGTCAATTACACAAGAAGAGTTTAGAATGCGAGCGGCAAGAAATAGTTTGCAATTATCCTATGCGAATACTTGCCATACAATTTTCGCCCGCGATTATACATTACATTATAATGACATGATGAGAAAAACTCGTATCAGTTCAGCAACACTCACATGTGAGTGCCGAAAATTTCGCTCGCATTCGAGAAACTTTCCATGTGTGACTGAGCCTAAAGCTTACGAACTCACGGAGCGGTTTTCACGAGCGCGTGTAGCGGTGTATATATAATAAGTCTGATCAAAAACAGATAAATTCCTTTTTTTTTTTTTAATCTCAACAGTTACCGAACTCACTACTGTGACATTTAGGTTTTGAAACAATGCTGCCAACACCAATATATTAATAAATATTGTTCATCTTTAAATTAAAACGCCATAGACTTAGACACATTTTTCAATTTCCCAAAAAAAAAATTCTGAAGTGATTTATCGGTTTTTGTTCCGGCCCTCCTCAATTCGGATATGTATGGAAAATTACTTGCGGGATACAAGTAGGACCGCGCGGGACGCGGTCGCCCGCTCATTCTGCGATCGTTTTGTTCGCGATTGTAAATAACCGCCCAGTTTACGATCAATTTATGAAATCAATTTGTTAATTTGTCAAAAAAATTCAATTAGTTAAAGTTAGTTTTTATTCGATGATTGTTTTAAATTTAATTAAATTATATATTTGTTTATTTTTTACTATTTCCGTGGCGTCACCCTAATTTAGGTCCTGGCTGAAAATCAGCGCTGCATACTTTTGTTAAAGGTATGCAGCTTTTTGCTGAGCTTGGACCTTTTTTCGGGTTGTGCCATACATGACATATGTTAGCCCGGCGCTTCTATTGCTATTGTTGGGGTTTTTGGCAAAATGCTTGAGTGGAAGTGTCGGGATAATGTACCTCAGCGTATCGTGATGTGTGGCACAATTTCTTAAATAAATGCTTTTTCTTTCTTTCCTTCTTTCATTTTTTACGATCGTCTACTGAGTTTGCGGTTCTGTCCCGCAACCGCGGCGACTATGTGACCGCATAAACCTGCGGTGTCCTGAGTTTTGAAATATAATATCTGTAGGGTTAGTATAAGATTCAATTTGATTGACCGTATTCGTATTCTATGACATAAACGGCAAAGTAAAATGAACCTTATCTGTATTGATTTAAAGTCGCAAATTCAGTGCAACCGATTTTAATATTGAGCATATACGTAAACGTACAAGAATGCTTACGCGAAATTGAGCTCTAATTTGATGTTGTTATGGTTCAATTTACTTTAGACGGTAGTATCGCGCGGGTGAGAACCGCTTCGTGAGGACTGGCCCTTAGTTGGCTACTTAAGTTGTATCGACATGCTTAGTGTCCACGAATTTTGTAATTTAATTAATTCGCAATTTATAAATTGAGCAATATGTTTATTAATAACGCTTTTCGTAGCTTATCTTGTGTAAAACTGTTAATTTATGGACATTTCCAATAAATTATGTTAGGAATTATTTGTGAGTTTTATTTGACAAATGCATACGCTTACATTAGATCAGAATTTTTTATTTTTTTATTTGATGACAAGTCCCTTGACTGCGATCTCACCTGATGGTAAGTGACGATGCAGTCTAAGATGGTAGCGGGCTAACTTGGGAGGGATATGGTAGTATAAAGTCAACCCATACCGCTAATCTGTTTTTACACGACCGGAGAGAGATCAGGCGCAGAACCGACAGCTTTACGTGCTCTCCGAGGCACGGGGGTGACTCACCGCCAACTTCCTTATTCCGGGCTAGTACTGAAAATTTCTTGACAGAAAAGTCCAATACATTTTAGGGTCCGATCCGGGAATTGAACCCGGGACCTCATCTTATGCAGTCGAACTTGCTAATCGCTAGACCAACGATGCAGTTAGCAGTCTACACTTTATATAAATCGCTTATCTCATGTTATCTTATCTCTGGTACCGGAAAAATGGGACATCAGTCCCTATCAGTGGTAGATTTATTTGACGATTCGAAAGCACTTTGTAAAAGTGTAAATATGAGAAAATATTCTATTCTAATGAATAGAATATTTTTTCATATTTAAGTACTAGAATTTCACAAAATGCGAAATTTCACTAGAATTTCACAAAATGCACTCTAATAAGAGTGCATTTTGTGAAATTCTAGTAAATAAGTCCTAAACTGCCAGAATATAAAAAGAATCTGCCAGTTATCAGTTGACCCTAGCATAAGTAGATACTAAGATCAAGGCATTTCGCTTTATCTGTTGTTGTTAATAACAATTAACATTTAGTTGATTGCACGCCATTGGAATAATGCGACGCCTGTGCATCTATATTTTGTGCTTGCAAGTGGTAAGTTATTTCCTTCATTTATTTATCTATTTCTATATCTACATAAGTAGATATAAAAATAATAATTACAAAAATAGTTTAGTTGTAATAAATGATTCCTAAGCTGTCCATATTTTATTGGTAAATTTTATATTACCGTGATATTAACAATCGGGACCAATTAGTTAATGGGAAGATTTGACCCGTTCATTTTTTTAATGGGTCCCGACTGTTTAAGTTTACTTTACTTTTTATTTAGATAACTATTGTTATTGTTAAATTGTAATTAAGATTAATAAGAATTAATATCAATGATCATTGACTTGCAACGCCCTGACCGGGCAGCAGGTTTATAATATGAATGTTTGTCATTATTTGTGTAATATGATAATAATAATAAATAAAGAATAAACAATTAAGAAAAAAAAATGGTCAATGATGATTAAAAGTTTATAACTGAGTAGGTAGGTATCTAGATCTCTCGATGTTAATATCCAGAGTTCAATTAAATGATAATGATGCTTTGTTCAAGTTTAAACCTTTGTGAGACAATAATAAAATTATAGACCTACTTACCTTGTGCAGATTTTATTATTTTTTCAATTTACACTTGTTATATTATTGTGTTTTATTTATTTTGGCAAAAACAGTCCTTATCTACATAGAAACTACTTATCACACTAATATTATAAAGGCAAAAGTTAGTATGTGTGTGTGTATGTTTGTTACTCCTTCACGCCACCACTAATGAACCGAATTGGCTGAAAATCATTATACATTATCTACTTAGTAGGGTAAGGCCGTAGATTTTGCCACTTTTTGTAAAAAGAAAATGTCCCTTAACTTGACATGCGTATTAAAAATCGAAGTACTGCGTAAATTGTTATGCAAGTATCCTACTTAGGTTAGATAGTTCTTAAACTCCTATAGTGCATTCTTAAATTGAATGTATGTCGTATATTTAAAAAAATACAATGACTTAAAACCGACCTTACCCCGAAATTTTGCCCAAAATAAGCTGTCTTTTTGATCCAGTCAAATATTTGGCTCGTTATAACTACATTATTTCTATTTAAAGTCCTAATTTACTGTGAATATCTGAAATGTGAATAGATTAAGCAATTACATCCTGGGTTCCATGTATTTAAATATGCGTTTTTAAATGTTTTATCGCAATTCAAAATGTTGTCTCCTTTTACTACGTTACTATTTTGTATGTTACCAAAATTGGGCATCTAAATATTCAATAACTTTAGGGTAGTATTTTATAACGGCACTAGCCTCACTAAAGATTCCGGCAACGAAATAAAAAAAAAGAAACCGCCATTTTCTAGCCTGTGGAATTTTATCAAAGGTGTGCGCGTGTGTTTCGTCAGCAGCTTTTTTTTGTGAATTTTTGTGATTTTAAAGGTAAATAACAGTTTTTATTGCACACATGTATGTGTTATACTAAGCTAAAGTGATTTATAAAAACATGATAATGTGTATTTGACTAAAATCGTCTCGCATTTAGTAATTATTCCTGTTAAAACCTCAAAAATTACGCTTCGACGTTACTTTTATGTGACTTCTATGTTACTGGTAACGTTGATTGTTATTTAGTAACGTTGAAGTGTTGTAAAGGTTAATGTACATATTCTGCCAGAAGCGGATTTTTCAAATTGTTCTTTTAAATAAAGAATGAGTTTAAAAGAAGATGAGTTAATTGAAACTCATCTTCGTAATAATCAGAATAATGTACCTTTATTTGATAAACAGCCAGAGAGTTTTGGTTACTAAATTCCATTGATGATAGTTTAAAAAAATATATTTTTCCGATTACTGAATTCTCTCTCTTATCTCTGAATGATCGGCGATTATAAAAAATGCTATACTTACAAGTTTATTACAAAAATCTCCTCCTTTTTTGAAGTCGGTTAAAATAAGTACGTTATATACTCAGCCTAACAAACACTGTGTTACTTTCACGTTACTTCTACGTTACCGTAACATAGGAGTGTCTATGTTACTCTATGTTACAAAGTGGCAAAATCTACGGCCTTACCCAGTAATCATAATTTACATAATATTCAAGGTTTCGGCGCTGGCAGCTTTCGGAGGCTATAATGGAGATTCTCGTGTGGTAAGTACCTACTAAAAGCTTGTTTTTTATTTTTTTTTAATTTGCACTTTGTTTTTCTTATTCTATTCTTTTTGGCGTGTATTTTTAAATAAATTTTAATAAATTTTACTTTTCCATTTCTCCGTCAACAGTGTGATCAATGGAAATGCCTAAACAGGAAATTAAATTTTACTGATGTCTTACCCCCAAAAGACGAGTACAGTGACGTCATCAGGGGTCTCCTGCCAGTAACGTGGCACGGGCACGCGGATACTGCGGTGAACTCATGCTATGAGTTTCGAGCTATGGGGAAATACACTAATACATGCACTGGTCAGGGCTTGATGCATTGCGTTGTGGACAAATTGATTCAGGTACCTACCTATCTGATAGAATAGAAATAGAACAGAAATAGAATAATAATAGACAGAAATAGAATAGAATATTTTTTTATTCAAATAAACTTTTAAAAAGGGCTTTCGAATCGTCTAATGAATTTACCACTGGTTCAGAATGCCGTTCCAACCGAGAAGAACCAGCAAGAAACTCTGCGGTTGCTCTTTTAAAAATAAAATAATATGTAATAACAATTTTATGTTATGTACAATTTACGGGTTAATTATGCTCATGCATTGCTGAAAACGAATTGCTGAAAAAAAAGTTTTTTAATCAAATAAACTTTTACAAAGTTCTTTTGAATCATCATGTGAATCATTCTTTCGGAATGCCGATCCAACCGAGAAATTCAGAAAGAAACTCGGTTATTCTTTTTAAAATATTAGGTATGTACCATTACCGATAGGTACCCAATACCTATTACGATACCATTAGAAATACAAGGTGCGTTGCTACTTGCTTGGATCTTTTTCTTTGCTTCGTATTTCTCATTTATGAGAGATATGTGATAGTTATAGTTAATCGTAGACGCTTTTTAGGCTAATAACACGATGGGCTTTCAGATCTTTCCGATCTCTACAACGCAAGTTTTGAAAAAACTTTTTGATTTTCATAGGGCTGCCCAACAGAGTATTGGCAGCAAGGCGACCGCTGCGCTCCTGTGGCGTCCCTCGCTGGAAAAAATTACATGTTTTCTCAAAGGTATACCTCATAAACTTTAAAAAGAATCACAGTATACATAGGTACTTACATCATTAAATCGTATATTTTCAAAATTCATACAATGAAAAAGATACAAAACACTTGATTACCAAACTCGCCACTTTACCAAACTGTTGTCAAAATGTGGATATTCATTGATTACAATCGAAAATGTAACATGGTAAGAATAACATCTGTACAAACAGAAAATGAATCGGTCAAAAAATAAATAAGTTATAAGCTGTTTTAAAAAATAAATAAGTTGTAAGCTGCGATTGTATCCTTCTCTTTCTAAAACGAAATTTTTGATAGAGAGTATACGGAGCTACTCGCTCGTGACGTCATAATTTAATAGAAATAGAAATAGAAATAGAAATATTTTTTATTCAAATAAACTTTTACAAGCACTTTTGAATCGTCAATGAATCTACCACTGGTTCGGAATGCCTTTCCTGCCGAGAAGAGCCAGTAAGAAACTCGGCGGTTGCTCTTTTCAAAAAAAATAAAAAATTTACAATTGTTATTGAACACAGGATAGTTATTACTGTCTTATGAATCACTGGAGCGAATTATATCCACGCTTTTTTATCATTTACATAGTCTTCAATTGTATAATATGCTTTTTTCATGAGAGCAGATTTAATTGATTTCTTAAACTTGTGTAGAGGCAAGTCTAAGATTGACTGTGGAATTTTATTGTAAAACGTCACGCCCATTCTCACAAATGTCTTTTGGACCCTCTTGAGGCGCAGCCCAGGAAACATGAGCCTATTTGGATTTCTACTTGGTCTATCGGACAAATCACTCTTTTTTTTGTAACTCAAAATGTTTTGTCTGACAAATATTATGTTGTTATAAATATATTGTGAAGCTACTGTAAGAATGCCTATCTCTTTAAATCTTTCTCGAAGGGAATCCCGCGGCCTCAAATTATAGATTGCGCGGATTGCCCTCTTCTGCAAAACAAAAATTTTTCCAATATCGGCTGCCTTACCCCATACTAAGATTCCGTATGACATAATACTATGGAAATATGCAAAATAAACAATTTTTGCAGTTTCTATGTCAGTCAACTGTCGAATCTTCCTAACAGCGTAAGCAGCAGAGCTAAGTTTGCCAGCAAGCGTTGCTATATGGGTGCCCCATTGTAGCTTTGAATCCAGGGTTAACCCCAAAAACACTGTGGACTCCTCAGTTTTCAAAGGTTCATTATTTATCTTTAAATTTTTACCGACAGTTCTCGTGTTAGGTAATAAAAACTCAACACACTTAGTTTTTTTAGCATTTAAAAGGAGATTATTTGCCGTAAACCATTCAGAAATATATAATAGCGCTCTCTTTGTCTAACAGGAAACTTAAAAGCTCTTTACTTTCGAGACTAGTTAAGATATTAAAAAAAGAAAAATGGAAGTGTGTTATAAGAAGCCTTTATATAAAAGTATAATAAAATTTAGTCAAATACCCAATTATCAAATTGCGCCATATTGGATTTTTCATGACGTCTATTACGTACATATAAATTAAACTGAATAATTTTTTGCAGCCGGTATAAAAATCAGCAGGAGAATAAGCCGTTAGACAGTCGACCAGCTCGGTTCTTAGAAAGCGTAAGTTTATTTTCAGTAAAAGTAATTGGTATACATAGATTTCTACACTTCTAAAGTGCATTTCTTTGTTGGTTTGTCCTTCAATCACCCAGCAACAGAGAAACGGATCGACATTATTTTTTAAACTTCTTGGAGAATGAAGTACCTACTCAAGCATATTTTTTTTTGTGTTTCTTTCTTTGTTCCGCCGACAAGGTAATCGGAGACTGTTCTAAGTCGATACTCTCTCTCTGCTTCATGTTCCCCATTACTAAGGGTCGTGACCCCTTCCACCAAGGACTCTTTTGTAGATGATGTAGCGCCATGTGCCTCGGTTTTTTGCGACAGGCAATGCTTCTTTTTTTGCAGGTCGGTACTAAATATGGCTTTTTTTAAACATTCATTCATTGTTTTAGTATTTCAGATCCAAATGCTGCGACCTGCCGTCGCTTTTCAGTGCGGGCGCGCTCGCGGAGTGCGGTTTTACTGAAATGCTGCACTACATCGACCGCGAGCCGCAATTCAGCACTGCCTTTAGAAATGGACCCAGTTTACAGGTATCACTCCTTACTATCCTTACTAATACAATAGAATAGAAATATTTTTTATTCAAATAAACTTTTACAAGTGCTTTTGAATCGTCGAAGGATCTACCATTGGTTCGGAATGCCTTTCCTGCCGAGAAGAGCCAGCAATAAACTCGGCGGTAGCTCTTTTCAAAAAAAATTTTTTTTAAATAGGTAACAAAACTAATATCGTTACTAATCCTTACTTATATTATAAATGCGAAAGTGTGTTTGTTTGTCCTTCAATCTCGCTGCAATAACGCAACGGATCGACCTGATTTTTTGCATGGGTATAGTTGAGGACCGGGAGAGTGACATACTTTTTATCCCGGAAAATCAATGTGATCCCGCGGGATTTTTAAAAAACTAAATCCACGCACGCATCAACAGGCAAATAAACAAATGCCAATATTCTTTATTCAAAAAAAATAATGAGGATAGGATATTTTACATAAATAATAATTATTTAATAATTTGAAATTAAACTAAAATGATGTGTGTTTCAGGATGTAACATCAAAAAGGACTGAAAACAACGTGGTTAAAGAAGTTTATAATTTTAATTTGGTAAGAATAGAATAGAATAGAATAATTTTTTTTATTCAAATAAACTTTTACAAAGTCCTTTTGAATCGTCAAATGAATCTACCACGCACTGGTTCGGAATGCCGTAACTTATATTCCTCCTTTAACTCCGAGTAGAAAACGGCCTCGACGCAAGTCTGGTGGTCAATTCTTATGGTATTTACGAAGACGTATTGAAGAGCCATCTCATTTCGTATCATATACCCAGTGAGAGGTGGAAGGAACTTGCGTTGCAGAGGCAAGAGTGGCGCTAATCGATAGATCGCTCATTTGCGACAAGGGTGACATAACTCAAAATTCACCAATTTTAGTGTCGATTTATATCTTTTGCTATAAAAACAACATTACGCTAAGCACAAAAAAATAAGAGCGAGAGAGATTGTGACTTAATGCTCTGTCGCTTTGTTGGCCGCTGTGTTGTTTCGAGACCGCAGCATCCACAAAACAGTACTCTCTAACGAGAGAATTCTCTCATCGTCGATTTTGAATTATGTCACTCTTGTCGCAAATGAGCGAGATAAAGCTGTAGGGTCCTTTGAGGAGCATCGGCTGAAAGACATCGACGCCAAGCGCCTTATCAAATAAACATACCTACTTCTACACTTATACCTAATGCATTGGGTCAGTTACACTGTGCGCCGTGCAATAGGATTTTTCAAACCACTTTAATTCTAAAGGTGCGATTTGTAGATTTCAAATTATGTAGTTTGTATTGTAGTTTTCTTGAACGATTCAGAAAGGACTTGCCTTTACGCAGATTTAGTTCTGAATATATTCTGCCACTTTCTGCAGGAGGTGAGGTAACGTACGTACAGCACACATTTACTCACTTCCGCACACTCTTGTAGGTAAATACTTAATGTCTCTATGAACGCACACTAACTCAAAAGCTGCACACTTACAAGCTGAACCGTACGTTTGTACACGTACTCCAGCAGAGGGGAATGCGTGCGCTTGCCAAGTCCTGGCTAAATAGTCGAAGGTAGTTTTTAAGAAAAAAAATAGTTGTTAAAACGCAATAATGGAGAGCGGGCCGCTTTATCTGGTTATTAATGTTTGACTTTTGCTTCCTTTTCAGTTACCTGAAAGTACAACGGCATCAAGCTTTGATTATCCAACGTTGCCTGATGAGGGTGACCAGGATGATGGAAATGAGGAAGTGAGTGTCACACAGGATGAAGGAGACATCACAAGCATATAGTCCATATGTCATTTTCTTTTTTTTTTATAAATATTTTAACAAAAAAAGAAAAAAAAAAGAAAAAAAAAAAGAAAAAAAGTCCTTATTAATCCTTACTAAATATGTATTGTAAATGCGAAAGTGCGTTTGTTTATGGTTTGCTAGCTCACGCCTTGCCAGAGGAGAGAGTATTAGGCTACTTTTTATTCCGGAAAAATCCTAACGGAAGCGGACGAAGGGCCTTTGCATACCACGTTTTTTAAGCGCGCGCGCTTTTTTGTCATACAGAACAGTTTGTTGTCCTTTGTATCGATCCACATGCGCGTTACCATCGCGTTTGTATCGCTACAAACGCGCGTCGACGGCGCGCTTAAAAATCGTGGTGTGCAAAGGCCCGAAGTTGCAACTTGCAAGCACCATCTACTTTTTAATTTTTTTTTACAGATTCAGGACGCATTGGATTGCTGCGGTCAGATAGACGACTTTATAAATCCTGACTGGAGGGATGAATGCGATTTCAAACTGAAATGGGATTCCAAACACCGACTTACAAGCAGTAACTACACTGAAGCGATATCAGGGAATACTACCAAACAGGTGAGGAAAAGTTTTTTTTTATTTGACTATGAATCTTTTTTTTTTCTTGAGAAGAATATATAGAATTAATTAATTCTTGCACACAAAAAAAGGTCTTGAAAATAGTAATATTTTTACTTGAGAGTTTTATTTTTATTCCATACTAGCTTTAACCCGCGGCTTCGCTCACGTTAGGTTCGATTTTTGAACCCCCTATTTAACCCTCTTGGGGTTGAAATTTTCCAAAATCCTTTCTTAGCGGATGTCTACGTCCTAACAGCTACCTTTATACCAAATTTCAGCTCGATCGGTCCAGTGGTTAGAGCTGTGCGTTGATAGATCAGTCAGTCAGTCACCTTTCCCTTTTATATATTTAGATTACATTCGAGTAAAGTAATTTTTCCCCCGAAATTCACCTAAATCTGCGCGAGCGTGCCTGCTCCGTCGCCCTGTTTTGCCGTCAAACTCATTCACGCTTCTTAAGGCCTTAAAAGTGCTGAATGCTGAATTTATTCCCAGTGTGAAGACCTGACGGCCTCTACGTCTTGCGTCCTGAACAAGATGGACGTCCTCAACCAGTGGGGATTTATCGACCAATTCCGGATGAAGAGCAAAATCCGCGAGTACTCCAACTACAAGCCGTCGTACCTGTACGAAGTGTTCAACAGCGCGTTCCTCTACGTCCCAAATTACGAGGACCTTTGCGAATCCCCGAGGAAACTCTTCAATCTTCTCGACGCTATGTTGTTGGTGAGTTCTCTTTCGATTTCTTTTGAAAATACTTATTTCTTTTACAGAATTCTCTTCTAGAATTGAAAATGAGAGTGCGGTCTATAGATTTCAGCCTAACACTTTTGTCATAGAGATAACTTTGTATAGTTCTAGCAATTCACGACGGCACGTGGCTCATGGTTGTGTGTGTGTCGTATCTGTACAAGTGTGAGCGAGAGCTTGCTCGCGCCTGACCGCTCCCACCGAGGCTCGTGACAGGCACGCACACTTACGCAATGTGCTTATACACGACGTAACCACAAGTAAAGCGCCCGTAACTTCGTGAGACAAACGTACTTTACGGGATTTTCACAAAACCTTTATGCTGGTGAAATCACACGCTAAATTAATAATGTGTATTTACAGATTTGCAAATCTTCAAAGCGTCGCACGACCCGTCAATGCAACAGAATGTTCGCAGAAATGAGAAATTCCATGTCGGATAAATCGAGAGAAGTTTTGGACGAACTACAGAAACAGTCGCACCAAATGTCTGGATACCACTATCGCACTGGTTCTTTTCGGACAAAAGACGTCTTGAAGGACCAAAATTTATACTTCCCGAGACCAAACCCGTGTAATAATAGAAATAGAGTAACAGACAATTTTACTACAGATAAAACGTATGAGCGGTATGATTTTGGTGTATTAGGTTTATTAGGTACCCCGCCGCCAGTGGTTACTCTCGATTTGAAACCCAAAAATAAAACCTTAGTTCTATTACCGGTTTATCAGAGGACGCCGAAAAATGATCCTTTGGCTATAAATTCTCTGCATGGCTATGGTGTTTTCAGAGGTTAAAATTCAATAAAGATGTTCTTATTAGGCAAATCACGTTTCTTGTATGGGGAACGCCCTTTATGTTTTATTTTATTTTACAAAAAATAAAAATCTTCTATACTAATATTATAAAGCTGAAGAGTTTGTTTGTTTGAGCGCGCTAATCTCAGTAACTACTGGTTCGAATTGAAAAATTCTTTTTGTGTTGGATAGTCCATTTATTGAGGAAGGCTTTAGACTATATAACATCACTCTGTGACCAATAGGAGCGAAGCATCAGTGAAAAATGTTGCAAAAACGGGGAAAATTATCCATATTTAAAATATATTCTTTTAAAAACTTCTTAATCGCGGTCATAAGAACAGAAATTGACGCGGACGAAGTCGCAGGCAACAGCTAGTAAATAATAAACGGCAATAGATATACACATTCTGTGAAAATTTTAAGTAAGTATACCTATTAGGGTTCATGAGATACAGCACGCTGACAGACAGACGTATGGACGGAGGGACGGACGGGTAGCGGAGGCTTAATAATAGGGTCCCGTTGGTACCCTTTGGGAATCCATATATTATACGTTTCGTTCCCTCAAATATGGTTGAGCGAAGCAATGGCTGGATCATGCGTCATGCTCGTGAACGGGTGCCAGCAACGGGAATGGGTCTGCTCTGACTGCCCATCTTAACATGCGTTGGATTGTGTGTACCTACGTATGCATTTTTGCATTTTTGAAGCTTTATTGTGGAAGCACTGTATACATAGTATAGCTTTGTAAAAAAAAATTTTTTTTTCTTTTTGAAAAGAGCAACTGCTGAGTTTCTTACCGGCTCTTCTCAGCAGAATCTGCATTCCGAACGGGTGGTAGATTTATGACGTGTCATAAGAGCTACAAGTTAGCCTACATGAAATAAATAAATTTTGAATTGAATTGAATATAATTGAATATAAATTAATAAATAAAACAAAAAATATGAAGCAATATGTGTATTTATAATTATAATTATATACTCTCTCACAGAACTATTGTACTTATAAAATAAATCTAATCATTCCATACTTTTTATACAGTTTCATGTTCAGATGGATGCATATCAAAATTTCAGTCTTACAAATAATAATTTGTCGAATAATTTTATCTATTGCGAAATAAAATTCCATAAACAAGCGAAGCGTCCTTTCGAAAATGTTGCAAAGTAAAACTACACTTTATCTTAACTGTAATTATTATTATATTAACTATAATATTTAGTTAAGGTGTGTGAATTATAATATTGTATTGGAGGCACGAAAGCGCGCATTTTCTGAAAACTTGTTTCTCAGAAATGACGTAAATCGAATTCGCTTAAAAGATCACAAATGTGTACATTGTACATGCGCGTACAGTTGAGTGTGTACAGGATATAATGTCGTACTTTAAAAAAGTGTTAGCATATTTTGAATGGAATCTATCCTGTATTTTAAATTTTAAATAAATAAAACACGCTAAAATAATAGTTTACACTTAAAACCACACTAAATAGTCAAATTTTCGAATTTTGATAGTAATACATTCTCAAATGTTACGATTCCGTCTCTAGATATAGGTTTTAAACTATAAAATAAGTAATTGTAATAAATTAAAATAAAGCAAGAGAACGGGCATGTGAGTTTAACTCAAAAAAAAATTTTTTTAACAATAACAACGATGAAAAATCTATCTGAAATTTTCACTTTCTACCCTATGACCTATCTAACACAGGAAATATAGAAAAGAATTACTTAGTCATTTTCTGCCCTTCTTACGAAAAGTGCAATAACTCGGGTTTTGGGCCTCAAAGACTTTTAGCCTAACGCACATATAAATAGAGTTGAAAGTCTGTGAGGCCCAAAACCCGAGTTATTGCACTTTTCGTAAGGAGGGCAGTTTTGTTGTCGCAACAAAAAATTGTCGGTTTGTTGCTGACAACAATTCGTAAAGGCAAGAGTTATTGTTTTAAAAGAGTTAAAAATTATGTACTTCCTAATTGTGACGTTTTTAAGTTCATTAGGTCCAAAAAGTTGTAAAAGAAAAAATTAAAGCTTCAAAAAAGTAATATAATATAAATGGCAAGCGAAAAAGAAAACATAAAAAACATAATAATGTTCGAGTTACATAGTTATTACTTATATAAAACTAGAATTCTTAAAAACCACTAGGTATAGTATATTTCCATGTAATATATAGAACGAAATACTTATTTACAGAAATGTCATTTGATCACAAGGAATCTGTAAAAACTAGCTATAGCTTATTCTACCAGTAGAAATATCAATTAATATCAATTATTGATATTTCATTATAATTAAAAAAATCAAAAACAACCTTCATTAATTCATTATAATACGTAATTGCTAAGAATAAGGAATAAGAATGTTTTATATTAATGTGCCAGCACTAAAAATAATATATATATATATATATAAGTAGGTATGTACTTAATTATAAAATGATAAAATAAAATGCCACATACATTTACACAAAACAATTTCATATTACGCAATTTTATAATAAAAGTGTCTTAATCAATAAGGTGAAATGTATTATTTCATACCAATTCCACTCGATAACATTATAATTTAGTCAATAATATTGTATTCACAAAAATTTCAATATTTTTGTTTTTTTTTTTTCATTTTTAACACCACAACAAAACCTAAATGCAACAATCACAATTTTTTCCACAATCTTTGTCGAGAAATTATCTTTTTTGCCCTATTTGTTTATTACCAGAATATTAAACACTGCAGGCTCTGAAGGATAGAAATCTCTGGTCTCTAATAAAGTTATAAATACTTATATATTTTTTTAATTTTGAGTTTCTATTTATATCCTATGATTAAAAGAATAACATTCGTAAAAACAGAAAAAAAATCGGTCAAAAACAAATAAGTTATAAGCTGTTTTACTGCATCCATCCATCTCTTTCTAAAACGAAATTTTGTATGGAGAGTGTATGGAGCTATTGAACCGAGAAGTTTTGTTGCAATAGCGCTCTCTTTTTCTAACAGGAAACCCAAAAGAATATTAAACACCGCTCTGTATATTTTCGAGACTAGCTAAGATATTAAAATAAAAGACGTGTGGCACTCGGGGACTGCCGCAGTAAAGCTATTGCATAGCATTTTTTATCAACGCCATCTAGCGGCTCACCGTAGAGGAGTCCCGTGTCAGGTTATTTTCGTTACAGAATTTCTGGATTCGGTCTCCACGCTGGCCCGCGATAGAAGCTATGCAATAGCTTAAAAAGAAAAATGACATTGTGTTATAATATTAAAAACCTTTATTTTAAGTATATAAAGAAAATTTAGTCAAATTCCTAATTTAGCAGTAGGTACTCTGCTGTATAGCGTACTCCGAACTTTGCTTATAAAAAATCTTATCAAAAAATATTTACAATTAGAAAGAAATAATTCTTTCGATTCTTATGCTGAGATCTATATAGCGTGCTCTGACTTAGCTCGGACTTAGAGAAGAGTTAAAACGAGACACAAATATGCTCTGACATAAATCTGTCTCGTTTTATCTCTGTCTTGAGTCTGAGCAGAGTGCAAGTGCGGTCTATAGATTTCAGCCTTATAGCTTATTATGGAGTGAACATTAAAATACATAAGTGTAGTTAAACGTGAAATAAATAGGGCATACAAGGAACATAAGAGCCAATAATATATCATTACAACACATTATGTATGTATATATCGTACTTACAAAATTATGAATAATAATTTACAAAACCAAAAGAGCTCAAAGTTTCTAAGTAAAAGAATGATATAACTACCAAGTGACCATTAAGCTATAATCCTAGTAGTTGATGCCCGCGACTTCGTTCGTGTGGATTAATGTTTATAAATTCCCGCGGGAACTCTCTTTATTTTTTTCGGGATAAAAAGTAGCCTATGTGTTTTTACAGACTATAACTATTCAATCTCTGCCAATTCGGTTCAGTCGTTGTGGCGTGATTGAGTACCTAACAAACATCCATCCATCCAAACTTATTTATAATATTAATTAATAGGATAATAAGATTCTTTATTAATACTATAAATGCGAACGTGTTTGTTTGTTAGTTTGTCCTACATTCACGCAGCAACAAAGCAACAGATCGACGTGATTTTTTCATCGTACAGTGAGTGACATAGACATTAACTACTTTTTATTCCGGTAAAATTCCCGCAGATTGTTTAAAAACTAAGCTCCACGTGGACGAAGTCACGGGCAATAGCTAGGAATATTATAATTCATGTGAAAATTACAAAGATAGGGGATGCTTAAAGTTTAGTGTTTTAGTACACTTAAGGCATGTTTAGACTGATGCAGCTCATCATAGTTTCACGACCGCATTTCACCGTTTAAACTCTTTAATGTTTAACACTCAGTTATTTTACCTTTTTAATTTTGATTGTAAGGCCTAAGGCATGTTCAGACTGATGCTGTCATAGTTTCTCATGGAGCGCGTATCGCCGTTTAAACTATGGGTCCCAGTGTTAATCCTTGTCAAGATTTCTTGTTGTAAGGCCTTCAGCGTCCTCATGGCGGATAGGTCAGTAGTGGGTGCTAGGAGTAAAGCCCTCCTGCAGTGGGGTAAAGCGTCGGAAGGTTTATTCAAGGCGAGTATAGCTCGTGACATTGCATATGCACATTCAAAGGCGTTGGGGCGCAGGACGGAAGCGCGAGCGGCCAAGTCGAATGCTTCTGATGGTTCCTGGAATATAATTTTTATGTATGGTTAATGTGAAAGAAATCTTATATTGATTTATATTGAGCTCAGTTTTGGGTATCGTTAATTTGGGAATTTGCTCTCTATCTCCTAAGTATATGGATTGCAATTGCCATTTTGAATTACTAAACTAACCTTAGTAGATAATTAATTAGTTTACCTTCATTTGTCGCAGGGCAAGAGTGCCATCTTAAATAAATACGGTTATGGATACATTCGCGGCTCATAATATAAGGCTTAAGATAGCATTCGGACCCTAATCGAATAAATATTGCCATTAGACTTAGGCGAGTGTAATTAATTAATTAGATGTGTGCTTTGGGATCGCTAAAAGAGAGCTGAAGGCGATAGTATTATGTTTTAAAAGATTCGTTCTTAAGTTAGTTTGATACTATTTGATTCCTCTGGAACCGGTGCCTTTCGCGTGTCATTAACAACTCCATTATAATGCCTGGCTAATAATGTAAAGGGACTATCCATGATCCTCAAAAGTAAATATAAGATAGACTAGCGCTTGCCTGTGCTCACACCTGATGGTAATTGCAGTACGTATTGAGATGAATAGAATGGAATAGAAATATTTTTAGAATAGAATAGAAATATTTTTTATTCAAATAAACTTTTACAAGTGCTTTCAATCGTCGATGAATCTACCACTGGTTCGGAATGCCCTTCCTGCCGAGAAGAGTCAGCAATAAACTCGGCGGTTGCTCTTTAAAAAAAAAAATTTTTTTTACAATAGGCAACAAAAGTATCCTATGTATACAGAGTTTCCAGAATGAAGTATCAAAAATATATACAATCAGACATAAAGTAGACCCATTCCCGTTGGTAGTACCCGTTCACGAGCATGACGCATGATCCAGCCGTTGCTTCGCTCAACCATATTTGAGGGAACGTAACAACCCGCACCACACGACACCACCACAGAAATGTTTAAAGAGAGCATGACATACTTAGATGAAGACGTTATTCGCTCTTGATTTTTAAGTTAAGACTTGTATCTTACATTCAGTTTCCTCTTGCATCGAGACAAGTTGAGCAGCAAGTTCGTCTTCAGTTGCACGAACGCAGACACGTGCTCGTGCGGCACGGGCTGCGTGGAGGGCGTGGTGAGACCCTCGTCGCTGATGAGCGGGTTGATCTTCTTCAGTGCGTACTGGTATCGGTGCGCGGCCTCCGACGGCCGGTTCTTGCGGTATAGGAGGTTCCCGTCTTCGAGCAACTTGTTTAGGAGTATTAGCCTGGTGGTTTAAAGTTAATTGTAGCTCGAGGATTAAGGCTTAAATGCTGAAAAATGTATGGCTCGGACCCGAGACGTTGTAACGAGACATAAATCTGAGTGCAAGCAGGGTGATGGTGGTTCTATCGGTGGCGCCGAGGAAGAATACGATACTAATAACATTTACATCGATGAATGTAACCGAAAAAATGTTTGCATCAAATACTTTCGTATGAGAGCGTTTGGTAATTGGTATTATAGATTGCAAATAGATCGAATATAAAAACCTACCTACGGAAGTAGAATAAATAATTAATTGTAGCGAACGAGTTTCCAAAATGTACGGTATTTATAAAAGTGCAAAAATCACTGAAATAATTTTAAATTGAAAATATTTATATTGAACACTTACATAAATTCTGGTTTGCCTGACGCCATAACCCACGTCGTGGGGCCTAATTTAGCCCCTTTTCTCAAAAAGCAATTCACCACCTGGAGAGGAAAAATAGCAAAATGTTTATGGATGATGGAAAAATACAAACGTTGACATCATTTGGAGTACCTAATAGTAGTATAAAATACTAGGCTTACAAAATCATTGTTTAACCTGTCTAGGTAATGCGGTAGGTATTTACCAAGTAAACTCTGAATATTCCTTAAATGCCGGCAAAGCATTGGTGTCTCTGGTGCTACAAGTGTTCATGGGTGGCGGTAAGCACTTAGCATTAGGTGACCCGGCTGCTCTCTATACATATAAAAAAAAAACAAGGAGATAGACGACGATTGGCGTCACTTCATTCTAGCAGCCACGACCACTCTGTCAAGACTGAACGATCGAGAAAAAAGTATATTTCGATGATACTTACGGGAACATTCCGCTGCCCAATAGCCCTGTCCAGAGGCCTCAGCCCGCTGTGGTCAACCCTTTCCAGCGACGCCCCTCGCTCCAACAACAGCTCCACAAGCTCTGCCGGCCCTCCGCAGGCCAACCCTAGCGGCGTTCTACCGCTGCCATCCGGTTGGTCTACAACAAAGTTATATGATATTTGTGGCAAGAAATAAACATCGTAGAAAAGAGGCAAATACGTGCTATCTTAGGCCTTATCATTACTTTCCATCAGGTATTATAGTGGTTATAAAAAAATAATTTTGGAACACTCGCACTGCGTTACATTTTCGACATTGTTGGCTTTAGTTCCTCTCGCTCATACATATTTCGCCCTCTCGTTCCTTTGCACTTACTTTCCCGGTTCCATTCCTATAGTATGATAGAAAGTTATCCACTGCTTTTAACTAATAACCAATTTTCTGAACGAATAACCAATTAAAGCATTATTAGGCAATTTGCAGCAGGCATTAGGCAGCATTTGGTTTGATTTGGAGTAAAAATGGATTTAATCTGATAGATGCAAAGATATATAATTGCTATCCAAAAACTTACCGATTATAGCGCCTTTATCTAGAAGTACTACTATGGTTGGTATTCTGGAACGAAGGGCGGCCCAACCAAGCGGCGTAATACCATCTGCATCCACGGAGCTGGGGTCAGCACCTATAACAATAGGATTTCGTCGCTATAACTTTTAAAGAAAATAAATAAAGCAGAGAAATTAAACCTGGATGGATGAAATGAAAGCGCCATTATTCTGATAAATTGATTAATTTCATGCTAGCTGAGCTGTGACAAATAATAATGTCTTAAATGAATTTTAGATTAAAAAAAAATGAACTTCGGCTACAGTGGCCAATAAGAGATTTTGAGACTATAATACTTCTGTGTTTTCGTTTAATGACAATATCTGAAACTAGACTAATGAGGCAATATACGAGACGGTACATTTGCAAAACAACCTTATAGTTGACGAAGTTAGAAACTCACCATGATCTAACAGCATTTCAACAACCTCAGCATGACCCTCAGCTGCAGCAAGGATCAAAGGATTCTTTCCACCAGATCCCATCACATCCGCTCCGGAATCCAAAAGTCGTAACACTAATGCTGTTCTGCCGTTCTTAGCCGCTAGGGCTAATGGGGACATTTGTCTTGCATTCAGGGAATACGGTGTAGCCCCTCTGATGAGTAAAGCGTCGGCTATGGCAGCATTTCCAGTCGAACAGGCGGCTGTGAGGGCAGTTTCTCCCGTTACGGGACATATTCCATCGGGCTGTGGAGGATAAATTGATTGATTGAGGACAAAAATAAATATTGTAGATGGGATGGGCGGAGGGGAAGAATTTGTTTAGATCTGATAGGACTACCTGTTGACAGTATAAACTTCTTAGTTAAAACAGTATCTATGAGACGAAAGGTTTTGCTGTCGAATACTTAAAACTAACTTAGCGACTAATAGCTCCTGGGGTTTTATGGTTTGGCCCCAAAATTTTATTCCGCAGTCTATTTGCATCACAGCCTTCACTTCACCTGACATTATTTAAGATTATCTAAGTTGCATTTTCTCTGATGATAGATTCTGATCTAGGTTGGATTATCTCATTAAAAGAATTAGTGTAGACCTAAGATATGGAAATATTTCATTTTTGAGGGATACTCACGATTAACTCAGCGGTATCCAAGAGATATTCAACAATATCCAAATGACCGTTTTGTGCTGCACCAATCAAGGCATGTCTCGAACCAGGAACTAACTGTTCAATGTTACACTCGTCTATATCCAAGGAATTCCTGTCATCTTTGCCGGTTTGACATCCCAGGAGGTATATCACAGTATCTCGGTGACCGTTTTTAGCTGCGTGGACTAGTGGTGTTTGTTCAGCGGTGTCAGTGTGACTTAGTGATGCACCTGTAAGGATATTAAAGGGTTAATAAAATAATATAACCCGAAAAATTAAAACTTGTATATCCTTGTTAACTACTGACACAATGGACTGCGTCATGTAAAATGGTGTGGTATAAAGACCAATCGACCAATTTACATTATATAAAACTTGTGAGGAAAAGAGCATAATATTTTGAGTAAATCAGAATAAAAAATTTAAACGGACTAAGTAATAAACAAAAAAAAACATCTTCAAAGAAGTTCTGTGATACAATTGTCAGTGGTGTACACAAATCTGTACCAGAGTCTAAGCGGATAAATATTTTCTTCTGAAAATACTGCTGAAAATGAATGAAAAGAGACGCTAAAGACGGTAGAGACGGTCTTTTAATTTTCCATAGCATTTCCAGCTATGTTATGATTTCTATTTCATCTGCTATAACTCATAGAAAGGAAACTCTGTTGGGGAATAATATCTCGTCCCAGGGCAACTATTAAATATAGTAGCTTTACCTGATGCTATCAACATCCTAGCGACATCTGTGTGTCCTCTCTGGCATGCCAGTGACAAAGCTGAGCATCCTTGTGAATTTGTCATTTCGAGGTCCGCCCCAAATTCTATCAGCAATCCAACCATTGCGATGATCCCTTGATATGCGTACATGCACAGTAACGGAGCATTCCCAAGACAATCAGTAATTTGGTTAGGAGAGCCTCCTGCTAGCAGCATTAACCTTGAAACTTTAACATTAGGAGTGTAAATGTTCCTCAAATTAGCAACAGCTTCGCCGACATTTGCAGCACTTGATGCAACCATCATTGCTTGTAAATCTCTTGGACATAATCCTAACTGAGCAGGTCCCATATTTCTGTACATATGAGCTTTAAGAATGTGATGCCCCAACTCCATTGATTTTTCTGGATCCAAAGGCGACTGTACTCTGGATAATCTGAATGCAATACCACAGTGTCCAGCTCTCAAATCACATAGAAACTTCGGACTTTCATTATCATCGCGACGTATCAACCATTCTCTGAACGATGGATGGAAGAACATGTACGTGTTGTCGATTCGCTTGACAAGGAAATCTGTTAAACTGTCGAATCTGTGACAGAACTCGTCCCAAGGTAAGAAAGTATCGACCAACAAAGAGTTGACTGAATAGTAAATTTCTACCAAAGTGAGAGGATACAACGCTGCGAGGCAAACACTCAAAATGTGTGTGACTTTTTCAAAAGATTGCACGGTGGGGAATTTTAGGTTAAACTGTAATAAAAATATTTGTGCCAAAGAAATTGGTACCACTTTGTAGTTAGTCGATTTAACAACAATATGACTTCGTTCGAGGAGATCTAGTATAAGTTTTAGGAACAGAAATGAGCCTTGGCTCAAGTGTAGAACATATTGTGCGAATTTCATAACGGAATTGTGCATGCCTTCTGTTTTGCCCGTGGAGCTTTTGATATTAGTTTCTATAATGGGAGCCGTTTGAACTCTGGCGTTGAAATATTCGAGTAAATCTTTATGAACGTTATCCGAGTCATCTAAGCTCAACCTCGTGTAAGGTAATTGTTTAGTTAGTTCGAGGAATTGCGTCCTAATAGTTGCGACAACTTTAAGCCACGACGGCATTTCTGGGACGTGTCTTGCTAGGAATGAAGCGATTGTGTAACCGTGATCCGGCCTGTGATACTCAGCTTCGCAGAGCCCATCAACTAGAATTATACTATTAGTTGAATCTATGCTTCCGTTCCTCCTTAAAATAACAAGGGGTTCTATGATTCCTCTCATGAACGCTAAGTCTGGATCTGCTATGCATTCTTTTAGAGATAGGCAAGACAAAAGATGCGGTTCGCTCAGTAAATATTCTCTGTAGGCCTGTAGTCTTGGAGCTTGACAGAGTTGAGCTGCGAGTGAGTGAACGAATTCTCCTACAAGACATGTGCTGTTGTTGTCCGCCTACAACAAAGAAATTTAAAGTTAAAAATGAAATATATGCTTCCTTTTTCAATTTGTTTCAAAATCGTTATAGATCCATTTATGTAAGGTATCAAATTTTTATTACACAAAATTGAAAATGAATAATTCTTACTTGGCAAAAATGATATGCCACGACTTGTGATGCAAGATTCGTGACCATTCCCGCGGTAATTTCTTCCGGTAACACTTCCCTTATATCGGACTGTTCTCTTAGTTCCTCGTATTCAAAGTTCCTCTTGCGACCAAAACAGGAGTAATCTACTAGTTGCAGTATTAATGCTGTTTTTCCCGTGCCTGGACATCCAGAGATCATTATACCTGAAAGATATAAAAAAGAATTTTAGACCCTTTTTTTACCGTGAACTACATTTTCTGTACTTGTAAGACAGACATTACATAAGACGTACATTTAGTAAGACAAACACGACTATAACAGATTTTACTAAGATGAATGAAAAGAAACTAGTTTTACTTACAAACAAATGTGAAGAATTTACCAATAAAAAAATTAATGCTAATAGGTACGACTATCAGAGCAACTAAGTAGTAATTGGGATATAAAATGAAATGAATGAAATTGGAACAGAAATATTCTCACCAGAAGAACTAGACTCTAAGGCTTTCTCCATATCCCTCATCAGCCATTGTCTGCCAGAAAAGCAAGCTTCACTCTCAGTGGAAGGTACTTCAAAGAACAATGGCCGTAGCGTAAGTTGAGGTGTAGGATGAACTACAAATAAATAAAATGACACAACTTGTAAGAATAAATAAATTACTAGACAATTTTATGGCAAGTTACACGATTATAAATTAAAAAAAAAACTATTGAAAATAATAAAGTTACGAAAAAGTCAGTTTGTTTTGAGGTTCTGAATAATTACAACAAATAGTAAATTCTAGAGTTGATTCAAAGCAACAATAATTACTTAATAAATATTTTTTACTTTTTGGATTAATTATTACCAAAATTCTAAAATAATATTTAGCTTGATATAAAGTTAAAAAGTTGATGAAATCAGTTTTTGATTATTTATTTTACCTTAACTCGTACTTGAAGTAACATACCTTTTTTAAGTTCTGATGATGAAGTGGATTGCTTACTGCTGACGCGAGCCGATCGCCTCGCTGCTGTTTTTCTAGTTTTGAAGAACCCACTCGACATTCGTGTTAATTCTTCTCTGCCATTTTGTAATGCTATAGGCAAACAAAACTTAAGTTATACTAGTGGTTCGCCCCGAACTGAGACCTCGCGATATCCCATAATTCCCAAAAGTTTTAATTATATATTGTAATAATTAACTTTTAACATTAGAAGCAATAAAAAAAATAATAGTTGACATAAAACTGTTTTACTGACACAGCGCCATCTATAGTGAAGCATTATAGTGAAGCATTATAGTGAAGCTATTAGCTTCACAATAATGCTAATAGATGGCGCATTAAAATTAAATAATTTCGTTTCTTTATAACATTTATCTAATTTTAGTATTTGTTGTTCAAGTACAGGATATAACTGAATTTTCAACCAAGTTTCACGTTTTAATATTCAGTAATTCTTGACATATGGCTCAAATTAAAATCTCCACTTTGAAACCCCCCCATTTGGTCAATTTTTAGGGAAAAATTAAAAAAAATATATTTTTGTACTCTGTTCAAAGTCGTCTTTAAAAAGATATATCGCAAGTCTATGTAGAGCAACAAACAAGATTTTACTTCAAATACGCTTCTATGAGAGCCCCCCTGAAATAAAGCTTTTTATATTTTTTTATACAATGTTCGGCTGAAGGCCATCAGTTTACATATTATATTTAAATTTGAAGTAATTACGTTCAGTAATTCAGAAGTTATAGGGCTCTGACAGACATTTAGACGAACACACTTCTCTGTCTAGTAGGCATGCGCCCTAGTTGACTCAGAGAACTTCGCTTCGCTCGTTCAAAAAATAATTTTAATCGATCACTTCAATTTTAAGGTGCAATTTTTTAAATAATTTTAGATCTGTGGGGTCATTAAGGCGCAGTTTTTTAAATGTTCTTAGACCTATGGGGTAATTCGTATTCAATACATTTCATGAATATCATGATTTTCATCTACACTCGTAACTTCTTTACTGTTATTTTGTTTTCTGTGAATGTACATGACGTGATATTCTGTAAGAATATCATTGTTTATGGTTGGGAATTCGGCTCTAGATAAAAATCCTTGATATTTGATCATATGAAAGTTAAATTTCAATTGCCCCGAATTTAAGTTAAATGAAGTATGTTCAAAAATTTGATTAGATAGTTTTGAAAAGAAATAGGCGTTAATTTTCGAAAGTCCATGAATACACATGAAACAAAACACGAGTTTTACAATAATACCAATAAAACAGTACAGCATTCTAATGCTATAATTAACGTTGTACCAAACAAAAAAGTATGATAAACACATCCCGATATAGTATAGAAAGTAATAGTTAAAACAGGTTGGCAATTAAGAAAAACAAGCAAGTGTTTCTACTTACCAGTAACAGAATGCCGCCTGCTGCCCGGACTGGATGATGAACAATTGCTGGCTGCAGACAGAGACATAGAAGCCAGAGATCCTAATGAATCTCGACCCAACGGAGTGGCCGCGTCTACTTCCGAAGAACCAGTTAATGTTGAAACCTGAAAAAAAGAGTGAGCAATGAAAATTGGAGGCCAAGAAAACGGATTAGTCGATGATTAAAATAGAGAATGGCTAAAAAATTGTTAACGAAAAGAAAAAAGAAGGAATTAAGTAATACTCAAACTTAATTGAGAATTTAAGTGTAAGGAAGATTAAAATATAATTTTTAAAAATCTTATGAGTTAAATCTTTCATATGGGTGAAGCTGTAAAATAAACCAAAAATACACATTTCAACAACATACAAGTGCAATCTAGTTAAAAATCTCTTCCTTAAGAATATTTTTAACAAAGCAATAAATTGATAATTATGTATGTAGTAAATAGAATGTGGGAGCTATTATACCGCCTAGGGGCATGTCCAAAGTGGTAACGCTAATTGCTATTCAATTAAGTAACCAGTACCTACAGTGCGAGGAAACGTTCTATCGTACGTACCACTCGTTCACCCACGCTCTTTAAATTCATTCATTCATTCATAAGAGGTCAGTCACCAAGTCAATGGCTTTCGCAAGTTCTATGAAAACAGACCCACACCTATGAAACTGACGTCAGACACTTACGTCAAGCTTCCAACTTGAGGTTAGGTATTTGAATAAACAAATTACGAAACGAATCTGTGTACCTTTAAACAAATCGCTCATTTTATGTGTACGATGTTTTTTATAATAGGTAATTATTTTGATGGCCTGTGTTTGTGCGCTACAGCATTTCCTGTTAGTCTCGGAGTTGATTGGAAATTCGTTCAGGAGAGAATTAATATTATTACCCATATTTTTTGATAGCCTGCCAGTTTTTATGATGCGATTGCCATCTGACCTTACTTCTTAAGGATAATCGACACACGTACAGACGTAGAATAATTCCCACCTAAGGTTACCATCATCAGATCGAAATGATAAAAATCGGGGTCGAGCGCAGCTAGAATTTCGAAAACCTATTACAACGACGCGACGTTTGACGGCAGTGTGTTTAAATCGTAGTTATTACTTATTACTGTAAGGTTCAGTTTGACTTCTCGAAATTATAATTTATAAGGAACTAGTAGCACTGAATTAGGTATATAAAATTATCACGGAATCTTAAAGGTTTCCGTGCCTATGCCTAGGTCAATCTTTAGATACTTCAACTAGGTATAACTGTGAAAATAATCACGCCAATCTGTTACTGCTTGATTGAAAGACAAACCATACAACAACACGCTTTCGCATCTATATGATGATACCTACGACTTCGTCTACATCATCTATGATTCTCTGGAATGAAAATTAACTTAGACTCCGCGACACAAACTTTCTCTGCGGAAATTTTAGGCCATGACTTTGAATAGATACTCGTAATAGACCGATAGATTTTTTTTTCACTGAAAATTTCATCAGTATGCATAACATCTAGTACATTAATAAATAATTTTATTGATCGTAGAGATCTTAGAACATCGTGTTAGTTACTAACCGGACTAGTATTGTGCGAGGCTAAAGTGTGAGCGTCCAACGAGGCCAACGAAGTACAACTGTCCCTGGATTTATTCCTGGACCCTCGTCTCTCCCCCAGGAGCAACCCAAGTCGCATGTACAAGTCATTCTGCCTCCTCGACTCGTACCCTTGCTTGATGTGACCTCCTTCGTCATCTGGAAAGAGGTTTAATGTTAGATCTAGGTTTACTTCTTCTTAAGGTGATGGCACACTGCCACAATAAGCACGAGAGCTACGAGACATTTATCAGTACTGAAATTGTGTATGTTAGCAGAATGAGTCCGCTGCATAAGCGCGTCAGCAGACGTTATCTTTAGATGCGCTAGACTACGTCATTCAACTTGTTCATTTTGTGAATGACGTCAACAGAACGTTAAGCCGCACTTGCCACTGCTTCTGAATTTTCAGTACTAAAAAATGCGTTGCGTACGTCTCTTGCGAGCCGTATGCTATCGCCTTTAAAAGATCATGCATCACTGATCAGAATCACACTCATTCCATGCTTGTGCTACGTATTTATATAGTGTACACATAAAAATTATTAACAATAATGAATTAGGTTTGAATCAAATATGAAAATAATATCAACAAAATTTTAAAATCTCTAAAATTGACATCTCTAAGCGTATATATCGAAAATATTTATACAAAACTCAACGTCTCTATGATAAGGTTCAAAAATACCTTTCCGCACGAAATATTTAAATGCAACTATACGCAGAAATTCACAAAATGTATTTCTTATTCAACCAAATATATGATGGTGATAATTCAACTAAATGTAAACAATTATGATTATATTTGAATATATTTGAATAAAACATGCTAAAAAAACCACCACACAATTAAATCCAATAATAGTAGAGATACATGTACATAAAGATGTGCAAACTAAACAATCGGTATAACTTACAAACAAAATCTCATACTTAATGTAAAAGAAAAATAAAATAAAACAAAAAGCACGCACACATTTTCAAAATAATGACGAGAATAATTTTCTTCCGGAAACTCGAATGGAACTTCTCCCTTGATTGTTACTGATGATACAGCATAAAAAATTAAGATAACGCTTTTGATAACTTGCGTAAATAGTGTCTTACAGAAAAATCTGTAGTGCCTATTGTAATGACTCCGGAAAAGAAAGATTAACACGTAATTTTCGCAATCACAAAAAGTCTGAACAAGATGAGTTTCTCACATGGATAACAAGAAACTAAAAGCTCCTAAGCGATGTTTCACACACTTGATATTAAAATATGCTTACTTTCTTATCCATGAACTAAGAATCCATGAGATTAGAATTCTATTGTTCGCTAAGGAGATAATTGATGGCCGAGAGAACATCGTAACTTAATACAATACTAGAAATTATCGTTCCCATAGAATGTTATCCTACTACGCATAAATATACAAGTGTGTGTGTTTGTAGGTTTGTCCTTGAACAGAGCTACGGAGCGATATAATTTAATTCATAGTAATGGACGAAAAGGGACATACGATAGGTACTTTTATATCGGAAAAACAAAGAGGTCCCGCAGGGTCTTCCAAACACCTAACACCACGCGGGCGAAGTCGCGGGCAAAAGTTAGCTATTCTGACTACTTTTTACCTTTTTACGAATGTGAAGATAGTCAAATTCGAGTTCACAACATGAACAATAAGCAGATTAGTTTTGTCACGGAACGCGCCTTGAATCTGAGAATACATTCATATACCTACATATACTGTCTTTAGGTAAAATGAGAAATGCACCTGTGCGTGGGAAATGAACACGATTCCGTGGTTTCAAGTGATACCACTGAGAGCCAGGATATATACGATTTCACGAGCAGCTTGCAAATGTTTCGATAATATTCTTAACTACCGTACCTTTTTAAAACTTATTAGAATTACGCATTTTACCTGTTTTACAGAAAGTTCAAATACATAGTAATTTTCACGCGATATAAATTTAAAAAATTACGAACTTTTATACCTACTTATACATAAAGGAAATAATAATATAATAGGTTATGGGCACAGAGCGTCACGTTTTAAGTTTAACATATTTTAAAATAGTAAAAGTAAAGTCACGCCGCGTATAATTAAATTAGTAAAATATCAAAAGAGAAAACCCCAAGCAAACTTTCATCTAGGAACTGTCCCCGTTCAATTATTATTTTAATTATACATTAAATTCAAATCATGACTCCGCAATCTGTTGTCTCGGTTCACGAAAACCATAAATTAGGTAGGCCATTTCTCAAGTCTGTCTCACGACCTGTGCTCTCTCCGACTTATTAGATGTAATCGTATTTTATATAAATGTAAACAAAAGGACACTTTTCTACGCTAGAAACGCGAAATACCACTCACTGACTGATCACGAAATCTTACAACAATGAGTGACTTCCATAACTACTGCATACAAGGCTACACGAAATCACAGCTGTAATTTCGGTTCATTAAAATTATGGGTCCAACGTAATGAGTTTTCCGATTCTACTTGAGTGAATTTGCACTGTCTGTCTCTTTATATGAGTGCTTGTAAGAATCTTTACTCCTTCTGAATGAGTTGAGATGGTATTTTAAGAGGAATTTTTATTTATTTTATTTTAAGCTTTTACTGTAGCTTCATAAAATCAAATTCTCTGGTTGCGAGCGACTTGCTTTTATTCATTTTGGAGTTCCATCCTCCATCACCGAAGATATTCATCAGATCTTTACTGAATTTAAATGGGACCAATTTCACGATAACATGTCCTTCCGAAAAAGAAATTATCGAAATCGGTTTAGAGTTATGGAGTAACATCGTCAAAAAAAAAATACGCGTCGAATTGAGAATCTTCTCTTTTTTAAGTCGGTTAAAAATAAGACCTCTGGACTCAGCTGTTATGTAACATTCATAGCCTCATACGTAATCACAATAATTGTACACCATTGTCAACAGCCTTGACTATGATAGGGGCGTAGCTCTGCGTACGTGTTTATTAAACCATTGAGCTTTTAGAATAAAGATACAATGCTGAGAGCCAAGATAGAGGTTAAAAGGAGACACAAATATGGTCCGATATAAATCCGTCCCGTTTTAACTCTGTCTTGAGTCTGAGCCGAGTGAGAGTACGGCCTATAGATTCAGGAAGCGGCCAGGTCAGCTTAGGACCTATTTCTCAATCTTCAAGCTAACTTTAAAACGATGAATATACCGATATCCTTTGACAGATTTTCAATACAAAAAATTATTCGGCAGAACATCTTTATTAAACCTTACATGGTGATGGTCAAATTGGCCGTTAGAGTAATGAATAAATAATTAGGTATTTTTTAATAGGTATATTTATATTGGCATAGACAGTTTTTCTCCTGTGCTCTTCAAATACAAATAATGCAGATAGCTAGGTTTTTGGTAGAAAAATATAAATCATATAATTTTACGTAACACTCGAATATAGGTGGTCCAAGAGCTGTCCATATTCTATAAGAAAATAAAATTAAAATCAATTTATAATCAAATTAGAATCTACGAACAAGCAATATCCCACGACCGCCCGAAACTCAACAGATTAAATTAACACATTACTGTAATTCGTTGATAAACGCTCGGCCATTATGCTCGTAAGTCGTAACGTTAATATACAAATAAATGGCTTACATTATGTAGGTCATACTTAGTTCGTGACCAAGACAGGTGCCCGGGCTAAGCGTCAACCTGCGTAAATGTGATCGCGATAGAGCCAATGCGACAAAGTATGACATTTGAGCTAACTGTGATGTTATTGTTTGGCTAAGTTGAAAGCTATAGCTTATATATGGCTTAAGTTGTTCCGGAGGATGTGGTAACTGGAAAGGATTGTTACAAAAAGCTCTCCCACGCCTTACGAGCAGGTTCCCAATACCTCTAGTGTTATTGGCGCTTCATATTATTGGACATATATTGGACAAGAAACAACAGAGAGTTCCATTTTATATAATTGGGTTTTCGAGACGTATTCAAATATTAGTAAGCGTGTCAAACGAAATGAGACAGAAAATGTCCTTAAAAAATCAAAGCAAAAAAGTAGTATAGTTACTAATCCTATAAAGATTAATCTTGCGAAAATCCAACCTTATTCAAAGCGAAAAATGTACTAATAAGGACTCTTCTAAGGATAATTTTAAAGTTACTACAGCTTAAAGCTCGACTCCATATAATTTATATTCATCTTAGTCCGTAGATAGGCCTCTATCTTTAATTAAAACAAACAAAACGTTGTTTATTTTACTCATACTTAGTGTTATTTTACGTACCATGATTATGTAATCAGACATCAAAACCACATTCACCAAAACTGAAGACATAATAAGGTCGTCTAACCACCAGATTGACCGTGATAGAGAAGGGCCCACTTCAAATCGCGTTTAACGATTCAATTGCCAACAACAAATGTTATACAATGGATACAGCTACGGATGACACTGTCAAGGCCTCCAAACCTCACAATTCGACACGCTTGACGTGAAACGATGGTATTGTGGTATTGTTTCCAAAGGTCGTAGAAAGTATCGAATTCTGTGCAACACTGTCATCATAGATTTAGGACGACAGATAATATTTATTATGTATACCTAATGTACCTATGCTTTGTTTGTCGCCTACCAATGATTGGTTCAATATTTTCGATTTCTTCATAGAGATGTATCGCTCTTACGTTTGTTTCTATTACACAGCTCTTGTTGAATGCTTTACATGTGTGTTATAAATGAAGACTGTAATCTATCGGGGAAATGTTTAGTGCATTTATGTTTATTATATCTACGATCTACATAATAACATGACCTTTTACTGACATGTTCTAGGAAAATGCTACGTACAATAATTTTTTCTCCGCAGTTTTCTTTGTTGTATTCTAGGTATTCAATAGCTGTCAATTTAGTTACGATATCAACTAATGTATCAATCCAAAGCTCTTTCATGTTTCTACCTTCCGCTCTTGGTAGGTGAGATTAAAGTTTAGCGCATATCTATTGACAAAAAATACAGGGTATCGGCATTTCGTATCACAATGAATGTATTCAATTGGAACAATATCCGGTCACTTCAATCTCACGGGTTACAAGGTCTTGTCATGTCTGTACCAGTGAAATGTGTCTGTATCTACAAATGTTTGACGTGATGTTCAACTCGAAGTTTTCTAACCTATATTCACATGGAATAAGAGATAGCCAGTTAAATCAGCAGATCATTTTACAGCGTCTACTACTTTATCTAAACTTTTTTTAAATATTCGATGAGAAGATAGACCAAACTGTGATCTCACCTGATGGTAAATGATGATCCAGACTAAGTAGGGAACGGGTTAACTCGGAAAGGATGTGTCAGTGCAATTTTAATCAATTCCCTTAATCGGTTTCTACACACCATCTTACCTAAGCTACGTACTAACGTTTTCAGCTTTGGGTTTTCGAGCGAGTCATGAAGCGGGTGATGAAGAAAGCTGTGCTCAGAGTTTTCTATGTGATTATAATATCAGAAGCAAAAAGATCTGTAGAAGTACTAGGGTCAATGACATAGCTCAACAGAATATGAAGCTGAAGTGGCAATGGACGAGGTAAGCCCCGTGTAAGCCGAAGAACTCATAGAAATTCAGGAAACTCAGGAATTCCATCAAGAATGGCCAGCTCACAGTGGAAAGCATAGTGCTTGCAGACTGGGTGGATATAATTAATACAATCATTTTAATTATTTACATTTAAATTATGAAATTTTATAAAGAGCAACTGAATAATTATAATATAAAAACATTGTAAAGTTTATAAAATAAGCACTAAGTAAGTGGGTCTCTCAACAACTCCATCAAACATCATATCAACGCAATCATCCTATTGATGTTTAGATCCCTACGCATATCTATTAAGTATATCGCAAGAATGATTTCATTCTGATATAACCTATGTAAAATAATAGCTTCGTTTGACGTTTCTATAATACATAATAGCTGAGCGATTTCGTCATCACATTGTCAATCCATGCAGGCGGTTTTCACCTTGTTCTATATTGTGGAAACGACAAAGCCTACACAGCCGCCGACAGTCGGTCCGTGCAGCCTTCGCCCACAATGTGGTACTGTTGGTCGACAATTTGTCAGATTAACTGATTAAATACTCAAGTTGAATAACTAGAGTGAACTAGACGTTATAATTGTTGATCAGAAGATCAGAGCAGATGTTTAATCTCTCTTGGTGCCTATTGGTTACTATTGTCTGACCGATGGTTTCTTTTTAGCAGTTGGATGTCTGATTTTTTAGCAGCTGAGGTTGGACTGTAATGAAATGTAATGGAAGCATTTGAGAATTTCATAGATAGAGTATGTTCAAAAAAAGAATCGTCGTGGCCAAATAGTGAACTAACGCTATTTATTGCACTTCTAGCGGACGCCAACTTCGTCCGTTTCTTCGATTCATAGTCGACAGTTCCTAAATCTACAGACAGTTTAGGTGGGCAAAACCTCTGAAGCATCAGGATTGAGGAGTTGGGTACTTGAATTCAACGATGTAGTTTTACTTGCCACCTACAATAACTATTCATAATAATCTTTAGTATTTTGAGAAAGTAACAAAAAAATCAACTGATCCGAAGCCATTCTAATGCGACATAAGGTTTCGACTAATTTTGTGGTTTCAGACCAGTGTCTACAACTTGTAGTTCTCAAAACGTACCCGATTATTACGAGCATTTATTTTAGAGTTTATTTTTGTTTATACTTTTTTTTTCGTTTTTCTTGTTCTTTTTTCAAAATTGTAATTAGGTGCATTAGGTTTTAGTTCTGTGTATAAGAGCGCCAGCTCGCCATCAAACTGGCTGTCCAGTTTGGCGAGATATTAATTTTAAGCTTATTTGTGCATCTAAATGTAACAAAAAAAAAAATTGTCAAAACCCTACTGTCTCGGATAAGCTGTTAAAATTCATTTAACGTTCTATCACATGCGATCATGGGAAAAAGTGGTGTTATGTTGTAGTGTAAACAGAAGGAAGTAATATATCTTTTAAAAGATACGAATGCGAGGTGATTGTTGCACACCAATAAACAACGCGTACATCAATAAAGATATATTGAGTTCACGCTTCAATGAAGAAACGATTCAAATCATTACCGACATGCCTTATGTCGATGTGCCAGTGCGGGAATGAATAAATTTATCAATCAAAATATGAATTTTGATTGATTTTTATCTGTGAAATATTTATTTTAACGACATTTTTCTTAATTTATCTGGGTATAAACTTACTCTTGATAAAAAGTTTAAGCTTCTTTTAATACAAAATAACATAGTGTTTCCTAGTAACTAGCTGAAAATTGTAACTTAACCTTAAAATTCGGACATTTCCTTGTATCAAACTTGGAACACGGTATACTTTTTGAAAGTTAATTATTAAGTTAAAAATTTATACTACAAGTAACTATTGTTTCAAATTACATATGAAAACTTAAGACTAAAACTAAGAGAGTTCCTAATACGCCTTAGACCATAAAAAACCCATAAGAAAGTCACCCGGAGTAACTCTGACTGGGGTAAAAAGATTCTGTTAAAAATGTAACGTAGTATGTACAAGTTAAGACATGTCGATGGTTAACATATCGTGAAACATAAGTTAACAGATAACATCGAGTTGTGGTCGAACAACTTTCTGAATGTATCTTGATAAAGATAACAATCTATATTTTGGAAAAAATGCGATCACTTACGACTAAGTTATGCGATAAAGGTACAGATTAAAGTAAACTATATACAAAAATCTAGATAGGTAAGTGTGATAGTGTCCTAATTCAAAACACCATCTCGATTAATAGTCCCACAGAGTTAACAACTAACATATTGTATGCTAAAACATGACTAAATTGGGTTGAAAAGGACTTAGAAAGGCAACTAAAGCACAATTTTCAAGTGGACAGGTGATCTTCGCAAGCGATAAGTTATAAACGCTAAAGGTAATACATGGCTACTAACGGCTTACGCATTATTTAAGATTGTCTTAAGATTTATTAAAGGATTTGAAATTTATATTATACTACACTCAAATCTTGAAAGGCAAAAGCTGTTTAGATTATAAAATCAGGACATTTTATAACATTGCTGTTTCGTTGAGTACAGTAACAATATGAATAATAAATTAATAGCAAAATAATTTTGCTACACCTACTATAGCAACTTCAGACAACTTTTATCTTAGACACGGTGCTAATCTTATAAATCTGTTATCTTGATCTTGAGCATCGTATTCAGCTGAATATAATACGTGTTATACAATATATTTGTCTCCGATGCTTTATCGATTATAGCATCATTTGTCCGGTTGTCATCTCTAATACAATTGCTCGAGTCATGCGGGGAACAATCAAATGCTTTCTAGTGTTCCATAACTTGACAAGCAATAATGATAAAAGTCGCTGAATCACTCCACTAAAATTGTTGATGGGTAATTATATGGATGTGTTAACAGATAAGATGAATAAATTAGCATTCGCAGATGATACTGAGATAGAAGCTCAAAAACACGCAAATTAAACACACATGTAAACTCAAAATAAAAAATAACTGGTTCCGATAAAAAAGCTGTGCATCAAATAGCCGACTGGCCAATGCAAACAGGCAAAAAGATGTGCAAAAATCGAGCGGCCGTGCCCGATTGGGCTTGAAGGAATGTTGATCGAATACCGGCTGAGGTATTTGTTTAGGCTTGAATTAGAACCTTGAAATATTCTACGTTGACGCTACAATATGTCTTGTTTGTTACTCGCAACATATTACAAAAAAAAATAATACCAAACAAAAAGGCAATCATCTAGCCGAAGACATTTAGGTGAGAGCATGTCTTGGGATCCCATCAACATTTCTTCTGAATATAACAAAATCCGTGCCTGCAAATTGGTTGAGTCCCTGTGGAACGGATGAGTAAGTGGACCACAGCGATCTTATTTTATTAAACACGAGGCTCGGCCAAGCCGCAGTCCTTGGACCCTCCTCCGGCAGTCCTGTTAAAATATTGCTATCAAAATAACGCATCGATCCAAACGGTTCCTGCTCTGCAAAATTTTGTACGCAGTTTTGTTAACCGTATTTTATGACATTGTGTACATATCAACAACAATAATAATTATAAACGACAATAATATCAATCAACAAATAATAAAGGACAATGTTATTCAAGTTTCAGAGATAGAAATGTTATGCCATTGATTAAGTACGGTAGCAATCTAGTAAGTGTTATGTTGAATTGAAACTAGTAATTTATTAGGAAACGCAGCTGTGATCTTACTGCTTTATATTTCGACGTGAACTAGAATGATGTAATTAATGGAAATAGAAAATGAACCAGATAGCGAGATAACGTTCGCCGGCCCGCTGTCTGCGCGGGCAGCGTTGCAAAAGTCTGTTCTGTACCCAGACTAATAAATACGTGGCAGACAACCGGTCCTTGCAGAACCCCTACGTACATCCGGCGGGAGCGCGTGGGCTTGGCGACTGTCACTCACTATTATTTACGATGGGAGGCATCCTCGTTGGGATGCTCATAAAAGAATCTAGTCGGAAAGTGAGAGGCTCGTGAATGAAAATTAAACAGCCCGAGTTATCAATGGAGTAAGTGCATTGCGTGTGCAGTGTTTACGCAACGCAATGCAAACCGGAGGCCACCGCGGTCCCACAGGTATGCAAATGTTGAGATGTCGTGCGATAAGGGCTTACCAGATAGAGGCACGTGGTTCTCGTGAGAATGGCGACTGCTCCGTTGGCCGAACGGACTCCGCAGAGACTTGGGGCTTAGAAAGAATCTTCTCCTCGTGTGAGGCGGTGTGGGGCAACTTTGAGCAAGACTTGAAGGCTGTTTTGGTGGTTTCGGAAGTCGATGCGGGGACTGCCATTCCCGGTCGGCCTGCTGTTGCGGTGAGGGCGTATATCTTTCCATGACCTGTCTCCTGCCTTGGCTTTTCCTTGCACATATGGGGCACGCTTCGTTTCTGAACATGCAGGAGTAGCACCGCTCATGACCGCACGTATCGATAAGCTTTCTCTTTTTACCCTTATCAAAGGGCATGTTACAACTCGGACAAGTAGTGCCTCCTGTTTCGCTGTCCAACAGTTGTCGCAACGCAGCTAAATCTGAAACAAAAATAATTGCATGTGAATTCCCCGTTTACGTTAAACATGAAGACGTTTATCGTACATTAAATGCGGTTGTTGTATTTGGCATGATCGATTTATTTAAACGTCAATACCCTGGTAGTTAGCTCGAGGAATATAATTAAACAATCCATTTTATGCGAGAATGTAGTACAAGCAATTACATATAAATGAACACGTTGATTTAAATGTAGGTGAGTTAAGGTTGGTCAATATCACTGTAAGTAAAGGACTCGTAATTTATATCTGGAATCTGCAAGATATAGCTACATTGTATAAATCTGAGACGTCGGTAGTTTTTAATTAATTCTGATTTATAGTGCGCCTGATTGCAGGGGATTCCGAAAAATGTTTCATAAAAAGATTTATATCAACGCTTTAAATTAAGCGATCCGTTAATCAACTGTCTTTGAGCGCGGTAATTAAATTCCGATGTCGCGAAGTCGCAAAACAAAATCAAACTTTCTCCGTCACACTACAAGACGCAAGTTTAGTGTTCTTTTAAACAGCAGCGACAAATGACACTGCCTTAAGATTGACCGCCGCTTGCGCATACTTTAAAGTCCACAAGTCCTTTTAAGTCGATTTAATCTTTTTTTAACTTTACAGTACCTATCGCCGTATTGACGCATACATAAGATTTTATGGCTCGAATTATAGGAGCTAAAATTTAATAATCGTGCAGTAAGGGTTGCCGCACATTGGTTCTCATTGCATGAGGAGCTGGTTGCTCCACTTGCTCATCATTACATTAACTTCTTAAGGTTTCCATCCATTCTTACGGCGTTCGCGTATTATGTGTTAAAATGTGTGTGTTATCTCTTAAACTTGATGATTTCTATACAATTTTAATATGATATTTTGAAAAATTCCTTAGTTATTTTAGTAGAAGTTATTTTTTGTAGATCAGACGCAATTACAGTAATAGTTTGGTTAATTGTAGATATTTAATAATTTCATGTATTTAAGACTTGTTACATAAAATGTCTCTAGTTCGATACATAGTATACAAATTCTATGAAGCCTACTCTATGCGAAGCCGGGGCAAGTCAACTTGTTCTTAATTAATACATACTAACACAACACAAGTGAGTATTTCTCAAGCGTCAGTAGTCAATGTGCCGTGTGCCTTAACATTTCTGCGTCTGGTGAACTTCTTGTAAACAAACTTGTGCGTGGCAGCCTCTGAACTTGTTTTATTTGCCCCAGGCGAGCTTTCCTTTTCTGACCTTTATGTAGGTACTCCTTTTACACGAGCATTAATCTGAGATAATAAAACATGAGGTCGGGTTTCGCGTACATAATTATTATGATATTAATCAAAGACGCAAGATGGATCAAGTTATAAAATCTGATGGCTATAATTATTACAAAAACAAATACTCAATTAAATCTTTGGGATTGTTCGAAGATTAACATTTCAATATTACGTCGGCTGTGACATGATTAAAAGGTGTTGTTCAAACCAAATGTAAAGTTAATGAACCCTTCATTTAAAAAACTTTAATGCTAAATGTTAAGTTAAAAATTCTGAAGATATTCTGTTAAACAATATGTCAACATATTAAATGTCAACATGTCTCTGCGCCATCTCATACCTCTACAGACAGCAGTATTATAACTGGATCATTATCATTTTAAAGATAAAATTACAAAACTATGTTAATTTTTGTTCTTAATAATTGCAATCATTTTTTCATCAAGAATCTTATCTGCAGATATTCATTGATTTCATGTAGGTCAAATTGTATTTCAATTTCGGAAGGGAAAACTACATAATATCTAAATATGTACAAGGAAAAGGTGACTGACTGACTTACTGACTGATCTAGCGATGCCCAGTTTAAATCACTGGACGGATCGGGATGAAATTTGGTATACAGATAGCTATTATGACGTAGCATGGAGGAATCAAATTTGGCTATATAATTCAAGTGACGTAGGCATTCGCTAAAGATTTTTGAAAATTCAATCTCTAAGAAGGTAAAATACGGGTTTGAAAAATCGAACTTAACGTGAGTGATACCGCGGGCAAAAGCTTCTATGTAATATTTTGTTGTGTTGCACAAATATGTCTGACAATTTCTGCAGTACATGTACGTTCGTCTTTAAGAATAATAAGAGGTACGATTCCATAAAGACATTACCCTCCTTTGCAGTTGGTTAATTAACATTATTCATCCCACTATATTCACTTTATGAATCGTTTATGGGGCACTATGTAAGCCTACGTATCAACTATAAACATGTCCAAAATACTAAGTACCAGTTAATGTAACTTGATAACGGTTATTCCGTGGAATTAAACTTTGCGACTCGAAATTAACTATGCAACTACAGTTAAAAGCCGTACTTTATTGAGTTATCACATTTTTTTCATTTACCTGTGTAATTTTGTGAACTTTACAAAAATTACCTCTCATTAGGTCTGTGTAATCACTTTATGTATAATTTTTGTTGATCTTGAAAGAAACATGGACGTAAAGGTGTGGAATAGGGAATGATTTCGATTTATTTATATAAAAAGTTTTGAAAAAATAACGTTCAAGAGTTAGCTGGCTGTTTTGTGTATTACACGAAAGCTTTTAAATAATAATTAAAAAAAAAATCTAAAATATTTAATTTATTGTAAGTCTTTATTAATTATTATTATTATAAGTAAAAAAATACAGTAATACTTAAGTTCGGTAAACATAAACTCGTTAGAGTTTTTCAATATACATTTTTATAATAATGATGCTCTCTGTAACATACATATATCAACATAATTACAATTCCTATCTTAAACTCGACAGTCTACATTAATCCTATCTAGATCTTGTTTAATAATAGGACTCTCCGGGAAGATTGTATACGCTATCTCTTTCGAATGTACTTAAGACAGAAAGAGAGGTGTAATTTCGTCTGTAATGGGATAGCACGCAAATATTACGGACGTCTGGCTGGGCAGACGATGAATCACGGAATGTTTCAAGGTAACGAACCACTGGAGGGAATCTTTGATAGAGTGCCTATTTGGGTCACTGTTTTAAATTCAAACTAATGAATTAGTCAATGAACATGCCGAATTTTTTCTTTAAATACTATGTTTATAGCCATGTTTTTACATAAACAATATTTAGGAAGAAATGAATAATATATTGGCCTTAAAAATTCAAAATTATTTATTTTATGTAGGTATGCCCACCTGTGGTTCATTGTGACAAGTCGAGATTTTACTACCAGCACCGGCAGAAATCTCAACAGTGTTGCTTTTTCCCAAACTCGAAGTGTTATATTTTATTTTTATTATAGCTATGTAACTTACAACATTTTATTCTGATTAATTACTAGCTGATGCCCGCGACTTCGTCCGCGTGAATTTAGTTTTTAAAATCCCGCGGGAATTCTTTGATTTTCCGGGATAAAAAGTAGCCTATGTTTTAATCCAAGTTATAATCTATCTCCATTTTAAATTTCAGCCAAATCGGTCCAGTAGTTTTTGCGTGAAAGAGTAACAAACATACATTACACACACACACACACACACATACAAACATTCGGATTTATAATATTAGTGTGATGTGATGTGATGTGATGTGATAGTGTGATGTGATGTGATGTGATGTGAAGTGTGATGTGAAGTGTGATAGGCAATGGGATGCCTAGCCGATTGTTGATATAAGCAATTTATTATTAATCAGTTATTAATCGACTTCCAAAAAAGGAGGAGGTTCTAAATTCTTTTTATTTTTTAATTTTTTATGCATGTTCTCTACTCGAAGACGCCTGGACCGATTTGGAAAATTCTTTTTTTGTTTGTAAGGGTATACTTTCCAGGTGTTCCCATTGTCATCAGATCCTGATCTGATGATGGGATCCTGGAAAAATCGAAGGAACTCTTCAAATTTTATAGGCCCAGTTGATACCTATACTTTGTAGTGGCGTTTGAAGTCGGTTCTGTAAAAAGAACTCTCAGGCATGCAAGTTTCCCTCGTGACTTTTAATGCCTTAAAAAAGCACAAAGCTTCGAAAAGTTAAAGCCGTAATATCGATTGTCATTGCACAGCAAATAATCTTTGAATCCAACCTGTACAGAGGCTATTTATTAACTTTAAACTAATCACTAAAGTAAGTATTAGAAGTGAGTAAGCAATAAGTTATTAAAGCAACAGTTTTGTCTTGAGCTGCTCGTGTATGTAGCTAGGCCCTGGAAAAGTCAGTTAGCATTTTAGGACTCGGTTAGAATTTACTCAATATGAACTCACAAAAGATGTAGAGCCTTCTATGCTACGTTCTGGTACCTAGAGCAAGAAAATACAAACATCAGATTTATTTTCTCAGGATCTCTGCTCAGAATTCAAATGCGCTTTCAAAATTTCGAATATTTCGAAAGTCGTCTTAACATAATCTTTGTCAGGCAAAACATTTTGAAGCAACAAAGAAAGGGCGATATATCCGAAAGACAATTGAGAAATCAAAATAGGCTCGTGATTCCTCGATAACGCCTCAAGAAAGTTTGGAAGTCGTTTGTGGGAATGGGCGTGACCTTCTATAATAAAATTCCACAGTCGATCTTAGAATTGTCTTTACGAAATCTATTAAGGCTATTCTAATAAATAAGACATATTTTATACAATTGAAGATTACGTAAATTATAAAAAAGCGTGGACATAACTCGCTCCCAGCAATACATGAGCATATTTTTTTGAAAAGAGCAACCGCCGAGTTTCTTGCTGGCTCTTCTCGGCAGGAAAGGCATTCCGAACCAGTGGTAGATTCATTGACGATTCAAAAGTGCTTGTAAAAGTTTATTTGAATAAAAAATATTTCTATTTCTATTTCTATTTCTATTTCATAATTAAAATTAATCCGTAAATTGTACCGTAAACACTGGTAGGTTCATTTGACAATTCGAAAGCATTTTGTAAAAGTTTATTCTATTCTATTCGGACCATAATAATAAATCGATTGACATTTCGTTCATCGAAATCTACTCAGTAGTTTAGGCGCTACGGTGGAATATACTTGAATAAACACATACACACATATATTGCTAAAATCACAAACCTTAATTTAGTCGTTGCCGCCATTAGTTAATCCACAAGATACACCATGAATTTAATATCTAGGTCTTTCAACCTGTGTCGGTGTGCAACCGAGTTACCTGACCTATGACCTAGAGTTGGTATTTGTTGGTGTTGCTGAATTATGCTCAACTATGAGACTTCGTGTCTAGATCCTTCGCTGATAACGAAACATATCCAGATCAGATAACTTAGGCTAGAATTATACCGATAAGGTGTGTTTTTGATGAGAAGATCGCGACCTAAATGTAATTTACATTGCATTTTTGGGCGAGTGCCGGCGAATATGGAAACACTTCTTTTTAAAAGCTTTTATTTAACTTACAATGTATGTATGTAACTATGTTTTATTCGGGTGGAATCTTGCAATTTAATTTTGAAGCAGATATCTTCAACCGATTGAGCTGAAAATATTTTGTATACACGTTTAGTTTTGATGACAATGCATGATTAGCTATGTGACGTCATTCTAAATCCAACATGGCGGAACACCCAAGATGGCAGACTAGTTATTTTTAATGCACTCCTACAGTATAGGTATCAAATGAAAGGGCTTACTGAGGAATTGTGTAATGACGTTACAAGTTGATAGTAAAAGTTAAAAAAAAGTTTATTTTATTCTTTTTAGCGCATTTAAATAAAAGCTTTTTACTTTTAATTTATTTTAAATAAGTATATAGACTAGCGCTTGTCTAACAATCAATCAAACATAGCTATTTTAATGCAAATCTGAAGAAGAAGCACATTTTATAAGTATCGTCTTGTCTCAAAGCCATTAGAAGTGATCACGATCTGCGATCGATATGGGGATCGATTCACAAGGATCGGGTGAGAATCTGTTAATGCAGCGTGATAGGGCACTCTGTACCCGTCTCTTAATTCATTGCAAGCCAACATATTGCATTTGTCGACGTCTCTGGCACAGTGGTAAGCGCTGTGGTCTTATACAATTGAATAAATAGAATAGAAATATTTTTTATTCAAATAAACTTTTACAAGTGCTTTTGAATCGTCGATGAATCTACCACTGGTTCCGAATGCCTTTCCTGCCGAGAAGAGCCAGCAATAAACTCGGCGGTTGCTCTTTTCAAATTTTTTTTTTTTTACAATTGGTAATGAAACTATGCTATGTATACAGTGCTTCCACGATGAAGTTTCATAAGTCCAGTACAATACAAATACAAATAAATACAATCCAATGTATGTTAAGACGAGCAGATAGGAAGCAGACCCATTCCCGTTAGTGGCACCCGTTCACGAGCATGACGCATGATCCAGCCATTGCTTCGCTCAACCATATTTGAGGTAACGTAACAACCCGCACCACACGACCCCACCACAAGTATAAGTGAGAGGTCCCACGTTCGATTCCCTAGATGAAAAAAAAGTCTTTCTGAATCTTTTGTTAGTGAAGTTATGAAACTCAATTTTATTTTATGTCATCATAAATAATGTTGTGAAATGTGACTTAAAATAAAATTGAATTTCATAATTTAATTAACAAAACAATCAGTAAGACTTTTTTTTTCGTCTAGGGAACAGAGGCCTTTTTGAGTTGTCTCCCTTTTGATCTAGACGTGCGATGTAAAGCTTGGCGCGCATTTCACTTATTCCGAAGTCCAAACGTGATCAGGATCGCGAGTCCGCGATTGAAATTAAGTTGGGATTTACGATAGCCGGTGAGTGTGACTGCGAAATGTTGGACGTCGGACGCCGTGCAATTGGGCATTCCCTTGAACACGGTTTAGCTATCATGCAGTTGGGCAACGCTTTTCGTAATTGGTCCTTGCCACTTGTCACTGCCATTACAGCATTTAACCATTTGTACCGGGCTTTACAGTCGATCCCATGGTTGTAGCCACTGTTTGATGTTCCCGATTAAATCACGAATATCCATCATTACACCAAATTGGATTGCAATAAAGGCCAACATAGATAGATGTCTTTGCTAACGATGACCTTTATCTCGTATAGATTGTGTTTATAAATTTTCATTGACTTTGGTTAATATTCGCAAAATAATATGGAGTGCTTATGACAGAAACTTACTTGATTTGTTTACAACAATCATAGGGGCTCTGGCACAAATGTCCTACCGATTAAGCGAGTATTTGTTTTTCTAGTTTTTTTTCTTTTCTTTTTAAATATCTTTTAATTAGTATAGTATAAATAGTAATAATATTTAAGCAGTTTTAATATTTATAAACATAAATGTATAGTTTATCTATTTGCTTACCAAAGCGAACTTGCCATCATCACCATAAACGTAAAATCTCCTAGAGGATGGCTGATAAAATAGTTAAAAATGTGTTTGTGATACAGTTTTGTCCAATCAAAAAAAAAAACAAATGAAAAGATGCTTCCCTTTTTTCCTGCGAAGGTAACACGGTATTTTCTCAAGTGCATTCGCCGCCCAACTGTACGATAGCTAGATGATGTAATTTATGTGGCTGCGACTATAAACTGTATCCTTGGGTCTCGTAAAGTGTTTGCATCTGATTGCTGCGGTAATTGGGAGCAGGGCTGCAGGTGTCGGCTGCATTATGTATGGGACCACACACCATTATATTCCATCATAAATTCATAACTTATGTTGAAACAAAATCACACTAATCAAACTAATATTATAAAGGCGAAAGTTTGTATGTGTGTGTGTGTGTCTGTGTATGTTTGTTACTCCTTCACGCAATAACGAACGAACCAATTTGGCTAAAATTTCATTTCCTGCAGGGCTAGCATAAGCGGGAGAAATTTTATCCCCGGGAAAAGGATAAAATGTTTATCCCCTCGCTTAGTTTTTTCCACCCGTCGAGCATGGGCTTAGTGGTGGAAATTCTCCTCTGTCGCCATGCTTTAGCAAAGGGAGAAGATAATAATTGTATCCTCTGTCAATGGATAAAATCGGGGGATAAAATTTTTATTTCCTGCCCATGCTAGCTATGTTGGCATACCCAGGATGAACACATAGCCTACATTGATTTTTTGCATGGGTATAGTTGACGACTTGGAGAGTTACATAGGCTATTTTAATCAAGAAAAATCAAAGAGTTCCCGCGGGATTTTAAAAACTAAATCCACGCGGACGAAGTCGTCGACATTAGCTAGTAATATAATCTTCTTCTTAAATATATAAAAGGAAAAAATGAGTGACTGATTGATCTATCAACGCAAATCATTTGATGGATTGGGCTGTGGCATACAGATAGCTATTATAATATGATGTAGCCATCAGCTTTTTGAAAATTCATCTCCTTAGGGCGTACTTATAGGTAATAGAGGTGAAAAATTGAACTCAATGTGAGAGAAGCCGCGGGCGAAAGCTAGTATATAATAATCCTAAAACACTAAAAATCGACAGATCATTAGTCTTATCAGAATAAGTAGGTATGTAAGAGAGATCTAAGTAACCTTTCTCTACCCATTAATGCTAAGCTACTCACTACAGTTGAATTAATCAATTTCCTCAGATTGCTATCGAGATGTCTGCGATGATAGTCGGGGTCAGAGTTTAATATGCTCTCGCCAAGGTATGGGGAAGATGGAAATGTTGAATATTGATTGACTTTGGCTATGGACAATGCTCACTTGCAGTGGTTTCTCTTATGCTACGTTTACATGCATCCCGGTGCTTTTTTTTTTTTTAAATCCTTATTAAAGGAAAACAGTGCTCCTCTGACTTGATCAGAGTCGTTTTTAATTCAAATGCTTATTGCCGTTGTTTGTTTATTTATTTGTAGTGTCTATTAATTATAACTCTTCATATTCAACAATATAAATTATATAACTATAGGTAGTAAAACCTTGTTTTATTCCTTCTTATTGCGGCTTTCCCTATTTTGCGACAGTATTTTAGGAACACCTGCCTAGTCTCTTTATTCGAGAAGTATGTCATTGAGACTCATTTGCAGTTCTTGTTGGAGATCCTCACGTGCTGTTCCATGCTGGGGACAATCCATCAGGAGAGGAATCACCGTCTCATCGATGCCATTGTCGCACTCACAGCTTGGATTGTCCTTGCATTTGAACCTATCTAGGTACCCCGCAAACCCGCCGTGTCCCGTGAACATCTGGGTCATCACTGGATTAACTTCCAGGCTTTCTTGGCAAGCATTCACAAGCTCCAAGCCTTTAAAAACGCCCGACATTAGCCCGGCAGGGCTATTACGTATCTCACAACAGTGGGGTTAGTATAAGATTTAATTCGATTGATCGTATTCGTATACTATGACATTAGCGTCAAAGTAAAATGAACCATAATTACATTGGATTAGAGCTCAATTTCGTGCATGCATTCTTATACTTCTTCGTATATGGATACGTTCCAAACTAAAATCGGTTGTACTGAATTTGTGACTTTAAATTAATGATGGTTCATAAATAATAATTTCTTATGAAAAAAATTTAAAAATAAATTAATTTAATATTACTTAATAAGAAAGAAATTATTAGTTAAGTTCATCTTGGCTGATATATTCTTTAAAAAATTATATTCACATAGCTTACCTATGTTACTAATTTAAAAGCTGTATTTTAAATCAAGAACCACCATAATTTTGTCGAAAGTAGCTAATAACTGTTTCTATTCATCATTCATAACTTATAAGTACTACTTATTTATATTGCTCGTATTTCTAAGTAGGTACTACATTAGAGTGATTTATCCAAGTTGTTACAAAAAGTAACAAACATCATTATTTATTTACGAGATTGTTATATAAATCTTTATTTTTCCTAGACTAATAATGTCAGATATTGATAAATTAGGACTTCTATTAAAGTTGTTTCTACAAGTCAACGAGAAACTGTTTTAAGGAATATAATATGTACCTACTTGGAGTTATATAAGGGAAGTTATGAAATCAACGTATGTTCTGTAGACATTAAAGGTATCTAGTTATAGCATTACGAAATGTTTTAACATGTCAATAGAATCACCCACAGCCAGTTTTAAACAGACGGTTAATGTTACATTAAGGTTAGCGTTAAAGTTGTTTTTGTTCACTTATCTCTATTTTTTGATAGACATAGAATGATATGTACTATACAACCTTCACCTTCAAGGAAACGTTCTGTATATGAAAGCGAAAATCGTATCAAAATGGGTTGTGTAGTTTAGAAAAACTAAGCGTCAAAAGCTAAAAGAGACGACAAACAGAGACAAAACTGTATAGTTTTGTTTAACAAATCTGTTTGCCTCCTCGTTGTCCTATGACCTATACAGTCTGCCTGGTTACCGATGTCGGACCCGTTAAAGGTAAGTGATACAAACAATTTTATCGACAAATCTTTTTTTTTTTAAATCAACATCGCTTACCCTTAACGGATCCGACATCGGTAACCAGACAGACTGTATACCTACATATATCGGGAGCTGGTAGAATAGAATAGATTAGAACAATTTTTTACACACATGTCTCAAAGTACCGATGGGCATTGGGGTCCCAAGGTGCTGGGATGGCGTCCACACACGGAGAAACGAGGCACTGCCAGCCGCTGGATACGTGCGGCGCGGGCTCGTGCTCTGTGATGATCATCTCAAGAGACTTATTTCCAGCAGTGGACGTTTTTTTTTATTCAATGACAAGATAGCCCTTGCCTGCGATCTCACCTGATGGTAAGTGACGATGCAGTCTAAGATGGTAGCGGTTAGCACGCTTGGAAGGGATATAGCAGTGTAAATTCAACACATACCCCTAATTGGTTTCTACACGCCATCGTGCCGGAACGCTAAATCGCTTGGCGGCACGTCTTTGACGGCAGGGTTGTAACTAGCCACGGCCAAAGCCTCCCACCAGACCAGACCAGAGACAATTTAGAAATTATAAATTCCTAAATTGTCCCCGCCGGGAATCGAATCCGAGACCTCCCAGTCATATGACCACAGCGCTCACCACTGTGCCAGGGAGGTCGTCAAAAACGTCTATCGGATATTCTTTGATGACGACCGACTTTACGTTTCAATTTAAGTTCCAATTGTGCATGAAGCAGCTTACCACGAGCGGTTAAACGTTTTCACTTTCTATCACGCAACGGGGCGTTCACTATTAAATTATGGAAACTGGGCTTCCTCAACTGGTGCGGTGTGCGGCGCTCGTAAACAATAGTTCTGTGGAACTGGGCGCGTATTCCTGCGAGATGGTATCGGCCGATCGTGACGCCAATACGAACGTTCGCACGAGTCGTTGCGAAAACCTCGTGATGAGACATAGAGGCGATATGATCTTCGTTTACGGTGCCGGCTTCTTCGCGATTTCTTCTATTTTCTAATAATTTAAACGTAAAATTTTTTTTTTACAAAATCGACTTTTGACGCCACTAATTGATATACCTACTTTAATATCAATTGTGCCTGTAAAATTTGAAGCGTTCCCTCGATTTCTTCATGATCCCATCATCAGATCCTGACCTGATGACTATGGGACTACCAGGGAAGTATACTCTTTCAAGCAAAAAGAGAATTTTTCAAATCGGTGGAAAACACACACTTTCCATCGGGTCGGGGGTTAATAATAGGGTGGAAATTGAACAAGGAGTGGGTATCCGGCGGAAAACTGAAAGGTTAACTTTCAGTTTTCCGCCGGAAACCCACTCCTTAAACGGTTAACCTTAACTGCGGTAGGTTTAAGCTACTGAGACTTCAAATAAAGAATTTGATTAAAAAAATCAATAAAATTTTGTTTCTATTTAGCCTTATTTAGCCGAAATATAGATTTTGGTTGTATCGAGACGACACTTTCAATTACAGTCGAGTATCGATCTTGTATCGGTGAATTTGACAAGCGATGCGATGTAGACAAATAGATGAAAACCAGTTTAAGGTTTAGGAGCTTAATACTAATATCACGCTTGTCGTCAATGTATGAATGGATAAACAATTGCTAAGTATTTGTTGAAGATTTTGATCAGTATTGTTCATACTGTGTAGTATAAAGAAGAATTGTGCTAATCTGGTTGTAGACAAAAAATAATCTAAAGTGACAGGATCTAACGCAGCCATCTTTTTTTCATCAAGTTTTTATTTAGATCTGTCGATATGAATGAAAATGTGTATGAATGAAATACTGTGTGTATTCGGAGCGCTGTTAATTTTGGAGGTTTTGGGTTCGATTCCCGTCGGGGGCAATTTGGGAATTTATATTTTCTGAATTGTCTCTGGTCTGGTCTGGTGGGAGGTTTTGGCCGTAGCTAGTTACCACCCTATCGTCAAATCGACGACGACGTGCCGCCAAGCGATTTAGCGTTTCGGCACGATGGCGTGTAGAAACAGATTAGGGGTATGGGTTTAATTTACATTACTTCCAAGTTAGCCCGCTACCATCTTAGGCTGCATCGTCACTCACCATCAGGCGAGATCGCAGTCAAGGGCTATTTTGTCATCGAATAAAAAAAAAATCATTTGGGTTGAATGGTGTAACGATAATCTATTTAATAGTTATTATATAAATGACACTAAAGCAATAGATCAGACCAATTATACAAGACTTGTTAATACAAAACTAGGTTTCAAATATGTTAAGCTTGGTAAGTTACCGCAGAAATATGAGGCGTAAACAGCAATTATACGTAATCTAAACAGTTATTACTAATGCGATATAAATATAACGTAAATTGTACCAGAACGTGCTCGTATCTCTTTAAAATTGCTAATGTAACTCAGATATTATGACACATTTATAAAGTAGGCCTATTAGTCAAAAGGGGAATTCATTCTAAAGTCTCTATTAGAATTAAATGTTATGGGGCGACAAAATGCAAGGTTTTGGCAAAAATTTGTAAAAATAAACAGTAGAATTTCATTGTTGCCCGTCACTGTATGCATACTTAAAAGGGAGTAGGATTAATAATATTATGTAATTTTTGTAATAAAAGCACCTAGATTTAAATTAATAGCAAAAACGTCATTGGAAATTTTGTTTTAAATACTCTTTGAAAAGCTGTAACTTTTCATCGAGTTAAACTAGAAACTTGAAATTTTCACAGCAGACTTTGTTTCCAGTATAAATTTCAACTTAGCACTTACCTCAAGCCATTTCTGAGAAAAAGGGCCTTGACACACGGACAGACAGACGGACAACGGAGGGAACTAAATTTTCGGGTATGTATGTTCAAAAATTTCAAAACATAGATATTAATCATCACAGTAATTTTTTTCTCATATATTATAGTAGCATGAATGACATAGACTTGACAAAAGTGAAAATTAAAAAAGAAAAAAGATATAGGAAGCATAAACAAAGAACGGTTTGGGAGTATTTAAAATGCTCTAAGGTTTGGATTAAAGATCATTAAAATTGTGTGTGGTATCACACCCAAACAACTTGAAGGAAGCGCGATGTTTAGAATTGACCGTATTATACGAGTATCTACTAAAGGCGTTGAATACACCATTAGAGCAAAAATACAGTACTTTACACAAGTAACAAGTTAGGTTTGAATAGAATTAACGATATCCTTACGCCCTATTACAATATACATTGGGTTTAATATGGGATATCATGATTGTGAAAATGTTGGCCAGGTTACAATGAAAGCCAGCTTGATTCTTCGCTTGGCATCTTTATTTGAATTTACAGCTGTCTACGATAATGAGGCGAAGATACTACTTCCACTTTAGGATAAATAATATACATAGTATACTACAACTTTTACTAAGCAGTAAAAGTTACACACAAATAACAATTTTTGTTCTTGTATATTTTTGCATTTTGTATAATATACTTATATTATATACTGGGTATTTGATCAATGGAAAAGGGTCCTGACTACAGCAAAGAGCAAAGAGATTGTAAATATTATATGTGATTGATGATTGAGTAGTATTAAAGAAAGGGAGTAACCCGAAATGATTTCATAAGGAAGTCTAAATAGCTTTAAAAGTATTAGCGGTAAGCTAAGAGGGCTGAAAACAAATATTATGCAGTTTTCAGATTAGATTTTTGCGTGTTTTATTTTTGCATTCTATGCTCTAAAAATAAAGCTTAAAACTTGCGTTAGTATAGCCAAATATACATACATGTTAAAGAATTATAATTAACTCAACAATCTAAACTATGGGCTATCAATATAGGCGTTTGATTGGCACATTTTTAAAATTGTCTTTCTTAATTGGTTCAAGTCTACTTGTTATAAATACCATGCCATTTAAATGCACTTCTAGTATAACCAAATAAGCAAATCCATTTACACTTAATAATGTTGTCGCAAGCCTCAATCAAATCAAAATGGCTTCATTTAAATCGTTCGCTTCACGCGTCACGTAAATTGATATCTTGTTTAGTTAAATGGATTTTATTAATATGGATTTCCGCCATTATCGTGCTCTTTAGGTATTCATGGCCACTATTGCTTTTCCTTGTTAGTATGTTTTTAAGTGATGCATTCATTATATGATGCGGAAAAAATTACAGTTGCAGTCGATTCCTCAGTCTCAACTAGAGACTACTAGAGAATCACTAGATTATGCAAGAAGATCGCTTCAGATGTTAACATTTAATGTCTTTATTATAAGAACAAACCACCAACCAAACACACTCTCACTTTTTTAATATTTGTAAGAATTAAAAGTAAAAAAGTAAAAGACTTTCCAAATTCGGATTTATTTTTGTAACAATAATTTTATAACAAATGATTTTTAAGCTATTGCATAGCTTCTATCGCGGGCCTTGAGCGTGGAGACAGAATCCAGAAATTCCATAACGAAAATAACCTGACACGGGACTCCTCTCACCGCTAGATGGCGTTGATAAAAAATGCTATGCAATAGCTTTACCGCGGCAGTCCCCGAGTGCCACACGTCTTTTTTAAATATTTATAGTGAGCAAACGAGCAGACGAGACACCTGATATTAGGTGATTACTACCGCCCATAAACATTTGTAGTACCTGAGGCACCACCGTACCAATGCAATGCCTTGCCGGCTTTTCATGAATTTGTTGGTCCACCCTTGAATAAATAACCCCATATTGTAATTTAGCGGGAACACCGCTATTGCTCCCAACTTTTTACTCTCATCCGTGATGTGTCTTGGCCCCGGTATGGGTGTAACATGAATCAACCTTAACACCATTATGGCGCAATAAGACGGCTTGTCATAAATGGCGAGCCGTCCAGTCCACCATAACTCTGTAATTATGCAAAATCTGAATTTGACACTCTGCCACGAAACACTTCAAACCATAATCATTAACAATTATTAAATTATCGTGTTTCATATAGTTATTACTTCGGTCGATTACGAGAAGGTCTAATATTATCATTGTAAGTGATTGCAACATCGTTTAGCTGAGCTTAACTCCATTAACAGCTGTTAGACAGGAGACTGTTGGACAGCACTAACTAGTCTTACATTTATTTATCTCAGTGTCTCTAATGAGCTCCAAGTACTTTGGTACATAAGGTGGTGGGAAATTTTTATGTGCGACTTGATATTTGAAAGTTTGTAATTAATAGTTGGCCCTCTGATGTTTGAATTTACAATTTTTTGTTATTAAGGAAAGGAACGTATTCATTATTACATTTATATAAACGGGTAATATTATATAAAAAAAATCTGTGATCGAATGTAAAGAAATGCTTCAAAGTAGGTATGCCAGAAGGTTGAAAGTAGAAGGAAGAACTTTAAATTCAACTTATTCACTGGGCTGATGCCGATCAAGAAGATAATGAAGATGAATTTGGCGTCCCAAAAAGGCGGATAGTCCAAACAGACCACAAGTATTGGCTCTGTGACCAGGCCAACGTTGTCTTAATCAAAGACAAGATTATGTGCCAAACTGTCATCAAAGGATAACAATGATTTGGAACTAATTTTACATTTGATTCATCATCGTTTGGTGTTAAACTAGTTTACTATTTTATTGAGGAGATACCTCGACATTTTTCACCAGCTCATCGGCTATTAGCGGAAGTCTAGGCTATCTAGACTAGATACAATACTAGAATGACGTGTTCCTTATAAGTGAGTGGAGGGTAAACAAGAAAGTAATTGATAGCTACCGTGGGGGACTTGTTAAACTGTCAGCTTTTTGTGTTCAAGCGATGTAAGTAAAAAGAACATCCGAGATTGATGTAATTTTTTTCCGGATAATTCTACTGTTCAGTAGTTTGTGACTTGACAGAAGAATTAAACGAGGAGACTTAATGGAGAATCACGCTTTTAATAAAAAGGTAAGTTAAGTTTTAGAAAAAATTGAACGCAAAGAAGTACTTGCGAAGAGAAATTTAAATCTCTTAAAAAAATAACAAAAGAAACTGGTTGAAGCTAGTGACTTTAGCGTTGATTTAGGTGTTTTAAGAATCTCGTATAAAATTTTTGATTTTTAGGACAATAAGATATTCAATGCCCATCTTCAGACTGTAACTATTCCTGTGTTAAACGTTAAGATCGATTTAATGGTCAGACCGTGTTTAAATAATAAAAAGATAGATTGTGTTACTTTCGTTACGTATGAAACTTCTAGTAATGTTAATTTTCTACGTACTTTTTTCACCATTACTTAATTTAACGTTAAAGGAATAAAAAAATCAGCACGAGGAAATCTGTATGCCCAAGAGTTCTCCATAATGTTTTCAAAGGTATATGAAATTTGTAAATTCGGACTAGGCCAGCGTGGCCTAAACTCTTCGCATTCGATAGGATACGAGTTACGACACGATGTATAAATGAAAAGAATAATATTATCCCTATACGATACCTTCTCCTTCTCACCATTCAGATTGAAGTGCTAATGAACCAAAGAAATCTTTACCTGTTAACAAAAGAAAAAAAACACGTAAGTGAAAACGTATTGAATGAACGAAATCAGACATTTAAATAAAATTAATTAAAATGTACCGTAAAAACACTACGTCAATGGAGATCCGATTTGTGTTTAATATACATAATATTTTGTAATCAGAAAAAAAGATTAAAACACATAATTTGAACTCAACTTTTACCCCCTACCGGTCACTTTCTCCAATTACTAACTAGTTCATAAAACTCTGTAATTAAAACAATAATGACTTTAATCAGTTCTCAAGAAAGTACTTCTTATTTTGATGTTTTTGATAAAGAATTATATTTTGTTTTTGCTGCATCCTTATTGCCTTTCATAAAGTTTTTAAAATCTCGCAAGAAAATTAAGCAAAATTACTTTAATTCCCAAAATTGATAAAATTGTCTCAAGGCATTTTTTTGAAGTCTTTTCCGCTATATTGAATTATTTTTAATGATGATGCTTCCTTTCTCAAAATTTAATCTGATATTTGGAAATAAACTGAGATTACATTATATAAAATAATCATGCTGTAGATTTGTGTGCGTGATAGATTGAAGATGCAGTATAAGATGGCAGTGTACATTCTACTACAGTGTACTCTAGTCAGTTTCTAAACGAAATCGAACGGGTCGCTAAATCATGGCACATCTTTGAAGTTCGGATGGTAAGTATGGTAACTAGTCCCGGGCAAGGCCTCCTACAAAACCAGATTAGAGACAATTAAGAAATTATAATTTCCCAAATTGCTCCTGATATATCCGGGTATCAAACAACTTATTAGATAATGATCGTACAGACGCACATTGTGAAATTTTTCCCAAAATCGGACATCCCTTTTTTATGATACTAATCGAAACTTTAACCTTTTTTTAATGCTAGAGTAGAACACCCAGAAGTTAATTCTGTTTAGAACCGGAGTTATAATTTTTTTAAATTTTTTTTGTGGTTACCAGAAAAAAACTAAGAAATGCTGTAACTTTCTACGTAACGAAAGTTTTCAAGTTTCAATTATTGCATGCTATAAAATCAATTAAGTGCTATTTTTGGAAACATATAATTAATTTCTAAGTGAACAATAAAGGAAGATATGCTTTTTTAAAACTAATTTTGAAATTAATTTTTTTCTCATCTTGGTATAGATATTAGCATCTAATTTTCACGTATTGTATTTATTAGTGTTATGTTAACCCACTCCGACTTAGAAATTAATTATATGTTTCCAAAAATAGCACTTAATTGATTTTATAGCATGCTATAATTGAAACTTGAAAACTTTCGTTACGTAGAAAGTTACAGCATTTCTTAATTTTTTTCTGGTAACCATAAAAATTTTTTTAAAAAATTATAACTCCGGTTCTAAACAGAATTAACTTCTGGGTGTTCTACTCTAGCATTAAAAAAAGCTTAAAGTTTCGATTAGTATCATAAAAAAGGGATGTCCGATTTTGGGAAAAATTTCACAATGTGAGACGGTGAGACAGACAGACTGTGCCGAAGAGTTGTCAAAATAAAAACAAATACTTTGTCAGTAGGATATTTTGACACAATATTTCTTGCAATAATTCTTCGTGTTAATTCAGCAGGTACTCCATTTTCATTATTGACAATTGCATTCTGAATTGGTTCATATATATCATTCAATTCAATGTACCATTCATTCGCTCTGTCTGTGAAAGCTTATGATTTATTAACTCGGTGACTGACATACAAGTAACTAATGTTACTAGCACCGAAAGATCTTCTACCTCAGATAGTTGAGTACTGTTACTCTAATAAGGTGATTGAAGATAAAAAGGATTAGGATGCAGGAGATTGAAAAGATATTCGTAATGTGAAGAATATAATTGCGGAAATTCTTATATCGGGATTATACTAGCAACGTATCACTCTTCCAGTGTCCTGTAATTATGAACTTTCAAGTATGTACCGATACTTTTATAAGAACCTTTATGTTATGAAGTTGTGATGGACGGAGTGACGAACAAAGTCACACCGGACCTTTACTAATCTGTTATGTGATCCTAAAAAATATCGAATCGAGGAACTTCTCTTTTTTGAAAATCGATTAAAAAAGAATATTTATTACGAAGAAGCAAAATACCACTATTCAGTACAACAATTAACATTAAAATTGAAGACAATTGTTTTATAGCTTTTGCGAAACTTAAAGTAGCGCCACTGTACAAAACTAAACCGAAATTCATCCCACACGTATACTAACGTGGCAATAGTTCTGGTATTCTGGCAATAAAACCACGATTGACGCGCATTAAACTGAGATTTGTCAACAATTTACTACGTATTGACGAGTTAACCAGCGGTTAACGTAATTTAAGATAGAAAGTGGAACGGATATAATTTATGTTTCTTGCATTGCAGACATTTAGAATAGATGAGAAATAAATCGAAACATAAATACACAACTTTCTCCCCTATAACGAAGTATGTGGCTGAACATGCGAGCTACGTTAGTACATTTGTTACTACGCCCGTAAATTCGCACGGGCAATCTTCTTTGACCTACCATATCCATGGTGCTTAATCAAGATTCGCAGTAATAGTATTCTATTTCATAGGCATGTACTCGTAAGTTAGATTCACACAGCCTTAATTGGTTGCAGTCATGTTTTATTCAAAAAATATTAAATATAATTGGTCGAGTGAACTGAGTTTGTTGTCCGTCTGTCAGAGCCTTATAACTCTTGTGAATATAATTACTTTAAATTCATGAGAAATATGCAAATCTATGTCCAAAATGAAACTAATATATAAGTAGTAATATAAAATTTTAGTTTAGGGGGCGTTGGGTCAAAAGAAAAAAGTTTTTTCTATAATTTTATTTCAACTCAAAAACAATTTGTATCATCAAAAGCTGTAATTTATACATACGAGTATATTATTATATAATTTCGGTCGTTACTTAAAGTTTCAGTATCATCCGTAGATAAACTATGGTTTCTATTCGGAGACTTGATGGGCTATTTACTAAACATTATTCTAAGTTTTGACTGTGTTTTCAGGCACATAACCTGTTATTTCAATGGGTAAAGTGTATCATTTTGTATTGATATGTGAGATATTGGATATGTATTTCATTTAACGTACTCGCAGAAAGTATTCGTTATAAATCACTTGGATATTCTCACTTTCCTGTCTTGGATTGATTCCCGCAAAAGGATGGAGTGGTAACCCACAACGGTTATTGCCCTTAGCTGATTTGTAGCCGGTTTATTTTGATTGGGACCTACAGTTCCTGAGTTATTGATGATTTCTTTATGAATTTTTAATTCAAGTCTTATGAAATCTATGGTCATTGCACACATATGGAGTTTATGCATGCTTATTATGTGTACGTTTGTTTTCGTCTTTAGGATGTCCATCATCATTATTTGCGTAAATTGACTGTTGAAATATTTGACATGATTGTAATAAATAAACCTAAATTATTAATTTCAGATGTGAAAATCTCTAAAGAGGAATTGATTAGACCTTCGATTGAAACCTACTGAAAAGTTAAAAGATAATAATATGAGAAAGTTAAAATGCTGGCTGAATTTGTGTGACTTTTATTAGATTGTCACTTCTTCTTCTTCTTCAACTAATGGACGTCCACTGCTGGACATAAGTCTCCTGCATGGACCTCCACAAGCCTCGGTCTTGCGCCGCCTGAATCCAGCGGCTCCCTGCGACTCGCTTGATGTCGTCTGTCCACCTAGTGGGGGGTCTGCCAACACTGCGCTTCCCAGTGCGAGGTCGCCACTCCAGCACCTTGGGACCCCATCGACCATCAGCTCTTCGAACTATGTGCCCCGCCCATTTCCACTTCAGTTTCGCAACCCGCAGAGCTATGTCGGTGACTTTGGTTCTCCTACGGATCTCCTCATTTCTGATTTGATCTTGCAGGGATACTCCGAGCATAGCTCTCTCCATCGCCCGCTGAGTGATCCTGAGCCTTCTTATGAGGCCCATAGTTAGCGACCATGTTTCGGATCCGTAAGTAATCACTGGCAACACGCACTGTTCGAAGACTTTAGTCTTCAGGCACTGAGGAATTTTGGACGAAAAGACATCTCTAAGCTTCCCGAACGCTGCCCAGCCGAGTTGGATTCGGCGGTTGATCTCTTTCTCGAAATTGGACCTACCTAGCTGGACTGTGTGTCCCAGGTATATATACTCGTCTACAATTTCGAGTGCAGAGTTCTCCACGATTACTGGGTGGAGCGGAGCATGAGCATTAGACATGATTTTCGTCTTGCTCATGTTCATTTTAAGGCCCACCTGTTGAGAAACCCTGCTGAGGTCATTGAGCATTGTATTGAGGTCTCCCAGAGTCTCTGCCATAATGACTATGTCATCGGCAAATCGAAGGTGAGTGATGTACTCGCCGTTTATGTTGATGCCAAGTCCGTTCCAATCCAGAAGCTTAAAGACGTCCTCCAACGCAGCGGTAAAGAGCTTCGGGGAGATTACGTCTCCCTGCCGCACTCCACGCTGCAATTGGATTGGCCTTGTAGTCTGGTCCTGTATACGTACTGACATAGTGGCGTTTTCGTACAAACACTTCAACACTTGAATGTACCGGTAGTCAATACGGCATCTCTGCAGCGACCTCAATACAGCCCAGGTTTCCACCGAATCGAAGGCTTTCTCATAGTCCACAAACGCTAAGCAAAGTGGCCTGTTATACTCTTCCGTCTTCTGTATAACCTGCCGCAGCGTATGAATGTGGTCTATGGTGCTAAAGCCTTTTCGGAAACCGGCTTGTTCGGGAGGCTGGAAGTCGTCGAACCTACGGGCGAGACGATTCGTAATGACTCTCGAGAACAACTTATAAACATGACTCAGCAGCGAGATGGGTCTATAATTCTTCAACAAGGTGTTATCACCTTTTTTGAAGAACAGAACCACCACGCTCCTGTGCCATGCTTCCGGCGTTGTACCCTCGTGAATGACGGAATTGAACAATCGCTGAAAGATCTTTAAAACCGGTTTTCCACCCGCTTTCAGGAGTTCCGCCGTGATTCCGTCATCACCTGGCGCCTTGTTGTTCTTGTGTTGTTTGAGAGCCATACTAATCTCGTATAGGCTGACGTCCGGGATATCTTCGGTATAGTGTCGGGTCAGTTTGGCTCTAGGGTCTTTGGCCAAATCTTCAACAGGTTTCTGTGTCGTGGTATATAACTGTCCATAGAACTTCTCGACCACTCCCAAAACCTCAGGACGAGAAGAAACGAGACGACCGTCGTCAGTTTTCAGCCGCGTCAGCTGGCTCTGTCCGATAGACAGATCTCTCGCGAACACTTTGGAGCCTCGGTTCCGCTCGATGGTATCTTTAATACACTCGGTATTAAAGATACGAAGGTCGCGGGTTTGAGCCTTAGAGATCTGCCTATTAATTTGCCGATAGGCATCCGCGTCTGCCGACGACTGAAGTCTCATCTCTTGTCTCTCTTCCATTAGTTTGAGTGTGTGGTCAGAGAACTTTTTGGTTCTTTTCCTGCAATGGGTCTTAAAGAACTTAGACCCCACAGTATGGACAGTTTCCACAAACCTGTTGTTAAGATCGTCCACAGAAACGCAATCTGCTAGGCAATCGAATCGGTTCTGCAGTTCGAGTTGGAAGTTTTCGGGGTTTTGGATATGAGCACGAGTAGGTCGGAGAGTTGACTTCACCAGTCTGGCCCGTTCCAGCTTCACGTTGATATTCAATGTGCCTCTTACCATACGGTGATCGCTGCCGGTTTTTACCCTATTGATCACAGAGACATCATTGAATATATGCCGCTTGGTCGACATGATGAAGTCTATCTCATTTCTCGTGGAACCATCGGGACTCATCCATGTCCATTTTCTGTGTGGCCGCTTCTTGAAGAAGGAGTTCATCATAAAGAGGCCCTCCTTCTCCATGAAGTCGGCCAACATTTGGCCCCTATGGTTCCTTCGCCCATGCCCAAATTGCCCCAACCTCGTCTCTGCACCGCTTCGTTCACCTAACCTTGCGTTGAAATCCCCCATCACAACATTGTAGTGAGTAGTGGAGGCGTGTATGGCTTTTGATATATCCTCATACAAAACCTCCACCTCCTCGTCAGTGTGTGCAGTTGTCGGTGCGTAAACCTGTATAACCTTCAGCGAATACCGTTTGGTTATTCTGAGTATAAGGTACGCTACCCTGCTCGACACACTTGTGACTTCGACAATGTTGTTAACGAGGGACTTGTGGACGATAAACCCAACACCACCCTGGGACTGCTGGTCGCCCTCCCGGTAGTAAAACAAGTTGCCGGAATTGAGGATTATCGAGTCCTCCCCCTCTCTTCGGACTTCAGACAAACCTATAACATTCCAGCGCAACTTGTTCACTGCTTCTTCCAGCTCGATGATCTTCTCGTCGGTCCTCAAAGTGCGTGCGTTGTATGTCGCCAGGTCCAGTCGTCGGGGTTGGCAGCGGAATCCCATCCGGAGATTCTTAGCACCCCCTGCCCCGCCATTACCACGACCGCTGCCAGGGTCGGGAATAACGGGGCCGCCGGGAACTAGGGGCCTTGGCCTTGTGTTGTGCACCATACAAGGTTTTGCCCGTAATGACCGCGCTGGGCAGGCGTGTTGGTCATCGCAGGGCTAGACTGATCGCACCGGTGTCGCTGCTGCCCGACACCGGCCTGTGTCATTTGTTCAGTCTAGCCAGTGCGAAATGGTTATACCGCCATTTGTCGGTCGTCAGAGCCTCGTTAGTAGACCAGCAGGAGGCACCACGGGCAGGTGAGGTTGACAGTTGGAGCGCTAGATGGAAGTGCGCTCCCTTACCCCCCTTTTTTTTTTTTTGTCACTTAAGGGTAAGTTAATTACTCATTCTTCAGTTGCCTAAAATCCTTTTGTCTATGAAAGAGATTCAGCAGATCAAAATTGCGTGAATCGTTAGAATCACCATACAAAGCTATACATTTGTTTTTTATTATTAGGATAAGCTCAATTGTAAGTTATTTTCCCTAATATTTAAAAAAAAATGTTTGTTTATCCTTTAATTACACAACAACGGATGAACGGATTGACTTGATTTTTTTCATGAGTTTGAGAATTTACAGAGTGCCATATATATTTAACATTTGTCTCGGAAAAACGGGATTTCACGGGATTTTTGAAAACCTCCGTGCGAACGAAGTTGCGGGAAAAAGCTAGTAATAACTATATTTTAACGAATTTCTGAGCGCTATCGGGTCTAAGTACAGATTTCGATCGCTGCGCCAGCGTCTCCCACGCTAATAGACGTCGTATTTTAAACGCACTGACACCCGACAAGCAACAAACTGTATTAAAAAGCAACCTGTTTGTTTTGTGGACCTTTGCTTATTGTATGTAGCTGTGATGTCACCATCGGTAGTATTTTTTTTTAATCCGAAATAGGCTTGCGCTTGACGACATTCAGTACTGGATAGCACTGATGAGGTCTAGGTTGGAGCACGCTTGCCTAGAAGATGCCTATTCACTCTCGCCTTGAACGTACTCAAATTATAATTGCCAGGAAACACGGATGACGCTGGAAGAGTGTTCCACACCTTAGCGGTTCTTATCAGAAACGTTGAAATAAATAGTAGAAATACTATGTTAGTCGGTGATCTATATAGGTTTACTGACGATGCACCAAATTATTTTTCTAAATAGCACGTAGCTTGCACGAGATTTACGAATAATATGTACATCGCAAGTCAATTAATTGCGATACTGACGGCTAGGTATAAGTTTTATAAATACGTGGGAAAAGGAATGTAAGAGTATGTGAAAGGGATAAATGTATGGGAAAGAGAGTAGGGAGATAGAATAAAGACGGCGGATCGGTGTGAGCGTAGTTAAATAAAAGTTGCTTAAAATATACTGTGTTTACTTTGAACTTATTCCCACAAATATGTGTCTAGCATTGGTGTCTACATAGTAGTATTTTTTTTTAAAGTTTTTGACTACCAAAACTTTAAAAAAACCTATAACTATACCTACTAAGGTACCTACTAAGGTATAGGGGACTAGAGATAGGGGACTTAATATTCCTTATCTCTGGTATCTATCCATGGATTTTCTTGAACAATCGCATGGCTGATTTAGGTAAACATCAGTTTGGTCCTGATACGTGATAAGTACCAGATCATTAATAAAGCTTTTCATACTTTAATATGTATTTGATTTCACAATAATCATGTGCGTACGCCCCTGTTACTACCATTATTCATCCATCTATTACTTTACTAATCTCCATTTCACAGTAAACCTCACGATTCAAATAAATGAGAAACTCAATAATCAGCATCCGTTATTCATGACACTCTTCAGAGGGTCTATGGATTATAAATTATAATGGATATGATGATATTTTGAAATATTGTATTTTTGATGTCTGCATCTGTCGCATATCTGTTACTGTATTGTATTGTATTGTATTTATTTTATTTTACTTTATCAGACAAACCAACAATATTCATGCACAAATGTAAAAATATCAGCAAAGAGACTTACAACTAAAAGACACATAGCAAAAATATCAATAATTGGCACGTTCAAAAGATAGAAGTTTTAGATAGTGTAACAAAAATTATGACAAATTCTACAATTTCGCTCCCTTACGCAGGGAGTCAATGACATTACGACGAAAGCAGGTTGGTATTGCTATAAAGTAGAGCAACTGGTGAGTTTTGTGCCAGATCAGCAGAATCGTAGTCTGAAATTGTCTTAACTTAGTGTGTCTCTTTGTCTATCTATCTGTCTGTCTGTCTGTCTGCCGCACCTGTTCAAGGTTCAACCGCAGAATCGATCTTGACGGGGATGGAAATAGCTTACGTCCTTGACTTGACTGAGGATAGAATACGCACATTTATGATCCTTTTTTAATTGAGAGAGAGAGAGAGAGAGAAATCGGTGTCTTCTGATATACAACATATTTTAGTTTAAAGGCCTGGGGTTTTCAAAACTGAGTATTATAGGTGAACTTCATAAAAAATTCTCATAAGCTATATGAGCTATTTACGAAAGCAATTTTATTGATAAGTTTTAATTTGATTTACAACTTTACTTTCCAATTTGATGGGAACACTGTGTTAAAAAAAATTAACAATTAGGGTTCCTCTCTACATTTAAAAATATAATTATCTTTGCTTGAAATCGTAGTAAGAATTTTTTTATGAAGTTTGTACAGTCCCGCCGTAACCAATAATTAAAAAAAATATCGCGTTTTAAGTATGTATCTTTATATTCGTAATAACTACATTATAATTCTTTATGAAATTAAGAAAAAATAAAAAATATACATGAATGGCTTAAAAATGAGTCACAATTTCAATTATACTGTTAACTTAAAAAAATAGCATTATTTTATTCAAAAATCTTGATAAAATTATTAAATAGGCAATACAACAATGATGAATGAAAATTTGAATTTTTATTAACAGTTATTCAGTGATAAAAAATTCCATATACAGAACCTCGGCCAAATAATAAGGCGCTAGAAGTTTGTCAATTTCTTTTTTACGACCGTTTGCTTTTAAGGAAAATTGTGTAGGATTTTTATATTCATGATAATAATTTTGTGGTATTGTTTAGAAATTGTTTATTCTTAATAGGTGCTAGTTGAGTCGCCCAAATTTCGCACGGGTGGTTTAGTTTATGCGAGTCCAAACTTTTTTTTTACTGCCAAATTTTCCATTCCAGAATAACGATTAACTGAGTGATAAATATATTATTGAAGTTTTGACAGATTTTCAATACAAAAACTGTCAAATCGTCCACTTTATTCCTCGGTTAAAAATTACTCTGCGTTGATGGAATTATTTCGACAATCTCCCTGGCTGGTGAGCGCTGTGGTCTTATGATTGGGAGGTCTCGGGTTCAATTCCCGGCGGTGGCAATTTGGAAATTTATAATATTTAAATTGTCTCTGGTCTGGTCTGGTGGGAGGCTTTGGCCGTGGCTAGTTACCACCCTACCGTCAAAGACGTGCCGCGAAGCGATTTAACGTTCCGGCACGATGGCGTGTAGAAACCGATTATGGGTTGAAGTACACCGCCATACTCGTTCCAAGTTAGCCCGCTACGATCCTAGACTGTATCGTCACTTATCATATGGTGAGATCTCAGTCAAGGGCTATCTTGTCATCGAAAAAAAAAAAAAAAGTGTTGGGATAATGTATCTTAGTGTATCGTGATGTGTGGCACAATTTCTTAACTAAGTAAATGCTTTTTCTTTCTTTCTTTCAACAATGAGCCACGCGCCCTCGTGAATTGCTACTCGTATAAGAAAGTACTATACCTTCATTTAATTTATTTAGAACATTTGCACATAGTATTATAGTTATAGTAAGTTGTATCAGAAGGAAGCTACGTTTAGTTCGTGAGTCATGATGTTCTCGTTTCGTGACATTCACAATTATTTTAATCACCTCGCCAGTCTTCTTAGGTTCAGTTGGGTAGCTTTGGTTAATGTTTCCGACCTATGTGACGCAGTGGCGATGTGGTCTTGTAAGTGGTAGGGCGTGAGTTCGATTCTCGGCGAACTAATATATAAATGCGAAAGTGTGTTTGTTTGTCTTTCAATAACGCTGCAACAGAGCTACGGATCGACGTAATTTTTTGCACGGGTATAGTTGAGGACCTGGGAGTGACATAGGCTACTTTTTATCCCAGAAAATCAAAGAGTTCCCGTGGGATTTTGAAAACTAAATCCATGCGGACGAAGTCGCGGGCATCAACTAGTTAGAAAATATATTTATACTCGATTGCCCATAAAGGTGTAAGGTTTTCAGCGTTCATGTATACCTGCTATGTCAGTTTCTTTATAACACCATAACTTCTAAGGGCCAGGGTAGATACAGTGCTTTAAGCAGCGGTGATTGCTTGGGTAATTGACATTCTTACGCTCGCGGTTTCCAAAAAGTGACTAAAAATCTCAAAAACGCCGATCATGACTACTAAGAGCTTCGTGTGTGCCCTGGCCCTTAATTCTTAAACAGATTTGGATGTATGGGGTACCGTTAAAATCCTTACGTCATCTTTAACTTGCCTAAATTGTCTCTGTTCTGGTCTGGTGAGAAACTGCAGCCACGTTGAAGCTTGTTAATTAAAACTATGCTTACCCTTAATCGGTTCCTATACGGTATCGTGCCGGAACGCTAAATCGCTCGGCGCTTCTTTGTTGTGACTAGCTACGACCAAAGCCTCCTACCAAACCAGACTAGAGATAATTTAGAAATTATAAGTTTTGAAATTGTCCCCGCCGTGAAACGAACCCGATGCCATCCACTTTAAGGCAACGCACACCACTACGCCAGGGGGGCGTAAAGAGATTTCTTTTTTAAATATTAGTCAATTGAACTTGAGTAATATTCTCCTTTCCCCTCCAAATAAGTGTATACTTGTGTTTGGAGTGGGTACGTCAACAGTGCAATGGGTGGGGATCGAGCCCCCGACCTTTCAGTTTTCATTCCGCACCTTTTAACCGTTGGGCCACTGAGGCTTCAACACCTCAGGTACATACAATTAGTCTTGTTCTGGATAATGACCAATAATTACTATATTTATCATAGTTGTCGCAAATTGCATGCCATATGTGGTCACCAGAAAATATGTGGCAAAACTGTAATAAAGCGCTTTAGATTATATCCAGGGTTGCCACTTACCACTTATAGAGATATTAATTTACAGTCATAAATAAATTTAAATGTGATTACACACCTATACAGGTAAATTATGTAAATATTAGATGTTATCTATAAAAATATTGTTATTTATGTTTCTAAAGACAAAATAGTTACATATTTATATTTACAAGCCTTCCTGAGAGCCAACTTATATACAATATGCGTAACTTATTAAATATTTATAATACACATTAATGAATTTTTAATAATAATGGCCCAACAAAGTAATTATAATTACTTATCTTTAGTAATTCTACCAACATAAAAATGTATAAGATTAGATACTAATCTTTAATTATTCCAGGAATTCAAATAACCATTTTTTTTGATGATATGTACTTATTATTATAGTTTGTTTTTTTAAAATAGATGTAAGTAAAATAAAAAATAAAATATTACACGAACGTAACTTAGTTTAAAGAAAGAAAGTAGCAACCCTAATAGAGTCAACTTTGTCTGTCTAACACGTTAGTAGAGGACTGTGATCTAAAGTATAGAGTTATTTTATTTGTCTATTAAAAAAATCTTGACAAAGAGAGACGTCAATATAATCAATTATTAAAAAGAAAAATAAAAACCAAAAAGAGACATTCTTCTGGAGGTGCTGGGATTTGAACCCAGGACTTTCAGCATGCGAAGCAGACACTCTACCACTGAGTTACACCCCCGGTTGTTATACCGATTAAAACTTTGCATCTAGTTCAAATTACAGAGACTGAGTCATATTGTTTTTTTTATTATTTAAAGTTCACACAATATATTTATTGCAATTCGGATCAGCCATATTATTATAGCAGGGCCTATAATACCAATGGATAAAGCAGCTTATTATTTCGATTTGGTTATGTTTTGAGATGTCATAATAACAATGAAAACCTTACAGTAATTATATAAAGGTCACATTTTATACCATTTCAAAACAAGTACGTATATTGGTCCAGGACATATTAAAACTTACTCGTTTTAGCCTGAAAGTAAATTTTAGACAGAAACCAATTAGGGGTATGGGTTAAATTTACACTGCCATAACTCTTCCAAGTTAATCCACTATTTTAGACTGTATCCTCAAGTCGTCACTTAACATCAGGCGAGATCGTAATCAAGGGCTTACGGATAACGTTTAAGATACGAATGAAGAAATAATTTATTTATGTGATTAATTATTTATTTACACATATATTTTACACGAAAAAAATACAAAATATTTGGAAAAAATAAATGCTTTCCTAATACCAATTCATAACGATACAGCTGGATCAGTGAAACAGTTTTATTGCCCGCTATTAGTAAAACGAAAATTCCGACGTTTTGACAGATTTTCAATACAAATGTTAAAAAAAATGCCGGTACGTCAATGTTATTCCTCGTGACTGGATTTACTCGATGGTGACATTGATTGGTTCCAAACCGAATAAATAAATGAACAGCAGGTTTAGTATAAGATTTACTTCGACTGATTGTATTCTTACTCGATGACATTAACGTCAAAGTAAATTAAACCATAACTTGATTGAATTAGAGTTCGATTTCGTGTATGGATTCTTATACGTTTATGTATAAGCATACGCTCCAAATTAAAATCGGTTGTACTGAATTTGTGGCTTTAAATGAATACAGTTAAGGTTCATTTTGCTTTGACCCTAATGTTATCGAATAGGAATACGATCAATTGTATTAAATCTTATACTAACCCTACTGCGTACAAAAATCGAAGTTACGTGCTCGTATTTGAAATATGTGAAGATAGGATCAAAACAAAACCTGTTTAAATAAGCCCGTTGTCCTTCCCAAGTTCACATTCTGTAAGGCATAGCCCAAACAATCGGGGTCCTTCGAATAATTGTCGTAATCAATAATACATTCCATGTTTTGTTCTTAGGAATGACAAGAATGGAACGTAGCTAAGTTTAGATTTTGACTGCGCGTGCGCATGTATTCGTATTGAATACGAAAAACATATGCCGGAATAGTTCTATTGGTTCATACTAGGGTAGGTAGGTCAATCTCTAAAAGACAATTTAAGTTTTTTTTTTCGGGCTACTTATTTTTATTATATTTTCCGTAGTAGGTATTTAAATTATTTAGAACCCGGTTATTCAGAAATATTGCGAAATTACAATATGTACTTAGGTAGTTTAAGTTACGTATTGTCTTGTCTCTCTGCGTCGTGTTCCCCATTACTGCGGGTCGTGACCCCTTACACCAAGGACTCTTTTGTAGATGATGTCGCGCCATGTGCCTCCGTTTTTTGCGAAATGCAAGGACCTTACTATCGAGAGTGGTGCGGATTTGGTCTGACCGCATCGGGCTACGTCCCGAGGTCTCTTTCCGTCCACTTTGCCAGTAATCATAATCTGTTCTAGATTGTGTTTTGACTTCTGGCAATTTGGACGTCTTGTATAACTCTTATATTAACCCGAATAAATGAAAGACAGACAGTGAAACAATACAAAAACAACAAAAGACGTGTGGCACTCGGGGACTGCCGCGGTAAAGCTATTGCATAGCATTTTTTATCAACGCTATCTAGCGGCTCAACGCTAGATGGCGTTGATAAAAAATGTGCCATCTAGCGGCTCACCGTAGAGTCCCGTGTCAGGTTATTTTCGTTACGGAATTTCTGGATTCGGTCTCCACGCTGGCCCGCGATAGAAGCTATGCAATGGCTTAAATGTTTTGGTTGATGTCATTGTTCTAATAATAATTGTAATCATTTGAGCTTATTAAGAGATAGTAATTTCAAAATCGCAAATACGTATTTATGTGCTCACTTAAGTTTTATTTATTAGTATAGGTACGAGTATGTGTGATGTGATTTAACGAGCCTCCAAGTAAGTTCGTTAAATCTTAAGATTGCATCGCCAATTATACCCGTAAGTACTATGTAATGTAACTTATGTAAGTTTAATTAGCGAACCTAATTAATCTTACCTATTCTAATTAAAATAATTATTTAACATTTTTCAACTTTTATAAGTCCTGTAATAAATCAACCCGACAAGGCGTCATGCTGATATATGGAACGGATATAGTAAATATATTAGGTATTTAGCACTAATATGGAGTTAATTATTTTATTCAAATAGGTATGCTAACTAGCGAAGAATTTAGAATCTTGCGCGTTCAAGTCAATTAGACCAGTCGTAAATTTTCTTTTTCTGCGTCGTTGTCGTTACTAATTATGTATTATTATTATTAAGCCTTTGTTGTTTTCCATTAGTAGGTAAATTAGCTTAAGCTTAGTGACCTAAGTTAATGTTAAGTTAACTATTTATCATTGAGACTTGAGAGTACCACCTCCCCAACAAACTGACCTACCAGTGTAATAAATAAGTACCTACCTAGGTACTAACTAGTGAGTAATTTGTGAATTTTTGAACAAATAAATTAAAAAAAAAGACGTGTGGCACTCGGGGTCTGCCGCGGTAAAGCTATTGCATAGCATTTTTTATCAACGCCATCTAGCGGTGAGAGGAGTTCCGTGTCAGGTTATTTTCGTTATGGAATTTCTGGATTCGGTCTCCACTCTGGCCCGCGATAGAAGCTATGCAATAGTTTAAAAACTTATCTCCTGAATGAACATTTATATGTTTGTAACACTAAACAAGAATAAATGTATTTTCTTTCTTTCCTTTTCGAAATCGGTTAAGTGCTTAAGGCTTGAAATGACAACATACAGAGTTTTAGTATACGCGTTAGACTTAGTATACATATAATATGTTGAACATACTATGTTCATCTATACATATAATAAAATTGTAGAAAAGTGGTGTCTGTATAATGGAAATATATAAAAAAAAAGTAGCAGGGGTTGTTATTATATCGATGCCGAACCCGAAATTGTAAATAATTTTTTTTTGTCTGTTTGTCTGTTTGTCTGTGTGTTTGTGCACGCTAATATCAGAAACGGCTTATTCGATTTAGATACGGTTTTCACTAATATATTGTAGTAAGCTTCACTTAACATTTAGTGTTTATTTCATGTCAATCGGTTCATAAATAAGAAAGTTATGTCAATTGAAAGAATCACGGCGAACATTTTTAACGTACAGAGTACGTACTACACGCCTCGCGCCTGAGCGTCCGTGGCTATATAAAACGCGCTGAGAGCCGCGCCCCGAAAAGTCACTATTCCACGCGAACGAAGTCGCGGGCACAGCTAGTTGTACATATTTTCGTTCGAAGCTGTAGATAGTCTTATTTTATTTTATAAAGGTTATTTGAGAGATCACTCGAACATGTTAATAGGATTTAAGTAGGTTCATAGAAAATTAAATACATTTAGCCCACAGCAAATAGCAATATTTGGACAAAATAATTGCTATTTCGCACGGTGGCAATAAATCCATTGATAGCATCTACTCCGGAATTCTTATAATAATATCTCTATGATATATCTGGCGGCGCGGGGACGGCTAGAAACTAGATTGTTTGGTTTCGATGTGGACTGTATAATTTTCGCGGGGTTTGCTCAAATCCGACTGGGTTGGGTTTGGGCCGCGGAGTTATGGGAGTGTCTATAGGAAAAGGGTAAAGGCACTGACCTGAATCCTTAGGAGCGGCGCCGCGATACTTCAGCGAGCCGCGCGTACATTCATGGATACTTTTCGATGCTTCACTCTTCCTTTCTCACTTCTTCGACTGACGAAAACCAAGAAGGCAAGTTTGTTGGCAAGTCCAGATCAACACTGAATCACTAGGAGCGGCGCGGCGATGCACCAGCTTTAGCGGCGCGTTTACGTTAATTGACGGTCATCGATGCACTGACACTTCTTCAGGCCAGGGGGGGTCGGTATTAGGTAGGAAATTTTGACAGGATGGTCGGATTCGAGCGGTTAAACGAAAACTATTCGCGCTTCGGCGCGACCATGTCCCCGGGCTTGAAGGGCTACCTTCAAAGAAACTACGACGCGGAGAGTTTAAACGAAATTATTTATTGACTTAAGTATAATAAGCTAACCTAACTAAATAAGAATCCTAACCTAAGCAGATGAGTTGAAGTTAAACTAATTACTGTTTAGGTAAGGGACAAAGACGCACTACAGGACGTAGATAGGTACCTGTAGCAGTACGAACGCGGACAACACGCGTGACACCATTCGATCCAGGAAAAACTTCCTCGACTAGCCCTAACGGCCAGTGAAGAGGCGGTGCATTATCGACGGTAATTATTACCACATCTCCCTTAGCGATCGGATTGGTTGGCGTGTTCCATTTGTTTCGAGTCTGTAGCGTATGTAAATAATCAGCCTTCCATCGTTTCCAGAATGACTGAACAAGTTTATCAATAAGTTCTTGACGCGAGAGCAAATGTAACGGACCATCTTCTATCTCCCTAGCCGGAAGATATTTTAAGGGGGTGAGAGTGAGAAAATGAGCCGGTGTCAACGCGAGAGGTTCCGATGGATCACTAGATAGCGTGCGGCACAATGGACGGGAGTTCATTACTGCCTCGATCTGAGCAAGCACAGTATTGAACTCTTCCAAGGAAAGAATTTGGTCGCCTATCACGCGATATAGATGAGTTTTGAGGCTCTTAATGTTGGCCTCCCAATTACCGCCAAAATGGCAAGCAGTTGGAACATTAAGTGACCACTCGATGCGATTTTCGGCTAGTATGTGACCAAATTCAGACCTGAAGTGTTTGGACGCTAAAAATTCGTGCAATTCCGAAAGCGTGCGCTTGGCGCAAACATAATTTGACGCATTGTCGGAATGAACGCGAGCGACAAACCGCGGCGGGATAAAAAACGCTTAAACGCCCCGAGGAAACTATCTGTACTTAAGTCGCTGGCAACTTCTATGTGTACAGCGCGAGTGGTTAAGCACACGAAAAGACAAACGTATGCCTTCATTGATCGAATTCCACGACCGCGAGAAACAGTCACCTTAAAAGGCCCTGCGTAATCAGTGCCAGTGTGTATAAACGGTTTCACGGCCGGCGTAACTCGACAGGAGCGGTGATCTGCCATTTCTGGAAAGTTTGGTTTAGCGCGGAGTCTAAAGCAGGGTAGACATTTGTGTACCCGGCTTCGAATTAAATTACGAGCGGAAAGAATCCAATACCTCTGACGGAGTATGGACATCAATAAATCTGGACCTGCATGACAATTGACTTTATGATGATAGTCAACTAAAAGATTTAATATATGATCCTTTCGAGGAAGTATAATCGGACGTTTTGTATCGAAACTTATATCGGCGTTTCTCAGACGACCTCCGACTCTAATGATGCCGTCCTGAAGGAAAGGTTTGAGACGTTGAAACATTGGACTACAACGTTTACCTGCTTGTAAATTAACAATCTCGTTCGCGAAGTGAAAGCGCTGAAGTTCACGCAATATTAAACTTTCAGCGTAATCCAGATCCGATGCAATCACCGTATCACGACGCGGTAGTAGCTTAGCGAAGCGGCAAACGAAAACCACACAACGTATGAATTTCGACCATGACGAAAAGCGATCAGCTAGCGAAATTATTAAATTTCTTTCACTGCTTTCTGCAGTGAGCAAAACGTGTTTCTTTTCCTCTGGAGGCTGTGACACGGTGGAAGGATTGAAAGCGGTAACAGGCCAAAGATTTGAATCTAACTCAAGCCATTTAGGACCAGAGAACCAAAGCGGGTGATCAGTTATTTGTGCGGGGGTAAGACCTCGCGACAAACAATCAGCGGGATTTTCCGTGCCTTGCACATGGAAAAAAATTTGAGCGGGAAATTCATTTTGAATTTTGGTGACCCGATTGGCCACAAAAGTGTCCCAACGATGAGGTGAGGAGTATACCCAACACAACGCCACCGTTGAGTCTGAAAAGGCGAGAACTCGGTCAATAACAAGGCGGTTATGGCAGGCTTCAATGACCTTGGTCATTAAGCTGCTCAGCAACAGAATGGCACAAAGCTCCAACCTCGCAAGCGTTATAGTCTTGCGAGGCGAGACTTTGGATTTAGCTGTTATTAAAAAGACTGCGTTTTTGCGAATACCTCTGCTGTCTTTCACGTGGAAGTAAATTACTCCTCCGTAAGCCTTTTCGCTCGCATCTGCAAACCCCACGATCGTAATGATATCGCCGGTCGAGATGCCTACGTGCCGTGGAATTTTCAATTCGCTGAGCAAAGGTAGTTCTCTTTTGAAACAAGACCACTGATCAGCAATGTGACCAGGGGGCACATCGTCCCAATCACATTCACACAACCAGAGTTGTTTAATGAGAAGCTTTGCATATAAGACGACGGGAGCAACGAAACCCATGACGTCCCTATCCGCATCATGACGTCGCATATCCTAGCGACACATGACAAAATGGTACGTTTTGTACAAGATTCAGCGGGAACACTAATTTTGAGACCGAAATAGTCTGTTGCGGGAGACCAACATAGGCCGAGCACCTTATGTGGCTCAGAGTCCTCAAACTCTTTAATCGCGGAAAGTCGATGCGACAGCGGAATCGAATTTAACACCTTTTGTGAGTTGCTTGTCCATTTCACCAGGTCGAACTGACCAGCTTTCATCAGAGCAATCACTTCGGCAGCGGTGGAGATAGCATCGTCTTCATTGTCAATGCTATAGACAAAGTCATCCATGTATAGCCCTATATCTAAAGTTTCTTTAGCGCGCGGGTAAGAAGCACCTTCGTCTGAAAGAAGCTGCTTCACTGTACGAAGAGCATGAAATGGACTTGACTTAAGCCCGAAACAAACGCGGTTAAATTCATAGACCCTTAAGGGTTCTTGCGGAGAAAAGCGGTATAAAATGCGTTGGAATCTGCGATCACATGGACGAACTCCAATACAAAGAAACATCTGACGAATGTCAGCTGAAAGAGCGGTACGATATAAGCGAAAATTAACAATAATATTGAATAGATTCCCTTGTAGATTCTGACCGCCATACAGAAGGTCATTGAGGGAAACTTGAGTGGTTGTCTTGGAACTGGCGTCCAGGACAACGCGCAACTTAGAAGTCAACTTGTCATCTCGTATGACCCCATGGTGCGAAATCGTATACGAGGGCAAGCTCTGCGTTGCCTCCGTGTCCGGGGGTGCGGGAGAGATATAACCTTTGTCTAGGTATTCGGTAATGACGTTGTCGTAGGCCTCCTTAAGCTTAGGTGACGCTAACATTTTACGCTCTAAGCAAAGGAAGCGAGTTTTAGCCTTTTTAAAAGAATCGCCTAACGACAATACATCACCCTTAAATGGAAGTGCGACTACATATCGTCCGTCTGCCTCACGGGTAGTCGTGCTGCTATAAATTTCTTCACACGCCGTGTCATCTGGACTTAATTGTTTCGGTGCGTTCACCTCTTCTATTTGCCAGAATTTTCGCACAGCATCATCTAGCGGATCTGTAGCACAACAATATGATACCGTGGCGAAGCTGTTAACACGTACAGGAGCAGAACCAACGATAACATAGCCCAACACCGTTTCTAGGGCTAGCGGTGAGGTACAATTCGATTGACCTTGAACCTTGCGAGATAATAGGAGATGCGGAAAGATTGAAGCTCCAATCAGCAGATCAATGTCTCCTGGAGTGGAGTAAGTGTCGTCAGCCAAAGGTAAGTTATTGAAATTTATCAAACTCGAAATATCTATCGGGACTGTGGGCAAGAGTTCCGTTACCTTGTCTACCACGAGCGAGTCCATGTTAAAACAAACGCTGAGATCAAACCTAGAGAAAAATCTAATAGAAACTGCGCCTTGGATCGGTTTGGTTGTACCTCCAATCCCTTTAACTACAGAACAGTTTGGATTCTGGTTTGTCTTTAAACCTAAGCGTTGACATAAATCCCGACTGACGAAGTTACTCTGTGAAGCACTGTCCAATAATGCGCGCGCAGAGTACTCCTTGCCTTTGGCGTCGAAAACTATAACGCGTGCGGTAGCGAGCAGCACCGTAGTCGGTGCACGAGAAACATTACAACTCGATAAGGAACAAAGCGATACTTCCTTGGAGTGCGCGGGTGAACCTGAAGGTTTCGAGTTACTAGTGCCGGTAGTGCTGATAGAAGCAGGAGGCTGCTCAACAACACCGGGCATCTTCTGCGAAGAAGCATCACTAGAAGCCGCACTCGAAGTTGCGGAATTTGCGGTTGCGGAATGCCTGTGGAGCATACTATGATGAGGTAACGAGCACCAGCGGCACCTCGACTTGCTAGAACAAGTGGCCAACCGGTGGTTTCCAGTGCAATTTATACAAAGATTATTCGCCTTAACAAACTTGAAACGATCTTCAACGGACATCTTATGAAAGGCGGAACAATTATATAAATGTTCGTGTTGTGAGTTACAAAGAGAACACAAAGACTGTGCAGACGTAGTCGCGGTACTAGTATAGGTATGCGTCGGCTTGGGTGGTTTGTGAGGCTTAGATGCCGTATCCACCTTCCGCTCAGCACTTTTCGGAACTTCTTGTTTCCCGGAAGTGCGTTGCAGTACCTTAATATGTTCGCGAATGAAAGCAACGAAATCGTCATACAAGGGTATCTCACAACTATGTTTATTCAACTCGAACAGGCGAACAGTCTCCGGATCTAACTTCTTTTGAGCGAGGTATAAAAATATGAAGTCAGCCAGATTACTCAAATTTAAATTTTTAAGCGCGGCGATCGACGATGCAAAAGTGTCCAAAAAATTTTCAAGGTTGGTCGGAGTCGCGTTTGACATCGCCTTAATGTTATAAATTTGATCCATATACGACGTAGCCAAATAGCGTTTATCTTCAAATTTATCTACTAACGTTTTAAAAATTAATTCGTAGTTTTCTGCGCACGGTGTAATACCGGCACAAGCTAATTTCGCCTTTCCCGACAGCTTACCTAAGAGATAATAAAGTTTTTCGGCATCCGTAAGGGACTTATTTTCGTGTATAACAGTTTTAAAGTTAGCGTAGAAGAGACTCCACGATTTTAAATCGTATCCATCGAAAGACACTAATTGAATCGGGGGCAAATAAGGTTTAAGTCTTCGCGGCTCATTCTCATTCTCAACCTTATTATCATCGGCGTACTGCGAGACTAAGCGCTTGATACGACCGTATAGGCGTTCGAACGATAACAAACATTTGAACTCCGGCTTCGCTTTCGGGTTCAGTGCTAATAAACGATTATTATAATCCTCCACTATTTTACTGAATTCAGAGCGTAACGTATCGACATTACTACTTGCGTCGAGAAATTCTTCCCGGACCGACGGGTTAACGCCTATGTTTTTCGATAAATCGAATGTTTCTTGTAGATACTCAAATATCGAATTGCGTCTCTGTTCTAATAGAATTAATTGTATATCTGCGGTATCTTCAGTCTTCGTCATTTTGAATATAAACTAGATTCAAAAATGTCGAGACTAAGTTCCTAATACACGAATGAAACTTCGATTCGGCGTATAAGTATTTAAAGTTATGAATTTCAGCAAAAAGTGAAAGGGAGCGAGCGGGCGGTCACGGCCGCGATGAAGGTCACGCACACCGCTGTAATCTAAGATACAAGTACTTGCAACTATGCACCGATGGCCAAGCGAATACGTTTATGACGCGTAGGTAATTACACAAAATAATTACTTAAAATAACTACTAATAAACTAATATTTCGATTAATATCTATACTGGGATAGATCGGGATGCGATATACGATTAGGATTACGATAAATAAGTAACGTATGACCTATCTATCACCTATATGAGCTATATGTAGGTACCTAGTTAATACCTAAATGAACCCTATTTCCTAAGCAATGCGGGACGAACGATAATAATTCGCTTAGGGAACAAGATTTTAGGACGCGGGAAAACAATTACCTACTTGGAAATTGTAAAACTATCGAGAAAATTAGCGGTAAAATCCGGTTCGATTGGAACCAAAAAAAATATGGCGGCGCGGGGACGGCTAGAAACTAGATTGTTTGGTTTCGATGTGGACTGTATAATTTTCGCGGGGTTTGCTCAAATCCGACTGGGTTGGGTTTGGGCCGCGGAGTTATGGGAGTGTCTATAGGAAAAGGGTAAAGGCACTGACCTGAATCCTTAGGAGCGGCGCCGCGATACTTCAGCGAGCCGCGCGTACATTCATGGATACTTTTCGATGCTTCACTCTTCCTTTCTCACTTCTTCGACTGACGAAAACCAAGAAGGCAAGTTTGTTGGCAAGTCCAGATCAACACTGAATCACTAGGAGCGGCGCGGCGATGCACCAGCTTTAGCGGCGCGTTTACGTTAATTGACGGTCATCGATGCACTGACACTTCTTCAGGCCAGGGGGGGTCGGTATTAGGTAGGAAATTTTGACAGGATGGTCGGATTCGAGCGGTTAAACGAAAACTATTCGCGCTTCGGCGCGACCAATATCTTGTATTCGAAAGTAGGTATTATTCGTAGAAAATTTGCCTCGAGCGAAATATCAATTTTTGGTAGCGTATAATTTTCATTAATTGCCATAATGTAAATATGATAACATCTTGAAATTGATTTAAAAGACATCACAATTATTTTATACGTACTACATTATAATACATACCTAATACTTATCTGGACACTTTAATCTGAGCTGCTTTTTCTAATTTTTTTCAAATAAATTCGCTCGTTTAACGGCAAAACAATCTACCTACTTAGTTATTGTATGGAATAAATATCAAACAACCAAAACATAGTACGGCTGATATCACTGTAGTAAACACTATATAAATGACGAGTAAATTCTGATAGATGTCAAAAAAATGACAAAACGTCTTTAATCATTGGTGAAAAATTTGGCAATGGTGAGAATGCCCTTAAAGATTGAGATATATTTAATGATTAAACGAACTTACCTGTAAGTGAAGTTCTATCATAATTATGTGAGATGCTACGTTCGAAGAGATTAAAATATATTACACTTGTAGTTCCACTTTCCAATGTAGCCATTAATGCACATAGTTTAGAGAATAACCTCTAAAAAAAAAGAAAATATTTGTGTAGACAGATAGTTCAGTTTCAGTTGACATACTCTTTGGTCGTCATTTAATTGAGAGTACTTGCACGTTGTGATATTTCAAAAGTTAAGGGGCAACGCATTAGCATGCCGGGAGGGGGGGACTTTAATCTCTTCGAACGTAGCATCTCACATAATTATGATAGAACTTCACTTACAGGTAAGTTCGTTTAATCATTAATTATATTTCGATGCTACGTTCTCGAGATTAAAATATATTACACTTGTAGACCTTGAGAGTTTGAAATATCACAGTAAATTAACCACGGAACACACACTTAATTAAAAATAATAATTTTAATTTTTTTTTCCAATGTTACCAACACCAAGAATGTTATTCCATAAATTAAATCAGATATATTTTATAATAACATCAACATATATCTTGTTTAAGATTATAAAAATATATTTTTTATAATTTCTTTTTTTATAATTTTATTTATTTAAACAACTATTGTTGGTATCTAAATTACTCCTAGCAAAAGATTGTTCTTCTGCACCAGGCCTAATGATATCTCTTTTATAGAATTTGGCAAATATCGTTGAAGTACCGCTTCAACCTGCCATTTTCCGAATTAGATTCAAATTAATACCCTGTTTATGAGTTAGAGGTAGAGTTGTTCAAAAATGCTATAAATCGATATCATGCTACTGACTATAAACTATAAAATTTTAGCATGCTATAAAAAATGCTATAGCAACTTTAATTAGGAAGCTTGAGGGCGGCTGGCGCACGCGCTATGTCTTGCAACATGCTAAATCACATAGCATGTTTATTGCGAGTTGCGATAAATCAATCTGCTAACTGCCTCAGCGCCGCTGCTACGCGCAATGTGCTACACCGCCTACAGCGCGTGATGTTTATAGCATCGTAGCACCACCGCGCCTACGTATGTAGCACTGGCCGTGTGCTATGGAAAGATAGCATGCTGTAATAGGTTGCTAAGTGATATATTAACCCCCTCTACTTAGAGGTACTAGTAGTGTGTCGGATGCTATGCGCTGAAAACTGAGACACATCAATTCCACTAGCCCCTAAGGTCTCCTTTATCTATCTACCCTAGAGTTTGAGCTCAAACTTTATTATGTGGTTTTTTAAAACTTATGAAAAGAAAATTGTGATTGTTACGCAAAGTTCTAGTTAAATGTAAATAACCAATCAATAATTTAGCTGGACAAATTTCAGGCCTTTCACGAAAAAAAAGGGGTATTACTACACTGGTTGTAAAGGTTGTAAGACTCGAGATGTCTTAAATAACACAGTTATTTTAATTGAAATCTCATTCACCGAAATACCAATGTTGTTAACATTAATCTTTGAAAGAGTTTGGACCCTATGAGCCGTAACAAGACCAACAAGGTAATCAACTTCTTACAAATTTTTCCAAGCGATAAATTTTCATTAGGTGCCCAGTTAGCTAAATTATCTATAACTAAAGAAGTATCCCACGTAGTGTCGTATTTAGGTAAAGGGGGACAGATCCTAAGAACCCCTTTGAAAAGAGAGAGAGCCGATCCGCAGTTATTTAAAGATCCGTATTGAGCTCCAGCGTGAAAAAATTAGTTAAAAATAATTGATATTAAGTATTGAAGCCATAATTAAATGATTGGCAATGCAAAAATTAAATACCACTTCTTTAAACAAGTATCGTATTGTTTTATGGAGTTATCTACGAATGACGCCAGCATAATCTTAATTAGACGACGGTGGGATGCTTCTACTCCATAACGACTTGTTTATTAGTTAAATCTTCTACAAAAATCTTTAGTCCAATAAAAGACGCTAATAACTCAAGATAATTAATATGGTATGTCCTTTAAGTTTAATTATTTGGACCTCTCAAATTCCTTTGTTTACAAGCCAGCCATATTCAATTGCCGGACAAGCAATGTCAAAAGTCCTACTAAGCGAGTAATTCGTTTATAATCAAACCTAATGTGCACAGAAGTTTCTTTGTCATATTGATATTGTCTAAACAATCTGTATAATTCCGTGATATTAGGCAGATATCATCCTAATAAATAGTAGATATGTGGCTGGTACATCGTAACAATTTGAAAACAGGTTTCACTAGCTTAGTAAAAATATACGGTGCAGTACGGCAATTATACATTCTGTCAACTCGTATAAATTATCTTTCCATATAAACCTCAAGTACTTTTTTAACTATTATGAATTTTAAGTAACAAATATGCATCTTGTAGATCAATATTTGACATAAAACACCCTTCTGAAATTAACCTTATAATAGTGCGTAAGTCTTCCAATTTAAAATGTTTAGTTTCAAAAAATCCAGACTTAAACGAGTCTTGTCGTTCGGTTTTGATATTACAAATATACTAGATATAAACTGATCATTACAGGACCCGCATTCTGATATAGCACCTATTAATTGTTAATAAAATCTGTCTAATTAATATTACTTATTTCGACGTCAGTGTAATTCGGAGCTTGCGAAATTATATGTTGTACAGGATTTTGGGAAAACGGTACTTCGTATCCGCTAATCCATGACAATACGGTTCGGTCCGATGTAATTTGACACCATTGCTCGTAAAACAAAGACGGCGGCTGCGGCTGGTGATCGGCCGCGACGCTCTTGATGAATGCGCGTGCTGCGACCACTGAGCAGTCTTGTGTTCTTTGGCACGAACACTCCCCGTCGGCCTATAGCTCGGGGAAGGAGCTTTCCAGCTTAAATTTTTCTTAGTCAGTGCCGGTGGCGGTTCTTGACTGTTTGGTGGACCTTTATACGGCTGAGCGGCTTTTAATTCAGCTCTCGAAATATTTATTGCTTTCGCTGTTTTTATTGTATCAACGAGTTTTTGGCCGAAAAGCATCTGATCAATCTTTCTTTTAGCTCCTTCTTTAAAGCCGCGAGTATAAAATTACGTCGAGTGACAGAATCGTTGTATTGACAGTCGCATAAAATGCGTCCCGTATCCATTAAAAGTTTCAAAACCACGGGATCTTTGGACTCTTTTGCCAAAAGTAATGTAATAGCTTCACCTAGAGATGAAACTGCGCTACATAGTGATAGAGCGGTACTTAAATAAAAACCACTTCCAAAAATTCTGATTGACAGAAAGTCGACCGTCTTACTTCTTTTTGCTTGACTTGCATAGCTTTATCGCGATTTTGTATGAGGTCAGCAACGGCTGCCTTAATCTCCGGATTGAGTGATGGCGAATCTATTAATTTACAATTAGCCGGAGGCAGATGAGACTCAATAAGTTGCTTACGAAGGTCTTTTTCGAGCCCTGACGTCGCTATAAACTCAAAACGAACGGCTAGGTCATTTTGAATATCCTTGCCAAACGTTTTAGTGACTGACGGATTTTCACCTAAAATCTCCAAGGTTATTTCAACTAATCGTGTCTCTGATTCCGGCAGAACTTCAGTCTCAAGATCTTCTTCCATGGTTTGGGCGACTTCTCTCAACTGCGAGGACTCCCGGTGGCACCTAGTAGTCGAGGGCCTGGGTTCATCTATTAGCAGCTCTGCAATCATGTCGGTTTAAACAGTTTGTTCCGAAAAAAAATTATTTGAAATAAATTCGCATGTATACAAAGTATACACTATTATTACATTGTATTACAAACAAATTACAAAAAAATAACTAGAGATAACGCCGATAACCCATGTAGGTATACCTAAACAGGCATACGTATGTCCCGTACCTGCAGAGAGGTCCGGACATGTTACTGCGGGTAAGATGAACTCAAGCGTTGCATCGTGAACCCGAGTGTAAGAACTTATCGTAATTATTACGATATTTTGTTAATTATTATTAATGGTATGTAATAACTCTAGTCGTTAAAACGTATACCACAGTAATTAACATGATAAATACCTTGAAGATCGACGGATAACTCAGAATCTGAAGAAGAATGCCGTTTACTTTTCAATAACTTTCTTTCAAGTTCTTTTATTTTCTTCTTGATATATACTAAAAACTCCGTCTCACTACGCTTCCTTTTCGGCATTCTTTTACCACAACACTGCATTTATTTAATAATAAATAATATGTCACGTGCAAAATGGCGAAGCACTAAAATGTGAATGACGACCAAAGAGTATGTCAACTGAAACTGAACTATCTGTCTACACAAATATTTTCTTTTTTTTTAGAGGTTATTCTCTAAACTATGTGCATTAATGGCTACATTGGAAAGTGGAACTACAAGTGTAATATATTTTAATCTCGAGAACGTAGCATCGAAATATAATTTAAGATACGTTTCAGTAATCATCCGTTAAAAACATTAAAATATCTTGAAGGAAATGAATACATACATCCAAAACGTATGAAATTTATCAAAAAACACGTACAAAGCTCCCGCAAGGCCATATGTCAACGGGAAATTTCATACCGTGCCGTCCGCACTTGCAAGATACGAATAAACCTGATACTCGATCGCGAAGATAACCTAAGATTTGCGTTCCCAAGCGGTGCCAAGTTGTCCCATATAGCGAAGCCTCTAGACCTGAGACACCATTCAACGACCGCGCGTAACTATACACCAGTAGTGATGTGCAGTTGAAAACGGACATAAAATATATATCGATAAAAAATGAAGTTCAAATATAACTGCCGCCCAACACATATTACAAAAGTATTGTCTCTTTCTACGATCGATTACGCTAAAGCAGCTGTTCCCAAAGTTTTTTTATCACGCATCCCTTCTGAAAGGATAGGACGTGCGATAAACAAACCTTGGGTGCCACTGCTTTGGCGTTATGGGTCTTAAAAAGAGACAGCACGTTTGCAATATGGCTGGGGCGGCAAATGTGTTTAACGTTAATATTGAGCTATTGTTGTACCCACTCCTAACACAAGCTTTCAGCTTATTTGGAGGGGAGAAGACAATATAAGTCAAGTTCAACTTGGCAAATATTCTTAAAAAAAAAAGAAAAAAAAAAAACGTTAATCCGATTGACGTTAAACGGAGCAGGACAGGCAAGAGTTGCAGTTTCTAGTGTCGGAGGTCAAAATCCTCTTTTGGGTTACTGAGCCAGCGAACTAAGTAAGTTAAATATAAAATTATTTATATACACATTTATCCATTTTATTTTACATTTTTTTTTATATTATTATAAACTGCTATTACAAGCGAAAGAAAAAAATGTGAATGAATAACGTATAGTCATAATTAGTTAGTTCATACATTGACTAGATACACTGTATTCGATATTATGTAGAAGAGAATTACAGTGCAGCCCGCACTAATATATAATAACCTATGTATTCTTTAACCAATAAATAAGAATAATTCTTCCAAGTCATATTCATAGCAAACACGATTATTACTGTCAATTGATCATTTCAAGACGTCTGACAATCCCATTACCGTCGAAACTGTCATTGTGTGTCAACGTCGAGATTGTTTATCGATAACTTAAACGCGTCACTAGCTGCCAGACGGGTATTATTAGGTCTTCCTGCAGCCTTAGTGCAAGTTTTCATATCTCGAAAACGATATTATTAGACGCTGAATATTGAACATGTCCTTTGTTCTGAAGTCATACATTCAGTGCTATCATGCTACATTTGATGGGATGAAAGAAAGGTAAATGCGTGTAATATGGTGTTTTACAATTAGTTTTACTATCATTTCTGTGAAAAATTAATCAATTTATGTTATGTTATATTATTATAACGTATTTCACTAAGTTTCCACTTTGACCGCCGCCGTGCTGTAGATGTAGTGGACGAACTTATAACTTAATTTTACTTTGGTGGTATCGACGTATTTCGATACTCGAAATCTATCAACGCTGTCGAGACGTTTGAACTCGTACTTAAGGACCTGCTCTCGATTCGCCACCACGGCTAGCTTGCATACAGAATTACAGACAGGTATATTTTCGCAGAATAACTCACAAAAATAACCGTTTAAATTTTTTTATTTTTGTCATAAAGAACTTTGCCAGTTGTCTGTTGCTTGTGTAATAACTGCCAATGACTTTTAAACATTTATATTTTTTAAAAGAGTGTTACTTATATCTGTCTTAAAACATACTTGGAAGGAGATATTATTTCCTTTTCCCTTCCTACTACGAGTCTTTTCGAGTTAGTTTCCTCGCCTCATGAATAGATGCCTCAAGAATGATTGAAGTTTGTGGGAATGGGCGTGACGTTCTTTAATTTTGAATTTTATTCATATTTATACTAAACTTTTCACCGTGCATAATCAAAATACCTACACAAAATTCCTTTCGTTGTATTTTACTCGTAGTCAGCACTTATCTGTAATAAGACAGCGTCAGTCATAAAAATACAGTTCCTCAATCTGCAAAAACGATTAGACTTCGCGCTTTAAAATCTTGTTTTTATGAAGCGTATAGTTTATGATAGGATTTAATTACACCTAACTACACTTAAATGTTAAATTAAGTATTAGAATTTCATGGTTAAATCGCTTCATCGACTTTGACTTCGAAATTCGCAATTTATAAAATTCTTCTAAATCAATTCAACTCACAGTTGCGCCATTGAGGACGTCAAAAAAAAATTAAAAAAAAAAAATAGTAAGGGATAAAAGTTAGTTATAATAAAACGTTTTTGTGACCTATCCTTATGACAAGACCGATCGTAAGATAAAAAGAACTAGATTTTTAAGTATATTTTTTCATGTTAATGTTTAGTGTAAGAGTCCACAGAGAGACCCCGCTAGCTGCTTATTAAATCAAGAACGCATGACTGTACATAATGAACGTGACATACAACTTGTTAGAAATTAAATCATACTTGTTGTTTGTTTAATTAAAATGTTGTTACAATCTGTAAGTGATTTTTATCCCTTACTAGCTGATGCTCGCGATTTTGTACGCGTGGATTAAGATTTTCAGCCGAAGGTTCATTTGCTGTGGCGTTAAAGAGTAACAAACACACACACCCACATACATACAAACCTTTTCCTTTATAATATTAGTGTTTTTTCATTTTATGAACAGATTTATTTTTTAATTTATGAATTTGCAATCAATATGTTCAATATATTCAAATTAGGTGCAACATGATGTGATTACGTTAGAGTTTATGATATTAAAACAAATACATATAATAACTAGCAAGCAAGTTTTTAGCAAGCGAAAATATGCAAATAAAAAATAAATTACTGGCATAAAAATGTTATAGGTACTAGAAAAGTCTAGTTATGCAATCTGTCCTAAAAATAAAGATTTAAAAAAGTTTTCAAATTAAATGAAACAAGTCGATGCGAAAAGCACACTAACCATTATATAAATAGAATTAAAACTAAAATAAAAAAAGCAAATCATTCGCCACGGATAATTAATTTATATGACACTCGTTTTAATTGAACGTTTTTATGTGAGTTTGCATTTACCTAGCCAATTAGCGTGGTCGAATAAACGATATAACTGTCAGTTACTTTATAGACTAAGAGATAATAAACGGCCTATTGAAAGTGTTTTATATCGGTCCAAAACTATAAACCTATTTATAGTTCAGGTAGAAATATTAGTACTGTTATTCAGCGCGCAACATGAACTGAAGGCAAAATTTATACAACTCCTTTTTTTAAGACAACGTATTTTGTAAAACGTAAAAGTAAAGATAAAATCTTTGATGTTAGCGTATGTCTACCACTGTTTTGTTTGTTTCTTTGTCCAGCTTAATTTTCAAAACCATTGAACCAATTTTTTTCCGAATTTCATTTAAAAAGGTGCTTTTGAATCGTCAACTAAATCTATCACCGGTTCGGATTGCCGTTCCAATCGAGAAAAATCAGCAAGATACTCGGAGTTTGCTCTTAAATAAAGGTTAAATACTCTTAAAGGCTATATGAAGCTTAACCCTTTCCCTATCCCATGAGTCACATGTGAGCATGGCTATTGTTTAAGTATTGTGTCTGTTGTCTGTACAGGGAAACTGTTAAGGTAAAAATTATAACAGATATTAAGCCATTTGATAAAACCGACTACTGGCTCTCAGTGAATTACACGGAAGCTGGTTGAACAGCGTTATAAACAAATATGGTTACGAGTTCTGTAGAACTAAGACCAGTGACTTTGTATTCATTAAACGAGTTCTCTTTATTTGAGTTTACTTTAAGTTTTTACGGTCAGGTTGTTTAACTACTCTTTACTCTTTGATTATTTTGTACAAAAAAAAGAATTATCGATATCATTCACGTGAAATTTTTTCCCATCTCTATTTTTGGTATATTTACGCCGACATTAGCAGATAGAACAATGAAAGAATCTATATCATTATTTTGCATTATAATATGTACATAGACAAACTCACTAATGCACACACACATTCACACGCTCATACACACAGATACACACACACACACACACACATACACACACACACATACACATTATGTTTGATAATACTATATAATATTTAACTTATCAAAATAAAATGGAGACGTTGATATCTTTTTTTTTCTGTAGGTTTTAAAGCGCAGCTTTTATACCAGCACACCAGTTATGTTAGCTGTAAAACATAATATTGAAGAGCCTGTCTAAAAGTAATTTACTTAGACTGGAAACACGTACAAATAAACACACAAACTCATACGCCAAACGTCGTAAGCATCATCTCTGTACTGTCTTAGATGATAAAAAACTAAATTAAATAAGTAGGTATTTCGTCTAAGTGCCGCTGAATCATTCGAAGTCTAGACCGCTATAGAGGTAAAGAAAAACCAAACAAAAACGCATCGTTAAGTCTCAGATTACATTCCATTCCTAAGTATCACGTGTGACACACGGTTCGGAAAAATGACTAACATACAAGTATCATGCAATTATTTGTTGGGTTTCAAAATTGGAATGTGCAATTTCCGAATAAGTAAATTTTAGATCATACAATATGATTCTGAGTAGGTAAGTACTACCTACTTACTTTTCACATGTCCCCAAACTTCAATACGAGGAAAGCACATGATGATGATGATGATGATGAAGTAGGTAAAAATAAAGTTAAACTACTTTTGGCATTTTTAAGCTATTTCATAGCTTCTATCGCGGGCCAGCGTGGAGACCGAATCTAGAAATTCCGTAACGAAAATAACCTGACACGGGACTCCTCTACGGTGAGCCGCTAGATGGCGTTGTTAAAAAATGCTATGCAATAGCTTTACCGCGGCAGTCCCCGAGTGCCACACGTCTTTTTTTTCCTGTAAAATAGATCCAATTAAAACTTACAGAAATAATCCTCCCCATTTGATATTTTAAAAATAATTAATTTATTGATTGTAATCTACATTAACTCTAAAATCAAAACTAAATAAAAATTTAGTCTAGCTAATTTTAATGTACTCAATTTAAGGCGTAATTATGATCACCTTACTTGATAAGAGAAATTAATCAGATTTTTGTACGTATATCTAAACAAGGAGGATTTGAATTTCCAAAGCAGCTGTTTAATGTTTCAAAATTAGCTAGCAAGAAGAAGAAATCATGCAGCATAAGCTGGGATCTAAAACCGCGTTCACATTTTTATCAAATAACGTTTATCAAATAACGTAGACAAAAATTATGCCATCAAGTTACTTTTCATTGAGGTCTTTCTATAGATTTATTTAGGGCGAAGGAAGGCGTACCATTTCGAATTAGACTTTTTTTCATACACGACGCAATTTTTTGAGCATCGCTCTATACCTTTAGCAAACTCCGCAAAATATATCTGTTGAGTTACTGGTACTACTAGAGAACTGTAATAAAAAATAGGGACTCCAATTCATCTAGATAAAACAGATAAAGTATAACGGATCGCGATCATAAATACTCATCAAACACGACATCGTTGTGTGCAAGAAAAGAACAAAAACAAAGTTGGTTAGATATATCTAGTGTAACACCAAATGCACTTATATTCCTGTATTGTGTTACTCTAGATTCAAGTCCTTTCACCGGAGGTAGAACTTTTTCTTTGCGAAAAAACACTTCACTAACCGTTAAGGTTTTTTGTCATAACTACGTCTAACTTATAACTTTGTCTTCTGCCTTTATCCATCTGTCTAGTAGCTCATTTGGATTTTTAAAATCTACGATTATAGCTTTAGCTTTCAATTAGATGAGTTAAGCTATAGATTTTATTGTAACATTTTTATTATTTACCAATTTCTAGATAAAGATTATACGTAAAAAAAGTATAAATTGGTACATTGTGATACTATCATAGTATTAACTTAATATGTATATATTAAAATATCATAGAACTCTTTGTAAATGTATAAATCACATATCCTAACATCATGGTATCAAAATGCAGCATTAAATGTAGCTGTAAGAGCTAAAAGACACAATTATTTCTGCTACCGTGGATGTTCAAGGCTATACCATTTTTGGAATGAGGCCGGTATTTAAGATTTATGTTGGTCATTAAATTGTTTGCTGAATTGAGAGTATATTTTAAAGAGCACATATTTAAAATTCTCTAAAATCTTTCCATGATTGTTAATTAACATTCTTTTCTTATAAATAATAACAATAATAATCTTGATGTGGAGTAAACTTATTAAAAATAATGACGCTATCATTTCATAAAATATTTTGCACATGCAGCACATTACATCTGTTTTGTCAATTAATATTTCTTCACAGAAATAGTGTGAAGTGCAAGATCATCATTATTAATTTTCCACATAGAATTATATTACTTGATTTATCTTTGGATTTACAATTCGCGATTTATATGAAGTCATTAATCATATTATTTTCAGCCTACTACAACGCACTTCTGTATAGCTTTTTCAACAAGTACTTATTACATCTAGACTATTTTTAATGAATTTCAAAAAGGGAGTTTCTCCCTCCATAAGTACGTCAAAATTTCATTAATTCTTGTTTTCATTTGAAATAATCATAGATCATTCAAAGATATATATTTGATTAAAATAAACGGAGATAAAGGGAATTAACAAATTGCTGATTTCATTGCTATATTTTATAATGGAACATACGTTAACGTTACGTTCTTAATACTTTCAAATACATATTAAACGTAATATAAAACGTACTTATAATAAATTGAAATAGTTTTTTTTAAATTCCAATTATTACCAGCATTATAATTGTTATTTAATGCTGACTCTACAAAAGCATTCAGATTTTCAATTAAAGCATCGGCTTCGAGATCATTAGTGTAACTTTTCATCGGCTATGTTATTTCCTATTGTAAAGTATCGAATTTTATTAGATGTCGGGAATGTGTAGGTGTAAATGAACAAATTGTTTTTAATGATTTCCTCTTCGGGCTATCAATAATGATAGTTATCATCACGTGACTCGAATGCTCGGGTTTTTATTAAAGTTTTCGGTTTCTTTCTCTCGAATGCCTTAAAAGTTATTAATGATATTAGATGAGAGATAATCTAAGATAGTGGACTAATAAAAATTGTTTTAAAAGAACGTGGAATGACGAAGTATGCCCCTTAATTATTAAAAATTGTTTGAGTTAATATTTCGTTTATCAAAAGCTGCAATCGGCGGTTAGTTTTCAAGAAGATTATTGAAAGTCCAAAAAGTACCTTTTATTTTTATTAATCATTGACTTAATAACTAATATTATAAATGCGAAGGTGTGTTTGTTTGTTTGTTTGTTGATTTGTCCTTCAATCACGCCAAAACAGTCGTAGCTCGACTCGACGTGATTTTTTGCATGGGTATAGTTGAAGACCCAGAGAGTGACAAAGGCTATTTATCTCGGAATGTCAAAGATTTCCCGCGGTAGTTTTAAAAACTAAATTTTTACTGCTAACTAAACTAAATTTTACTATTAACTAGACTAAATCAACGCAGACGAAGTCGCGGGCATAATAAAAAAAATATTAAAAGTACAGAGTTTGGGAGTTCGATATAAAGGTTTTGGAAACATTTGCGAAAAATTCTCAGGTGTCAAAAGAGAGGTGGCGGCAAAAGTGAAAAAAGACATGGTGTCAACTAATTATTATAATTACAGTCCTTGTTATTCTGATACGGCTCATTTTCTGTGGTTTCCGAGACTTCAACAATTTGACAGATTCATTTTTGGTGCGGCGAGTAAAGAGAGTGCGAAAAGCAATGTTAATCATTATGTACAGATCTTATTATACAGTCGTCTTGAACATGTCTTGAACGTAGGATATCTTCGACACTCATGCCGATTGGCTGTACTTGACCATTACAAAATGACTTCATAGGCAAAATTAGTAGTAAGTATCGTTAGTTAGTTATCGTTGACAAAAAAAAAAATTATACTGTAACTGCGACTGTGCTTTTGTGAACCTACTTTTTATCTGGCAATGTTTTTCGCGGCAATGACGCTTTGAATTTCGAAGGGTGTGATCGTTAACTTCTTACTTTTATCCACTTCAAAGAAAGTCATTAATTAAAGTAGTAAGTAAATAGTCCTCGCAATGCAAAACTTTTCCATTTTTTTCTAGAAATCGACAAGCGAACAACAGTAATAAAACAACAATAAATAACAAATTAAAACTTAACAAAAACAAAAGTTTAAAAAAGTATGGTAATGACAATCGCGAGCGGTTTGTTTCTATCTGGCTATCTGCTATTATCTTATCGAATGAAAAAATCCAGATGCAGTCTAGTGTTCTAGCACTACAGAAATGCTTTTATCCGACTACGAAAGAAGCAAAAAGGAAGGGTCATGATTTTGGCAGTCTATAATAATATGTATTTTTGATTTTACGCATGTTATATCGTAGCACCTGAATATGAATTAAAATGAATGTAATTGATGAATGAGGTGTCAATCGATTCGTTATTACGATCTGGGTGAACTAAGCTACATTTTATACGAACATAATAAATATGGACGACGTTACATCCAATTTTCCGTAAGTCTGGTGCCAGTTTTATACTTGTTCTTTAGAACATGAGTTTATTACACAATGTTACTGCTTTAACTTGCTCCGCCTTTTTAACATTCGTGTTTTTGGTGAAATAATATTGCAAATGCAATTTTAAAACGTGAACACATTGATAAAATAATAACATGTCATTTTCATACGAAAAGGTATTATCATGAATCGTAACCAGAGTTATGTTTTACGGTTGTGGGGAATAATTAAGAGAAAACGTTTAGCATTACGAAAAACAATTATGTTTCATTATTGCACGAACCTCCGTTATAATTGTGAAATTAAGCGCATGCGGTTTAAATGTTTAAATTATACGTTTGGTCGAGATGTTCTGGTAATTGTTGATGCTGTGAGAGCTTTAAGATCATCTTCTTCTCGTTCCTCTCCAGTGTGGGAGGTTGACCGTCATCTCCTCATACAACACCCTGTTCTTTGCCAAGCGAAAAGCTATTCAGCGTTGGGTTTTCCTGAACATTCACGGACGTTTCTAAGCCATGACTCTCTTCTTCTACCAACGCTCGTTTGCCCTCAATTTTGCCCATATCGTGTTGTTTTGAAGGAGACAGTTATATCTGAGAATATTAAACCCAAATAACTGATCTTTCTGAATTTGATGGGAATACATATAAAGCTATTGGTCAGATGTTCCTAACAAGTTCTAAGATAGAAAAAAACTTGTACATTTTTTACTAAATTAACTCTTCAATAGAGTTAGTATTAATGTAAAGTACTTAATTTCAGCAAAATAAATCAAGCGGAGAAATTAAAGAAATGTATTTACCGGTAATTACATAAAGTGCACATTATTAATTTTTTTCCGAAATTATCTTCGAATAGTTAGAAACTAACATTAAAAATAGTTGTAAAATCAGATTATTCGATTCTTATATTTAACGTGAACTCAAGTCCTTTGATTAACTTTTTGATTTAGAATTTGTGTGAATATTGGAGATTTTTTAGAACATGATATAAAAACGTTCGGAAAATGTGTCGATTTACCTACCTTTATTTTTTAAATGACTATTTTTAATAATTTGCAAGATCACACTTGTCTTTTTAAGACATTTTTTAATATTTTGGTTGGTTGAAATAATTAATTAGAAAGGAGTAAAAAACACGCTCTCAAGGTGCAAAGACTAATTAAACTAAAAATACGCTAAATGCACCCTGAATGTGCGCTGCATATTTTAAACTATACTTGTTAAAATAACGCAATCTGGTACGCATTTGCTTTTAAGATATCCAAGATAACTAAGCTTAGTTTATTTCACATTTACGCATGCAATTAAACTATATCTGCGGTTTAAATATTTTAATCTAGTCTCGTTTACGAGGATACTTAAAGTTATATTAGGTAAACTAAGTGACTGGCTTTTACTTGCGACTTCGTGGTTATGTCATAAAAACTCTGACACTGGATACAATTTAAATGCTAAGGTATTATAATATAAGGTATTATTAATAAATAATAAGGTAATATTGGTAAAGTACCAATTACCAAGTGAAATATTATATTAACTTCAAAAATTGTTTTCACAATTATGAATTACTGGCTTTTGCCTGCAGCTTCGCTTACGTTAAGTTCGATATTTCAAACCCCTATTTTACCCCCTTAGGGGTTGAATTTTTAAAAATCCTTTCTTAGTGCATGCCTATGTTACAATAGCTACCTGTAGGCCTTTGGAATGCCCTTCCGGCTTCCGTTTTTCCCTATAACTATAATTTGGGTACACTCAAATCAAGAGTGAATAGGCATTTTCTAAGCAAGCGCGTTCCATCTTAGGCTGCATCTTCACTTACCATCAGGTGTGATCGCAGCCAAGCGCTATTATAGGTATATATTTAGTATAAGTATGTACTTAGCTAATATTCTGCTCTCCTCTCGAAATAAGCTGAAAGCTTGTGTCGGGAGTGGTTACGACAATATTGCAACGGGTGGGGATCAAACTGGCGATCTGCCAGTTTTCAGTTCGCATTTTTAACCGTTGGGTTATAGAGGCTTCAATTTTGAAAGAGAACTACAAGTTTATTATAGATTTGAATACCAGTAATTAAGCAATCTATTTTCTATTACATCACTGAACTCTTAGGTTAGGTCTTGTCCTAAGAAAGACCTATGTACAAACTTAAGCCCGTTTATACACCGTACAGTACACACTTTCACTTGCCAATGTAGGCCAGGCTTATTTACCCAACTTGTTCGGCTCGCCACTTTCTGAGAATTACACGCTCTTTAGCCGTTTATATAGTTTATCAATACTAGCCTGCAGCTTCCGAACACGTTTTCATGTTATTGACATCTTCTCTATACTTACTTTGTACCTTTTATAACTGCCTCGTTGGTTAAGTGGTTAGCAAGTTCAACTGCAGATGACGAGGGCCCGGGTTCAATTCCCGGGTCGGTCCATAGCATGTATTAGATTTTTCTGTCAAGAAATTCTCAGTACTAGCCCGGAGTTAGGAAGTTGGCGGAGAGTCACCCCCGTGTCTCGGAGAGCACGTAAAGCTGTCGGTCCTGCGCCTAATCTCTCTCCGGTCGTGTCGGATTTCCGTCCCATAGGACTATGAGAGTAAGGGAATACAGAGTGCACATGTGTTTGCGCACACACTTGTGCACTATATCTCCCGCGCAGACGGCTAATCTCTGTGGAGATTGGCCGCCGTGGCCGGATTCGGTCGGAAGGACATTATTTTTATTATTATAGGTACTTTGTATCGTGGATCGCAGAATAAATTATTTAGTACGTAGAGGCTGAATTTTATCGTTTAATTAATTATTATTTAATCATTTTTTAGACGTTCGATTTGTATATTTCCTTCTGCCAGATTGTATCGGATAAAATATGACAGTTTCCAAGAAATGCAAGCGAAGCAAGCGCAAATTTTTCGATAATTGCAATGGTCAAATACGAGTATGGAGGTATAGTGTACAATTTTTAGAGATGTAAAGAATTTATGAAACACAATTAATTGATCCTTAATTATAATATATAGAAACATACTCATAGACATAACATTAAAAAAATCGTAAACATAAGAAGGTACTTAATATTGTGAAGATAATCCTGTAAATACCTGAAACAAAAAAAAACAAGCCATTTTATTAGATGTTCAGGCTACATGTATTGCGGGATCAAAATCAAATCAAAAATATAGGAGATTATGAAATCTTTAACTTGGACTGTTTATATCTCATTATTTTTGACGGATATAAAAAAAACACGTGTGGCACTCGGGAACTGCCGCGGTAAAGCTATTGCATAGCATTTTTTATCAACGCCATCTAGCGGCTCACCGTAGAGGAGTCCCGTGTCAGGTTATTTTCGTTACGGAATTTCTGGATTCGGTCTCCACGCTGGCCCGCGATAGAAGCTATGCAATAGCTTAAAAAAATACACTGATATATAACTCAATCCTATAATATCAGCACGATGAAACTCCTCCATTTAAAAGCGATTGTTTACGTTTACGACGCGAACATTTGCACCACAACGGTTGTGGTTGCATAAATTTAGGTTTCATCGTTCATTTTGTCACATAATTCATATTTGGCGAGTCGTTTTGTATCTGCGTTCAAATGACTTGAGGACGAAATGATTGTGCCAAAAATAAACATTTGGAACGTTAAGGTAGATGCTTACTTAATACGTAAGAACGCCGCGTTAGCATGAACAGCCGTGTGACAGAATCACGGTGTGATGATTGCAATTGTTTTTAAAGGCTGTCAATGTTGTCCGTATGGAGTGAGTTTTTATGAATCCCGTGCGAACCCTCTATTTTTCCTCTCTTTGAGATAAAAAGTAGCCTATGTCACTCTCCAGGCAAAAAAATTAGGTCGACCCGTTCATCGTTCGCAAGACACACACAAACACACTTTCGCATCACATTAATATTATAAAGCCGAAAGTTTGTATGTGTGTGTGTGTGTATGTTTGTTACTCCTTCACGCCACAACGAATGAACCGATTTGGCTGAAATTTGAAATGGAGATAGCTTATACCCAGGATTAAAACATAGGCTACTTTTTATCCCGGAAAATTACAGAGTTCCCGCGGGAATCAAAAAACCTTTATCCACGCGTACGAAGTCGCGGGCATCGTCTAGTTTATAATATTTAGTAGGTAGGTAGGTAATGGTTTTTGTAGCCGTGATTGTAATTTGATTTGAACATCGATGTGATTTGAAACAAAAATGGTAAGATCCTGGTTAGACGCCATTAGCATACTAAAATGGATAAGCGTGCAACATAGATAGTGTGTTTCTACTCCAACCTACAAGGCGCATCATAACTCTGCCTTAACCAACCTTTTATCAAACGGAGTTTAATTCTAATGGGCCAAAGAATTACTGCGGAGGATACATGTTTTATGATATGTCGTTAATCATGGTTTAAAAATAAAGCTCCAGACACACCATGTGCATTCTTTGAAGCTATTTATGGCAACTAAACGTTTAGTATAAAAAGGTTATATTACTTTAACATCTGCTTATACAAGTAAGTTGTGATTATAATAATGTTGTACCTATCTGTTATATACAAGGTGTTAGTTAATGTCCCTATCCTACCGAAACCCATAAGTTGGGGTCGGTGTATAGATACATGAAAAAATATCATGAGACGTGTAGCTCATATCCTGGCCAAGTTATGAGGACTTCAAAAATTCACCATAAATGTATCGGTGGCAGCCCTTTAAAACAGCTGATTCAATGGCGATGAACTGCCAACGATAAAACTATGAATGAATGTGTGTAGGCCTACAACGTACTACTTGTTATGCTATAACGTTGCGATAAAATATTCCAGATGCGATACCTAACCATTAATCGGCATGCAATTAAACCTGTAACCTGTAGTATTGTTCAGTAGAGTGAAAACCGATTAGAAATCTTGTATTTTTGCAAGAATATTCCAGACTACTTTCGGACTCCGTAAGTTAAAGTCCGTACCTACGTAGTCCATAAAGTGACTGCCGCCTCTTTCTTTGCAGGTAATTAATATCTCGTTAATTTGTGTTGTGGTTTTGATTAACAATTACTGTATGTGAATGAACGAATGAATGTGTGTGATATTTTTAATAATAAATCAATTTCAAAACGATACAATAATTATTATTATCGCTTGCAGTACAGTGCTAGTTTTAGTTCCTTTACCGATGCCGCGTACGTGGGCGTGGTTTGAATATTAAATACGTCGAAACACCGTAAGGGCGCGCCTTCACTGAGGACATTGTAAAAATCATAGACGTCGCGACCACAACGCACCGTGGAAATGTCCTCTGTGCACCATAAAACCTGCAATGCGACGATGTACTAACATTCTAGCGGTATCCACACTTCCCAGCGTGTGCATGTCAAGATGATTAATTACGATATCGATTATCTGATTTCCTTGATTCAGGAACCTCCTGTCCTTTGGGAGAAACCAGTGGAAGAATACAAAGATAAATTTCCAAAAACAAGCGTGGAAGGAAGTATGTAAATGTTTACATCTCAATTTTGAGGAGATGAATACGCAGTAGGTACTTTCTTTTGTGTTTTTTCTTGATGCATCTTAACGCAAGCAGAAGTAGTATTTAGTGCGGTCCATGTCTCACTAGAAAGTAAAATAATGGTAAGAGTTTACTCGTACGATGTCCTATACGATGAAATTTTTTGTTGCGTAAACGCAACCGCAAATCTTGTGTGTAGCCTCGCCTTTACTCGCGGGGCGGAGTCAAAGAATTCTTGGAAATAGTGTAGGGGACCAAAGTGTTTACGTCTTTAGGAATTTTGCCTTTACCTGGGGAAAAACAACACAAAATACTTGTATTATACAAGATTTTTGCTTAACTATTTTTAAAGGAATTGATGATAATTGCGAGTGCATTTAATAATTTTGGAATCTAACAGTAACTACCAAATGTTAGGTAAATTCTTGAGATAAAAATGTGGCTTTTCAAATGTAACACTTTTGTTAATAAGTATTTTTTAAATTGCTACCTAAAGCAGTATTCAGTTTTTCATTTTACAAGTTATTTGCCAAAAGAAAGTCAAAATCTTTTTTCTTCTTCTTCAAGGACTTCTAGGGAATTTTTTTTTGAGGGAAAACGGGTAAAATCAAAAGCATGAGTGGTAACACTCGTTTTGAACTTGTTGTTATGTCTCCAGTTAGGGTTTCCAAAATGTTTTTTTCTTAATTAATTAATTAATTTTGTATGAAAGTTTTTGATAATTAATTTTCACTTTTTACCACCGCCATTGTGTTTATAGGGTCAAAGTGCATGGGTGGTTGCTGGTAAGTTATACACATTAACAAACACCTTGTATTTATAGAATTATTTACTTAATTGCAGAGAAAAATATTTATGATATTAAAGGCTGTTCTTTTAAGGGTTAGAATCGCCTTCTGATGGCACATTAGATACACTTTTTTAAAGTCGGGTGAGCATCGCGTATGGGTTTCATCGTTTCTTTTTAAGCCCACCCGACTTCAATAAACGTGTACAAACTAAACTTATTTTTATACTTTGTAGTGGCGTAAGAAGTCGGTTTTTTGAAATTTTTTTTATAATATACTAGCTGCTATCCACGTATTCTGCCGTGGGAATTTAGGTTTTTTATAAATCTAACTCCTTGATATTCTGGGATTAAAGTATCATTTGTCTTTTCTCAGGATACAAGCTGTTTGCCGCATTTTGCTGAAATCGTTTCAGCGTTTGCAACGCAACAGACAGACAGACAGAGTAACTGCCGTTGTCCATGATATGAATCGTATTATGGATTGTAAGTAGCTACAAGATAGTTAAATTGCACATTCAACTTGAAAAAGTAGTGTTTCTTAACATTCGTCCTTTGTATCAGACGCTTAAGTTACAATTTTGTCTAACCTTTGAAGTTCAAGATTGCTTACCAAGTTAACACTTAAATCAAGATTACTTTGTTTGCAAGTAGATTCACTAAAAAGCTTAATTAAGGTTAAATGGATTAACAATTAGCGGATTTGTAAGTTCGTTGGGTGTGAAAAAAGCTGTTTAAAAGACTTTGTTTAAGGTCGGATGCACATCGGTGATTTTCTGTCACGAAAGATGTTATGCTTTATGAACTTGAGACTGATGGTGAGACGTCTATGTTCTCAAGTTATTTTGGTAAGAATCAGAATTTAAATATTGCGTTAAATTCCATTAATTAATTGAATTTATTTATTGCATTGCGTTTTTTTATCATTACTAATACACACAATGATCCTAGTTGGTCAAAATAAAATATTTTTATTTTATTTTATTTAATTAAACACTTGTAGCATGAGGTGGTTGATACAATAGATTGTAGGTCATAGTGTACCTATTACCAATATTACAGAGTGCAATAACAAAAAAAAAAAAATTAAAATTAAAAAATTCAACAGCACACGTTTAATTATATCGATAATAAAATAATATAATAAATGGTATGTCAACCCAAATGTTTATTAAATCCAGAAGTTAATTTTTTGTAATGTTTTTTTTTTGTGATGAGAAATAAAAGGCCTTTTTATTTTTAGTTGAATGTGAAACAGCTTTAGAGAAATCATTGTCAAGATAATATTATACTAAAAGTAAATCCAAAACTACCTAAGCACTAAAATTTTAATTGCGGAACGGGAAATGTCTTGTTGAAAGATTTATATTTTTTGTAAGTACCTGTTTCAACTTACTTTCATAAAAATTAGAATTCTTAGCTTTTACTTTCATTAAAATTTGATATAATAATATTAAATATATGTTTATTATCATTTTTGAAGTTTAATAAATAGAGCTCGTATGAAGAATTATTTTAATTAGGTAGATATAAATATAACTAGGTATACATTTTTGCATACACAAAAATCTGTTTCTAATTAAGTATTTCAAAAAATGTTGAAATAATGCTAGGTAATTGTTAAAATTTTTGTGTATTATTCTTTAAAAAAAAGTGTTTATTATAATCATGTAAATGTAAATGTGTTAACATTTACATTGAACAAATAAGAGCAAATGCCCGCAACTTGGATTAACCAGGATTTCTTTGTTTTCCGAGGACAAAAAATATCCTATCAGTTTCTAGGATGCAAACTATTTTTGTGCATAACTTGTCAAGATCTTGTTCGAGATACAATTTTTTTAATTGCTGTAACCGTTATAAAATAAATAGGACCTGCCTGCCACGTTTCCAAAGTAGGTTTTTTACAATACTTACATAAATTTTTTTCCGGGAAAGTTCGAAACAAATCGAAATATTTTACTCGTTCATATAAACTACACATTTAAGTAGCAGATACACGAAATTATTTACGTACCTGTCGAAGAACGATATCAAATTACAACTTAACACTTGCTTCTCTTAAAAGCGTATAACTTACAAAACTGTTGACAGGTTATCAGTTTCACATCTTTATTGCTCCCTCTTAACGATATCGTTTTTGAAATTTTTATAAAAGAAACCAGGTTATCTAAATATATAAAAGGCAAAGGTGACTGACTGATTGACTGACTGATCTATTAACGCACAGCTCAAACCACTGGGCGGATCAGGCTGAAATTTGGCATGTAGATAGCTACTCGTATTATAACGTAGGTATCCGCTAAGAAAGGATTTTTGAAAATTCAACCCCTAAAAGGATAAAATAGGGGTTTGAAAAATCTAACTTAACGTGAGCGAAGCCGCGGGAAAAAGCAAGTTTTCTTATAAATTGAGGCGTCTGTGAACAAGAATCGGCTCTATCGCGATTTTAAATTATAATCGAAGGATAAAAACAAAAATTGAAAAGTTTTTTTAAATAAGTGCATTTGGATATTATTAATCTAATGTAAACTTTCCTCGCACTGGGAAGCGCACTGTTAGTGGACAACAACATCAAGCGGGTCGCAGAGAGCCGCTGGATTCAGGTAGCGCAAGACCGAGACCTGTGGAAGTTCATTCAAGATACCTTTGTTCAGCAGTGGACATCTCCGATGAATTGACAACCTCTTCCTTTTTTGGAAGTTGGTTAGAAATAGCGATCATAATTAGAACAGGTTTGCACCTGAGCAATAACTAATGCTTCGGAAAAGTCAGTCATTATACTTCAACCTTTTCATTATTTCTCTTGAATCTGACAAATGACTATTTAAAACTTAACCAACTAACTTAAAATGTAATCAATTAAACTTAAACCAGACGGACAGGCAATAAATCTTGTTATGGGTGTATTGACGGTCCATCTTATTAACGACAAAATATTGGCACCAGCAAATTACATGATGCAAGAAACGATTAAACATATCTTGTCCATCACGAGGCCTTCGAGTCTAACCAAAGTCACAGACTAGCGAAAAAATATAGACAAACAAGTCCTAAGTTACAGGCCTAGAAAAGCTAATGCCGTGACGCTCGCGTTTGAAAGAACACGTAGGTAGAGTTCTTGAAATTCATGAGCGCGCGAGAGCTTTACTTGTGGTTATTCGTGTACATGCACAATGCGTGCCTGTCAGGAGCCTAGGTGGGAGCGGTCAGGCGCGAGCAAGTTCTCGCTCACACTTATACAGATTTGACACGCACACAACCATGAACCTCACGCCCTCGTGAGTTAAAAGAACTATACTGTAGGGGCTTTCAATAAACCTGATTAAGAAAGCGAACTTACTTGTCAATATTATTTCAAATAAGGGATTATTTGAAATTGAACACACCGAATAAGATGATAGAGAATGGATAGGCATTCGCTCCTATTTCGTATTAGGTCGAGTATTATACCATTTTAGCATTTTTTACCTATTCCGGGATTGGCGAAGTAAGTTTGTTTTTGAAGTGAGTTCGTATTTTACTGAATAATGTTGCTCAGACTCAGGTGAATGCAAAATTGCAAGTCAATACATTTCATTCATTATAAATTCGTATAAGCCTTTGGAACTCCGGATAATTAATTTTTAAGTAACACATGCATACAAACTCCATCAAAAATTCACGTACATTTCATTTTGAAGGCACTTTTATCATTTAACTTAGACTTTAACGCAAAGCACGCTGCAAGGATATTTCATATTATGTAGCGTCATTCACAACTGACTTCTCTTTTGAAGGATTTTTCGTGACGGCTTCGTCCATGTTTTTACAATATTCTGAGACACAACATCCTTATATGTACATAGTCGTTTCACACCTAAAATCACTGAAAATGTTCAAGCTATAAACACCTTTAATAGTTATATTTAAGAGTCAAAACAGAGTGAATAAGTTACAATCTGTGAACATATCTGTAAGGTTGAACTCGGTGTCAGGTTATTGTAAACTACTACAGTTGCGTAAGAAAGCCTTTTGACGCCTAAGGTATTTATCTATATATATAAAATTCAAAGTCCTGACTGACTGACTGACTGACTGACTGACTGACTGACTGACTGACTGAGATATCAACGCACAGGCTAAACTACTGAAGTTAGAAACTTGAAATTTTTACAGTTGGTTCCTTTTATGACATAGGCGCACACTAAGAAAGGATTATTGGAAATTCCACCCCTAAGGGGTTTAAATAGGAGATGGAAGTTTATATGAAACTCCGTCATTTTTCAAGCTGTTTCCATCAAAGTTGGTATTTGAGCTTTCAGTTAAAAATAAAGAAGTACGTGTGTCACAGTTTTTGAAAATTCCACCCCAAAATCTAATTCCACGCAGACGAAGTCGCGGGGGCATAAAATTGATGGGAATTACTTAGATCATTATAAAATCAATAATAAATAACTCCAAAAAGGAGTCGTTTTTAGGTGCTAGTTATTACCGCGAGATGAGATCGCAGTCAAGAGCAAGAATAAAAAAAAATCCGAAACGTTCTTTAGTTGAATGAATTTCACAGCCTCGTTTGGAGCTCCCCGGTATAAAAAGAAGATCTGCCTTAGCGAAAAAAGTTCCAATCAAAATCGAACTCGAGACCTAGATGGCTTTAGAATTTTACTAAGCGCTGCGTCGGAAGAGGTTATAATAAAGAGACCGCTTTTTTAATAGGTAACTATTATATTTTGTGTGTCCCAAGTAACATTTTGGTACTATAATTTAAGAATTCATCACGAAAAGGTTGAGTTAACATCGTGTAAAGGTTGTAGCGATAACCACCCGTTATATAAAAGCATTTGCTATGACTTTTTTGCTCTATAAGCTTATATAGCCAAACTATCCTTTTAGCAGGGGATGTAAAGGTTTACAAAACCGTTTTGTAGAGCCGTTATAGGCAAGTTCTATAAAAACCTCGAATTTAGACAATATAGCGCTATATTAATGTATAACAGCGTTTGAATTCACTATTATGTACCCCATTAGTACTATAAAGTTTTCCTGGTAACTGCTATAAGTATGGCGTTTTAGCAATGATGAAGGACACAACAATACAATAATTTGACGCTATTGTGGTCCCACAAAACACTGCTATAGTACATGGTACATAATTACTCATAACAACACTGTTATAGAGCGGTTTTGCTTTATAAACGATTTTCGGGACATTTTTATAACAATAAAAAGTGTTTTAATTATCTTTGTTGGGTTTATTATAGTCTCATTGAAGAAGAAGTCACCATGACTCTATTACATGACCAAAGTTTTCTATTATGGTTTTGGTTGTTCTGTTTTAAGACAACAGCGATATATAGCTAATTCCTTTATTTCCTTTATAGAACAAATTTTAGAAATTTATCAATATCCATTACTAGGGGCATATTTATTATAAGTACCTGAGAAAGAAAACCAATCATGAGCAACGATTACCTACCTACCTATTTTATTTCTTCCTTGGATACAAAAATGTATTCAAAAATTAAGTATGTGGGACAAGACTAGTCATAAGGAACCCTAATTTTACGTCAATGGCGGCAGATTTTTTGTCACTTGTGCTATAGTTAACCTAAAAGAGAACCAAATTAGCTTTTTGGCTGTGTAGCAGAAACTACGGTTAATTTTATTTATTTTTATTAATATTTTAATTAAAAAACTCAATTAATTTAGGGCGCATTGAAAATAATAAGTAAAACTAATGCTATTCTATCAGTAAAACTTTGGTTCCAAGTGGTTTTTATAGTATTGGTCGAATTTATCCATGTCTAAATAAAAGATGACATTAAACTCAGCAAGATGGAATCCTTATCCCTTTTATTTTTTTGTTTTTGTATAAACACACGTAGACCACCTTGCCGTGAAAAATTAAAATGAAAAGCGTAGTAAAAGAATCACGTACTTTTCTATAGAGTATAATAGCACTATAATGGAATTACGAACGCTGCTACAGAATAAAAAAGAACTATAAAAGCTTTATTGTGCCTCGTATGTCAACAAATTGTCATACAAGGCACCAATAGGTATATCAAATTTATAGAAAAAAAAAGTCCCAAGCACAACTGCTATAGTTTCGCTATGTCTCTAAATAGAGATATAACTGCGCCAAATCAGCGTTATACGACCTTCTTATTGCTTTTACAGTGCTTAAGTGGTGTTAGAGGAAACGTTCTATGGGCTGCTATAGGACAAGAAATTGTTACTTGGGTGTGTATTATAATTTATTTGGTGGTGAGTCAGCCCCGTGCCTCGGAGAGCACGTAAAGCCGTCGGTTCTGCGCCTGATCTCTTTCCGGTCCTGTCGGATTTTCCGTCCTATAGTCCGTCCTATATCCGTCATAGCCATCGGGCTATGAGAGTGAGGGAATGGAGAGTGCACCTGTGTTTGCGCACACACTTGTGCACTATAATATCTCCCGCGCAGATGGCTAATCTCTGTGGAGATTGGCCGCTGTGGCCGGATTCGGTCGGGAGGACATTATTATTATAATTTAATTAATTTGTACCACGGAGCAGATAATTTCTTGTGCCATAAAGTGTTATACATTATTATGTTTGCATTTACAAATTAATATGTGAATATCGAGTGCAGATTTGCATACCGTGTAGATACAAGTAATTACAAGCGGTTGCAAAGTATGTACTTGGTGTGTATCGAAAGTGTCACATATGGCATTCAGCCATTTAGCTTTCCAAAGGACTGACAGCTTGGACCTGAATATGATAAGATATTCTACATGCGTAACATCAGGTTTTTTTTAAATTATGGATTTATTTTGGGCCAGTAAAAGTGTATACCATAATTATGTTCTGAAAGGTGTCTGAAGTCTTCCAGTCGGCTCTTGATCAGCTGGTGGACTCTGGCCTACATTCGTCACATGCAAAAGAAGATTTGAAAGAAGACATTTTTTCAAAGAATATTAGCCAAGTTGACTAATATTCTTTCCTCTTCCCTCCGAATAAGCGGAAAGTTTTAATCAGGAGTGGGCACGACAATAGTTCAACAGGTGGGGATCAAATCTGTGACCTTTCAGTTTTCAGTCCACACCTTTAACTGTTGGGCCGTTAAGGCTTATAATATATGGTTTTAATATTTTATGAGGCTATAATGAACCGTGTGTTGTTTTGGATCCATAATTTTTTTTTCTATGCAGTATTCAGTTATTAGGAAGGATACAGAAAGTTTGTTTTTCCTTCAAAAGTTCCTATTTAATCCAGATATTATGTAAAATGAAAATACTACACATTGCTACCTCAATTAGATAAATTGATTAGTTATTATGACTAGTTTTACTAGTTATCTAGATTAAATTCCGTTAATTTGTAAATTCAATAATTTCATATCAATATTTTGGGATTTTCATTAAATTTTAGTGAAACACTCTTAATTAATTTTTAATTTATCTTTTAACTTATTGTTACATTTAGATGCACAAATAAGCTTAAAATTAATATCCTCTCCAAACTGGACAGCCAGTTTGTTGGCGAAAATACAATATTATATAAGTACAATCCGAATTTCATATCCAAAGATGAGATTGCGAGGTTGAGATTTATCATGGAGGACTTTTTATTTTTCAGCGAAAGCCGTGGTAACGGAGCAAACTAGCATGTTTACCCAATAAACTTTAAACTGTTTGTCTGTGCATTCCTCGCTGTTTGCTCTACATACGCAGGCTATCATTGGACTAACGTAGCCAGCAATGATCATCAATCTAGCTAGTAGCCCGGAGCGGACCACCCGATAGCCCATCATTTTTGTCGACCCACTTTTTATATACATGGTACGATAGACCGCTTTATTATAGCGGACTGTTGGACTATAATTTACGAAACTCTTAATAATCTTAATCTATATGGTAATTTAGTGTTTATTTATAGACAAAATGGCAATAAAAAGAAATGAATCCGCGACGCTTTCGCAACGTACGATAAAAATTGGCATATTGAAATTGGTATTTTGAAATTATTTTTTTTTTGTTTAAATATGATTTTCAGTTTAATCAAAGTTGACTAATATCCTCCTATCCCCTCCAAATAAGCGTAAAGCTTGTACTAGGAACTCCTAGCACAAGCTTTACGCTTCAAGTTCGATATTAGTCAACTTCAGTTTGGCTAATATTCTTTTTTAAAAAAATTTAGTTCGAAGCCTCAATAGCCCAACGGATAAAGGTGCGGATTGAAAACTGAAAGATCGCAGGTTCGAATCACACCCGTTGCACTATTGTCGTACCCACTCCTAACACAAGCTTTCTGCTTATTTAAAGGGGAGAGGAGGATATTAGTCAACTTCAGCTTGGGTAATATTCTTTATTAAAAAAAAACAAAAAAAAAACAAAATCTCAATTAAGAGATTAGCGATCTCTTTGAAAAAGTCTCTTTTTTTATTATAATTTTCATAATCGGTATTAATTTTCACCACATCCACGCTGAGCTACAAATATGTCCAAAATAGTAAGCACAAGCGGAACGAAAGCAAAAGTCATGGCGACTTATTTGGTGTTCGCCCACTTTGTCTGGCCGGCCCATTCATACCTACGTTAATTATATCGCTAAGTACCATGTTACATTGGTAAAGAGCGGCGGTTTTAGTTTGATTATAGCGACTCAGCGATAAGCGATTTTATTTTGCGTGCGACTTCGTCCGCCACGTTTTATGCAATCTTGCGAGAACTTTTTGTGTATCTAAATATATAAAAGGCTAAGGTGACTGACTGACTGACTGATCTATCAACGCACAGCTGAAACCACTGGATGGATCAGGCTGAAATTTTGCATGTAGATAGCTATTATAACGTAGGTGTCCGCTAAGAAAGGATTTTTGAAAATTCAACCCCTAAAGGGTTAAAATAGGGGTTGGAATAATCGAACTTAACGTGAGCGAAGCCGCGTATATAAAAAGTATCCTGTGTGCACTACATGTCACTCTCCACGTCCTCAACTATACCCGAAAAAAACCACGTCAATCCGTAGCCTTGTTGCGGCGTGATTGAAGTATTAACCAACAAACAAACACATACACTGTGATTTTAAAATTCTAACAAGTAGGTATGTAGGCAACATATAGTATTGTGTTAGCGTTCTCAAAACTCAATTTTGCACTATTCTGATACTTCGGCTTTTTCCTTTCGAGATAAGGGTTGTCTGGAAGAGATTACTTATATTAAGGCAACCTTTGGACGTTTCAATACTTTCGTTTACGTTTTTCTTACCAAATATTGTTTGGGAAACCCAAAATGAGAATTTTTTTAGCACGCAGAACTGAGATTTTTTTTACTCGCTCCTCTTATGAGTAATCGTGTCACTATGCCCTCATTCTAAAACCGCTCATAGCAAGTCAGGCGTGAGCGTCACACATAAAAATTAGCATTTCCGCTATTGCGTCGGCTCATGATTGTTAGAATTAGTGTGGGCCCAAGGCTGAGTGTAGGTACCCTGCTCTGATCCCGTGACGATACGCAGGACTTACTGATATATCTACTTAAGTAATGTACACTTGGAGCGCTGAGTGTGGAGGTCTCTACGAGTTAGTGTAGTGGTATGGGTTGAATGTATACTGCCGTACCTACCCCTTCCAAAATAGCCCGTTTCCATCTTTGACTGCATCGTCGCTTACCATCAGGTGAGATCGCAGTCAAGGAATATCTTGTCATCGAATAAAAAAAATCTATGTCAATTCATATTCCTCAATAGTTTTCAAGGAATTGTGTGAAGTGATACCAAAACAATGTGATTGTGAAAACGTTGTCATGAAAAATTCATGTTAATTCAATGGTGGAAGAGAATGTTTTCAAGAATTGATCCGATTTCCGCATAATGCCGCAACAGATTGTCACTCGCGAGCTATTTTTCCATCCGATAATCCGATTACGAATACTACGGCACCGATTGCCTTGGCTTTAAACGGATGAAGCCAATAAACTGACGTATCCGATTTGCTAGCGTTGCGTAATAAAAATAATCAGGTAAGTAGTGAAACAGGTCAGGAATAAAGTGGATGAGACACTGGCGCTTACCATAATGATACATGGTAATTTGGGGACTTACAAGATCAAGATTACATACTACACTCGCAAGTCGCAATCATTGATTTTGATTGCATTTTATATGTAAAGTGAATTGTTGAGAGGATGAGAGCTATCAATACAATTCAAAGAATTAATAGAATAGGCATGCAATTATAGAACTAGAGGATTAGTGTTGAGTGGTAGACGAGCTAGCCCGATTTGCGACAAAAATTGGGTGAATTTTTTTCGCGCGGTAGAAAATCTGTAGTATGGTACCACGCGGTTTTTAATAGCATATGTGGGTATCTCCATATAATTGCAAATGTTACAAAATTGCGAAAATTTGTGGACCTGGTGGAGGGGCTCCGCGAGCGAAACGAGCGTCAATATTTCTTTAAAAGTAAAAATGTAGTCTGACTCGCTTTGCGGAAAGGCAGATATTCTTCTTCTTCTTCTTCATCTACCGATATAGCTCTCTTGCATGGACCTCCACAGGCCTCGGTCTTGCGCTGCCTGTATCTAGCGGCTACGAGTCGCAAGGAGCCGCTGGACTCAGGCCGACATTAACCAAAATATTTTTTTAATCAAATTTTTATAGTGTGACTAGCTTTAACCCGCGGCTTCGCTCACGATAGGTTCGATTTTTTAACCCCCTATTTAACCCTCTTGGGGTTGAAGTTTTCCAAAATCCTTTCATAGCGGATGTCTACGTCCTAACACCTGTATGCCAAATTTCAGCTCGATCGGTTCAGTGGTTAGAGCTGTGCGTTGATAGATCAATCAATCAGTCAGTCAGTCAGTCAGTCAGTCAGTCAGTCAGTCAGTCAGTCAGTCAGTCAGTCAGTCACCTTTGCCTTTTGTATATTTAGATTCTGATATACCACGATTTTAGCTATGACGTGGCATTCGCCGGTCGTTCGCGTGGTATAGGTATACTCTGCCCAAACTAGGTCACGTCATAAGAGTAATGGACAAAAGTACGCCAAATTACAGAACCGTCAAGTCCTCCTACATACGTGCAGTAACAATGAGCGCACAGCGTGTCACCTGAGCCGGCGCTGAGACAGTGAGTCACCAGGTGGCGCCAACGACGTCACCCGCCCGTGTGCCCACTGTCAATGTGTACAACCCACCACGCAGCTTCCTCGATGCGACAGGAGATGAGATAACCTTTTTCTCTATTTCTCCTTTCACTTTTCATATAGGTGGTTAGGGAGCAAACGAGCAGGTGGGTCACCTGTGTGATTACCGCCGCCCATGAACATTAGTAGCACCTGAGGCACCACCAATGCGTTGCTGGCTTGTTAGGAATTTATTGGTCCGCGTCTTGAATAACACCATTTATAAACTGTAAAAAAAATTACCGAAATCTACTTTTTTCTAGAACAAAACCTGTGTTGCACGTTGCGCAGCGAGTGCTGCATCCGCGATTTGGCTTATTTTTTTTTAAATTGCAGATTTACATCAGGTGTGAATGCAGCAGTGAGTTTATTCGTGTCGTAAAATAAAACCAGGCGTAATTATGTTGCTTTTAAGGCTGTCCAGTTACATGATTGATCTCAGGGTCTTGTGCGAGTGAATTCTTTATTGTTTACCGGTTCCTGCCGCCCTAGCCATATCACAAACGTGTCGTCTCTTTCTACAATCGCTCACGCTAAAGCGGGCTTATCACGCTTCCCTTCTGAAAGGTTCAGTCTATATCAATATATATATCTATATTGTATTTAAGTTATATTGTCATCTGCTGACTTTAACGATTTCCAAACAGATTATCCTTATTTCTTTAAAAATAATTTCTGACAATTCAACCCCTGATTTTCATTGAGGAGGTTCGAAAAATCGAACTCTTTCTTTAAATGGGTACCTATACAGTTAAGAACTTGGAGAGTGTCATAGGCTACCTTGTATTCCTAAAAAATAGGGGGTTCTCAAGGGATTTTGTAGTACTAAATATACGCGGACGAATTCACGGGCATCAGCTAGTTAAAGATAAATCTTTAATGGCCTAATGGCGAAGATATAATAACTTGTTTTCCTCCAGGGTTTTGATGTGTTTCTTAGAGGCCAGATTGATTAGTTTATAATATTACAAAGCTTTTGATTAAGGTCGCTGGCTGTTGAGATGGCATCGAATATCGTTTTCGATAACTGTAAAATCTTAAACGAGGGACTAGATCCACGTTTAATTAAAATAACTTAGTGCCGCAATGAGAGACATTCTTTAAATGCCATTTAGTAAGTCGTCAACTAATTATCATTAAATATCTTAATAAGCTGTCATTTGTATGTGCTAATGAAGCGTTAAGATGCCTCAAAGATTGAACGTTTTTAAATCATCGAACGAGAACGCTTAGAACAGAAAGTTATAACAAAGTTCCGCTCCAAATGGAGTCCCAAACTACCAATGAATATATAATTATATTTTCTGTACTGTTACTGATATCACTGCTGAGTAGGTAATCCTAATCCTAATCCTAATCCTATCCTAATCCTAATAATATTATTACGGCGAAAGTTTGTATTTGTATGTTTGTAACTCCTTCATGCCACAACGAGTTAACCAATTTGGGTTAAATTTGGAATAGAGGCAGCCCACATCTAGGATTAAACATAGGCTACATTTTATCCCGGAAAATTAAAGAGTCCCTACGGGAATTAAAAAAACCTTAATCCACGCGGACGAAGTCGCGGGCATCATCTAGTTTTTTAATAATTTTCTGCGAGCTCGTCATACCTACTAAGGCCGAACACGATAATTTTATCGCGACAGCGCGACACGAATTTTCGCACGATAATGTCACCGCAGCATAATACAAACAGTCCCATCATTTAAATACAAACAGTTTAGAAGATAATATACAAATTCCATTCTACAGAAAACCGTAATGAAGTTTCTATAGGTATCTAATATTGGTTTTCTAAAGTCATTACCATTGATTTATTACAAGTTATTTTTATGTTACCAATAAATTAGTGGGTATCCAGGATACAATATCACATTGGAATAAATTAAAAAGATAATGCTCCATGTTATTAATTCCTTGGAATAATTTATTGGACTTTTTCATGTTTAGATTGTATGTTTTATCCTGCAGGCTAATTAATACAGCCGATAGCTGTACAAAGTTCGAAGTACCAACGTTGGGGTCCCAGGGTTCTGGAATGGTGACCTCGCAGCGGAAAGCGCAGCGTTGGCAGACCCCCATTAAGAGTTATTATAATACATGATGTATTTGGCGCTTATTACACTCCTATTCCGCGCAATACGCTAGCATCTATCGCGTTTCGCACGAGGTTTTGGGCATGTTTTATCTCATCGCTTAGCCCTGATCGCATGGGTGAAATCTGATTTTTTCTGGTATTCTGCGCAGTCTTAATGATGCATTCTGCTTTAGTACGATCAAGAATGAAAGTGGTCGGCCCATTAGCAGTGGTAATTAGCTACTGACTAATTTAAATATCCAAACAATGACATTCATTACCTCGGCGGAATGCTGAGAAGCAGACATATGGTGGTTGTAAGATCGAGTGCAGTTCTCTGTTCGCTTTCTCTTTCTATTGTAATGACCATCCCTTTCACATTGCACATAACGGTCGATAAGTGCACTTATTAACTTGGTATGTGATTTTTTCGACTTGGACTGCTTCAATTGAAAGTCAATGTGTGAAACGTGGTGAGATTAATGTATATGATTATGTTGCCCTTCAGATTTTTTTTTCTAAATGTACATGCGATCAAGATCCAAAATTATTTCTGAAACACCTCCAAGTAATTCCGGAGAAAGTAGACATAAAGACTTAATGCGAAGTTGATAAAGCCATCAAAAATCAAACCTCTACAGGCATCAAGCAACACATTAAGGAGAGTCTTGGCCAATTTTTTTTGACATTGATTCCCAAAGTCGTCAAATGACGACCTCTTTTAGTGGTTGAGGTCCTAAGGTGATCGAATAGGGATCAGAAAACGCAGCTTTGTAAGAGGCTCCCACACATAAACGGAAGTTTCTGGCAGTCGTTAGCTACTAGGAACACTAATTAATTGACAACTGTGGTATTCCTTGCAAGATGTATACATAGCTTCTGGTCATGGAAAATACTCCTCCCGATTTTAGATATATTATTGTTATGTTATCTGTTTTAATGTGTGTGGTATACAATAAACGTAGATAGGTATATTCATTCATCCGTTATACTTAAATGGCAGAAGTATATTAAAATTGGACTTTAGCTAATTAATTACATGATACGTCCTTACAGAAACATAATGCAAATAAAATAGAAAACGTTCTCTTCTCTTTTCTCTCTTCCTTAATTTATGATCCAGTGGTCTTGTACTTTGGCATTGGGAAATTGGAAACATAAAATACCGTCTTGCATTCCACAGAACTTTTGGGCATGACTCGATATTTTTCGGAAGCTTTTATTAATTTAATTCATATATTTTAGCCGCGAACTGTTTTTACCAACGCAGGTACAGTTACAACGAAGTGTTCACAGTTTTTATAGAAGGCTTGATTCTAATGACACGTAATTTGGTGCCTAATGGTCAAAAGTGAAACAGTTAGATTGTCCGTTCACACGTTTTGTTGGTTAAAGCTGCGCCGAGATTTGCTATGGTTTATCCTACTAATATTATTATAAATGCGAAAGTTTGGATGGATGGATGGATGGGTGGATGGGTAGATGGAGGGATAGATGGAAGGATTGATGGATAGATGGATGTTTGTTAATCAATCACGACGCAACGACTGAACCAATTTGGCTGAAAGGCACAGAGATATATTAGGTAGGTATAGTATATCTCTGTGCCTTTCAGCCAAATTAGTCTTATTTTTCAGGATAAAAAATAGTCTATGAGTTCATAGACTATTTTTTATCCTGAAAAATAAGTTAATAGACTATTTTTTATCCTGAAAAATAAGAGAGTTCCCGAGGGAATTAAAAATGTCAATAGACGCGTGCGAAGTCCCGGGCATCAGCTAGTAGGTAAATCATAAATCTCTGACGGATGATATTGTTTAAGATAAGGTGAATCCTGAATTTCTTGACAAAGAAGAAGGTAAGTAAGAATCACAGCATATTTGTAGATCAACTTTACTCTTAATGGCATAATGTGCAACGACTAAAAGCTATTACAGAACAGAAGTAAATTTTTTTTAATAGATACTCCTTGACTGCAATCTCACCTGATGGTAAGTGACGATGCAGTCTAAGATAGTAACAGGCTAACTTGGAAGGGGTATGGCAGTGTACATTAGGTAAACCCAAACATTACACATGATATAGGTACATTGAGGCCTGAAAGAGAGAGATAGCTTCGTAGAACGACGTCTCTGTCATTCATACCTGGATGAAATGTACCTACCTGTTCAATCTCAAGGTCGCTAATATTATTTATTCTGAGCTATCCTTTAAAAGTTCAATCTCGAAGTAAATGTATCACTTCACTTCGATAGTTATGCACTAACGAAGTAATAAATGACAGCTCATTATGAGATTTAATGTTAATTAGTTAATGACTCATTAAACATATTTAAATGAGTGTCTCTGAGTGTGCCAGTTACGCAACGACACTTAATATTGAGTTCTTGATGTGAATGAATTTTAATTAAGCCCCCAATTAGTCGATAAAAGCTCATATTATAGCTGCCCACACGGAAATTACCAAATTGCCAAATCGAGATACTCGTATAAGTTCTTTCATTTCACGAAGGCTCGTGGCTCATGGTTGTGTGTGTCGTATCTGTATAAGTGTGAGCGAGAGCTTGCTTACGCATGACCGCTCCCACCTAGGCTCCTGACACGCACACTTACGCAATGTGCATGTACACGACGTAACCACAAGTAAAGCGTCCGTAACCTCGTGAGATAAACGTACAACTTTTTTTAATCCAATGTCAAGATAAAGCTGCAGACTAAAAATAGCACTGAAATGTGAACTAATAGTTTCAATAGCCCAATAGTTAAAGGTGCGGACTGAAAACTGAAAGGTTTGGAGTTCGACCTCCACCCATTCTACTATTGTCGTACTCACTCCTAACACAAGCTTTCCGCTTATTTGGAAGGGAGAGGAGAATATTAGGAAAGTTCAGCTTAAAAAAAAATAGCTGTCACCATTTCCACCACATTTTCAAAAATTTAAATTACGGATAAACTTTTTTTGCAAGCAATTAAAATTATCAACCATTTAAATGTTGATTTGAAACTGGCTAAAGGTCAATATTCAAAAAAAAATGGCTGTCACCATTTTCACAATATTTTCAAAAGTTTTGACAGCAATTAAAATTGTCAACCATTTTAACGTTGATTCGAAACTGGTTAAAGGTATATTATTTTGTATATGTTTAATACTAAAAGCCATTAACATAAACTTGCGAGATAGAGGTACCCGATGCTAGGTTCGAGTGGAGAAAATTTAAATTTGAATTATCATAGAGCCTCTCAAAATACATGGCCCTTAATTAAAATCGGTGTAAAATGCAATTAATTTTGTACACCGTAGGTACGGTGTTACAATGTTAACATGTATGAAGAAAGTTTACACACCCTGTGTGTCCGTACATTACGTACATCTTCGCAAAGTTCAAACCTTTAACCCTTCCTATAACAAGCTAGGCGATTGAAGATATTAGAAAATTACTTTTGTGACAGATAGGATAACGTGATAAAAGTTATAAGCTGAGAATAACAGGCCATTTGGATTCTTTTCAAAGCTCAAGCTAAGAATAAGAGGCCATTATACTTGTATTTATAGTTTTGATTGCCTTCTTAAATACTTATCTACGACATTCCATACCAATGGTAGATTAACTTGACTATTCAAAGGCATTTTGTAAAAGTTTATTTGATTAAAAACATTTTCTATTGTATAGAACGTTTGGTGTAAGATGGCTCTGATCCTTTATGTTTATAGCATCAATAACATTAACTTACGAACAGCTTTGTAACGTAGGATTTATGATTAACCTCTCTTATAGCATACGAATGGACAAGTACCTATCACTCCATTCTCTATAGTGGGATCTCAAAAATATGACACCAAGTTGTCATAAAATATGCTATTCTTTGTGTTTCAATAGCTGCTCTAACTTTTAGGTAAATCTCTTTGTGTGTGATGAAATTAACCTTCCAATGTTATTGGGATTTTCAAATGATTCTAGCACTTACCAGACAAGTAATAGAGTTCAGTTGGTAACGTTTTAATAATATATATGATGGAAATAGCTACGCTTGATTTAGTATACAGATTGCTAATTGAAAGGTTATTTTGTGCCGATAACAATAAATAATTACTCAATTAAATTGATTTGTTCTTCAAAATATAGAAATAACTATGTAAACTACAGAAGCAATGCTTAGTTAATAATTTGTAAGAATATCTAATTAAAGTTGATTGCACATTAAACCACACACACACACAGTAGGTACCTATATTCTGTTTTACGTGCCGCAAATACCATGCCGCCGCAAAAAGTGATGCCATGCCACATGGTACGATAGTGTGCCGCTGTAAAAAGTGATTTTTTCGGATTATATTGTACGAAAATTGTACCGTGCCAAATAACATTTCGTAGCGCTTTGTGTAATATATAACACAAACCAAATATATATATTTGTGTTATATATAGCCTTGGTATACTAAGACTTTTAAAAAGCATAAACGCAGGAACCTGTCGTGGTATATCAGCGCATGATGTTGTATACCACGAATATTTCTATTTAGAATGCAGCAACGGCGGTATAAAAGCAACTCAGATAAACCGCCCCGCGTTATATGGCTTCGATTTACGTCATTTGCGTTTTCAATATTGAAAAGCTCGCTGAGCGTGTGCGGCTTTTCGGTGCGCGGATTTTGACTTCAATGTGCGATCAGATTTGGAATTCCAGTTTCGTTATGAATTTTTTTTACAGCTTCAGTGAGACCCATTATTAATTATGAATTACATTGTCTAAATATATAAAAGGCAAAGGTGACTGACTGACTGACTGACTGACTGACTGACTGACTGATCTATCAACGCACAGCTCTAACCACTGGACCGATCGAGCTGAAATTTGGTATATAGGTAGCTGTTAGGACGTAGACATCCGCTAAGAAAGGATTTTGGAAAATTTCAACCCCAAGAGGGTTAAATAGGGGGTTAAAAAATCGAACCTAACGTGAGCGAAGCCGCGGGTTAAAGCTAGTATTAGATAAGTGGGACTTACAATTACGATATTGCCGTGTCGCTATTTCACATTATAGCCAAAAAATCGAATTGATTTCATTACCTGAAAAGAAAACAAAGACATTATTGAATTAATTGCATCGATTCAGTATCTACAATAAATGGCATCGAAATAAGCTTCGGTGTAATAATGAATATTATTTTTTATATCTATTAAGAAGATCTAGGTAAGGTCATAGAATTGCAAAAGGTATTTTAACAAAATGTAATGTACCTATGTCAACTGTTAAAACAAAAGCGTAAGGATATTAGTAAAATTCTTGTCTTTAGTCGTTTCCATTAAAGTAGGTAGTCCAAATCTGTAAAATAATCAAGTTGGTAAATCCCTGAAGGTATTTAAAAAATAAGCGACATTTTTCATACAATAATTAAATTAAGATCCTTGTTGTGTCAACTTGTCGCTTTTCGGTATTCATAAAAAGATTTAACATGACATTAACATTCTTTGTCTCTTTGGTAATGGAATACTTTGATAAACCTAAAGCCTTTAGGACATCTTCGCCGCAAAACCGTAGCAGCGAAACCGCTGCAATTCCAGCATACATGCAAAACAGAACCGAAACTGCCTGTTAAAACAGACAGTTTATATGCTATGCGTATTTTGTCATAACAGCCACAAGTTAGACTACGATATATTACGAAAATAAATAAAATTTTGCATTTGAATGTAATTTGAATATCTTTTTCCCATGTGACTTCCTCTCCTGCTTCGCCTTGCTTGTTTTGCGGCAAAAATGTTGAACTCTATCTCTTCCCCAACAACATCCTTGGTTGGTGCGAAAGTGAATAGAATAGATCCCTATCTATTCTAATCTTTATTAGGGATATATATATATTATTGTTGCGTTAAACTCAGACTACGCTGCTGTCATCCAAAAGGTAAGTTGTTACATATTTCGTGTGTGTTAGGTCCATAACGGAGAAGGTGTGCTACAGACCTAAATAAGTCATGTACATTCAATACAAGGAATTCAAAAGCATTTTTGCTGTATCGTTTGGTAAATTTTCCTTGCAGTTTAAATGCAAACCTTTCCTTTTATATCTGCTTCTGCTCTCCCACGGGGAAAGGATGCTGTAATGCATCATTGCTCTATGCGACGAATATGTTTAAAACATGTTCGATGTTGTTTGGATAGGGAAGTAGTTTGAACACCGAGTGGGCAGTGGATGAAAGCGTAAAAATACACACACAGTGTACCTACATTTTGGTGTCTATGCTAAGGGAGTAGTAGTTGTGTATTTTACTTATAAAATATTTTCTTTTCTTTGATCAATCAATAGACGTTTACTGCTGGACAAAGGTCCCTTGCACGGACTTCCACAGGTCTCGGTCTTGCGCCACCACACCACGCCACAGTGTACCAACTTTAGGTACACTCTATACCTCTAAAATAAAAAATAAAAATATATATTTATTCTAAAAATTTTATACATAGATACATTATTCGAAAGTCAATCAATTTTTTATAGAAAAGAGGTGACAGTGAAGACCTTTATGCCATTTTCAGGTTAATTTTTGTTATTTTCAAACTTATTATCTCAAACTGTACCGAATAGTAAAGGTGAAGTTAATGTCAGCGCGAAATATATGAAAATGACAGGACAGGACATCCTGACATTTTCATACAACATTTTGTTCTTGTGTTCTTGATACATTTCTATTCTGGGCAGATTCTGGGTATACCAATCAGGCAAAACCCAATCGTTCTAGTAGACAAGTCAAGTAGACAATTTATAGGCATTCCAATGTCCATTCCATACACTCGTAAGTCGTAATACGTATCGCGAGGTTCCAATAAAATCAATTAGATGCACAACGATTGCCTCAAGTGCGATCACTTTATACCAATTACTGCACACGTACAGTGTAGACGCTATCAGTGTACCAATTATAACGCCGCGAAAGGAATCCAAGCGACTAAGTACTTACGAGTACCTATCGAGACACGCATGTAGAGTACGAAATCTAAATATGTAAGAGGAAAAGCTGACTGACTGACTGACTGACTGATTTATTAACGGATAGCTCAAACCACTGGACGGATCGGGCTGTTTGGCATAGGTACAGTTAGCTATTAGGACGCAGATGTCCGCTAAGAAAAGTTTTTGAAAATTCAACCCCTAAGAGGGTAAAATAGGAATTTAATGCACATCCCTATTTGGCGAGCATGATGGACCTTGGCCTAAACCTTTTTCTTTATTAGATACGATGAAATGACGATGAATTTAAATGCCTTTTTTCGCGAAAAAGAAACTGTTAACGATTTTCTAGACTGTGTGATATTATGAAACGTCAAACAAATTGATTTGTAGAGTATCTATAACTAAAAATGTTTATGCCAATAATACAAAGTGCATGTATTATACAAATATGCTTAAATGTGTCTCAAATACTATATAAAGGATGAGCTTCTTGAAAAATATATTAGGTAATGAAGTAAGTACTAAGAAATCAGGTAAACCCGCCTAATTCGTTGGGCGGTTGTCGGCCAATGTGTCAACTCTATTTGCGATGTTTGTAAAAAAAATTTGTGATTTTGTAACAAAATCCTCAAAACTTGGCAAGCCGGTAAACGCTGAATGCATTCGATAAAATAATGTAGGTCAAGCGACTGAGTGCGTCGGACAAATGAGTTCAAGGCTCTTTAGTAGGGTTGAAGTAATCTGAAACGCTTCACCAATTATTCCGAACACATTGAGCCACTCTTACGATGCAGAGCTTACGCTGAGTATTTTTTTAAATAATATGAGCTAATCTGAATATGATAAACACTCTCCCTCTAAATAAGCAAAAGCTTATGTTAGGAGTTGCTAAAAGGGATAAATGAAATGAACAAAAAAGTTTGTTTTATTTGCAGTCAGTCTAAGAGCTACACGACAAATTCAGATTTATTTATCTTGTGCACTATGTGTGCTCTTTACATTTCGTAAATACCAAACAAAGTGAAGATGATAATAATTATTTATGACAACTTGAAACTATGATTAAGATATTTAAAGAAATCATTCAGAATAAAAGATAAACTGCAGATTAAACACCTCTAACATTGAAAAGATTAGGTACCTATGCAAATATTCTAACACTGTAAAAGTTCACACCAAGGTCAGTGCTAATATGAAAGAACGATTTATAAGACAGAAATGACCCGGAGAAGGCTTATCTGTCATCACTGAAATCTCAATTAAAACGATATATGTGAATGTCACGACCTTACGAAACAAGTTACACTATGGAGCAACTGTTGAATGGCCCCTAATAACTCTAATAAGTTATTTGATAGGAATGGACAGCAAGTGATTTATTGTTAGAAATGCAATAAGAATAACTCTACAGAGTAATATTTATTTACCATTGTCAGGGTTATTGTGTTTAATAAAGCAATTACTAAGTTTGTGTGTGGGTTAAGTGACGTGATGTTCTAAAATAGAGAAAGATATTTTTTCTCTATGGTTCACAAACAAATAAACAAGCTTCGACATTTTACATATCTTTTGTCTAAATCGGTTCAGTACTTCGTCACATACATACATAGATTGCTAAAATACCTTAAAATTCAAAATTCAAAATTTATTTATTTCCTGTAGGCTAACTTGTAGCTCTTATGACACGTCATAATCTACCACCGGTTTGGAATGCAGATTCTGCTGAGAAGAGCCGGTAAGAAACTCAGCAGTTGCTCTTTAAAAAAAAAAAAAATTTACAATAAGTAACAAAACTATGCTATGTATACAGTGTTTCCACAATGAAGTTTCAAAAATGCAAAACAATCCAATACATGTTAAGACAGGTAGGCAAAAGCAGACCCATTCCCGTTGGTGGCACCCTTTCACGAGCATGACACATGATCCAGCCATTGCTTCGCTCAACCATATTTACCTAAACCTTTCATAGTCGAGTAAAAAGTGGATGATAATATTATGGATGGTAGCTATGACGATCAATTTTCTTGTCGGCACTATAAAGTGATATTTACCGCGTGATAAGCGAGTGATAGGACGTAATTCGTGGCTGATAGGGATATAATTCGTCACTGTGGGGAGAGCGGTTAGCATGTTTGGTCGGTTTATCAAACAGATGCCGTATCCGGTCCGACTGTTTTATTGGGGGATTAGGGCTTCCGAAACATTGTTTATGTTTATGTTGAAAGGTGCATTTGTTTATGTTCACGTTGCAATGTCTGTGGAAAGTTGAAAAGGTATGAAAGCTTGTTCTAAGTATTTTGTCAAGGTCTGCTTATTCTTAGCATTCTTTAGATATACTCGTATGTATCTACCTAGTTACTACTAGATGATGCATCCGAATTCATCCGTGTGGATTAAGGTTTTCTGATTTCCGTGATAAAGCATATGTGTTAATTGTTGATATAATAAGCTATCTCCATTCCCAGCCAAATCAGTTTAGCTGTGATAGCGTGAAGGAATAAATTAAAAACACCATTTTAAATTACACCTAATGGTGTTTCAATGCCTTGTTAAAGTAGACCAATAAATAATTAGGTTTTAGCATCTGTAAGGGCTCCATTATGTAAGCCGATCTTTAAAGAAAACTAAGATTCCCACAATCTTGTAGAGCCACATCAAAGTTTGCCATATTTTTATGTCACATAACAACTTATTATAGTTAAATCATAAACCAATTATAACCAGAGGCACAAAATAATATAGTTTCCCGCTAACAAAGTCGTATGTTTCTATAAACTGTGTCCACTTCTTGTCACACTGTTGTATTTGTCCTGTATCTCACCTATCAAAACCCGACAAGTAATACGTAACTTTATGACAAAGTGGATAGAGTATAAATTTGGTTGTGACGTGGGTTATAAATAATGGATTTCAATTACGTATTTACAGGATATTGAATTGGGTTTCGATATAGATTAATATTGGATAGAATTCGTTTGCGTCATTCCGAGATGGTAATTAATGGTCGAATGTAGGTGGTTGGTAGGTGGGACCTAAAACAAGCAATTAAAACCCTTAATTAATTGCGATAATGGTCAAATTCGTTCAAATTATAATTGGTATTGTTGGTAATATTCATTCATGCCCAATATTAATGGTAACTTAATTATTATAGATTTAATTCATTTTGTTCGCTTAATTAATAAAATTGAAACACTGAACTAAATGCGGTATGCGAACTCAACCAACAGCTTTTCATGGATACAAGAACTGTCAACTGAGTATGTTTTTGAACGACAGCTGAACTGATTTTGACGGGATTTTCACAGGCACATAACATATTTAGGGTTACTCAGTGAAATAAAAACTGTTAATATTAGGGACAATAATACGATTTAGATCTGGACTGATCTTGACAAAACTTGCTGTAAAGATAGCTTGCTTCTAGGAGACTTATCAGGACTCTTTTTAGCCCGGGAAATCCAAGAGTTTCCACGAAATTAAAAAAAACAATCGCGCAAACGGTTTGAACTTGGAACGGAAATTGAGGGCAATATCTAGTAGGTACAAAATATAATTTTGAACTAAGCGACCTTAGGAAAAAAACCTGGTGTATCCGACTAATATCTATTACAAATGCAAAAATTTGCATATATGTATGGATGGATGTTTGTTACTCAATCACGCCGCTACAATTGAACCGATTTGACTGGAATTTGGCACAGAGATAGCTATATAGATAGTCTGGAATAACACGTACTTTTTATCCCTGAAAATCAATGAGTTCCCGCGGATATTAAAAACCTCAATCCATGCGAAAGAAGTTGCGGGCATCAGCTAATATCACCATAAAAATAATAAGTATTTCAAGAAATAGACGACTTGTCCACATAGACAGACTGACTACATTTATGAGATTTATCAAGTTGTTGAACAAGAGTTTAAACGTACTCTTTGTAAGTAGGTATAAAAGCTATGTTATATTACTAGAACATGAACTTAGCACGTGCCCTTAGGACCAAACATAGCGTGTGGAAAATAAGCTAGACCCAAGTTAAGACATTATCTCAAGAGACCTCAAAGCACTTCCGATTGGCTTGTCTTCGTGTCGAAACGATTGACGTGTGATGTTATTAAGGGACGCCCGTGTCGAGAGTAACTTTCTCTAAAATTAGGGCCTTATACATACCTCTGCGTGATGTTAGGAGGATGTGTAGATCTGATGATTTTTTGACTACCTCCCTGGCGTAGTGGTGAGCGCTGTGGTCTTATAACTGGGAGGTCTCGGGTTCGATTCCCGGTGGAGAAGATTTGGGAATTTATAATTTCTGAATTGTCTCTGGTCTGATCTGCTGGGAGGCTTTGCCGTGGCTAGTTACCACTCCACCGTCAAAAACGTGTCGCCAAGTGATTTAGCGTTCCGGCACGATGACGTTTAGAAACAGATTCGGTGTAGGTATGGGTTGAATTTGCACTGCTATTACCCCTTCCAAGTTAGCCCGCTACCATCTTAGACTGCATCGTCACTTACCATCAGGTGAGATCGTAGTCTTGTCATCTATTTTTACTTTTTTTTAAAGAATATTAGTCAAGCTGAAGTTGACTACTATTCTCCTCTCCCCTCCAAATAAGCGGAAAACTTGTGCTAGAAGTGGTTACGACAATAGTGCAACGGGTGGGGTTTGAACCTGCGACCTTTTGTTTTCAGTCCGCACATTTAACCGTTGAGTTACTGAGGCTTACTTAAGTTTAACATAGAGCTTTGATTCTAAACAAACACCATCACTCGCCAGGTGAACGCACGATCGATTTCCGCTCATAAAGAACAAGCAAAGCTTAATCATAATTCCAAGTAAACGCATAAACTCCAGTCAACATTTCAGCTCCTAAAACAAATCCAGAACAAGAAAAATAATAAAACTACAAAGAAACGGCAGAAATACCTTCAACAAACAGTGCAGGGACTGTTTACATTGGGTGCGCCTGCGGAAGGTTTTAGGAGTCTGCTGATATAATATAAAAACGTACTTATAACATCCAACTATAACGATTAGAAGCGCAATAATCGGCGCGGTGATAACTATGATATAGTATATGTATAAAAAGAGGTGGATATGTTACAAGCGTGCGGTAAATGAAGCGCATTCGCATTTAACAATGAAGTAGGTACCTACTCTATTATACTCTTCGTCATTCGGAACAATTTTTTCGCTTGTTTTACCTAGTAGAATATCATAGGGTGTTAAGCTAGTTTTAGTAAGCCTGTAAAGGCCGACTACGTTGCGTTATTACGTCGAGATCGCAGAAAATTATTAAAAAATTACGTACTGTACTGTGAAAGGGTGTCACAGTTCGTCACAATAACCATCAAAATCATAATTATAAGTACCAGAACAAAAAATAATTACACAGCACTCACTCATTGGTTTTTTTGAGCCTACGTTTGCGTAAAGTTGCGTACGTTACGTAAAGTTCCGCTTTAACAAAGTTCCGCTTCAAAAAGCGGAACTTTGTTAAAAACTTCTGTTCGACACGTTATAGTTCAATGAAATGACTTACTATAATATTTTTTCTTCGACTAGAGGCTTTAGCTTGAAGCTAGACACATACGTAATTTTTTAATGTAAAGTTAGCTACTATTTATTGGAAAACTGTGGAAATGAAGCCAACATTATTATTTTGTGATTTCATTTGAGTGTAAATAAGTGATTTAATTTAATTTAGACTATACTCTTGTACTTAAATATAAAAATTGATAGGTACTGTTTTTTTTATTCTTTTTTTTTTATTTAAATAATGTCGATGGTAACATGTAAATCTGTACCGTTCTTGAGTGCAGTTAATTAACTGTTAATTTTATTTGTTGCTACAATTTTCCATATACTAATTTTCAATATGACGCTATAACTATATGAACTATATCAAGAGTTGAGAAGTTAAGTTAAGAAAAAAAGTACATATGTATGTCTGTTGCGTTGAAACAAAATATATATAATATACGGAACCAATTTTTCTATGACGACTCGTTCGCAAGTACCTAAGTAAAATATATTTTTGTAGCCTTCAACAGGTCTAAGAAACGCAATACCGTATAAATAACGATTATGCGTCGAACAGAGATATCTGCGCGGAATAAATTGTAATTATAAGATAAAATATACCTATTATCAATTATTATTCAGAACGGTTGATATTGTGCTTTATTATTGAATAGATATCCTGTTTAAGGACGGGATTTCGCAAAGAGTAGGTATAAAAACGCACTTCTACACATGCACCGTTCACACGCACACACAGGCGCGGGCAAGCTGCGTTAAAAATGGGTGAATTAACTTGTTTTGATACTTGGATATAAATTGTTTATGTTTTATTTTTTTATTTTTTATTTTCGTCCGGACTTGCTGTACACTAAGTTAGACTTAGATTTAGTCTTAGTCTTAGACTTAGATTTAGACTTTTTTAAGCCACTGGGAAATGCATTAGACTAAGACTAAGTCTCTTTAAGTCTAAGCCTAAGTCTAACACTAAGACTAAGACTAAGACTTAGACTTAGTCTTAGACTTAGACCAAGACTAAGTCTCTTTAAGTCTGAGTCTAAGTCTAAGCTAAGTCTAAGTCTAACACTAAGACTAAGATATAGACTTAGACTTAGTATTAGTCTAAGACTTAGTCTTAGTGTTAGACTTAGGCTTAGATTTGAACTCAGACTTAGTCTAAGTCTAAGTTTAATTCTAAATCTAAGTCTAAGTTGAGCAAACCAAATTGATAATATATTTTGAAAAGAAGAAACTAAGTACTAGGTAGTTAGGTACCTATGGTACCTTCAATATAATAGCATTATTTTATTATTTGATAGAATTTCGAAATTTCTTGCAAAGTTACATTCCCCGAATGTAGTACTGACCTGAATGTATACCTCGAAAACTTCTATTGGAACTCCTAGATCTTTAGAGTTAGTTGTATTGAGTTTGGGCTCGTTTTGTAAGTTATGATGAGATCTTACCACTGGCCTTATTGGAGTGACCTGATGGTATACTTCGAAGACTACTACTGGATCTTCTAGACAGCTACAGCTAGTTATATCGAGTTAGGGCTCGTTTTGTAAGTAATGATGAGATCTTACCACTGGACTTGTTGGAGTGACTTGGTGGTATACCTCGAAGACTTCTATTGGAACTCCTAGATCTTTACAGCTAGTTATATCGAGTTTGGGCTCGTTTTGTAAGTTATGATGAGATCTTACCACTGGACTTGTTGAAGTGACCTGATGGTATACTTCGAAGACTACTTCTGGATCTTCTAGACGGCTACAGCTAGTTATATCGAGTTTGGGCTCGTTTTGTAAGTAATGATGAGATCTTACCACTGGACTTGTTGGAGTGACTTGGTGGTATACCTCGAAGACTTCTATTGGAACTCCTAGATCTTTACAGCTAGTTATATCGAGTTTGGGCTCGTTTTGTAAGTTAGGATGAGATCTTACCACTGGACTTGTTGGAGTGACCTGATGGTATACTTCGAAGACTACTACTGGATCTTCTAGACGGCTACAGCTAGTTATATCGAGTTTGGGCTCGTTTTGTAAGTAATGATGAGATCTTACCACTGGACTTGTTGGAGTGACCTGATGGTATACTTCGAAGACTACTACTGGATCTTCTAGACAGCTACAGCTAGTTATATCGAGTTTGGGCTCGTTTTGTAAGTAATGATGAGATCTTACCACTGAACTTGTTGGAGTGACCTGATGGTATACTTCGAAGACTATACTACTGGATCTTCTAGACAGCTACAGCTAGTTATATCGAGTTTGGGCTCGTTTTGTAAGTAATGATGAGATCTTACCACTGGACTTGTTGGAGTGACTTGGTGGTATACCTCGAAGACTTCTATTGGAACTCCTAGATCTTTACAGCTAGTTATATCGAGTTTGGGCTCGTTTTGTAAGTTATGATGAGATCTTACCACTGGACTTGTTGGAGTGACCTGATGGTATACTTCAAAGACTACTACTGGATCTTCTAGACGGCTACAGCTAGTTATATCGAGTTTGGGCTCGTTTTGTAAGTAATGATGAGATCTTACCACTGGACTTGTTGGAGTGACCTGATGGTATACTTCGAAGACTACTACTGGATCTTCTAGACAGCTACAGCTAGTTATATCGAGTTTGGGCTCGTTTTGTAAGTAATGATGAGATCTTACCACTGGACTTGTTGGAGTGACTTGGTGGTATACCTCGAAGACTTCTATTGGAACTCCTAGATCTTTACAGCTAGTTATATCGAGTTTGGGCTCGTTTTGTAAGTTATGATGAGATCTTACCACTGGACTTGTTGGAGTGACCTGATGGTATACTTCAAAGACTACTACTGGATCTTCTAGACGGCTACAGCTAGTTATATCGAGTTTGGGCTCGTTTTGTAAGTAATGATGAGATCTTACCACTGGACTTGTTGGAGTGACCTGATGGTATACTTCGAAGACTATACTACTGGATCTTCTAGACAGCTACAGCTAGTTATATCGAGTTTGGGCTCGTTTTGTAAGTAATGATGAGATCTTACCACTGAACTTGTTGGAGTGACCTGATGGTATACTTCGAAGACTATACTACTGGATCTTCTAGACAGCTACAGCTAGTTATATCGAGTTTGGGCTCGTTTTGTAAGTAATGATGAGATCTTACCACTGGACTTGTTGGAGTGACTTGGTGGTATACCTCGAAGACTTCTATTGGAACTCCTAGATCTTTACAGCTAGTTATATCGAGTTTGGGCTCGTTTTGTAAGTTATGATGAGATCTTACCACTGGACTTGTTGGAGTGACCTGATGGTATACTTCAAAGACTACTACTGGATCTTCTAGACGGCTACAGCTAGTTATATCGAGTTTGGGCTCGTTTTGTAAGTAATGATGAGATCTTACCACTGGACTTGTTGGAGTGACCTGATGGTATACTTCGAAGACTACTACTGGATCTTCTAGACAGCTACAGCTAGTTATATCGAGTTTGGGCTCGTTTTGTAAGTAATGATGAGATCTTACAACTGGACTAGTTGGAGTGACCTGATGGTATACTTCGAAGACTACTACTGGATCTTCTAGACGGCTACAGCTAGTTATATCGAGTTTGGGCTCGTTTTGTAAGTAATGATGAGATCTTACCACTGAACTTGTTGGAGTGACCTGATGGTATACTTCGAAGACTATACTACTGGATCTTCTAGACAGCTACAGCTAGTTATATCGAGTTTGGGCTCGTTTTGTAAGTAATGATGAGATCTTACCACTGGACTTGTTGGAGTGACTTGGTGGTATACCTCGAAGACTTCTATTGGAACTCCTAGATCTTTACAGCTAGTTATATCGAGTTTGGGCTCGTTTTGTAAGTTATGATGAGATCTTACCACTGGACTTGTTGGAGTGACCTGATGGTATACTTCAAAGACTACTACTGGATCTTCTAGACGGCTACAGCTAGTTATATCGAGTTTGGGCTCGTTTTGTAAGTAATGATGAGATCTTACCACTGGACTTGTTGGAGTGACCTGATGGTATACTTCGATGACTACTACTGGATCTTCTAGACAGCTACAGCTAGTTATATCGAGTTTGGGCTCGTTTTGTAAGTAATGATGAGATCTTACAACTGGACTAGTTGGAGTGACCTGATGGTATACTTCGAAGACTACTACTGGATCTTCTAGACGGCTACAGCTAGTTATATCGAGTTTGGGCTCGTTTTGTAAGTAATGATGAGATCTTACCACTGGACTTGTTGGAGTGACCTGATGGTATACTTCGAAGACTACTACTGGATCTTCTAGACAGCTACAGCTAGTTATATCGAGTTTGGGCTCGTTTTGTAAGTAATGATGAGATCTTACCACTGGACTTGTTGGAGTGACCTGATGGTATACCTCGAAGACTTCTATTGGAACTCCTAGATCTAATCATCATAACTTACAAAACGAGCCCAAACTTAATACAACTAACTCTAAAGATCTAGGAGTTCAAATAGAAGTCTTCGAGGTATACCATCAGGTCACTCCAACAAGTCCAGTAGTAAGATCTCATCATAACTTACAAAACGAGCCCAAACTCGATATAACTAGCTGTAGCCGTCTAGAAGATCCAGTAGTAGTCTTCGAAGTATACCATCAGGTCACTCCAACAAGTCCAGTGGTAAGATTTCATCATTACTTACAAAACGAGCCCAAACTCGATATAACTAGCTGTAGCCGTCTAGAAGATCCAGTAGTAGTCTTCGAAGTATACCATCAGGTCACTCCAACTAGTCCAGTTGTAAGATCTCATCATTACTTACAAAACGAGCCCAAACTCGATATAACTAGCTGTAGCCGCCTGGAAGATCCAGTAGTAGTCTTCAAAGTATACCATCAGGTCACTCCAACAAGTCCAGTGGTAAGATCTCATCATAACTTACAAAACGAGCCCAAACTCGATATAACTAGCTGTAGCCGTCTAGGAGATCCAGTAGTAGTCTTCGAAGTATACCATCAGGTCACTCCAACAAGTCCAGTGGTAAGATCTCATCATTACTTACAAAACGAGCCCAAACTCGATATAACTGGCTGTAGCCGTCTAGAAGATCCAGTAGTAGTCTTCGAAGTATACCATCAGGTCACTCCAACAAGTCCAGTGGTAAGATCTCATCATAACTTACAAAACGAGCCCAAATTCGATATAACTAGCTGTAAAGATCTAGGAGTTCCAATAGAAGTCTTCGAGGTATACCACCAAGTCACTCCAACAAGTCCAGTGGTAAGATCTCATCATTACTTACAAAACGAGCCCAAACTCGATATTACTAGCTGTAGCCGTCTAGAAGATCCAGTAGTAGTCTTCGAAGTATACCATCAGGTCACTCCAACAAGTTCAGTGGTAAGATCTCATCATAACTTACAAAACGAGCCCAAACTCGATATAACTAACTCTAAAGATCTAGGAGTTCCAATCGAGTCGAATCGAGTCTTCGAGGTATACCACCAAGTCACTCCAACAAGTCCAGTGGTAAGATATCATCATTACTTACAAAACGAGCCCAAACTCGATATAACTAGCTGTAAAGATCTAGGAGTTCCAATAGAAGTCTTCGAGGTATACCACCAAGTCACTCCAACAAGTCCAGTGGTAAGATCGCATCGTTACTTACAAAACGAGCCCAAATTCGATATAACTAGCTGTAGCCGTCTAGAAGATCCAGTAGTAGTCTTCGAAGTATACCATCAGGTCACTCCAATAAGTCCAGTGGTAAGATCTCATCATTACTTACAAAACGAGCCCAAACTCGATATAACTAGCTGTAGCCGTCTAGAAGATCCAGTAGTAGTCTTCGAAGTATACCATCAGGTCACTCCAACAAGTTCAGTGGTAAGATCTCATCATAACTTACAAAACGAGCCCAAACTCGATATAACTAACTCTAAAGATCTAGGAGTTCCAATCGAGTCGAATCGAGTCTTCGAGGTATACCACCAAGTCACTCCAACAAGTCCAGTGGTAAGATATCATCATTACTTACAAAACGAGCCCAAACTCGATATAACTAGCTGTAAAGATCTAGGAGTTCCAATAGAAGTCTTCGAGGTATACCACCAAGTCACTCCAACAAGTCCAGTGGTAAGATCTCATCATTACTTACAAAACGAGCCCAAACTCGATATAACTAGCTGTAGCCGTCTAGAAGATCCAGTAGTAGTCTTCGAAGTATACCATCAGGTCACTCTAACAAGTCCAGTGGTAAGATCTCATCATAACTTACAAAACGAGCCCAAACTCGATACAACTAACTCTAAAGATCTAGGAGTTCCAATAGAAGTTTTCGAGGTATACATGCAGGTCAGTACTACATTCGGGGAATATAACTTTACAAGAAATTTCGAAATTCTATCAAATAATAAAATAATGCTATTATATTGAAGGTACCATAGGTACCTAGTACTTAGTTTCTTACCTTTCTTTTCAAAATATATAAAGTATCAATTTGGTTTGCTATGAACTATTTCGTGTTCGTACAGCGATGTTTTTCGATACCAGCATCTGCTTACAACCAGCGCAGCCTCCACTCAGAAAGGCGGTCAAACGCCGACTGATTGATATTTGAATTTTGAATTTTGAAATGAAATCAAACCAGTGACCGAGTAAAATCAAAATAAGCCTTATTGCACATTATTTTAAGATTCCGTTTAAACCAAAATATGTGAAAAAATTACACGCGATGCTATATTTTTTTTTTAATACTATTTGTACTATTTTTGATATTTTTCTCTCCAAGATTTTGAGTTGAACATAGATAACTAACAGATAGTAGAAATAGCTAACAGATAGTATTTTTTAATTACATAAAACCGGTATATTATATACAAGAAATGTACCTAAAGTCGCCCCAAAATCGTGAATTTTGTGTGAAGAGGTGACGGGAAATAATTTTTATAGTACTAAAAATTGAGATTTTGAACAAAATCAACTCCCAAGATTTGGAGATTAAGGACCAATCTATGTGTAGCAATTTTTATTTCCATCTTATTTGGTTTAACTTAGTCACAATATGTACCGAAAGTCACCCGATATGCGGAAACGCACTCTAAGGCATAAAATGTGAACCTAGGATCGGTAAAATTGAGATTTATTTTATGTTTGTACTCAGACATACAGTCTGGTATTGGATAAGGTAGAATTGCCAAATGAATACGATTTTCTTAAAAATTGCATGGCTAAATGTTGTCACTTAGCTTGTAAAAAACTTATTTATTATTAGCGTGGGTTTAGTTTTAAAAATCCCGCGGGAACTTTTTGATTTTCCCCAATTAAAACCTATGACACTCTCCAGGTCCTCAACTATTACAAAAATATTGATGATCCGTAGCTGTGTTGCAACGTGATTGAAAGACAAACCAACAAATCAGGAAACAAACACTTTTTCATTCATAATATTAGTAGGGATTATTTCTGATAGCTGATAAAGTAAAATAGCGACAGTCACTTTAGTTACTTGAAACACAAAGTTTAAGTTGCTTGAAGTGGTAAATGACCCATTTCAAATTATTACCCTGTAAGCAATAAAATATATGAAAGGGGACATTTTCAAGCACGCACGCTTAGTACCTCATTGGGCACAGCTTTCTCTACCCGATAACCACAAGCGAAGATAACTATGAGATTTATGAACATCCTTATCTCGTGCACGTATCGTCATGACGTACGTACATAAGAGGTACCTCTTTGATGGCGCATCTTCGTACGTCGTAGCTAAGTAGCAATAATTTTACTATCATAGTCTCCTCTAGCGGTGATAACGTAGTGGTTGAGAGGTCTCCTTTTCAGGAGTCCGGGGTTTAAATCCCAGTCCCTCTCCCTCTAAGTTTTCGAAGTTAAAGCAGCGGCTTTAACGGTGAGGGAAATCAACGCGAGAAATCCTGCATCACGTTCTTTCTCCGTAATGTTCACAAAGGGGTGCGAAGTCTACCATACTTGTCCAGCTGGTGGACTATGTAATTGCTTTCTCGAACTCCTTAGATAGTTTCTATGCTAGCTCAGCTTTCTAAAACTCGACAAATTCTATCGATACCTAAAAAAACTTTGGTTGAATAAAATTCAAGGACCAACAAACGTTGGGCTTGTTCAACCCTTAAATTTGATCTTGAGTTATGCTGTATCCTCTAAAATTAATTGCATCAGTGTAACGATCTTAATGACCTTTGATTGGCTGGTGCTCTCCCGCTATTGGTTAAAATTCATTGATGCAGCAAGAATACCATAAATTTAGCCAATCAGCGGTCATTGCAATAGATACACTGATTCAATCCACTTTAGAGAATACCACAGAAGACATGCTTAAAGAAAAGTTTTTGGGGGCTTTCCTTACCCCTTACTGGCGCTTGATCTCCATTTAATCACATAGAGGTCCCAGCTTCTATTAACTAGAACTGTGTGCGACTCGTTGAGCCATCATGGATAATCTGGTTATCCTATGGATCTCCTTATTTGCTGTATCCACTACGTAGGTACAGATACTTAGAGCATAGCTTATCTCTATCGCTCGGTGATTCTGAGGTTTTTCTATCAAACCTAACAGATACTGAATGAAGACGTCTAATGCTGAGATCTATAGAGCGTGCTCCGACTCAGCTCAGACTCAAGATAGACGTTAAAACGAGACACAAATATGCTCTGACATAAATCTATCTCGTTTTAACTCTGTCTTGAGGCTGAGTAGAGTGAGAGAGCTGTCTATAGATTTCAGCCTAAGTATTAAAAAAATACTTCCAGAATACAAAAATCTCAAATAGGAAATAAAAAAACCGGCTGCCGCCTCATATGTTTTTTATCACGTCGCTACAATAACAATGCTAGACGTATGATAATGACCTGGCTATTATACAAGTAGCCTTGAGTTTGAATAGTGCAATACCGGTCTGAGGCACGCGGGTACAAGGTTGATTAATAAGATATCTACGCATCTAGCTTTCGCAAGGCGACGCGGGCGCCGCATCAATTTTACTAACAACGAGCTTTCCTTTACTGGTATTCCCCTTTTTCCTCCAAGGAAGAGTAAAAATAGATGTGTCGTGTGGTGCGGGTTATGTTCCCTCAAATATGGTTGAGCGAAGCAATGGCTGGATCATGCGTCATGCTCGTGAACGGGTGCCACCAAGGGGAATGGGTCTGCTTTTGCCTGCCTGTCTTAACATGCATTGGATTGTTTTGCATTTTTGAAACTTTATTGTGGAAACACTGTATACCTACATAGCATAGTTTTGTTAGCTTTCGTAAAAAATTTTTTTTTTTTTGAAAAGAGCAACCGCCGAGTTTACTGCTGGCTCTTAGCTCTTAGCTCTGCTGCCTACGCTGTTAGGAAGATTCGACAGTTGACTGACATAGAAACTGCAAAAATTGTTTATTTTGCATATTTCCATAGTATTATGTCATACGGAATCTTACTGTGGGGTAAGGCAGCCGATATTGGAAAAATTTTTGTATTGCAGAAGAGGGCAATCCGCGCAATCTATAATTTGAGACCGCGGGATTCCCTTCGAGAAAGATTTAAAGAGATAGGCATTCTTACAGTAGCTTCACAATATATTTACAACAACATAATATTTGTCAGACAAAACATTTTAAGTTACAAAAAAAAGGGTGATTTATCCCATAGACCAAGTAGAAATCCAAATAAGCTCATGTATCCTGGGCTGCGCCTCAAGAGGGTCCAAAAGTCATTTGTGAGAATGGGCGTGACGTTTTACAATAAAATTCCACAGTCAATCTTAGACTTGCCTCTACACAAGTTTAAGAAATCAATTAAATCTGCTCTCATGAAAAAAGCATATTATACAATTGAAGACTATGTAAATGATAAAAAAGCGTGGATATAATTCGCTCCAGTGATTCATAAGACAGTAATAACTATCCTGTGTAACATGATTTTATTGTATTCTGTTCCACGGTGTTTCCACTTTATTTGTCTCAGTCATGTCTTAAAATGAGTAGTTTAATATTAGTATTCAATTCGATGCCTTAGCATGGGTAGCCTAAGTATGTCATGCTCTCTTTAAAGTTTCTGTGGTGGTGTCGTGTGGTGCGGGTTGTTACGTTCCCTCAAATATGGTTGAGCGAAGCAATGGCTGGATCATGCGTCATGCTCGTGAACGGGTGCCACCAACGGGAATGGGTCTGCTTTTGCCTGCCTGTGTTGACATGTATTGAATTGTATTTATTTGTATTTGTATTGTATTTATTTTTACTTGTATTGTACTCAGGAAAATTCATCGTGGAAGCACTGAATACATAGCATAGTTTCAATAACAATTGTAAAATTTTTTTTTTTTTTTGAAAAGAGCAACCGCCGAGTTTCTTGCTGGCTCTTCTCGGCAGGAAAGGCATTCCGAACCAGTGGTGGATTCATTGACGATTCAAAAGTGCTTGTAAAAAGTTTATTTGAATAAAAAATATTTCTATTCTATTCTATTCTATTCTATTCTTCTCGGCAGGAACGGCATTCCGAACCAGTGGTAGATTCATTGACGATTCAAAAGTACTTGTAAAAGTTTATTTGAATAAAAAATATTTCTATTTCTATTTCTAGATGAGATTCAAGTACCTACCAGTAGTACCAGATTTAAAGAACTACAATATAAATTTTTTATGTTATCTTGATTTACCCACGGTGGTCATGTTATTGTAGGTAAGTACGCAAACGCATGTCAGTCATAAATCGTCTTGATAAATAATAATAATAATAATAATTAATTGTTGCATAGCGTACGTAGAATCTTAATATGTATCAGAATGTGATAAATAATAATCAATAAAAATAAATAACTGTTGCATAACGTATGTAGAATCTTAATATCAAAATGTATAGACTAGAGACCGACTTAAAATGAGGCAGTTTTGTGTCAGGATATATTTTTGTCAGGACATATTTTGTCAGTAGGTACATATTATGCAGTGCAGCAGCAGCAGTGCTGCTACCACCGCGTGATTATCAGTACAAATGAAAGTATTTTGAAAATTAAAATACATCTGAAACGTAGTTGGATCTATTACAAATATACCGCTACAACCGGGAACCATATTATTACTAGTGGTTCGCCCCGAACTGAGACCTCGCGATATCCCATAATTCCCAAAAGTTTTAATTATTTATTGTAATAATTAACTTTTAACATTAGACGCAATAAAAAAAATAATAGTTGACATAAAACTGTTTTACTGACACAGCGCCATCTATTAGCATTATTGTGAAGCTTTTAGCATTTAAAATTAAATAAATTCGTTTCTTTATAACATTTATCTAATTTTAGTATTTGTTGTTCAAGTACAGGATATAACTGAATTTTCAACCAAGTTTCACGTTCTAATATTCAGTAATTCTGAAGTTATAGGGCTCTGACAGACATTTGGACGTACACAATTCTCTGTCTAGTAGGCAAGCGCATTAGTTGACTCAGAGAACTCGCTTCGCTCGTTCAATAAAAAAATATTCACATTTTCATTCATAAAAAAAATAAAATAAGTCTAATTACAAAATCTACGCCATCTATTGGCGCTGATGTGCTTAGCTGACCGGATCAAACCACCTTAATGCAGTGAATTCAGCTTTTCAAGACTTTATAGGCATTAACGAAGTGCGTAGGTTTTTTTTCTGGTGAGTTGGTGACACAGGTTTTAAAGTCAACCATCGCGCATGAGTGCCGAGATCAGAATCTTTGAGTAATAAACATCACGATTTTATTACTGGGAAGAATATAAACTGTATTTTATAGGGTACGTTTAAATATTGGGAGCATCTGCGTTAGCGATCTTAGAAAGAGACTACACGTTTGTAATACACACGTCCTATCCTTTCTTTAGAAAGCTATTTGATCTTATTCCATCCTCTGTCTTCTACAACCACACCGCAGGCCACCGAACGCAATTTCACCCTCACCACCTAGGTGCCTGGAGTACTTCGACCTTTGTCTGGTGGGAGGCTTTGGTCGTGGCTAGTTACCACCTTACCGTCAAAGACGTACCGCTAAGCGATTTTACATTCCGGCACGATGGCGAGTAGAAACCGATTAGGGGTGTAGATTTAATGTATGCTGCAATACCCCTTCCAAGTTAGTCCGCTAACATCTTAGACTGTATCGTCACTTACCATCAGGTGAGATCGCAGTCAAGGACTGAGTATCTTGTCATTGAATAAAATAGCATTTTTTTCCATGTAGGTACTTTGAAACTGTGGAATCTACTTCTTTCAACGGGGTTCCCATTAAATTACAACATAGGGTTATTCAAGGAGCGGATCAACAAATTCCTGAAAAGCCGGCAACGCATTGGTGGTGCCTCTGGTGCTACAAGTGTTCATGGGCGGCGGTAATCACTGAACATCAGGTGACCCGCCTACACGTTTAAACACATATAAAAAAAAAAAAAAAAAAAAAGAAAAAAAAAAAAAAAAAATGGCGGCTAACGGGAATACGCGCGCGAGATTTGCTCCGCGAATTTAATAAGTTTTACTAGTTTAAACGAAGATTTTGTAGTCAAAATTGGCTAATTTAGAGTGTGTTAGTGTTAATTCTGTGTAATGTACAATTTAATCCTTATAATTTAAAGAAATTACAAACTTTTTTCAAAAATTATCAGTTCCTTTAACAGCGATTGAAAACAAACAATATTCAAAACAAACAATATATTCTAAAACCAAAATTGGATAATATAGTTTAGTGTTAAATCTGTGTTCTAGTATATGTTATATTATTGAATGCTCATAATTTGAAGTAAGTACCTAATAACAAACTTTTATCATAAAATTGTTCAAATAGTGACTTATTACAAACAATAATTTTTGGGGGGCCTCTTTCGCGCGAACTCGGCGGTTACATCGGTTTCAAGGTCTGGACTCGGTCGACTAGCATCCCGGTCGTTGACCTTAATAATTTATTATTGTTGCGAAAACGTCCTGTAAAGAGGTCTTCACGATGTCTCAAAGTTACGAAGCAGTGGAGGAGGAATTTATGAATGTAACTGTTCGTCCCTCTAGTAAAAAGGAGAACACATATTCTCAAAGTGTTATGTGGGAACCTTCTGTGGATAGCATAAGGGATATTATCCGAATAGAAATGCAGACCATAATGGACGAGTCAGTAAATAGGCTGAGTGATATTGTAATGGAGAAGTTTAAGATAGTAATACAAAATGATGTATATAATAAAATGCTTAATTTGATCACAGATCTGAATAAAAGAATATTAGACTTGGAGAAAAATATTCAGGAAATAAGCGTACCCGTCGGACCGTCAGGAATAAATATGGAAATAAATATGGAAAATAAAAAGCCAACTGGGTTGGGAAAGGAAGATTTTGAAGATGGAAATTTGTTAGTGGATAAAAAACCTATTAAATTGGATAGTCAAAATAAAAAAAGAGTGCAGCAAAAGCGTAATATAGAACAGAAAACTGCTTCGAACACGACTATGGCAGCTAACGTTGAGCTGTGTGGATCTAAGACTTTGATGGCTACTGACCTCGTCCCCATGGTGTCTGTGTCAACACATACAAAACCAGTTGAGTCAACTTCGGAGCAGGTAACCATGAAAAGAATGGAGGAAAGAAAATCATATGCCAACGTTGTCCGCGGCTCAGCAGCATCTGGAGCAATGTCGTTGGAAGCTTCAGAGAAATGGAGATACCTGCATTTGTACTTTGTAAAACAGGGTACATCAAAAGAACAGATTCAGGACCACTTAACTAGGATATGTAATTCTGAGTCCTACACGGTAGAGATACTTCAGTCTAAGGGAAATTATGCATCTTTTAAACTTGGAATACCAACAAAACTTTCTGAATGTGTGTTAGCATCTGAAAACTGGCCGGAAAATGTTTGTATAAAACCTTGGAGGCAGACATTTCGTTCAAATCGGAAAAATAACTAAAAAGAATAATAATCTCAAGAAAATTAAAATTTTATATCAAAACGTAAGAGGATTACGCAGCAAAACTGTAGATTTTAAAAATAACGTTTATTTGTATTTTCCTGATATAATCATGCTAACAGAAACATTTCTTACAACCTCAGTTTTTGACGCCGAACTTTTTCCACCTGATTACAATGTAATACGTAAAGATAGAGAAGGCGATAAAGGTTGGGGAGGAGTCCTATTGGCGGTACGTAATTGTTATAGTGTCAAAATAATAACAGACATTGATGAATTAACTGTGGATAAAGAATTATTATTTGCATTAATTCAGTGGAAAAATATTAAGTTTATATGTTGTATAGTATATTTGCCACCTAATTATAATGACGATCAGTACCTAAATGTTTTATGTTGTATAGAAAATGCTTTTACTAAATACGATTCACAAAATTTTTTAATTGCAGGAGATTTCAATTTAAATTCTTGTAGTGTAAATGTAAAGACGCAATTTCAGTTATTTTTAGAATACTGTAAGCTGAAACAATATAACACTATAACAAATGAATACGGAGGCATCTTGGACCTGGTGCTTAGTGGATTGCAAACAAGTCAGGTAACAGTGTCATGTCTGAATAATACACTAGTGCCAGCAGATGCATACCATCCGCCACTTGATATTGTTCTTGCAATGGAACGTAGGCCGCATCTCACAGTGTCCACCTCATCTTCTGCAAGCGAATCGAACATCAACTCGGGACCTAGATGGAACTTTCATAAGGCTGATTTTAGTGCACTATATGAAAGTATAAGTAACATTGATTGGTCAAATTTATTCTACCTGAATGACATAAACGAAGCAATAGAAGTATTTTATTCTAAACTAAATAATTGTATTAATGAAAATGTTCCATTAAAAAGAGATACTGTACCAATAAAAAAATTTATATATCCGACATGGTTTACGTCAGAAATTATAACGAAAATTCAATACAAATATTATCATTTGAAAAAATTTAAAATTTACGGTTTAGAGTGCAATAAACAATTATTTAAATACTACAGGGAACATGTAAAAACATTAATCAATCAAGCATTTTCAAAATATAAACTCTCCATGCAAAAAAATATTTACAAAGACCCTATTAAATTTTGGGATTATGTCAGAGATTGTTCAAAAAGTAAACCACAAGTAAAAGAATACGCATTAGGAGATAAGAAGGTTAAGGGGCAAGATGCAGTTAATGCTTTCGCAGAATACTTTAGCTCCGTCTTTCAAAATGATATTCCCAAATTAGATCCCACAGAGGCTCAGCAGATGGTAGTTGACAATAGCACGGCTGCCTGTGTAGAGGTCAACGACATATCTGTTAAGGACATACAAAAAGCGGCTAAGCATCTAAAATCGCGATCATCTGCGGGACCTGATGCAATACCACCCTATTTAGTAAAAGATTGTATTTCAGTTCTTAAAGAGCCTCTATTATATTTATTCAATCTATCTCTTGAAAAATGTGAATATCCAGAAAAGTGGAAAATATCTCGGGTAACTCCGATACCGAAGGAGAAGTCCACATCAGAAGTAGTTCAGCATAGACCTATAGCAGTACTATCATGTTTCGCTAAAGTATTTGAATCAATATTAAATTGCCACATTAGCAAACAAATTGGTCGTCGTCTTGATGATTCCCAACATGGATTCCGTTCAGCAAGGTCGACTTGCACTAATCATATTAATTATGTGGATAACATAACATTGGAACTAGATACAGGTCACCAAGTAGATTCAATATATTTCGATTTTAAAAAGGCTTTTGACCTTGTAGATAATGATATTCTTCTTCAAAAATTCTCCACTTTTGGTTTCGCACCAAAACTCATATGTTTTTTTGCAAGCTATTTACGCAACCGTTCACAATATGTTCGTATCGGCCATTTTGAATCACATACATACTATACTAGATCAGGAGTGAGTCAGGGAAGTACACTAGGTCCTACACAATTTCTTATCATGATAAATGATTTACCAAATGTCATCTACACATCGAAATGTTTATTATTTGCGGACGATTTAAAATTGTACAATAAGATTGAACATGTCGCGGATTGTGAGGCATTGCAAAGAGATATCGATGCAGTAACTGAGTGGGCGAAATCCAATAGATTGCCATTCAACGACAAAAAATGCAAAGTTCTAACTTTTTCACGCTTGAGATCACCAATAACTAATGATTATACAATGTTTGAAAAGCCGCTAGAAAGAGTTTACCAAATTCGCGACCTGGGTTTGATATTGGATGCTCGTCTAGACTTTAAAGAACATTACGAAGGAATATGCAAATCCGCTCACAAAACATTAGGATTTATAACAAGACTATCCTCTCAATTTTCAGATGTTAGAGTGGCCATCTTGCTGTATAAAAGTTTTGTACGCAGTAAACTAGAATACGGGGCTATAGTTTGGGATCCGTATGAAACGAAATATATAATTTTAATTGAAAAAATACAAAAAAAATTTGCACGCTATGTATATAAAAGATTATATGGATACTACCCCTATATGTATCCATCTCTTTTTGTTGGGGCTATGGTAGGATTAGACACATTAGAACTAAGGCGCAAGTTCCTTTCTATAGTGCACTACTATGAGCTTCTGAATGGAAAAATAGACAACCCCGAAACTTTGGCAAGCGTTGGCGTTGCGGTTCCGCGGCGTTATATGAGCGGTGCAGAGGGGGCGTCTGGCCCGCGACGTCGGCCGCGACTGCTGACGTCGGGACAGCAGGCGCGAACGCGGCGCGGGGCGGCCGCTCCCACCCACAGGGTGATTGCACAGTTGAACAAGATGCTGGACCAGTTCCCAGATGCCGACGTATTCCATCAAAATGAAGCGGCTTTCATTAAAACCATCATGTTGTACTTAAATAAGTGAAATTGATTTATCTGCAATTCTTAACATTATTTTATTTTTATTTTTGAATTTGTATTAATATATTATTAGTAAGCTTATATTAAGTGTAATTAGATTAAGATTAGATATAGAAGGTGTTATAACTTAGCATATATACGTTTTGGGCATTCTGTAAGTATATATAGTAAATTGAAATAAATAAATAAATAAATAAATAAAAAAGGCTCACGACCTCGAGGACTTTGCAAGTCATCGCACCATAATACGTACTGGAAAATAGATTTGTCGTGTTTAACTAATAGACAAACTTGACCAGTTCAGAGCACCGTGTAGAACCACCTTCCATAAGGGAAGGCGACAGTTAGGCCTAATTAATCGATTACTGTACACTTGTAACTGGTTTGAATTATTCATTTATGGGCTTCGAAAGCGCAAACGAGGCAGGTATCAGGCTCTGGTTTTAATCCGAGCCAAAGAATTAGGTGTAGTGAAAAGTTGCGACGTAAAATATTGTAAAGGGATACGCACAAATCAAGTTAAGAACAAGAAAAAAGTTTGAAAACTGTCGCCATTTCTGAAAATTGGATATAACCATGGATATAGATACCTTGAGATACATAGACGCGAACACCAGAACACATTTATAGATCGCGCTAAAGATGTCGTTATCTAATTATTCATTAAATCGACTATACTTTACTGTTACTTACTTAATTATAGGTAGTGTTGGCTTTTCAATTCAAAATTAGCTGCTTAAAAAGTTTTTATCGCGTAGGTAGCGTGATAGCGTCCCCTTCGTACATCGCCAATGCTTATGCCACACAACTAATGCACGGTCGACTGTGCAAGTCAGTTGAACAAGGTGAATGTTCGGAATGCCATATCTAGTACGTAGTACCTACATTTATATCGATGGATATAATGTATAACGTCATATTGATTTTGTTCTTACAAAATGTAAATAATTCGACTCTAGCGCCACTGACTCACGCGTCACTGACGCACAGATGCACGCGTCAGTGGCACTGGGACTCATTTTTTCTCTCTTAGGTCTCGCGACTGCTATTTGGAACCAGGCCTGGTGCACTCTGCAGTAAACTACGCAGCTAAATTTAAAGAGTGCGAAGGGATAAGAGTTCCGTGATAGAAAGAGAGAAAAGTTTAGGTAAATAAGACGGTAGGTAAGTAGCGCTGTGTCAACCTGAATTGCACTTTATTGTGTGGTAACAAGAGTCGCTATTTATTTAAATCATTTTGCGGAGTGAATCTTCTGTACCTTTAGGTACTATTAGGTATTCTGTACCTCTACGTTACGTGCGGTTCTTCGAACTATCGATTCGATAAAATCTAATCTGACCCTTTTAATTTTAACGGTGATCTTTCCAATTGAAAGGAGGGGCATGCAATATGCTTATGTTATGTCACTTTCGATTTCATTTATCGATGGTTGTCGAGATTGGACGTGTCGACAGAAAGAAAGCTATAGATCATGAATGGCAAGCGAGATTTATCACGTTTAACCATTACTTTCTATAAGTGCACTTAAAAGAGTCGAGTAATTCACTCGCACTGGCAATACTGGCATTAAACACGATCTTGATCTTGAGGGGTCGAGTGGGTACCGTACCTAGTTAAAGGCTTGGACGCACAGAAAGCGAGGCGGCAGCGACCAGCGATATAAGCTACGTGGCAGGTTGGCACTTAACGCGCGTCATACTAACAGGAGAATAATTGGACGCAGATACGCAATAAAGAATCGACCCACGCAATTTATCAATTGAAATTAATTTGACAGAGGTTTGTGGGTTGAATCGTTATTTCATTATACAACTTTTACATTAAAAAAAAAATGTATTTGTTAAATAAAAATTATTGTTAATGTTATAATATTGTTACAGGTAGTTGAACAAATAAACTTCTTTTATCTTATCTACGAGAATATACTTTGTTATTTGTTGTTTTTTCTTTTTTGAGTTTGTGTGCTTGTGTCTGTCTGTTTATTCCATTAGACGGCTCGCACGGAAAACAAGGAGTATCAGCGTAATTTTGCACGAAAAATAACACGAAGAGAAAGCCTTAACTTTATCTAACCCTTAACACTTAACACATTTTTTTGTATTTGCACGTCAAAATCGACGCGTGTTGCGTGCGCCCATAGCCTTAATAGTTATGACACTTAGGCTGGCCCAACCATGTTGGTTCCAACATTGACACCAACAAAGTTGGCGCGAGTGTAATAGTTTGCGCTATTCGTCTGTCGAATAATATTGGAGCCAACGTTGGAGCAAACGTTTGGAGGCGGGGTGATGATAATCGAATATGAGTGACTGAATACATTATAAACACTTTCCTCTCCCTTTTGTTATAGCCACTTTGTTAATTAGAATAAGTGTCCAACGATCGTATATTGGCGATAGACAGTTGAAGAGAAATCTTTTCTTTTTAGAGTTCCGTATCCGAAGGGTGCCAACATAACTCTATTACTAAGCTTCCGCTGGCCATCCGTCCGTCTATCTGTCAGAGGGCTGTATCACACGAACCATAATAGGTATATATTTAAAATTTTCAAAGAATGTGTATTACACAATAGTAATGTATCACAGAATGTATATTGCCGCTATAACAACAAATACAAAAAAAGTAAAGTTAAAAATCAAAGAGATCAAGGAAAACAAAAGTTTATTGCATGGAGACCGCATATAATAAACTTTTGTTTTTGCTCGATCTTAATTTTAATAATCTCGTACGATAGTATACGGAACCCTTCGTGTGCAGGTCCAACTCGCGCTTGGCCAGTTTATTAAAAGAACAAAAATGGATCGTGATATATTACCTACTAGTTTAACCTTGTACTAACTTAACTATCTTATACATATCGTACCCTTATTGCAAAAACCGATTATCTGCACCAAAATTTGAGCGAAAAGTTTTTGAGTTATAAGCATTTGAAACTTTAACGACTTAAAAATTAGTCATAATGATGTCCATTTTTAAACAATAATAATTTTTATAAACAAGAAACTATTCAAGAAATGTTAAGTAGGTTAATAATTGAAAAAAACTTACTATTTTTTCAACAAAAAGAAGAAAATAACCGGTAAGGAGCTCACTTAGTTAGTTTTTCCTGAATGTAGAAAAACTACCAAATTTTCAAATTTACCGTTCTGGTAGCTCTAATGGCATTTTTTATTTAATCACTTGTTTTGAATAGTAATAATCATCAAGACAAAAATCGTTTTAGTTCAACTTTAGCCAGTACAGGTGTAAAATAAATATCTTTAGTCGCTTTTGGCTGAAGGTAAAGTAGATTTCATTTAACTTTGTACGTACTAACTGCAGCGCCTTATGGTTTTACCCGAGGAGTTCCCGTTCCCGTGGGAAATGGGCAAGCCTACATTATTTCTTATAATCTCAGCTATCTTTAAAAGAAAGTTTCGTTGAAATCGGTCCAGCCGTTCTAGAGATTAGCTCATTTAAATAAAAAAACTATTTCGTTTTATTATATTAGAATAACTAGCTGTGCCTTGCAGTTTCACCTACATTTGTCCCGTTCCCGTAGGAATTTAGGGAAACACTATAACTGTAAACTTTCCTCTCGAATCCCTCTATCTACTGATGAAAACTGAATTAAAATCCGTTGCGTAGTTTAAAAGATCTACGCGTACATAAAGAGGGCCAGACAGCGGGAATCGATTTTGTTTTATACTATGTAAAGATAACATATACAGCAGAGCTAAGTTTGCCCGCAAGCGTTGCTATATGGGTGCCCCATTGTAGCTTTGAATCCAGGGTTAATCCCAAGAACACTTTGGAGTCCTCAGTTTTCAAAGGTTCATTATTTATCTTTAAATTTTTACTGACAGTTCTCGGGTTAGGTAATAAAAACTCAACACACTTTGTTTTTTTAGTATTTAAAAGTAGATTATTTGCCATAAACCATTCAGAAACTTGAGATAATGCATTATTTACATCGTCAAAATTGTCTTTTATCCTATCGACTTTAAAATTCAAAGACGTATCATCAGCAAATAGTACAATATCGCAAGTATTGTGGACAAAATGTGGTAAATCATTTATGTAGACCAAAAACATGAATGGACCTAGAATAGAACCCTGGGGTACACCCATTACTGAGGCTGATCCGGATGATTTTACATCATTGACACATACTCTTTGGACTCGTTCACTGAGATAATAGACTAAGTGCAAAATCTTTAATGCCATAGTGGCTCAGTTTAAGCAAAAGTGTCTCGTGATCAACGCAGTCGAATGCCTTTGACGACAAATCACAGAAAATACCAATGGCACTCTGTGAGTTCTCCCATGCATCGAATATGTGTTGTAACAGCCTTGCGGCTGCATCAGTTGTTGATCGACCCTTTGTAAAACCATACTGCTCAGTGTGTAGGATTTTATTTAAATTAAAGTGTAAAAGCAGTTGGTTGAGCATTATTTTTCCGAATATCTTGCTGAGAGTTGGCAAAATTGAAATTGGCCTGTAGTTATTCAGATCACTTTTGCTTCCCGATTTAAAAAGCGGTATTAGCTTACTACATTTCATAAGGTCTGGAAAAGATCCAGAATCTACTGATTTATTAAAAATTAAAGCAAGATATGGCGCAATAATATCAATTATGTTATGAATTATTTTAACTGATATCCCCCATAGATCTGCTGTTTTCTTATTTTGTAAAGATTTAAATGTTTTGACTATGTCATATGGGGTAACGTGTTCAAACCTAAATAACTTATTGCACTCAGAGACATTGCTCCTTAGAAGACGATAGACTTCTGCTGGCGAGGAATTCAGAGAACTGGTTGTAGTAATTGGAATATTTTTGAAAAAGTTCTCAAATGTATTTACAATTACTGTATCGGAGTTAATTACATGATTATCACTTTTAAGCTCCAAATTATTATTGTTATGTACCTTATGTTTACTCATTTCATCGCCGATGATGTCCCATGCTGTTTTAATTTTATTATCAGAATTGGCAATTTTTTGTTTTATGTGAAGTGACTTTGCTTGTATGCACACATTTTTAAACAATTTAGAATAGTTTCTTACATATTCAATAAACGCGGGGGAATAATTATATTTTTTTCTGCATATAAGTCAAACAGCTTATTCTACTTTTATAGATTCCGGCAGTTGGCCAGTTACTAAACTTAAGATCTTTAGACAGTCTTTTCTCTATCACCTTAAAGATAGAGTTATATTGTGAGCTTAACAAATCAAAAAACTTTTGATTTGTGAAGATGTTCAAAAACCCTCGTAGCCCAGTTATACAGTAAAAGTGAACTTAAGTTCTTTTACCTGCAATAATTTTAACAAAATATTGAGTTCATTATTCTGCAAAAAGCAACTAATGTTGTTTAGTTCGTTTTTCTTTTTAGATACATCAGCAATTTCTATTATATTAATAAAAGCTGAAACCTGTTAACGCAGGTTAACATGTATTAACAGAATAATATTGACATAATGATAAATCAAGCAACTACATCTGAAAAGTATTATAATACAATACATTGTTTTTGTGGTATAGATTTATAAATCTAAATTATTTAAATGAGTTTAGTTCTTTTTTTAAGAAGGTAATTAAATCATACCTGTAGGTAGTTGCTTTTAACTCTAGCTATCTCCGTAAAAAAGCGTCGTAGCAGATAATGGGTTTTACCTACAGCTTCGCCGTGAGTTGAGGAGTCGATTGATATATTTAACCTAATTTTGGTACAAAAATGCAGATAATCGGTTTTTGCAATAAGGGTACGATATATGGTTTATCAATAAAAGAAAAAGTCCCTAATACATCAATATACATAAAAATTGTATTTTCGCTCCGCCACGGCCCATCGCCACTTTCTACATGAAACTGCTTCAACGTTCCACAACCGCTTCTAATTAAGCTTACAGATTGTTAATTTTTCTCAGTGTCATAGCCTTAAAGCTGGTGGAGAATTTTATGTACTCTTCTCGAATTCAAACAGCTGGTATAGTTCTTGCAATTCACGTGGGCGCGCGGCTCATGGTTGTGTGTGTATCGTATCTCCCACCTAGGCTCCTGACAGGACCGCACACTTACGCAATGTGCATGCATACGACGTAACCACAAGTAAAGCTCACGCGCCCTCGTGAATTGCAATAACTATAATAGTGAAGAACGAATCTTTCTATCCTTCTCCTAACTAACACTGTCCTTACTTTGTGCTAACATTATAAATTGCAAGCGTATGTTGTTTGTTGGTTTGTCTTTCAATCTCAAAGCTGTGTAATGAAGCAACACCTCGACGTATTTGCATGAGTATACTTCTTTAAGTATTTACTTTTTTAAAGTATTTACAAGTCTTTACTTGAAAAGTTGCATAGGCCATCTTTTAACACCTAACCTACCACCTAACCTAATTTCACGCAGACACAATCTTGGGTAAAAGTTTGTTGCATCATATGTTTAGGGTCGTGACTCTTTCGACTTTCATTCTGACAATGTAAATGGATGTATAGATTTTCCTGGTTGGGTCGATTTAAGCTTTTCGATCTTCTTATTCTTATTAGGTACCTAACAAATACCTGTAATAGTAGCTCTACTTTTTGAAGCACTATGTCTACAGCCGATTTCAAAATGTGTCAACATTACATACAATCAGCACTTATTTGTATTTTTGTCATCTTTTAATTTTATTTTTGCTGAATTTTATGGCTTGTCAATCTGTTAAGTCGTGAATTACCACGCCATCTTTGCAATACAGGGAAAGTACAACCTTGTAGATTTTATCGCTTGAATCGATAAATTTTTCCACCAGCTCTTGAAATATTATAGCGTCGTTATCGCTTTTGTTTATTGATTCATCCGATTTTACTAGCGGAGAGAAGTTTGTAAACTGTATGCGTAACGAAATTTATAACGTCTAACGAGTCAATTGACTTTTTGGTTTAACGGATATATCGCTTTCTTATGGTTTTCTTATTTTTACGTAAAGTTATGATTTCACATATTGGCTTTTCAGCAAATTTTTAATTGCCCAGGTATGTTTAATTTAAGCTTTTATACACTTTAATAGTTTTGGAAAGGTTAATAGTAGTTTCATATTTTTAAAAAGAAATATTTCGTTACTAGTTTTTGGACGCAACTTCCTCCGCGAGGAGTTAGGTTTTAGATTTTTAATAGTCCCGCGGGAAGTCTGTTTTTTCTGGATGGAAGTTGGCTTATGTCACTTTCCAAGTCTTCAACTATATCCATGCAAAAAATTACGACGATCCGTTGGTCCGTTGCTGTGTGATGAAAGGACAAACCAAAAAACAAAAACACTTTCGTATTTACAATACTAGAACATTAAAATTTAAAATATAAGAAGACAAATAATGTTTAAGTATATTTTTTTGTAAGGTAAAAAATATATTGAACGTTAAGATTAAAGAGTTCCTAGTAATAATGTTATAGGTAACTTGAAAGTGGACTTTATAACTTACGTGATGCCCGAACTTAAGCGACGTTTTGAAGAAAAAAAAAAAAACAAATTACGACGAGCGGAGGTCAAGGCTCCAAATGACGATGATTGATGTGTTCCAACGGAAGAGCCGTGAGGAATTACAGCACAATTACAGAGCGAGGCGATACTGTAATAAATTACACTGGGCACGGCTGGACGTAAGCCGTGTCTATACAGGGCGCTCTGCCTCGCGCAGCTTTCCCATTAACGGCGGGGAGTGTCACAAACATCGAGCCATTTTGATACGAGTGCGTTAAACTAGCTATTGATGACGTGACAGTGAAGCTATTGGACTATCATTAATTTGGCATTAATTTTTATCAAATGCGACGGTGAAAGTCCAAGGAAGTAATAACAATTGCCGCCGCAAATAAGGCCGCCTTTGCATGCGTAGTTTTAAGATGCATTCAATTTTGTTTCTTTCTTGTGTGCAATAAAGTTTTTATCTATCTATGTAACAATTGTGATAATTTGTAATGGGGAAACACAAATATCCAGTATCTTCAGTGCCGTGCTCTGAAACGACAGGAATCAGCCAGCTGTCATTTTGTATAGAATTTAACACACAGTCTATCTGATGTAATTGTATTAATAGACATCAAAGGCTGAAAGAGAAACTCATTATGAAAGTATCAAAAGATGATGGTTCACCTTTTACAAGTTTTTTGTTAGCATACTTTATGTTGGGGTTGGAGCTATGTACACAAACTTCTTGACGGTATATGCTAGAGAAACCTGTTTGGTTGATGACAACAGTACCACGATGGAGATTTATTCTTGCACTAGCTTTTGCCCACGGCTTGGCTCGATTTTTCAAACACCTATTTTATCCTTTTAGAGGTTGAATTTTCAAAAATCCTTTCTTAGTGAATGTCTATGTCATAACAGTCGTCTGTATGCCAAATCTCAGCCCAATCCAGCCAAGGGTTTGAGGTGAGCGTTGATAAATCAGTCAGGCAGTCAATCAGTCATCTTTTCCTTTTATATATTTAGATGTCGCCTCGAAGTAGGCTCGGTCTATGCAAGGCGCTCCTGAAAACGAACAAGTAAGTGCGCTCGGTATGGACTCTGCTTAATAAATAACGTTGTGCACGGCTGGACGTCATTAGAGTCACGAATAGTGTTAAAACCCTTCTCTAGGAAGATTTATGGTTACGCTTCTATCACTTGGACTTATTAGAGGCTGTGTATGTAAAGGGTAATTGAATGGAAGTCTAGAACTAGTCTATTTTCAATGTTACCGGATCGTGACTGTATCTAAATAATTACTATGTTTGAAACTTTAGAAACAGCTTAAAACTGTAGCATGTAGAGTGAAACTTATTTTTTTTTAGTGAGCTAAATCCTTTACGTCGCAGGTTTCCCTTTTCTGAGAGACTTTTTTTATTTATTCAATGATTATTAAGATAGTCCTCGACTGTCGATCTTGCGCCGCTTGTATCCAGCGGCTCTCTGCGACTCGTTTGATGTGGTCGGTCCACCTAGGGTGAAGTCTGCCAATACTGCGCTTTCCAGTGCGGAACTCGTCTTCTCAACGGATAGACGTGGCCACAGTTCTTCATAAGTATGTTGCATGGCGCACAACAGAACATGACTTTGTGCCACTTGTATCAAGTTGTATCTACCGGCTTACAGCGACAGCGATATCGTCTGTTCACTGGGAATGAAAGCAAATAAATGGCTGTAATTAATTGGATGATATTCTTACCCTTTTTTCAAAAAAAGAGAGTTTCAAATCCAGATTTGCATCGTAGAAATACCGATAGGAACTTACCTGAAATATAAAAAAATACTCTGTTAGTGTCCGACTGAATTAATTGGGTTCTTTTCAGGTTAGGTCGTTAATTCAGTTAATCTTATTATCCTATTTCCTATTATTTATAATATTATAAATGCGAAAGTTTGTATGTTTGTTACTTAATCACGTCCCAACGACTGAACCGATTTGGCTGAAATTTGGCACATAGATAGATTATAATCTGGAATAGGATATAGGATTTTATCCCGGTTATACTTGATTTGAAATTAGATTAAATAGGATTCTAACGAATGCAACAAAATAGCATTACCTATATAAAATCCTCAAACTGTCCGTCATCATCAATTTCCAGCTAAAACGGAACCACAGTTACGGATTGGATTCGCCATTCGTTATTTTTAATGAACCGAGCGAGTTTCCGTGCTGTACCTATTGTATTGTGTTGTTACAATTACTCGCCCCCAGGTCCTAGGTTTGATTCCATGGATTGAAATTGAAATTAATATAGACTATAGATATCGTATAGTTGAGAATCTGGAGAGTGACATAGGCTACTTTTTATCCCGGAAAGGCGAAGAGTTCCCGAGGGATTTTTGAAAAATAAATCCATGCGGACGAAGACGCGGGCATCGGCTAATAATGATATAATTTTTAAAGAAAATTAGTTATTCTGAACGTGAATAATATTCCCCTTTCCCCTCTAGTTTAAAATCTAACGCTTACGCTAAAAGGCTGATCTATAGACCGCACTCTAGCTCTACTCAAACTCAAGACAGAGATAAAATGAGACAGACTTATGTCAAAGGATATTTGTGTCAATTTTAATTCTATCTTAAGTCTGAGCTAAGTCAGAGCACGCGCTTAGATCTCAGCATAAATGCCGGTATAGCAAAAGTGCGACACTGGGCTTTGAACCTTCGACCTTTCGGTTTACAGTCAACACCTGCTATGATGGGATTGGAAAGTAATTACAAAGTTACTATCAAAGATTTCCACTAAGTAACCTCTCTAATGGCGGATATTAAATTATTTTCCTATCGCACAAAATGCGAGCCGTAAAATGTTATTATCTTCTTCGTTAAGCACAAGTTTAAGTTTAGTTGTATTCGTAAATGCAACATAACTGATATCAGTTAAAGTTAACTGGTGAGTGGTAAGTAATGGTTAAACTCGCCAGTTATCATGTAACACATTAGTGCTAGGTGATAACAGAGTTCAGCTGCATTTTAACTTTAATGCCACATAGGTATAGCCCCTACCTATGTATTTAGTTTTTTTTTTTTTAATTCTATGACAAGATCCTTGACTGCGATCTCACTTGATGGTAAGTGACGATGCAGTCTAATATGGTAGCGGGCTAACTTGGAAGGGGTATGGCAGTGCACATTCAACCCATACTCCTAATCAGTTTCTACACGCAATCTTGCCGGAACTACATTGAGCGAACATAAGCTACATTGAGCGAAGCCGTTAACTGGATGGGTGAATAATGACCAAAACAAATGTTATCTATTTAATGTTGCCTCTTACGAAAAGCAAATACTTAATTAATTACTAAAGAAAAATTCAATTTTTTCATTGGTTAACTTATCAGCTATTAAATAATGTAATGGATGTAATTAGTATTGTTACAAAAGGTTAAGAAATATAATTAAAGGTCAAGCATAATGTAAGTATTAGCTATTCTACTGTGTGAAACAACATTTATTAAAGTTTTAACTAGCCGTTAAAATAAGGGCTAACAATCAAACAAAAAGTAAAATTTCCCTTGACATTTCAGTCAAAACAATACTCTTTTTTTACAGCTACCGTGGCAGTTGAAAGTAATAATGGGAAAGACATGAATGGATTGAACTTTGTAGAGTTCAATATCCGCTTAAGAAGGAAATTCTAAGACTAAAACTAAAACTGATCGTGATCACACTGAATCTTCCTATTCTGTCCTGACTTGACACCTTGGTATGAAACAAAAACATTGTTATTGAAATAGGAACAGATAATATAAATAACTGTATCGTATTGGCCACAGATGTGGGTAGGCGAATAATGTACAGCTGTCACGATGCAGGTATGTACAGGCAGTCTGATGTCGGATCTCCGCGGGTGCGGACGTGTGAATTAAACGTAACATAATGGTTATGTAATACGTAACCATTGTGTTGGTTTTCTGGTACTGGACGAGCCAGTACAATAAGTACAGATGTTGGTACATATCATAATGCTTCTTCTCCTCGAATCGAAGTTCAGCGGCCATCACGCGATAAGCTTCTTTGTTTATAGTAGTATCTTTTAATTTTGGAACCAAGCTCTGCCTAAAGTAGGTAAGGTCCAAGACGCATGAAGGGTCTTGCGTCTTGGGTCCTCCATTGGTCTTGGGCCAAAAGTTCTTGACCTTTATTGGTCATAAGCTATTAAGTTAACCATAGATAGATAGATTCGTCGCAGTCTTGCCTCTTATCACGTGAGCGACAAAATATATCGCGCAAAGAGGAAGGTGACTTTTCAAATATTTGCATAGCCTATCCTATAGTAGTATAGAAAGCCGGTTTCAGCTCACTCCCAGCCTAGGCCAAAAAAAAAAAAGTGTGGCTAGGCCAAAAAAAATAAAAAAGTGTGCCCACCCCCCAAGAAAAAGTGTGCCTAGGCCAAAAAAAGTGCGCCTAGGCCAAAAAAATAGTGCGGCCAGGGCAAAAATAAATGGTCAGGGCGTTTCCAAAAAAAAAAGCGCGCCGCAGGCGAAAAAATTTTTGGCAAAAATTCCAATAAGACGAATTCCAATTGGAATTCCAATGATTGGAATTCCAATTGAAGAGTTTACTATTTCCACTTCCTACTAGATGGCGCTGCTTGTCAAGGCATCAAATGGTACGCTACTGTAAGACAGATGGCGTTTTGTATGTAATGGGGCTACTTAAAATGATACGCTACTAAATGGCAGATGGCGTTAAGAGTTTCAAGTGTGATGTATTTGCCGTCCCATTTCGTGTTGGATTTTCCGTTCCCATTGCTTATGAGAGTGAGGCAATGGAGAGTGCGCCAGTGTTTGTGCACGCACTTGTGCACTATAATACTTCCCGTGGTTAAACTCGTATCACTGCCGTATAACGTATCGCATAGAACCTAAATGCCCGACCTACGGTCGGGCCGCGGAATTTTTATGTTCTAACCTAACCTAACCTAGCTAGTAAATTAGGTTAGCCTAATTGCTCGAAGTGCTCCAGGCACCCACTAATGTTTGTTACACAAGAAATTCATTCCAAAGAATCGAACCTGTCAGTTAAACAGAGCGAGCGCACTAACCACTGTACCAAGGAGGTCGCATACCTGCTTGCTTTGAACAAAGACCCTTTTCCTTTCGTCGCATTCCTACGTTTTTTTTAACCGAATTCAAAATAAAAAAGGTTATGCACTTTATGTTTGCAAAATACGAATTAAAAGTCAATTAAACGTTTAAAAAAATCAAATAATAACTTCTCTCTCATTATTGATGTTCTTTTGAATGAGAAAATATAATTCTATATTGATTAATCATTTATAGATTTAAATATGATTATGCACTAATTAATGTTTGTTACACAAGAAATGCATTTCAAAAAATTGAACCTAGGACTTCTCAGTTAATATAAAACCATAACACTCACCACTGCGCCCTTAGAGGTCTTCATGCGCTTTCTACCTGGTAGGACAATAGACCCTTGCATTCCAACGTTTTTGTGTTTTTGATGTTTTTTGAATGAGAAAATAGAATTCTATATTGATCAATCATTTATAGATTTAAATATGATTATGCACTCGCAAATGTTTGTTCTTAAGTTTTTGCGCTTTTAACCGAATTCAAAATAAAGATTATTCTGTATTTATGTAACTCGTACGTTAAGTCGTAAGTAAGTACAAGTAAAGGTTTCAAAAAATCGAATAACAACTTCTGAATTAATAAATGAGTGAATATGAAAAACGGTAAACTTGAAAATACTTTGAGTAACTAGCTATTGAATGGTGTATTTAGATCACATCTTCGACACGTACGAACTTGGTTGATTTTTTTGTACTCTTTACATCCCCATTATCTTTGGGTAGGATATGGATACAAAAAATTATATTGCCTACAGATGCATGGGACATCAGGCACTCAAGACATGTTAATTCATGTCTAAAACATGTGTGTATAAAAAGGCCCCATTCTAGTTTTCTATCATAAATTTACCTTGTGTCAGCTCGTGAGCATCTCTATAAAGTCTTAAATATTACTAATTACCAGTCTAGGAATATTGTGTTGTGAATCTACATATTTCCGTTCATTATGGTGGTAAGTGCGTAATTATACTTGTTATTATTTAAATTATATTTGTAGCTAACATATCGATTCGTTATTATTGGGCTACTTTTTGAAATTTTATAAATATAATTAGTTTATTACAGTAATTACATTACAGTATAATATTATAAAGGCTAAAGTTTGTATGTGTATGTTTGTTACTCCTTCACGCCACAAGAAATGAGCCGAATTGGCTGAAATTTGGAATGGATCCAGGATTTAAACATAGGCTACATTTTATCATGGAAAATTAAAGATTCCCTACGAGAATTAAAAAAACCTTAATATACGCGGACATCATCTAGTGTAATTCTATAAATTGAATAATCTCCTTTTTATTTCAGGACTCGGAAAATGAAATCAGTTATAAGAATTATTATTATCCACTCAATGTGTCAGATGATCAAGATGCAAGTGATTGTATGACAAATAATAAAAAGACTGCTTCAAAAAGGATCAAAACAATGGAACAAAATAATATAGATGTGTTTTTTGAACATCCAAAGAAAAAGAAGAGGGCAACTACTTCTTCATCTGTGGCTCAGGCGATTGATGGAGGTCTGTCGTATATCTCATCGAATGATGCTGACAGTACAAACGCAAGTCATCTCATCAAAATAGATGTCTATGACATGAAGAATCTGAAAGGGGTTTCACCTCTTGAATACTGGAAATATGCAGATTTACGATTAAAGTACTATGTGAATTCAGACGCTGATAAATTTTATCTCAGCACTCGAGATATTATTTACAACATAACAAAGCAGATCGCAGGAAGACATGATTGTAAAAAATATTTTGTCGAGAGAGATAACAAGCAATAACAATAGCTATAAATTATTCCATCCCAAAAAATAAAACTATTTAAAAGATAGCATCGTTGCCTGCAAATCAAGACCCATGTCACTTAACGTAAATAAATTTTTAAAATAATGTGCAGTCTCCCTATACCTGGAGTTTTTGTTGAATTAGTTAACCGAGTCCCCCACTCTTCGACAACAGAACAAAGTATAAAAGTGTTTTGCCTTGAGAGGTGAACTTCATATTCCATCTCACTACGTTCAACTACGAGTATACGATGTCGTCTCAACCTTCTCAACTGTGTGAACTGAGCGAGACCATTTACGATACAGAAATGGTTTCGTTATGTGAAGAAGCAGAAGCGGAACTGAATTTTGAAGATATGGAGTTGTGTGAGGATTCACAAGATGGGGATCATTTTGCCTGCCTAAGCCCTAGTCCGAGCCTTTACAGTCCAGTTGACTTCATTCCAATCGAAGATGCATTATTCGGAATACGAGGAGGACCAACAACTGATGATGATGACTCTGAGCAAGATCATTCGTTTTCATCACAGCGTACCCTTAAGTTATAGTTACTTAGTATTTAGGTAGTCTTATGTTTATTTTTAGTAAAAAAATGTTATTTAAGATTTGTATATAAATAAAACTATAATTATTCAAAACAATATTTTTTATTTCATCTCCTTATAAATAAAGTTGTAAACATACATTGTAAAAGTTGATCATTATACAAAGTATTATCAGTAAATATATTAAGGAATTGTGACATTGAGATGTTGTTATATTTAAAATATATATAAACTAAACAATACATTCCACAAAATGAACTTAAATAGTTCTGAAGTACTTTGTTATTATGGGTCCACTTCTTACAGTTGGTTTTTAGGAACATTTCATGATAATCCGTTGGTTTTCGACCAAACGAATCAAAATATTCACCGACACCATTAGTATCCACATATATTGCTACCCAATGAGATCCAGGTTTTGTATCTGGATCTAAATTGGAAATTAAATAAGCTGGTGGTGTTAAATATATCGGTATCTTATTTGCTGCAAAAACATTGAATTGAATATTGGGATCGATTATTTTTAAATATTTTCCAATCTCTGCGGTATTCATTGAAACTAAAATTGAAATAAATTTAGAGCAAATAAGACTTACAAATAAGATAATCTTCTTGATACAATGAGTGATTAACAAATGACTTAAAAATTTAATATCTCCATTTTTATATTAAATTTTTAACTATTGTAGTCTAAATTAACATCTCGATTTTTATTAATTTCAATTACGTTATCAAACTCTGCGTATACAATACAATTAAGAGTTGTAGTTAGAGCTCTTTCAAATCGAACTTCAAATCTTACACTACCTCGTTTTATGAGATTCCAGTGGGAGTTTGAATTAGCAGATAAATCAGGAGTTAAATCAAAGGCAAGCAGACAATATCCATTATTATACTCCTCCTTAGAGACATCATTCCCTTCATTCAAAAAATGAATTCCTGTTCCAGAGAATAAAGTATGATATGCACTTGTGAACATATTATCATCAAAAGAGGGTGTTAATGTTTTTGATGGTATAGATTGACCATCAACATATAAACCGAACAGATTAAGACCGTGATTACCAAAATTAAAAGGATTAGTATTTAAAGTTCCATTGAAAGCTGAGTTTCCTACGAAACCAATAATACATCTTTTGGGAATTTGTCCTAAAAATACATTATCAAGCATTTTTCCTTGGATGCCCGATGGGATCGTTAAGACTTTAACTTCAGCACGAGTGATAGGATATTTTGCAGTTGTAGTAGCTAATACTTTCTCATGTGCAATTAATACACTCGGATTGATCCGAACTTTGCGCATTATAAGGCTAGCACTAGATATATGCACTTTGAATTTACTATCTGCCATTGAACACATAAGATTAAAAGTATCTTTAGAACGTACTAGTTTTAGACGCATTTCAACACCGTTAATTAAAAACTTATCTTGATTAAAAATATCAGCGTGTATGTGTCCAATCATTTCAATAATTTGACTTTCCTTTGCTAATTCTTCTCTTTTTGCATATCCCTGATTTGAAGCATCACATGAATCCATTTTTGAGGCTGTATCTTTATACCAAAGCCCACAAGTAAGATGAGATTTCTTAGCAGCTGTACCATAGTTAAGCAAAGTCTCGATGTAAGCACGATACCCATAAGTGTTGTTTGGTGGTGATACGAGTTTTTGATTTAAATATATATCAACCTGACTAAAAAGCGAGTGCAGCCAATTATTAACTGGAGCAACATTTGACGTCGCCGCAATGTTAGTTGCATCAGTATTCTGAATTTTAGCTTTTATGTGAAGTAGGGTATGAGATAAATCAATATAATCATCTCCATTTCCTGGTACTAAAAACTCAATGGGTCCATCATCGGTCAATGATGAAATGGGGTTGTAATGGATCCACTGACCTCCTTCAATACTAGTTTGAGTCGATGGTAGAGCAAACAAATCCAACTCAGATTTTACGCATTCACAGGAGTGATGATGTAAAAATGACATTTTTTAATTTTAACTTTTATGAAAAATATCCTGAATATTACTTTGTTTAATTTTCTTAGTACCGCTCCGTTTGAGAGTGTTTTTAGGAGTGATACGTTTCCGTTTTTGTCGTCTAATTTTATATCCTGATCCTCTCATTATTGAATCAATTTTTTTGTCAGCTTTTTCTTTTAAATTCGAAGTTGCTGTTTTTAAACGTGACCTGATAGATTCATCCATTGGTTGCACATTTAACATATCAGACAGTAGACCCACACCAGCATTCAAAGCTTCTTTACCCACAACTTTTGCACCACTTTTCAAAAGTGGAAGAACAGATCTGAATAGTCCGCCCAAAAAACTACCAATACCGTGACCTCGCTGATAAGGTGCACCTTTATAAATTGCACCTACACCTGTACCAGCTTGATGAGAATAATAATGTAAATACGGGCACGGCATTTGAAATATGTGTATTCACTTGATTCTCTTAAAATGTACTTTAATACACGTTGTCCCAAACTGGAATGGTACTTTTCGACCTGTACTCGTTCTTATATCTATTTCTATCACATCGAACTCTCTACGCATGACAGGTACGTAATGAGGCGGTGAAAAAATATGCATTTTATTTGCCCCGTATACATAGACTGTAGGATCTAGTGGTGCTATTCTGAGAAGAGGGGCCATAACATCACCAACAATCTGTGGTTCTATTATATCACAATAAATGAACAATTGAGATGGTAATCCTAATTTTAAATTATAAGGATATGTTCCGATATTATTTTGAATTAGATTTGTATTTGGTTCAAAACCAAGTTGTAAATATAATTTGGTTGACAACTTAAGCACATCAATTGCGTTATTCGCACATAATACTGATACTTGCTTCTTTATTTCATCATAGTTAAACATTATTCCAGCATCTGTATTTTTATTTAATTCAGCTACAATATGTTCAATGCTATCATAGTTCATGGCAGGAATACGGTTTCTATAGTGCACTAAAGAGTTTATATCTTCATCGGGTATTGTAATCCACTTTGATGTATAAATAACATTTTCATAGTCTCTAACTGTATACATAGTGCAAGGATATTGAAATTCTACAACTCCAACGTGCCATTCACCTTCCAAAATAAGCGATTTTGGTAATTTTGTTGAGAACGTGGTCGTCGTGTTTTCCGGGAAGTATTCCATTGAACTATTACTAAGTAAAGTTAAATAAAAATTGTCTTCCATCATCCTATCTGTTTAAGACTGGATTCTAAAATCCAACTGTTAAATTTGTCAGGATAACCTTTCCACTTGACAAGTACTTCTTTTCTGTTACCTGAGTAGCGAGACCGTAGTATTTTATCAATTTTATATTGAGTGGTGGGGTTATATGTAACTTTTTGTAGTTCATTCTCATAAAAAGTACCAACAATAGGTTCACTTTGTAGATCTTTAAGTGTGTAGACTACTCTAGACATGCTATTTTTTATACCAGTTATAATAAATATTTCATCACTCCAATTTGTCTCATATCCTTTTTGAAAAATGTGCTTATATTTTGTTATCCTTACATGATCTCCAATTGAAAACTTAGACTGTTGTTTAGCACTGATTTTATTGTATATATTTCCATATAAATTATTCCAAACTGTCATGATGTTATTAAAATTAACTTCAAATGGACACATTTTTATGCTTGAATGAAAACTATGATTATAAGAATAGAGTAAATCTTGTAAAATGTTAATATAAGTATAGGTATTTTTATGTGTAAAATAACGCCACATTTTAGTTTTTAATGTCCTTTGAAATCTCTCAACTATACTTGCTTTAATATCTGGGTTGTTGGTTGTGTAATAATTTACATTTTTACTTTTAAAGTACTGTCTAACATCTTTTGATACAAATTCAGTACCTTTATCTGATTGCAAGTGGGTAGGAGTAGTATTAGCTTCAGTAAATATGCTTTCAAATGCTTGTTTTATGCTTTCAGAATTTTTCTTCTTTAGTGCTCTAGCGAAAGCGTATTTACTAAAAACATCAATAACACAAAGAATATAATTGAAACCTTCATTATATTGAGAATAAGTACGCATATCACTTAAATCTGCTTGCCAAAGTTCATTAAGATTAGATAGAATATATTTATTCCGGGGGAATTTTCGATGCACAGGCTTATGTAAAGTATAAGTTTCCTGAGCTTGCAACCATTCTTTCACTTGCTTTCTATTCATTTTACCTTTTAATGCTCTTTTTAATTTCTCTGCACTTCCGTAACCAGCGGGATTGGATACATCATAATAAATATCTTTTATGTCTAATATGGATTCCATCTTTCCCAAATGTCTTGTTTTTTCCTTAGTCTGTATGATGAAGTTTTTGGACTTTTATCATCAGATGGAGAACTATGTTCTCTGAATTTTGGAGATATGTTACTAATATTTTCAGAAGCTTGAGGATTACCAATACATATTAAGGGAACCCCTATATCTTTTATAGTTTGGATAAATATTTCCCATCCATTAGGTTTGGAGCGTTTTAATGGTCTTAGGGTATAATTCACTAGATCCACTATATTACTACCATCTACAACTTCATTATCTACGACTATTGATCCATCCTTTTTCCAGCAAATTTTTTCTTTATTATTTAGCAGAGCATTTAATAATATATCACCTTTTTTCCTATACGTTTTCGGTATTAATTTGTTTATATAAGTAGGGGAATATAAAAAATCAATTGGTAGCCCCTGTACGTGCTTATCATCCTCTGATTCCTCATAAACTGTTGAATCATTGTCTTTCATTTCCTTTTTAAAGATACTGTTATTGTCATAGCTTCGATCGTCCTCCACAGTCACTGGTAATTTAATTGGTTTTCTCTCTCCTTCAGTTATATGGAGATATCTCTGTAAAATTTGTGTGTACAGTGACCACTTTTCACGATCATCAAGTTTACTTTTCAGTATTTTTTGCATTTCTTTATCTAATCTTGATAAAGAATCGTCAGATGCAATATTTTTTGATTTTAACCTTTCAATAACCTCTGGTTCAATAAGAACCATTTTTTTTGCGTGTTCCATTTTTTATATTAAATTAAACAGTCCACTTAAAACAGCTCCCAAAATAATAGGTAGAAATGCTCCCCCTTTCTGAATTATAATACGTTTTCGTGATTTATTTCTCCCTTTCTTTATTAATTTTCTCAGAATAGTTTTGTGTTTTTTTAACTTGGCCTTCTCACAATCCTTCAAAGGTAGTTTACCATTTAGTATATTGAAAATACACTCACAAATACAATTGATTTCCTCGTCCTTACAAGCTTTCAATAAGGCTGTGCGGAATTTCGGTTGAAGTGTGTGTAAAGCCTTTAGTAAATTTTTGTGTGTTTTTACTCGTGCAGACATTATTTTAGAATGAATCTGAATACATATTTATATTAACTTTGTAGAAAAGAAACAATTCAGTTTAACAGAAGATTCTCTTGTCTCTTTATTGGGGGTATTTTCTTTAAATATTTCTTTGATATACTCACAAACACGATTAATTTCTTCTTTCTTAAGAGAGCGAAGTAAAATTTTACGATATTTTGGTTTAAATGTTTGTAATGCACACCTTAACTTTTTTGAATCTAGCGTGCTGCTTCCTTCAACCATTATTTGTTACTGACAAGAACTGAGTGATGTAAACCATATTTAAACCCCTTTTTAGGGATGTATACCACACAATCATTAGAGGTACTATCTATCTTAGTTTTAAAACGACATGAATCATTTGTATTTTGCTTTAAATCAATCATTAAATAGCCATGAGGCTCAGTAGTGGCATCTTTATAAGCCTCTTCAACAAACTTTGAATTCTCTGGAAATACTTGACGTGCTAAATGACGAATTTGTGTTCGATCTCTGGGATTTTTAAAGTAAATTATGTAACTTGTATTCAGAGAAATATCTCGTTGGCCTTTCCCTTGATGAAAAAGATTTTGTGTGATATAAAAAACACTTAAATTTCTGTGGTGACTACCTTTAGTAAAAATATCAACAACACGAGCATCTGACTCCCTCATGAGATCGTCAAGTATAATTAATTGAGGATGTTTTCCATCAAACATATTCATTTCAGGAATTCCTTGAATGTAAGTTACATTTTCTAGATTATATAGAGGCTGCATTTCATCGTAGCACCATAAAACTTGATCAAATCGTGTATTACATATATAATTACAGTGTTTCAAGAAATTTGTCACAAAATGTGATTTACCACATCCACTCGGTCCAGCAACTATAGCAGTAAATGGATGGAGAAAATGATACATGTTCAAAATACGTGTTGCTTTAGTTAAATTAGATAAAGAAATGGGGAATAAAGTGACACAACATCGATTTAAGTAATACATTTATTTATAATTATACAATTTATTTTTCTATACAATTTATAACTTAAGGCTACATCTATCCATTCTTATAATTACTTAAAAAATATCATCAATGATTCTTACTGCTAATCATTATTAAACGACTTTATTTTGTAATGACCCCAAGCTAAGGTGTTGGTAGAGTTATTAACTAAAAACCGTTTTGTATCTGAATGTGATAATGATATTTTATTCGTTTTTTGAGTAAATATTATATGCTTTATCGATCTGAATCTATACATCTCACATAGTTCATTTTTTTGTTCAAATAAAACTGTTTTATAATTCTGCATTTTGAAATTTTTGGTAACCGATTTGTTTACACCTTTTGCCTTAGCAATGAATTTATTTTGTGCATTAAAAGCATACACTTTTGATCTCAAACCAACAAATTCAGTCATAATGTTACCATTATTTTCATCCTTAAAATAGCCAATTTTTTTTTTATTCATCAAGGGAATATCAAAACTATTATTAGGGGGATAATCCGAAGTATCGAAGTATTTATTTAAGTCAGGTTTAATGTCATCATAAAAGTTATCAGTAAAAATCTGATATATGAAGCTGTCAGTGTCAGTATATAACATTTTACAATTTGAGCCATATTTCTTTTTCATATACTTATAATGGAAATCATACATAAGCGTTTTAGAAATATCTAAAATACAAAATCCTAAGTAAATAGGTTTATTGTAAAGTAATTTCGTTTTTTTCAATTGTATAGCAACCAAATTTTCCGAAAATATTGAGACACTATGAAATTCAGGTCTCGCAATAAGTTTTTGAACACCAACAGATTTTCCCTTATCTTCCCAATGTGTACATAGTTTAACATCAACACGTTTTTCAATGTTCTCCATTGTTTTTCCGAATATTGAATTATTCATTAACTTATAAAAATCCTTTTCAAAATCAGATTGTGCAGATGTACGCAACTGTGTATTTAAATCAATATATTTTTGTAACCAAGGACTTTGATTAAATTTTAAAATCCTATGAATTTTTTTTAGTTTTAAGCCCATTTCTAGACACTGTACAAGATTTCTATAATGAATAACATACTTAGTTTTATCAAATAGATTTGGAACTAATTTTATAGTTTTACTCCCTCCAGCAAGTATATTCTCTGGACAAAGAGGAAAATCGGTATGTAAGTCATGTAAAGTTTCAGGGTATTCTAAATCTACTTCTAGAATATAACCCACATCAGAATCAATTGGTATGTTGAAATTAGTTTCACAACTTACCCATTCAAAAGCCCCCGTTGGAAGGTATTGAGACATAGCCCAACCATATAAATTATTAGCATCTAAGTATGTGAGATAAGATGATTGGATTTTCTGATTAAAATTTGCCATGTGCTTATTATTAGCTTGCGCATAACGGTTACTGCACTGTGAAACACCGCCGCGTATACCTGATTTCACAAATGCAATTTTTTCAAAATCTGTTAGTAAATCTAACGTTATTTGTGTGTACTTTAACATTGCATCCCAACTAAGACCTGGTGCAGTATAATATTGCGCAGGATCTAAATCATAAGTTTTAATACATACATTTCTAAAATTTTCAAATATATCTGCTAAAAGTAACACATCCGTTTTGAGATATAAATCAGAGTAATCACTCATATTACGACATTTAAAATGATTCCAAACATCTCTAGCATGTTTATAATCCTCATTTGAAACAGTACTGTTTGTAAGTGTACTGAAAAATTGATCCTGTGTTGGGAGTGACGTTAACTTTAAGGAGTCAAAAGATGTCATACATTCGTATGGGTATACACCCTTACGTTTTAAATAATAAATATCTTTTTCACTTTGAAAATTTCTTCGCAATTCGATGAAGTCTTTATCATTTAAATTATTTGTTAAGGATTCTAGACTACTAGATAAAAATTTAAAAGAATCAATAAACCTCAATTCAATTTGTTTGTCCATGATTTTTATCTTTTTTGAAAATGAAATATATCGTTCTTTATTTTGGGGAATGACATTTATCCCACCTTCTGAGAAATTCAATGCGTGCACAATGAAATGAGCATCATAGTTACTAAGGTTATGTAAAATTATCGGTATAAATTGAGGAATTTCTAACTTTTTACTACAGCTTTTGTGACAGACACCTACTAAACCTCCGGTGTATTTATTATATGCTATTTCGTAATCCGATTTCAGTTCTTTTTCACATATATAACATGTGGATGTCCTAGATAATTTTTTGTTATCATTTGTTGTCAGAGGTAGTGGATAAACTTCAATTAAATGCTCATCATAAATTCGTTTTATATCATCATTTAAAGTCTCCATAAACACTTTGGCACAGTCGGTACCTGTATAAGTTTTATATACTGATAGACTATTATTAAATGTACATTTGATATAGTATCCAAAGCTATATACTTCATGTTTTTGAAAATTTGCTGTGTATGAGGTAGTTGGATCATTATCACAACCTTGTATAGGACTTAAAAATGCTTCAAAATCTGCGTAAACAACAAAAGGCAATTTGAGCTTTCTTTCATATTTATTAAATGTTAGTTTAGCTTGTGTGATATCGGGCAAATCAGTTCTAATATGATTACAATCAAACTCTTGATGGGATTTCAATTTAATATCTGATTGAAAATATAGTAAGCAACCATCACAAATAAATACAGCATGGATATGTTTGGTTAATTGTCGACCAACTAGCCTAGAAAGATTCTTTATATAACAATAATGACCATTCGAACCATTATTTACGTATAATAAATTTATGTGTTTCTGTTTTCGACATTTTGTGAAATAGAGAGGACCAATAATCTTCGTAGAATTGCTTTTTGTGTCATGTTCAATTCCAAAAACATTTATACTAATATTATTTAAGGTTTCAAATTTGTTGATATCTTTTAATTGTACTGGAAATGGAATATTTGAAAAATCTAAAGAGTTTTGTTTCGATATATATGAAGTCACTCTGTCGGCATTTTTTTGAACAGGATACAAAGCGGAAAGTATAGCCCATTGAAAACATTTATTGTCATTATTTTTAACATTAATAATAGCAAGTTTATGTTTAATATCTATGGGTAAATCTATATAAGAGTTCCCTTTTAAAGGGTTTAATTTATTTATATTTAAATCCACATAATTAATTTTTTTAAGACTCCAACCACTATCTTTCTTTTCAAAATTACAAACTTTACTCGAAGTTTCAGTTAATAAATCCGAGTAAATGATGTTAATTTCATCACCTAAACAGAATGTATAGTTACACGTTTGAAAGTCAAAGGAAGTTTCTAAGTTTTTTGTTGCCTGAATAAAATCTCCGTTTAAAATGAAGTTAACTTTAATTAAAGTATGCTCTTTTAAAAGCGTATGAAGCAAGTCATGAACAGAATTTTTAATTGAATCAAGAAAAGCTTCAGGTGTCTGAAATTGTGAATTATTATTGGAAATCCTGTATGTTGCTATTCGTCGACCGAAGGCATTTTCTATTAATTGCACATTGGTTAAGTTTTGAACCGAACTATTAAGAAGTACGTTATTTATATGTTTTTTGCTTCTAAGGTGGTTAGAATAGTACTTTTGATTCACATTTATTTTACAGTAAGAACACTCGATACTATGATATTTTGTAGAACTTACAAATAAGGACGATTCTCCCCCCGTTGATCTTGCTGTAGTCAATGGCTCCGTAGATGTAGAAGGTTCTTGAGAACATGGTTGCTTACTCGTAGAGTTTGTGACTGTAGTAGCTTTTCTTTTCACTCCGGCTCCAGTTTGCTTTGAACTGAAAAATAAAAATTGATATAATAAAACATATTTTCTATAAAATAAACGTTACACTAATCTTTTATTTAAATATAATTTACCATTTGTAACACACATATTACAATATGCTTTCATAGGAAATACACCGTCAATTTCATCAGAATGAGGAAAAATTGAAGTACGATGACCACTACATGGTGTATAAAACGGTTTAATCTCTGGGTCATCTAACATCCATCTAGGGAGTCTATCAGAGATATACCACAACCGTATGTATCTATGCATCTTATTTAACACAAATGATTTAGAAAATACACTTATTTCATCATTGGAAAAAGCTTCCATTATTAATATTTTTCTATCACAACTTCTCTCTGAATGAGTGTAGCTAACGTCTTAACCGAGTATTTATACGTAAATAGCCCCTCCCCATCAGCGTTATGTTTGAACAAGTTTGAACTGATCAGGTTGTTGGTAGCTGTTAGATTAGTAAAAATTTATAGTCGTGCACCCAAGCCTCGATGAATCGTTTGAAATATAATAGATTAAAATAAATACTGTTCATGGAAAAAATGATGGATAAAAAATACTCACGAATAAACTTGATTTCGGTCGGCTTCCATGCATATGTTAACTAACTCGGCGTTCAATTCTGCTTCTTCACAATTTTCAACCAATTCTTCATTGTAAACAGAGTCGTTAAAAGCACACAGTTGACACAACATTGTTGTGGATAGCGAGATGGAATATGACTTGATTGTGTTAGAACAGCACTCTTTTATAATTTGTTTCGTCTGTATTCACAGACAAATAGTAGGGAGACTGCACATTATTTTAAAAATTTATTTACGTTAAGTGACATGGGTCTTGATTTGCAGGCAACGATGCTATCTTTTAAATAGTTTTATTTTTTGGGATGGAATAATTTATAGCTATTGTTATTGCTTGTTATCTCTCTCGACAAAATATTTTTTACAATCATGTCTTCCTGCGATCTGCTTTGTTATGTTGTAAATAATATCTCGAGTGCTGAGATAAAATTTATCAGCGTCTGAATTCACATAGTACTTTAATCGTAAATCTGCATATTTCCAGTATTCAAGAGGTGAAACCCCTTTCAGATTCTTCATGTCATAGACATCTATTTTGATGAGATGACTTGCGTTTGTACTGTCAGCATCATTCGATGAGATATACGACAGACCTCCATCAATCGCCTGAGCCACAGATGAAGAAGTAGTTGCCCTCTTCTTTTTCTTTGGATGTTCAAAAAACACATCTATATTATTTTGTTCCATTGTTTTGATCCTTTTTGAAGCAGTCTTTTTATTATTTGTCATACAATCACTTGCATCTTGATCATCTGACACATTGAGTGGATAATAATAATTCTTATAACTGATTTCATTTTCCGAGTCCTGAAATAAAAAGGAGATTATTCAATTTATAGAATTACACTAGATGATGTCCGCGTATATTAAGGTTTTTTTAATTCTCGTAGGGAATCTTTAATTTTCCATGATAAAATGTAGCCTATGTTTAAATCCTGGATCCATTCCAAATTTCAGCCAATTCGGCTCATTTCTTGTGGCGTGAAGGAGTAACAAACATACACATACAAACTTTAGCCTTTATAATATTATACTGTAATGTAATTACTGTAATAAACTAATTATATTTATAAAATTTCAAAAAGTAGCCCAATAATAACGAATCGATATGTTAGCTACAAATATAATTTAAATAATAACAAGTATAATTACGCACTTACCACCATAATGAACGGAAATATGTAGATTCACAACACAATATTCCTAGACTGGTAATTAGTAATATTTAAGACTTTATAGAGATGCTCACGAGCTGACACAAGGTAAATTTATGATAGAAAACTAGAATGGGGCCTTTTTATACACACATGTTTTAGACATGAATTAACATGTCTTGAGTGCCTGATGTCCCATGCATCTGTAGGCAATATAATTTTTTGTATCCATATCCTACCCAAAGATAATGGGGATGTAAAGAGTACAAAAAAATCAACCAAGTTCGTACGTGTCGAAGATGTGATCTAAATACACCATTCAATAGCTAGTTACTCAAAGTATTTTCAAGTTTACCGTTTTTCATATTCACTCATTTATTAATTCAGAAGTTGTTATTCGATTTTTTGAAACCTTTACTTGTACTTACTTACGACTTAACGTACGAGTTACATAAATACAGAATAATCTTTATTTTGAATTCGGTTAAAAGCGCAAAAACTTAAGAACAAACATTTGCGAGTGCATAATCATATTTAAATCTATAAATGATTGATCAATATAGAATTCTATTTTCTCATTCAAAAAACATCAAAAACACAAAAACGTTGGAATGCAAGGGTCTATTGTCCTACCAGGTAGAAAGCGCATGAAGACCTCTAAGGGCGCAGTGGTGAGTGTTATGGTTTTATATTAACTGAGAAGTCCTAGGTTCAATTTTTTGAAATGCATTTCTTGTGTAACAAACATTAATTAGTGCATAATCATATTTAAATCTATAAATGATTAATCAATATAGAATTATATTTTCTCATTCAAAAGAACATCAATAATGAGAGAGAAGTTATTATTTGATTTTTTTAAACGTTTAATTGACTTTTAATTCGTATTTTGCAAACATAAAGTGCATAACCTTTTTTATTTTGAATTCGGTTAAAAAAAACGTAGGAATGCGACGAAAGGAAAAGGGTCTTTGTTCAAAGCAAGCAGGTATGCGACCTCCTTGGTACAGTGGTTAGTGCGCTCGCTCTGTTTAACTGACAGGTTCGATTCTTTGGAATGAATTTCTTGTGTAACAAACATTAGTGGGTGCCTGGAGCACTTCGAGCAATTAGGCTAACCTAATTTACTAGCTAGGTTAGGTTAGGTTAGAACATAAAAATTCCGCGGCCCGACCGTAGGTCGGGCATTTAGGTTCTATGCGATACGTTATACGGCAGTGATACGAGTTTAACCACGGGAAGTATTATAGTGCACAAGTGCGTGCACAAACACTGGCGCACTCTCCATTGCCTCACTCTCATAAGCAATGGGAACGGAAAATCCAACACGAAATGGGACGGCAAATACATCACACTTGAAACTCTTAACGCCATCTGCCATTTAGTAGCGTATCATTTTAAGTAGCCCCATTACATACAAAACGCCATCTGTCTTACAGTAGCGTACCATTTGATGCCTTGACAAGCAGCGCCATCTAGTAGGAAGTGGAAATAGTAAACTCTTCAATTGGAATTCCAATCATTGGAATTCCAATTGGAATTCGTCTTATTGGAATTTTTGCCAAAAATTTTTTCGCCTGCGGCGCGCTTTTTTTTTTTGAAACGCCCTGACCATTTATTTTTGCCCTGGCCGCACTATTTTTTTGGCCTAGGCGCACTTTTTTTGGCCTAGGCACACTTTTTCTTGGGGGGTGGGCACACTTTTTTATTTTTTTTGGCCTAGCCACACTTTTTTTTTTTTGGCCTAGGCTGGGAGTGAGCTGAAACCGGCTTTCTATACTACTTCCTATACAGCTGTTTAACATTACGAAAAACAAAACGCAACGTAGGCAAGATTCCATTACAAGAGTACGTAGGCGCCGGCGTCGATATTTTAACCCAACACTATTTATGGCAAGGAATGTCTTAAGACAACACATTGTACAGATAACAATTAAAACTAAACCTTATTACTTCTGAACTAAAACACATTTCCTATTAACACATCGACAGTGCAAAGTGGCTTCATTTGAGACCCGGTAGCGGATTCTTTAACACGCGAATTCGCGATTTTATTGTTTTTTATGATTTCGGTTTTTAATTTACATGATTTTAGTCAGGTGTTTTAAATTCAATTCCAGATTTTTATAGTATCCTTACTAATATTATAAATGCGAAAGTGTGTTTGTTTGTTGGTTTGTCCTTCAATCACGCCGCAACAAAGCAACCGGTCGAGGTGATTTTTTGCATGGGTATAGTTGAGGACCGGGAGAGTGACATGAGCTATTTTTTATCCTGGAAAATGAGAGTTTCTGCGGGATTCTTAAAAACTAAATCCACGCGAGCGAAGCCGCAGGCATCAACTAGTATATGACTTCTAAATTGCCAAATAAATGAGCACATTTGATTGGCGTCATTTTTTATTATTAAATGTTACAAAACGATAAAATTCTTTATCAAATAATAGTCATACACTCACGTTATCTCTTTATTTGGATTTAATAAAAATACACTTTATCAATGTATTGATTTCAATCTTACAAACAATCATCATTATGATTTTACATAGGTTAAGTGCCATATATTGGTTTTCAACAATCGATTTATATGTAAATAAATAAAAAAACATTTATTCAGTAGAGCTACCTAATATTTTTCAAAAATTGAATATCAGAGAAGTATCTGTCTCTAGAGTGCGCAATTTTTTTTTTATAAAAAGAATATTAACCAAGATGATCTTGACTAATATTCCTCTCCCCTCAAAATAAGCACAAAGCTTGTGTTAAGAGTGGGTACGACATTAGTGCAAAGGATGGGATCGAACCTGCGACCTTTCAGTTTTCAGTCCATACGTTTAACCGTTGGGTAATCAGGGTAATCTTCTAGGCAAGCGCGCTCCAACCTAGACCTCATCAGTGCTATTATGATTGTCGTCAAGTGCAAGCTTATTCCGGATTTTAAAAAAAGTATTGTAATACAACGAAATAACCAATTACAATGTTCCGTATTATTATCATAAATCTAAATATATAAAAGGCAAAGGTGACTGACTGACTGACTGACTGACTGACTGACTGACTGACTGATCTATCAACGCACAGCTCTAACCACTGGGCCGATCGAGCTGAAATTTGGCATACAGGTAGCTGTTAGGTCGTAGACATCCGCTAGGAAAGGATTTTGGAAAATTTCAACCCAAGAGGGTTAAATAGGGGTTAAAAAATCGAACCTTACGTGAGCGACGCCGCGGGTTAAAGCTAGTTCAGGATAAATAAGTTTTATGAGGGAATCCTAAAAGTGCTGGCGCCACCGGGACGATTGACCGCCAATTGGTACCGATAATAATATAACGATAACGTTTTCTGTTATCGTTATCAAGTTATCAACAAGAAGTAAATACATGTAACGATACGTAAGGTTGCGTTATTGTTTTATGACAAAAAATCATTCTTGGACAGACTTATCTAGTTTTATTACACAAGTTTCGAGTGTACCTATCTAGTGTGTGTACATACACACAGCTTTATTACCCTATTTTTAGTATACACACGTGTGTATACTTAAAATAGTATAATAAAGCTAAATAATACAGTCTCCGATTGATTTTTGATGCCATTAAACAGTACGCGCGTAGTTCATAGATGTGTATGTGTCGTATAGCTACATATACAACGTGTATTGAAACTCCGAAATAATACTGAAGGAGGTGAATGTGCTCATGAAACTGAACAACTTTCCCCAAGGAACCTAGGTCGAAATATGAAAAAAAAAGTTTACCTCCCATAGTAAATCAATCAGCTGATCGTCAATTTTGTATGGGCGGTCCAAATTTTTTTTCACATTTCGACCTATGTTCCTCGAGGAAAGTTGTTCAGTTTTATGAGCACATTCACCTCCTACAGTATTAATTCGGAGCTTCAATACACGTTGTATAAGTGTGAGCCAGAGCTTGCTCGCGCCTGACCGCTCCCACCCAGGCTCGTGACACGCACGCACACTTACGCAATGTGCATGTACACGACGTAACCACAAGTTTAACTCACGCATCCTCTTAAATTGCAAGAAATACTCGTATACATAAAACTCATGCTTTTTAATGCTTAAAAAGATATAAAGATTGTATGCAGGCGCTAGTAGGCAAACTAACTTATTAAGTTCATAGTAGCTTTATAAGTGATGCTATAACTTGGAAATATGAAATGATCGAAGTGCCTGTTCAAAGTATTAACAGAAACTTGTACATACATTTGCACGATTATTACTACCATCTATAATATTAGCAATAATGGAAATTGTGATTTTATTACAAATAAATACATTTCGTTATAGTTTCTAAAACCACCTAACTGAATTAAACGCGCTTCCAATTTCAACCAATAGGATAAAGTATACATAAACACGGGTTTCTAATGGGTCTCTTAACGGAATTAGTGGCGCATTTCACATTACAAGCGGGGGATAAGTGATACGGAAATAATCTAGTTTATTTTATACTTCATTAAAATGGAATTCTTGAAAACGAACCGCAGAAGGTTCGGAAGACATTGACTATAGAATGGCTTTAGCAATTTATGTGCACACTAAGAGAGCCCCAGAAAGAGACAATTGGCTAATATTGTCGAATTTATTTATTTAAGTTATTTATTTAAATAAATAAATTAATAATATAGAAGCTTTGTGTTAACAGTTTGATATTTCAAATAAATTTTATATAAGAAAAAAAGTCTTGTCGAAACGACGGGGTGTTATAATTTTGACGTGTATTATGTATAGGTGTGTGTGTGTGTGTCTATCTGTGGCGTCGTAGCTCCTGAACGGTTGAACCGATTTTGATTTTGTTTTTTTGATTGAAAGGTGAATTAGTCGGGAGTGTTCTTAGCTATGTTTAATGAAAATCGGTCCAAGATGGCCGCCGCCACAAAATGGCGGATTACATTTTTTTTTAATTTCACATGTCGGGGATGTTGTAAATTTTCAATTTACATTTGCTGATACATAATAATTATTTATATCCGTGAAATGAATAAATTCGTATGAGAACGGGTTGGGTAAGACACAATAATAAATAATTAATTAATATCAATATTGTTTATTGAACACTGCAGTTAATATGGACGTTATTTGCGTCCATCAATGAGCATGGACGTCAAACAGTGATCGATTTGTATCTTGAATTGGTATCATTAATGTGTGGCAATATCGTGGTTGTTTATAATTGATTAATTATTTATTTTTGTATTCTGATTAGGCATTTTAATATCCTCGTTTTTCCTTTCCTCATCCTCGTCTACCAACGGGAATGGGTCTACTTTGTCTGCCCGTCTTAACAGGTATTGGATTGTATGTGCCTACGTATGCATTTTTGAAACTTCGTGCGCGAATCGACAGTTCCTAAATCCCTACAATTTAGTTGGGCTTTTGCCCAACTAAACTGTAGGGAACCCCTGCAACATCAGGATTGAGGAGTTGAGTCCTGGAATTTAACGATATAGTCTTTACTTGATACCTACCACTACTCATAATCATCGGTTCCTAAATGCCCACAGTTTAGGTGGGCAATTCCCCTGAAGCATTAGGATTGATAGTGGTATTAATATTGGTAACACTTTTTAAGGAAAAGCTAACAATAACAACAAAGTACCAAGGGGTTTGTGTAACAGTACGACACCGGCAGTTACTCGTATCAGCCGATATCACTGATAGCGCCACAGACCCGTGGCCTCCTTAGATAAGAGTTATCAAACGTTCTTGGTATTTCACAAGTTTTCCTTTCGGTTGTTGACAAGAATTCATATATTTGTGAACGTACGAGTATTTTTAACAGGTCTGATTTGTTTAGTATCTCGTTTGGTGATGCCTTAGATGTAACGTTGATTACTTGTAGGATGCTGATTAGATTTCCAGCCTCTCGAAATAGCTGCAAGATAGAGACTTTGCCAATAGAGCGGTAACTTATTAGCCGTGCGCAGAAAGTTTGCCGATGACTACCAGTTTCGCCTACGCTGATCGCGACCCCGCGCACGCCTAGTTTGTAGACATGCACGGAAGTAGTATAGCGCCTAAGTATTCCATCAGGTGTATCCGGAGCCCATTAAAAAAACATTTCAGGATACCTGGACTTGACTGCGAAATCACATCAGAAATGAGGAGCTCCGGGGAACCTTTACCGACATAGCTCACCAAGTTGTTGAGCTCAACTGGCAATACGCGAGGCATTCTTTCGAAGCATTAATGGTGCTGGCAGTATATCCCAAGGTGCTGAAGTGTCATCCTCGCACCGGAAATGACAGTATTGGTAGACCTACTGTGCAGGACGGTAGTCTACTAGGTGGCTCGACAAAATCGGATGAGTTGCAGTGATCTGATATATACCGGCGGTAAATGATCAAGGCAGGTGAAAATCCGTACAAAACTATGCCCAGCGATGGACGTCTATTGGCTGATAAAGAAGAAGAAGGACTTGAATGGATATCACTGAAAGTTATAATTAACCCATTCCAGATTTCCCATGGCATATGATATAGAATATTTGCAGGTATTTAAGTGACTAAAGTTTCAAAGCTAAGTATCTAGACTTTCTTTAATGAAGAATAATGTACCAACGCACTTAACTCATTCAATAATAATTAATTAGACACCTCTACGTTATTGCAAATAAGCTTTTACAATCACTACTAAAGTTTCTTCAAGTATTGTTTCCCATTATCACTACACGAGTTGCCTTAGCGGGTATCAATAAATTAATAAATCAAATCTTCAAAGACAAGACTGTATATTGTACGGTATCGACACTGCATGCAGATCTAAATTAATTTATAAACAACACGAAATGCTTGCTGTTCCCATTTCAATCAATTGCTCTTGTAAAATCTGGATCATTTATCTCTAAGATATTTTTGTTTAAGCTTTCATCGTTTATATTTTTAACGAAGCATTATACTGTAGAGTCTTAATATGAATGTTATCATTAAAATTAACAATTCAATTAATGTCAAGTGTTAAACATCATCTTGGTCAGATTGCTGATTGCATTTAGCAGACTATGGCCAATTAAATTTTAAATTATACAGATTGGCAATATAAAATATATTATATCGTATAAATATATTATGTCGTATGTGTAATTCAGTGCATGTGCTAACTAGATGTTCAATCTGACTATTCAGTTATGTCTAGGTATATCTTCTGTGATTTGCTTTGTCTATGTATGCCTTGTTAGTAATTTTTATTGCTCTAAAATATTCAAACAGTTACTACAAATTAACATTTTAATTTGAAGACAGCTTAATTAGTTTGCTTGAATCTTCTTGTAATCAAGTAGGTAACTAATGAAGAAACTAAATTTTATCAAAAATAAACTGTTCATTTCCAAATAAGTCGAGATTTACAAAACAACTCACCGATATGACCCCTTTCTTGCTTATTATATTTCTTTTTTAAAGTCTTTAATGTTTAATAATGTCGATACAGGTAGGTACACAGTATGTTCGCAAAAGTTTTTAAAACACTATAAATATTAAACCGCCAGCTATCATTTAATTAATCTCAGTAATATACGAAGCTATAGACAAGATATATGTGGGGAACTAATTATAATTACTCCTTTAGTGTTGTACTGATTTCATGGGTATCAGTATCTTTTTGGCTTTGCAATAAAGGTTAGTTTTCGGTACAGTTCAAAGTTATCGCACTCAATATTGGACCTTTTCTTTTTATTTACTACTTTCTGATTATGTACTGCTTAATTTAGACAAAAAATTTGAGAAATTCCTTAATTTCATTTTTATTTCCTTTTTTATCGTTAATATTCCTTTTATATCATTCATTCTCATTTCTCTACTCATCGTCATCCCACTATTGAACACAAGTCCTCTCAAATGAGGAGTTAAGCTAAAGTCCACCAAGTCAGGGCTCAGTGCAGATTAGTAGACTTCTCACACCTTTGAGAACATTATGGAGAATTCTAAGAGAAGTTCCCTCAAAATGTTTTCCTTCACGATGTTTTTGTCAATATAAAATAATTCCTGGAATATGTTCTACTTAATCATAAATATAGACACTTCAATTTCAAACATTATTTTCACTGGGAAATTATTTAAACGTTATCCATTCCAGAATGCTACTAGATTCATTGTCCTCATTTATCATCAGGTCATACAGGGAGAGCCATTTTAATTGTTTAAGTGTCTATAATTATAAACTCGACGAAATGACTCATAAAATTATAACGTCCAGCGATTTCCCCGCGTCTCGACTAATTACACACATTATGGGCGTGTACATAAACGTCAGCAGGGTTTTCTATTACAATTTATGGGGTTTTTATGGTAATTTTCATTTCCATAGATTTTCGTTAATTATAAGCATTTTTACTAATGTCAATATAAAATTTAATATTTTTGTCGCTCATTGCGTTTATGAATTCTAATTCCTTATGTATATTAGTAACATTTAACAGGCAGCTTTTGTCCAGAATCTACTGGCAAGAATTTCAACTGAGTTTTGATATAATATCTTGATTGTACTCTATCTAGCGATTTTTTGGTAAGATTCTGCAGAGAACTTATTACAACTAATTATTCAGCTTAATCATCGTTTTGAATCATCATTCTATTACAATTACCTGATAAACTCATAATGCGTATTACATATTCTATCAATTCTACTGATCTTACAAATACCTTTCTAATTAGAATTTTTAATATCTTGAAACTGCCCGAGACTTACAGCATTCAATTAAAAAGTAAACAAATAATAAACCAACTATATACTTACACCAATACAAGCTAATCGTTTATAAAGGTACTGCTATAGATAAAGACAGAACGTAATTTGTTGCTGCCTCGAGGGAACTTATCACAGCTTTCCAGACCGAATTAGACTGTAGAAAGTTCTGTTACTGCATATCAAATGCATTTTGTTGCGCAACATTCATTTATGCTGGAAACGGACTCATTGCTTCAGGCTACAGGCTGAAGTGTGAAAAGGGATCTGGGAACTTATCACAGATAATAACTTATCAAAGATTCGATATAATAGTTATTCTGTTTACGTAAATAGGTCTCAATAGCGCTGACGAAAAAATTAACGATTAAAAAAAGAATCATGGCATAATATCAAAGTTCTACTCCAGCGTAAGTTGTAAGCAATAATCATTGAGTTATTAGAACTACATATTAGATATTAAAATATTACTAGTAATCAAATAGATCTGTGTTTTTGTGAGAAGAGAGGAGTACGAGATTTTTGAAGCGAGTCATAATGTAGTTTAAAAAACTTGTGTTTATTAACATTACTTTAATGCAGTTCCATTTTTAAAATGTTCATTTATGTCGCGATCATTTATCCATGTGGCCATTGTCCCTTATTGAAAAGAATCGTTTATTTTAGTCTCGCTTTATGCAAATCCAGCGCGTTGGTGATTATGGAAAAATGACTTCAATCACGATGGAGTTGATTCGGTTATTGGTTAACCCACATATGGATGAGAGGACTTTAAAATAAGAGTAAACGGAAAACAATGTGTAAATAAACGACAACGCGATGCAAAAGTGGTCGGACATTACGTAACAGGCGATCTTGCAAACTGTAACTGGGTTGCACAATTGGTACTGCTGATATAATCTTATCGTACTTGTTTTGTTGCTTCGAGTTTTAGGGTTAATGAGGAAGGTACTACACTAGCTGATAATATATTTGCAAAATAAAACTTGGATATATATTTGCTAGCGTTTAATATTTGCACAATCAATTTATAAATTGTACAAAAATATTGATTTGCGAAAAAGGTTAAGCCATTTTATTTAATACAAATATCAACGAAATACAACCTGGCGTATTACATGACGATACAACTGTAAATTGCCATAGGAGAAGGCTTATCGACAGAAAATCACTAGTTCAGTCTAAACTCCAGCATATTCAACATCAGTACAAAGTGTGCCTGTCGGTTTTCTTATCACAGCCTATCTATCGCAGTGTGTTGTTGAGAAGTTGCTGTTATGTTCAGTAGTTACGTTATCTTGTTCCTTCTTTATCCCATCATTGAGTTACTAGGCGCTGTTGAGTTTAACACCCTTATCTGAACGTTGAAGTTTCACATACAAAACTCGCTTTACTGGGCATTAAAGTCTTATGTTAGGATCTATTAGGCCTTATGTTAGCCTTTGATTCGTGGCTTTCAGGTGAGACTACTTACTATTTATTTAATATTAATTATTGCTAATACCTTCATCCACGGCAATTTTTAAAAATCCAGTGAGCAAACTTAATTTTTTTAGGGTTGAATAGCAACCTATATCCGTCTCCAGAATATCTCTATGCCTTTTGGTTAAGGTGGCAATAGACAGAGCTACTTCCGAATTTATAATAAAGTTTAGAAAACACCAAGGAGATAGATACTGTAGAAGCTGTGGATCCAATAGGTTAATTTTGAATATTAGCATTTAGTTATAATTTTAATCACCTTTCCAATTAGTTGTTTATATAATAAACAACGACTACGTACGACTTTTCTATAAGCGATTAAAGCCTTAATCTGGGACCGTAGACCATTCAAACTGGGACGAATAATATTATAATGATCGCAGTAATGATACCTAAGAGGAAGTCGAACTAAAATAAAACGCACCAGGCTACGTACGTATCTAGTATACCTATATCATCTAAAAATATCGCATGAGTCACATTATGAAAAATGCACACATTTTCGCGAATAATGGCTTCCGATTCAATTCAACCTTGTTTTGCACAGGATACGGTACAATACCACATCGGATGTTGTCGTGTACAGTAATTTTTCACATTGTTTTGTCGGAACTATATGTATGGGTACCCACGCGAAGCATTTCATTCAGATTGCACATATTGTAAAAAATTGCAAAACTTGTATGTACCTGTTCTTGTTTAACCTTTGGATTAAGCCAACCGTGTGCTTCCATAAATGAATGCATTATTAATTTTGACTCCGATATGAATTAAAGTTTCTTTACCATGACCTTGTTCAATAGGTTTATATACGAGTATATTCTGTCTTCTCATGGGAGTGCGAAGAACTAAGATATTTTTTCCTGCTATAATCAGAATCTGGATAGTGGCTATCTCTAGAATGTAAGCTGATTCTGTGCAAATTTTATTAAACTCGTGATTTTTTATTGGTTTCAAGTTGAACAAAGGGGAAAAATTAAAAGCTTTCACAGCTACAATTATTGGATACCGATTCTAAAGATAAAACCAGTAGCAATCTAAACGGAATGAGGAATATTAATCAACATAATCAACTCAGGGAACTTTCTCTTAATATTAATACCAAAATAAATCAAGTGGAGTTACTTGTCTAGTCGCTCATTTATTACAATACAACTATCGCTATTTTAATCAACGTTCACTTTGGCCATTTCGAAGAGTGGCCAAAACAAGTGTAACGTTTTCTAGGAAGGAATTTTATTATATCACTTGATGATGCCATCTATGATAATAAACTGGATTACGAATGTTAATGGCTCATGTCTACTCATGCAACAACATTGTTATGTTGTGTCGAATATGTCACTTGTTTCGTCCACTTGAAACGCGCTCTTGATCTGTGATCACAAAATTACTTTGCTTTGTAATGTCTTTTTTCTCTTTCTTTATTGTTATTATTACTTTGCTCAAATTACAAAATATTTCCATTGCGTTTGTTATAATAATTTCATCATCTTCTTCTCCTTTATCAACTTATAGATGTCCACTGCTGGTCATAGGTCTCTTATATGGACCTCCATAGGCAATAATTTCATATGGATCTTTATTTACTCACGGTATAATATAAAATACTCGTAACAAATTCCGAATTTGGAAATTATGGTGTTAGACTAATCTTGTTTTTATGAAATAAAACTTTCTACAATCATTCATACTTTACAATTTTCAAGACGCTTTTCTTGTATCTCTTAAACTCAAAAACTAGGTAACTTAATTTATAAAATTGAGTGAACGTTAATTTGTTAGTAACCTACTTTATATCATGATAGTGTTAACATTGGCCTTTATATAATTGCAAAGACTAGTATTTCGTAAATAATCACAGTCGGTTTCACAACACATCATTCGAATTCCTTCTCAGATTCATTTTTCGTTTCATTAAGTTCATAATATTTATTTAATTAAAACAACATTCACTACGGCAAAGCTAAATAGAAGGAATGTTTGTATTTACGTATTTTCCACAGGGCCCAAAGCCCTACTGACTGACTGAATATTATGACAAAAAAAAGCCATATTCAGTACCGACCTAAAACAGTCTCCGATTACCTTGTCGGAGGAAAAAAGGGACGAACACAAAAAAAAACCCTACTGAAATCTAAACCACTGAATCGAATTTGATAAACGAGGTGTCAATCGATCCGTTCTTATGGCTCATTAGTAATAGGCTAAATTTTATATGACCTACTAAATCAATATGAATGACGGATGCTACATTCTTTTTCCATAGTCGGTTTTAGTTTAGTTTTAAATTTTTTGTTTTTACTCTTACAAAGGAAACAGGTTCTGAGTGGATTTAAATAACTCTATTTTTCTTAGACTGGTAATTTGTAAACTATCTTGAGTATAAAAACGGTTATTATTTAAGAAAGCAACAAAAGTAGCGCGGGCTTTAATCGCTTCAATCTGGCCCGCTGTCGGCGTTTCCAGATCAAGCGAGCCTACGATATTATCGCGGTGCGCACACGCAACGGCCGTTTTTGAAGCCTGTAGCAGACCTCCACGAAAGCTTAGCCTATATGAAATAAATTAAATTTGAATTTGAAAGAAATATAAGAAAACCGCTAAAGCTCCGATATGAGTTGTCTGCCATAAGCGAAATTGCCATGTATATAGCATTGTATGTATTTACATTACGACGGTATGTAGCCAGACGTCATATAAAATAAATGATTAACAAATGGCCAAAACAATCCCATTCACTCTTTCATTCACTTAATTTAAATAAAGAACTGTCCACAGTTACTCTTATTGCAATAATTGTTACTCAACAAAGTACATGGAATCAAAAGTTTCCATGTCTACCTAGACAAAACCGGGTAACAAACCTAGCCTAGGTACAGCCTCCAAATCTCCCCTTATAGCCGTCCAACACCAACAAAAAAGATCCCTACAAATCTTCTCTCTAACTCATTTTAGGCCACACATAAGGCATCAAATTACTAAGGTAGATATAACCTCATTAATATTATATATATAGCTACTCGTTATATTATATGATACAAATGCTAAATAAATAATCCAGCAAGCCTCCTTTGACAATTGCTTAAGGCCTATAATATACCATCATTTCACTCGTAATCAAATCTCTACGTTAGAATAGGCAGTTCCACTTATATTTCGCATGACATAAATAACGGATAGAATTTATGAATTCGCGGCGGAAATGTTCTAAGGGCCTAAATTTCTACGCGATTTTCTAGCAATTCCGCCACTGTCATACATAACAAGTTTGTACCTGATTTACTGATGTGGTGTTTTATGTGTGGTTTATTATGATGTTTTACTATTTTATCACTGTTTGGAAGGATTTGCTTGTTTATATGCTTGCATGTATGTGTTGCATGGCTTGGTACTTAATTTACTAATATGATTTTTTACTAATATAATTTAGAAGAAGAATATGTCGACATAAAGTAAAGTCGTAAAAAAGTCGTGTGGCACTCGGCGACTGCCGCGGTAAAGCTATTGCATAGCATTTTTTATCAACGCCATCTAGCTATGAGAGGAGTCCCGTGTCAGGTTATTTTCGATACGGAATTTCTGGATTCGGTCTCCACGCTCAAGGCCCGCGATAGAAGCTATGCAATAGCTTAAAATTATGAATAATTGTAACCACTTACGACTGATGTAAAATTCGCATTGCTAATTCGTTAAGTTTCTCCATTATTTTAGTCCACCGCTTAAACTATTAAGAGAGTTTATCTGTGACATAAATTTCTATGTTTCTATGTATCTGGGTTTCGTGAGCGGTTTTCATAGTTATCTTATTGATAAAGATACAATCTATAAGGTCGCCGAGTTCACACTATTGTTTGTATTTGAACCTTTAGTTTAATTTATTGAAATATCCAGGTTAACCAGCCATTGTCGGTTTTATTGCCTTATTGAAATTGTTGTCAAGGAATGTTAGCGTTTATGATGGAGTTTAGAAAGGGAATTATTATGTCACTTTAGAAGTTACTTCTATCATATTTTATTCTGTAAAGGTTTCTTTACCCCGTTTGTGATATTGTCAGTCGTTTTTGAAAATAGATTCGTTTCTTCGGTGTGACTACGTCTAGTGACGTTTAACCGAGGAATAAATTGGGCGTTCTGACAGTTTTTGTATTGAAAATCTGTCAAAGTATCAAAACGCTCGGATAAGACTTATTTAACGTTGGTGAAATCGTCAACAGGTGTATGGTTCAAAGTTTGGATAAAAATAAATTATTATTAACATATTTGATTATTATCGAAACTAATTAGGAGGTATATTGGGCTAATTTCTCAATTGTTTAGTTTTATACCGACGAATAAAGCCACTCACATGTTGACAGTTTTTGTACAGGTAATCTGTGAATATAACGAATTTATAGACCCTTAACCTATTTAATAATTGGTTTTTTATCATATTCCCTTTAGTCCAGTCAAAAAACCTCAAAAAATGACCCAACCTCTGGAAAATTGCGAAAGTTTTGAAACTTTGCACATCGAATTATGGGTACCTAGGGATGAATATACCAAAAGTCCTCATGCGTACGAGGCGAGCTCTAGCGGCAATTAGCGGAAACAGGACCCTTTTTTTGGTTTTTTGTTAATATCTCGAGAACCTTTGGTCAGAGGTAAAAGTTTACTACTACATAATTAAAGCTTATTAAATTTGCAACAATAATGATTATATACATTTTTCTTGAATTCCTAGTAATTACCGAGTTAAAGGCCACTTAAAGGTAGCTTTTTTGAAAAATCACGCTAGCGGCGCCCGGTACAATATGGCATTTGTAATAATATTTGACAATCATGGTTTATCATTTTTTTTTGGGTACCAAGGGTGATTCAGAAAATAAACTTCCCAGTTATGTACAAAAAAAAGACATATTGTTTATTAAACAACTAGCTTTTGCCCGCGGCTTCGCTCACGTTAAATTAAATTTTTCAAACCCCTATTTTACCCGTTGTACCCCCTTAGGGGTCGAATTTTCAAAAATCCTTTCGTAGATGATAACTACGGCCTAATAGCTACCTGTATGCCAAATTTCAACCTGATCGGTCCAGTGGTTTAAACTGTGCGTAGATAGATCAGTCAGACTGTCTGTCACCTTTGCGTTTTAAATCTTTAGATGAAATACAGTAACAATAAAAAATGCTATCAACGCACAGCCGGAACCACCGGACCGATCAGGTTGAAATTTGGCATACAGGTAGCTATTAAGCCGTAGTTATTCTCTACGAAAGGATTTTTGAAAATTCGACCCCTAAGGGGTTACAACGGGTAAAATAGGGGTTTGAAAAATTTAACTTAATGTGAGCGAAGCCGCGGGCAAAAGCTAGTTGTTTAATAAACAATATGTCTTTTTTTTGTACATAACTGTGAAGTTTATTTCCTGAATCACCCTTGGTACCCAAAAAAAAATGATAAACCATGATTGTCAAATATTATTACAAATGCCATATTGTACCGGGCGCCGCTAGCGTGATTTTTCAAAAAAGCTACCTTTAAGTGGCCTTTAACTCGGTAATTACTAGGAATTCAAGAAAAATGTATATAATCATTATTGTTGCAAATTTAATAAGCTTTAATTATGTAGTAGTAAACTTTTACCTCTGACCAAAGGTTCTCGAGATAATAACAAAAAACCAAAAAAAGGGTCCTGTTTCCGCTAATTGCCGCTAGAGCTCGCCTCGTACGCATGAGGACTTTTGGTATATTCATCCCTAGGTACCCATAATTCGATGTGCAAAGTTTCAAAACTTTCGCAATTTTCCAGAGGTTAAACCTTGTTTTGACTGGACTACTTATCCTGTCTAAAATAAGCACGCTCGGCGCGCGGCGTTCGCCACCCTCTAAGTAGGTAATAGGTTACTTCCTTCCTGCACATATGTTCCTAAGTGGATACGTCAAATGATTCTACTGGCTACCGTTATGAAGTTTTTATAAAGGCGCAAGCTTTCCTTGCAGTTTTGCCTGCGTGAGTAGTAATTTTGGATAATTTATGTACAACAGAGCATATTGACGTTGGGAAGACAGTTGGTCTTCCACGATCCAGTTCTTTCTTCTTCGACTAAGCGATATCTCCACTAAGAGGGCTCCGCTTTCTTATATACTTTTACCTACGTTGCCCGAACTTGTGCATCCAACTTTCTCAATTATTATTGGCTCCTATATCAGCACTTAAGAGATCTAGTCAACAGAACATTCTATGAAGACAGCGAATTTTTGCTCCAAGGAAGGCGATGTTGAGATATCTGTTACCGACGATTAAATTCAGCTAACTATGACCTACCAAGTTAAAACACCTCGTGTTTCAACTTGCATAGAGGTACGTCTCATATAAGCTGCCGAAGCTACGAGTATGCATGCAATAGCGCATGCATCTACGCAAGCACTGACGTGTACCAGCCAACATGAGATTGCCAGAGAAAGAAATCCACTAACTACACACATGTGAGTAGTTAGTGCATGCGTCAAACAATAGGTAAAAGCGCATCAGTGAAGTTAGACCCACAAAGTTTGTCCACTATTTACTTGCACCAAAACTAATAATAATATCATAACACATGAGGTCTTCTAGTTAGAATTAGTTCCTGGCGAGCCAGTAGTTTAATTTCGGCCATTTTGTAATTAGACCGACATAAATTGGATCGACATTTAGGGAGCATGCATTCGAATTTTAAAAATAGTCATTGTGTAACCATCGAGCCAAGTTCAACGGCCGAATTGAGCATGCCTCCCGCGGTATCGTCCACACTATTTGCACAGATGTCAAGTTTTGTTTTAACGACTCGCCATTTTTTGTCGCAATGCTTAGTGCACAATGTGCTTAACTGGATATTTGAAGAAATCATGTTATGACATGTTCTTAATAAGAGTGGTAAAATTTGGTCTTTGACTGGGGTCAAAATGTGGATATTCATTAATTACAATCGAATATGTAACATGCAAGAATAACATTATTGTGAAAAGAGACAAAAAATCGGTCAAAATCGACTATAACGAAATTTTCTATGGAGAGTATATGGAGCTACTCTTTTTTTTTTTTTTATTCGATGACAAGATAGCCCTTGACTGCGATCTCACCTGATGGTAAGTGACGATGCAGTCTAAGATGGTAGCGGGCTAACTTGGAAGGGGTAAGTATAGCAGTGTAAATTCAACCCATACCCCTAATCGGTTTCTACACGCCATCGTGCCGGAACGCTAAATCGCTTGGCGGCACGTCCTTGACGGTAGGGTGGTAACTAGCCACGGCCAAAGCCTCCCACCAGACCAGACCAGATACAATTTAGAAATTATAAATTCCTAAATTGCCACCGCCGGGAATCGAACCCGAGACCTCCCAGTTATAAGACCACAGCGCTCACCACTGCGCCAGGGAGGTCGTCATGACATCATGATTAAGTAGCGCTGTCTTTGTCTAACAGGAAATTTAGAAGCTCTATATTTTCCAGATTAGTTAAGACATTAAAAGAAGAAAAAATGGCTTTGTGTTATAACAATAAAAATCTTTATTTTCGGTAAGTTTTGAGTAGGTATATAAAAATTTTTTAGTAAATACCCAATTATTCCCTAGTCTAACTTGACTAATATTCCCCTCTTTTCTCCAAATAAGCGTAAAGTTTGTGTTAGGAGTGGATAGGTACAGCAACAGTGCATGGGGTGAGGATTGAATCGTGGACCTTTCAGTTTTCAGTCCGCACCTTTAACCGTTAGGCTATTGAGTCTTAATGTTTGCGGAATATAATACTGAGATCTATAGAGCGTGCTTTGACTTAGCTCTGACTTAAGATACAGTTAAAACGAGACACAAATATGCTCCGACATAAATCTGTCTCTTTTTAACGCTATCTTGAGTCTGAGCAGAGTGAGAGTGCGGTCTATAGATTTCAGAATAAGACAAGCTTACAACCTTCCTATTCAATAAAATTCCTGGACTTATCCATTCAAGAAGAAGTGTAACAAAAGTTTCAATTTCCACTTTTCTGTAGAAAAGCAACAATGGTGTTGTACATCAAGCGATATTTCTGTAGAAATTCTTGAAGTGCGGCGTGAAATAAACAACGTAACTCTAGAAGCCTGTTCCCCGGACAACCTCCTTGCTACTCGCTAGTAAATCTTTCTGGGAACAACACTAACGAACTGTGTACTTCGATCCTTAGTGAAAAGCTTTGTTCACACTGTCTTACAATATCACTTACAACCTTACCTGCACTATTAGCTAATGTAAAAGTGTGTTTGTTTCTTGGTTTGTTCTTCAATCACGCCGCAACGGATCGACATGATTTTTTGCATGGCTATAGCTGATGAGGAAATGCAGGGTGACAAAGGCTGCTTTTTACACTGAAACTTTCGTCAACAAGTAATGGTAATTTAGGTCATTGAAGTTGAAAAAGCGCAGAAACATTGACGTCTATTTTTTTTAAATACAGATTGTGATCTCACCTTATGGTAAGTCTAAGATGGTGCGCGCTTGCCTAGAAGATGCCTATTTACTCTAAATTTAAAGGCACCCATTATAGTTAGTTGGAAAAACGGAAGCCGGAAGGGCAATCCAAATTTTTGCATTGCGTATTAGGAACGAGGAAGCAAAGCGCTTGGTGCGAGATCGTGGAATTTCGACCACGTAGGGTGCAGATTCGTACGATGCCTTGCGGTCCGGTGGTAGAACGGTGATGGAGGAACTAAATTGAATAGTTCTTGGGTACACTCTCCGAAATATATCTTGTAGAACACCGAGAGATAGGCAACCTTGCGACGAAGATTGTGTGTATGAAGGAATGTGACGTTACCTACGCGAGTATATTCTAGTCCATAAGAATCACCCTGTGATTTAAAGGCTAAAGGTATTTAGGCCTATAACTACTGTGTTTATAACAGACCCCTTTAAATGTCAAATCGTAAATGTAATGAGAAATATAAAACTTATTATTTTACAACACTCCCAAATTACACATACACACTTAATGTATTAAATAACTACACTGTTATTGCTCTGCTAATAAAAGTAAGTACTAAATGTTGCAATAAAAGCAATTAATTATGAGAAGATACATTTTTACAGGGTATACAGTGAAGAAAAATATTACGAGGAAAGCTAAGTGTTCTCCAAAATCTTCTCAATAGTATGTAGAGTTTGCCTATCCGCAGTTTGTCAGTATAGACGACTAGTATGGCATAAAGTTTAGGTCATACACCTTGCTCATTCTATGCTGAGATTTATAGAGTACTTAAGATAGAGTTAAAACGAGACAAACCTATGCTTTGATATAAATCTGTCTCGTTTTAACTCTGTCTTGAGTCTGAGCAGAGTGAGAGTGCATTCTATAGATTTCAACCTAAGAGCTAGGACACCCGTGCCCAGTAGGTAGTGTGATGTGACTAAACCGATTTGGCTGAAATTTGGCCCAGAGATAGATTAGAATATATACCCAGGTATAGTCTAGAATAAAATATAGGCTATTTTTATCCCGGAAACCTCAAGCCATGTGAACGAAGTCGTGGGCATCAGCTAGTTATTATAAATGCGAAAGTTTGTGAGGATGGATGTATGGGATGGATGTTTGTTGCCCCCCCATGCCACAGCGAATGAACCGTTTTGGAATAGATATAACTCATACCCAGGATTAACACATCGGCCACATTATATTCCGGAAAATTAAACAGTTCCTGCGGGAATTAAAAAACTTAATTCACGCAGACGAAGTCGCAGGCATCTTCTAGCTATAAATGCAGACATAGACAATGTCTAAGACTTAACTGTAGTCAAGTAGCAATATAAACTTTTTAATAATATGATAATAAAACCATGAAGTTTTTTACGACCTCAATTACGTACAAAATATACGAGCAACACGTATTACGGTCAGTAAATTAAATTGAAGAAAAAGTAAAGTGAAAAAAAATTATTTTAAGTGGTCCAAAAAAGTTCCAAGTCCATTCATGAACGTCGAAGTAAGTGTTTCTGTGAAGAGTTACATGTGAAATATGGACTATAAAAATTTGAAAACCTTTAATGAAAAGACGTTTTACAGTACGTATATATTCACTTTAGAGAAAACAGTAACGTAGACAGATAAATAAGACAACAGTGTACGGAAAGGTTGACCTTTTAAAAACATTCATAACAACTTTGCATAAAATAAGGGAAAATGCAATATGAATTTTGTTATGTTATTTACTCAGTCCAAAAAGTAAAAAAAAAAAAACAGGCAATGTTTTCGTTTTGAGACGCTTTTCGAATTCAAATTGCGTTTCGTGAATGTAATAATGATAGTGTTGTAAAATGCTACTCTGACAGGTAAAGTGGTAAGGAGAAGAGCAATTGCAAATAGTACCTAACTAAGCTAAGAAACCAACAGTTTAATCTTTTAAAAGTCTTAATTGAAATGCCCTCACGATTCCAAACGGCTCACGATCGATGTGTTTTTCGCAAAAACAGGGTTCCCTCACTGCCGTATCGTGGGGCATAAATATAACTTGCGTAATAGAGTTCGCTTGTTTCGTGTTAAATGACTATTTGCTTTGCGATTGCCAGAGCCCAGTCGCCAATGTGTATAGTGACATCATTATTGCAGTCTTTGTATAGGTAAATTGGGCTTAAAGTTGCTTAAACTTTTGTCAAAATCGGATTACGTCAGCTATTGGTTCTGAGTGATTAGCTTCATAATTAACACTATCTTACAAATTATATATGCAAGAAGCTTTTAATAAGCTTCTTGTTTATAAGATTATTATGATCTCACAAGTTTGTGACACTCGAAAATTGTTACTTCTCAATTAAGATACAAAATTGCATATTTGTAGTAGGTACTAGTCCTGGCTTCAGTAAAACTCTGGTGTATGCTCACAAAATCTCAATATCTACTATGCACAAAAAAACTAAGGATTTATTGTATTACTTTTTCCAGGCAAAAAAACAGTCCTTGTTGTTTTTGTTGTTTCTCTATGAAAGGAAAGACTTCTTTCTGATGAGGAATAGTGTAACATAGAACTTTCATGGGTTTTATTTTTAGTTAACTTTTCCTTTCTTTCAAGATACTTTATCATTTCATATCTGTGCTATGTGCGTTACTAAAATGAAATAATTATACAAAGTATAAGACGCATGGACGTGTACACAGTGTTATTCTTTTAATTGGTTTTGACTTTCGAACATGAATTCAACGAAAGCACAGCTTGAGCGTGTGTTGCTGGTTAGTATATTCCAGTACGTAAATCAGGATTTTGTGTAAAAATTCAGTCTTTATCTATGAATCTGAAGTGCATTTTTAAGCGTCAAGTTCGCGAGGCGGCACCATTAAATACACTTTTCCATTAGGGCGAGTTAAGATAAAGGACATTATAAACTACATTAATTACGTACAGTAATGGTGCCACCGTTTTAATTTTATCTACCATTCTCTTTCGACCACCCAAGGTACAGTCGGTAACAAAAGTTTTGATTTAATAAATAAATAATAATTTAAAGTTTATTGGAATCACAAGAGTTCTTACGATAGGTTCATATATATAAGGTAAAAATAAAGCTATACTCAAATGTTGAAATGACCGTACAACTGAAGTCATGCCTATTCCTACCGTTATTTAAAGTAGGGCCTTCAAAATTATTTTAGAATGAACTGATACGTTCAAATGAAACTTTTTAACAATTTTATCATAGCGAAAGAATTCCCTTTTGTGGCACATTTGCTAACAAAAATGGAACTGAAATTATAAACACATACCTCTCACCCGCCTCAACATGGTATTTGTTATGCATCGAGTTTTTGTTACAAAAGTAGCTGCGTATCCTTAATTTTAAACGCTCTACATTTTTGAATCGACTTCCAAAAAAGGAGGTTCGTTGGAATCTTTTTTTTATTTTTATGTAGGTATGTTTCCCGATTAATCGAAGACGCCTGGACCGATTTGGAAAATTCTTTTTTTGTTTCAAAGTATACACTTCCCAGGTGATCCCATAGTCATCAGGTTAGTATCTGATAATGGGATCTTGGAGAAATCGAGGGACCTCTTCAAATTTTATAGGCACAATTGATATACCCTGTAGTGGCGTTTGAAATCGGTTTTGTAAAAAGAGTTTTTACGTTTAAAATATTCGGTCTCGGTTCGGTGACATTTAACATTTAAAAATTGTGACAGATAAATAATCCATTGATATCGAAAGCGCATGTAATTAGTGGGCAGTTAAGCGATTGACATTTAAACTGGTTTCATAACCACTTTTACCGGGTAACTGTCTCAATGTGGCGTAACAGAGGGTTTAGGGCGTACATGCAGTCACGACGAAGTGGTTTAATGAGGGATACTGGAGTAAATTTCTTACTTGACGTGTACATACTTAGGAATGTAGGGCTATTAGACTTAAGAAATTTTTCTTAGTGGTTAAATGAAGATGAAGATACGGATAAAATACTCTATCATGAGAGTTCACTAGAATAGAATAGAATATAAATATTTTTTATTCAAATAAAGTTTTACAAGTGCTTTTGAATCATTAAAGGAGTTAAATAGGTGGCGATAGTTTGTATGATCACTTTTCAAGTTATATCCATGAAACTTTGTATTTGTAAAGTGAGAGAAAAGAAGTATCCCAAAGGCGGTAAATAGGGGATGAAAGATGAATAAAAATTCGTTATTTTTCAAGTTATATCCATGAATTATTTCAAGAAATAGATCATGGATATAACTTGAAAAATGACACTAGAAATAAAGAAGTACGTATTCGGTCGCGGGGGAAAACCTGTAACATAAAAACAAATCTAAATTCAACAATAATAATTTAAAATAGCACATAATATACAAATTCTGAGAACATAAACGGGAATTAGATATCGGATATCAAGGAACAATGGGCCATTTGCCCGCATACGCCGCAAACAATGGCAACCTGGTCATCTAATAGAAATGTTTGCATCAATTGTTTATGCTAAGATAACTCTTAACATTTTCACATATCGAAAGAAAGTAACGGTTATGTAAAGGACTGTATCTGTAAGTAAAAGATAAATCCTATAAATATGAGAAAGTTTGTGAGGATGGATGGGTGGATGGATGGATGGATGTTGGTTACTCCTTCACGTCACAACGAATGAACCGATTTGGTTGGGAATGAATGAAACTCATACCCAGGATCAACACATAGGCGACATCATCTAGTTTTAGATAAAATGTTATACATGTAGACCTAGGCTTCTAGAGAGAGCTGGGATGGTTGGAGTAAAGAACATTGGAAGGATTGGCTGACATATTTGTAACATCTTAAGGATTGATGTATCACACACAACAGACCATAACTGGTTTAAGTGTGGAAACCAGTCCAGCTTGAAGAAAGAAGAAAAATACATAAAGAGCAATGTGCCTATCGAAACGTTGCTTGATGAAATTATATTGTAAATTGTATGTCATAACAGGGCGATTCTTTCCCAATTAAATAATTGGATGGTGAAATACACCATTGCCAAATTAACTTTAACCGCCGATAAAATTGACGTTTTGATAGATTTTGATGAATCTATCGAAATATCTTTGACCGTCGGTTAAAACAAATTAAAAAACCCATGTCTAACTGCAATATTGTGAACCAACATACATTGCTATACAAATCAGTGCAGTGCACTTTAATGCTATTTCCGTAAACATTTTAGTCCGTTCATAATTTTAACACAGTTTTTAAGCTATTGCATAGCTTCTATCGCGGGCCAGCGTGGAGATCGAATCCAGAAATTCCGTAACGAAAATAACCTGACACGGGACTCCTCTACGGTGAGCCGCTAGAAGGCGCATTTTTTATCCACGCCATCTAGCGGTGAGCCACTAGATGGCGTTGATAAAAAATGCTATGCAATAGCTTTACCGCGGCAGTCCCCGAGTGCCACACGTCTTTTTTTTCTAATATTTAAATCCCGCGGTTACCTTTGTTGTCTCACGATAAAAAGTAACCTATGTCGCTTTCCGATTCCTGAATACCCATGCCAAAAATTATGTCTATCTGTTACTTCTTTTGTTAATGGATAAACCAAGAAACAAACAAACTTTTATTACAAAAACAGTTTATTACCTACATAGTTTTAAACAATTTTCCTAGGTGTTATATAAACAGTAAAAAAAATATACCTGTAAATAAAAAGATAAACCTGTTTCATGTGTGGCCAATACATACTACTCAACCGACTCGCTAAGCTAAGAAGTACCTACCAAGACACTCGACAGATGTCTATTCATTTACTAAGTGGATGTTAACACGAGTCTATGTACAAAATTAATTAGTGGCTTCCCGTGTTCAGTGAAAACGGTACGGGCACAATGGATTGTATTAATTAACTGGCGATTTAGTGGAATCCGTCATCTATAATCCGGACCGTTATGCGTGGGTATAGTTTCCCAATCCATGAATGAATTGAGTCGAAGCGGTTCGCCCACGCGCCGTATCAATGAAAATGTACTAACGCCGTTCTGTCTGCGAATCCAAAATGTGCTCCTAGATTTTCTAAGGAAATACTAAAGTAATCTGTTGCTCAGGAACTTTTTTTTAACTTAGTTCCACCTTTACCATTCTACCATCGAAATACAAGGCATCGAATAGTTCTGAACCGTTACGTGGTTGACATCCCACGGTCGCGCGCTAAGCACTTTGCTTCCTCGTTCTTGATTAAGTTTTCAAGCTTAAGTTTTTCCAAGTATCTACAATTTAGGTATCTCAAGAGTGAATAGGCATCTTCTAGGTAAGCGCGCTCGACCTTAGGCTGGATCTTCACCTACCATCAGGTGAGACTGAAGTCAGTGCAGTTGATGTTGCCACTTGCCAGCTACTTAATTTCGCCGAAAATGTTTATTTTTCCAGAACAGTAGTCTGTCACTCTCCATGTCCTCAATTACACCCGGTCAAAAAATGAAAAAAATAAATAATAATAAGTAAATCTATTGTTTCAATTCCGCCTGATTAAAGAACCGCAAACTTCCTTTCTAACTTTCGCAATAATAAGTAATAGGGGAGAGTGGGGGAAACGCGAACGCGGGGTAAACCCGAATCCAATGGTTCTAATGTGTTAGAAAGATATAGCCATATTTTACTTGTCGCCATTTCGGAGATCATGTCTCTACTAGTGCCAGTCAATAACACGGGAGATGTGGATGCACGTACTTGTCAAGGTATGCATTTTTCAATATTTTGCATGTTTTTGATGTATTTTTTTTGGTAAATTCAAGTTGATGTTGCTTTATTTCTATCTACAATAGTAATTTAACTTCTACATAGTGGAATACTCACCTAATAATTAGCTAAATGACAATGAAGCAATTGGCAAAAGATATATATAGAACCTATTTTTTTTTCATTTTGTTGTTTTCAATCTAGCGGGATAAAGGCGAACACTCCATGTGGGGCAATCTCGAACGTTCGGCAAGCAAAGACCAAACCGAAGTATAGTCTTGAATATCTCAAAACGGCTATAGACGATGTTAAAACCAAAAAACTCAGCATCGGCAGAGCAGCAGAAACTTATAATGTTCCAAAAACAACAATTTTTGACCACCTAAAGAAACCAGTGATAAAGCAGCCAAGGTCTGGACGAAAACCTTTATTTACAGACGAGCAGGAAACGCAACTTGTCGATTGTCGATCATAAAGTGCAGTAAACTCTATTATGACCTAACCATAAAAAAAATTCGCCAAATTCCATAACCATATGCAGAGAAGAAGTTATTAATGTTAGTACGTAATTACCCCACTTAGTGTTCGTGTTTACCCAACTAATGTCGGGTAAAGCCGAACACTAAGGGTTTAGGTTTTTTTTTTCATATTGTTACAATTTATTAAAAATATAAATTTTGATAAGTGAATTCGTTAGACAGATAAGTTAACTTTATAATTAAAAAATAAAGAAACTCTTGTGATCAAATTCCACTGTTTTATTTAAGCTTTCCCTTAGGTGTTCGTATTTCCCCCACTTTCCCCTAGATATTAGTACGGGTTCCCTTAAGAAAGAGAACGACTAACCAAAATACAACAATAATTTCGTTTTTCGTCAAAAATAATAAATAAAAAAATTGTTTTTTCCCCAAAAAATAAAAAAAAAATTGTTTTGTTTTTTTATTTTTGGGGAAAAACGAAATTATTGTTGTATTTTGGTCAGTCGTTCTCTTTCGTAAGTAAATATAAAATATAAGGCATTGCTGTTACTCTTTATTACCTCAATGTACAAATGAGGCTCGAGATAAAGAACTTTGTAAGCATTTTAGGTATTTAACTTACAAAGTTTATAGGTAGTAGGTTAGGTAAGTACCTACCTATGATTCCAGTCCCTATTAATATGCACTTGTTACTTTATTTTATAAGCGTAGGTGTCTGAAGTTATTAGGCACTTGTACATTATTGCGGACAAGATTACCATAACATTATGTATGGAAACTTCTTGAAAATCTCACCGCAGTTATTACGAAGTGTGGAACTTACCTGTAACAAAAAAGGAAACGAATTAATTGGGTTACATTTGATACAACAATTTTAATTTACTCCAATTTTATTTAAAGTTTAAATGGTTTGCTGAATGCTGGCATAAACCTATTTTTAGGGTTACGAACTGAAATATTAAAATGAAAAAAAAAAATAAGCACTACGCGGTGACTTGAGAACCTCTTTCTTCGTCTGTTCCACGGTTCGGTCAGTTCGGTTTGGTCAGTGAACCTCTTTCTACGTCTGTTCCACGGTTCGGTCAGTTCGGTTCGGTTGGTGAACCTCCTTCTTCATCGGTTCCACGGTTCGATCAGTTCGGTTTGGACGGTAAACCTCCTTTTTCGTCGTTTCCTCGGTTCAGTCGATTTGGGTTGGTCGGTTTTTCGTCAGTTGAAAAAGGAATTTTTTGGTGCCTCTGTCCGTCAGACGAGTATTCTTCGGGAACTCTGTTTTTTTTTTTCGGGAATGGTTGGTCTCTAGTAGTTGAAGGAGTGTTATAGGTTACTTTTTAATCTAGAAGCATAAAGCGTGCCCGTGAAATTTTTGAATAGTCCAATTATACGAGCGCAAATTCGCAGGCAAATGCTATTAGGTAATAATAATTATATGTATTAGTGATACAACAATGCGGCTGCCCAATTTCAAAACCTAGTAAGTGTGATTGACAAATTTTACAGGAGACCAAAAAAAAAAATTTTTTGGTAGCCCGTCTGAACTCTTCAGTATCTTTTGATGAATTAATGTTTCGTAAATGAACTACTTTTCATCGGATATATTTATTACTTCGCTAAGCCATCTATCATGAAACATGTTTTTTTAGTCTCCTGTAGAATTTTGTCAATCACACTTACTAGGTTTTGAAATGGGGCAGCCGAATGGCTTCATACCTTCTATTGCTTCTATGAAAATTAGGCTCCTAACTTATTAATTTACAAGTTTCGTAACGTTGTCATTACAAACAAGAGCTGCGTGCATCAGCAACTTTCTCAGCGGGCCTCAAGCCTCAAGTGGCAGCCAATCACCGGCATTGATCAAATGGGCCGAGGTGTTAATCATTTTATAGCTCGCTGCAAGCGGCCTAACTGTACTGCGGAACTTTGAGATACCGTGTCCTAATTTGCAGCGAAATAGTAAGTACTTTTATGATTACGAAAGAAATATTTAATTTAACCACTATAGAGTGTAGGTAGATACGACTTAGTACAAAGTAACTAGACGAAAGGAACGGTAATAAGTAGGTTAATATGATTATGTCCTCAGACGGCCAGACTCAATGGAGGCCGATATAAAGCCAACAGGATGTATTATAGTGCACAAGTCTCTATTTTTTCACTAGCGAATGACTGACGGCTTTACTTTCATCTCCGAGGCACACGGGCGTAACATTCTCAGCTTCCTGACTCCGTTCTGCTACTGAGAATTTCTTGATAGACTTATGTAAAAAAAAAATTAAATTCAGTAATGTTGTCCGCAATGTCGTAAAACATTTTGCAAAAAAAAAATTATACTTTTCGGATTTTTAAAGTAACGCATACCGGCTTATTTTGTTCGTCTAATTTTTAACTAATAATTGACATTAAAAAATTCATCACACTTGACTGGGCTTTCAATGTTACCGGCTCCTGGACTATTAGGTTTCATACTGGCCCAAAAGAACAAGAGTCTCAACGTATTAAAACTCTGAACAAGTGGCTTAAGCAGAAATCTATAGACCACACTCTCACTCCGCTTAGACTCAAGACAAAGATAGAACAAGACAGATTTATGTCAGAGCCTATTTGTGTCTCGTTTTAACTCTTATCTTGAGTTCGAGCTAAGCCAGAGCACTCTCTATAGATCTCAGCATTAAAGTACTTACAAAACGGATGTTTAGGATTCTAACTGGTAAGACCATCTTACCTTAAATGTCCATTTTGAAACGTTCATTTATTTAACATTAAAATTGTATTGCGGCATATATTGCTAAATAAAGTGCGCTAATTTTAAACAATAAAATAACTCGTGATACCTCTACCAATTGTGAAGATCATTAAAAAAAATTTAAAAAGAAAAGCATACCTCATTGTAGATGAGTCATTCACCATCGCTCACGTTCTAAAATCATCAAGACCTGCCACTTTACATCTTATCGATAGAAATAAATAAAACATTCAATAGAATTGATAGGCCTTTTCGATGGAAATGGAACGTCTGGTCTGTTACCTGATTTCACGATACTCTCTTTTGTGCTGATGTACGCGATATAGTAACAAGAAATCATTATTGATGAAGAGATAGTTTGCGATAGAAATGACACCAATTTAAACGGAATAAAAGTTGATTACAAAATAAAAGAACAACGAAATGAGCCATCTGCAATTATTCAACAAAATCAAGAAAGTATGAAGATGTATTTAGAGCTAGAGCTCTAATTACTAACAGACTTCCAAAAAAATGAGAATAGGTAACACTTGCATTCTCGTAAGTTTATAATTTATTTTCCTAGTCCCATATAATATACACATAAGTTTACAGAACTTACCACTACAGTCAAATTACAAACAACTACAAGAAGTTAATTAATGAGTTAAAGCAAATGAAAGATAACGTAAAAGATAAAAGTAAATAATAAACTTTTTACTTTTCAATCAATTTTATTATTTAATGAAACCAACAAGTGAGCCAATAATTTCAGAGTTAAGCAATAATAACAATTAATAAAGATATTAAAATTTGTCAGTGAGCCGTATTGAGGAGATAAATTCATTCACGAATTGTTTTGATACAGCAATTAAGTCACAAATCGTGACTTATTACCGTCTATTTGTGTTTCCGAAGTTATAAGCCTCAGGCATTTTATTTCATAAACAATTTACCTGCCGATGGTGGTGATAGCTAAGTAGGTCTTAAAATTACTTTCAAAATTGTTCGTAAATAATGGAATCGAACTGCCGATAGAATTTAAAATATTTTAATCTATTACCTAAAATTGCAAATGAGTACTTTGGTAAAACTGATGTAGGATAAATAAAAACAAAATAATAAGGAGTTGTAAAATAAAAAAGATAAATGTCCAATAAAACAAACGTGAGTAAAGATCGTGTATATACAAGCTATGTTTGACGAACAGCAGGATACACTGACATCCTGACAGGGTTAGGGAGAAATTTCTAGATAAAGAGAGCAGAAAACCAGTGTAATAGATATATGCTATAAGCTGAAAGGATATAGTTATACTCATTGCTTTCTGAAGCACATTGAAATAATTAATAAGTTCATTAAAGCCTTAAACAAGGCCCTCGTTATTAAAATAAAGCGAGTGATTTTCTTAATCAACGGTATCAAAAGACATTATAGTAACCCGCACTAGAAACTAGTAATATTATTGTGATTTACGACCATAGCAACAACCAAAATACCCTTGTAACATTTTTCAGCACAAAAACGAAGCAAGTGTAACAACTTGATTGAAATTCTGATACAAAAACACAAAAACGCCAGTGTACAGACATGTGTGTAGGTGGATAAAAACTTATAAATATTAATGTTAACAACTGATATTACGTAAGCCGACATGGCATTGGTTGTAATTAGGATCATGACTAGTTTTTTGGTAACAGGTTTGTAACTATACTAGAACACGATCATACCCTGATGGATAATAAAGGCGATCACATGGACGTGAGATAGTCTTGACTCATCATAAGAGCTACTGATTGGCCTATATGAAATAAATAATATTGAATTTGAATTTTTAGATCTTCTATATATATAAAATTCAAAGTCCTGACTGACTGAGATATCAACGCACAGCCTAAACTACTGAAGTTAGAAACTTGAAATTTTTACAGTTGGTTCCTTTTATGACGTAGGCGCACACTAAGAAAGGATTATTGGAAATTCCACCCCTAAAGGGTTTAAATAGGGGATGGAAGTTTATATGAAACTCCGTCATTTTTCAAGCTGTTTCCATCAAAGTTGGTATTTGAGCTTTCAATTAAAAATAAAGAAGTACGTGTGTTACAGTTTTTGAAAATTCCGCCCCAAAACCTAATTCCACGCGGACTAAGTCGCGGGGGCAAAAGCTAGTCTAAATATATAAAAGGCAAAGGTGACTGACTACTAGACTAGACGATTGACTGACTGATCTATCAACGCACAGCTCAAACCACTGGACGGATCAGGCTGAAATTTTGCATGTAGATAGCTATTATAACATAGGTATCCGCTAAGAAAGGATTTTCAAAAATTTAACCCCTAAAGGGATAAAATAGGGGTTTGAAAAATCGAACTTAACGTGAGCGAAGCCGCGGGAAAAAGCTAGTTTACGTATAAAAGTTCTTGTAGATTTCATAACACGCTTTTTACTGAAATTGTTATTGAGACGATTACAGTAATTAATCCCTAGTATACTTAGTTTGACTCTTATGTTGCAGAAACAATTACATATGTATAAGAATTATAAATTATCCTTAATTTAATAAAGTATTTGGTGATGACAAATCAAATAATCAATACATGTCATAAAACTGAGAAATTAGTGATAAGCGATTTCTTTTTAAAGTCAAATACATACTTCAGTGATAAAAGTGTTGATTTCAAACTTGATAAGTACTCAAGTTATCTGCTTGTATTTTTAGAAATAATGGTGTTCTATTTTAAATATATAAAGGTTTAAATATTTCCTAAGATGTCAAGAATTCCACCTGGAGAATTACACAGAAGCTTTTTATCAATGGATAAAACATTTTATCTGATCGGCATCGAAATGTTAAAATGGATAAATAAATTCCTTTTCAAGTCAACTAGCTGCAGTCTCATCTATTTTCGGTCCAGACTTCTTTGAAGTACGGCAACTTTTTTGTTTTTTAGCCTCTGAATCGACGGCCTTTGTTTACTTTTTGGCCGCGTGGATACCAAGGGCTGCATTTTCGGAATCACTTTCCGATAACCATGTACGGAATTGAATGCCTCATGAATTATCCGCTTGGGTGATTTCTTTTCACTACATTGATTTGTCATGATTATGACTTTAGTGTACTGCCATGATTTAAAGCGGATCGTTTGATTCGGTATAAAGATTGTAGTAAAATGTAACGGTTATTTGTGAGATAATGCAAAAATAATGTACGCAACGCAACGGGATGAATCACCGCTAACACAGAATTTAAGGATTCCTTTAAAAAGAAACGAACGAATTGCAAGATATGCGTTTTGCATTTCAATAAGGTCCGTGAACTCCGAAAGTGTCTAAGGATGAATCAACTAAGTGCATACTCACTCTCTTACAGTCTAACTTATACAGTAAACAAAAAATAAATTAAAAAGATAAGGACTATAACTATTTTTGCAACTCGGCTGTATATTTTTGCAGCTGAAATAAAACTTTGAACAATTGATATAAATATAGTCAAATTCTTAAACAGATACTTAAAAAACTACTCGTTTTAAGAAGGTGGAAAGCAGGTACTTTTGTGTGTTATTTTTTCACAGCTAAGACATATTAGACGGCTGCACCTATCTTGATGACATTTCACAAATATAGGTTCTTATCTGGGAAAGGAGATGTAAGAATGATAATATTCAAGTCTTATTATGATGTGGCTAACATCAACAGCAAATAAAGTATCAGAATACGTTTTGTTTTAAAGGAGCTAATGAGAATTTGATTACAATCGATCGGTGAAAGGAGAAGTTAATCTTAATATAATATAAATTTCGCCTGCCAGATAAGAATTCGCCAGACAAATTCAATAGATTCCCACGACGTGCAATCTCGTTTATCACAATCAGCGGTCAATCTAATTAACTTGCTTGGTGCTTGCTTATAATTAAATCTGGCTCCGATTCAATGGCTGATCAGTATGTAAAGGTAAATTGATTAAGTGGAGAAATTGCGAGATTGTCGTGTCTACCTGATAATTTTGGTTTGGCATTTGAATTGGTATTTGCTGCTACTGAATCGCTCGCAGCACTAGTGAATTTAATTTCCTTATCAATTACTTTACTTTCTCATGCGGCTTAACTTTTTGAGATTGATATCATACAAATCTGTCTATTTATTACTTTAATTAGTGGTTTTAACTGTTGGGCTATACGGCATTTTATCATTTATCTTTCTGATTACCCTTATTACCTCTTTCATCCCTTGGTTTTTTTCGATTTTTAACCAAATTTTAGCAAAACATTCTAAGCCGAATTGATGCAACTAAATGATGCCAGAGCAAAGTCTACCAAAAATCTCTCTTTATCTAGCCATCTTAAATAACTGTTTGAGTAAAATAATTCTTGGCTATTTTTTACCTATACTTATTAAAATCTTAGTTATAGATCTACACAGATTGAGCAGTTTATCTTTATGTATATATTCCTAATTAGGTAGGTATAAGTATTGTATATTATATTAATATTGGTAATACATAAATGATTGGAACAGATGAATGAATCTATCATCCATGAAGCACTTATTCACAGTCAACAATCAATCTTCATCACAGAGTCACAAAAGAAAAAAATTATGTTATGAGTAGTTACAACCCAATAACTATTCATAATACAAAGGTTAGTGTGTTAATTACCAAAATTATAATGCATCGACCGAATAGCTTTAATGATGAAGGCTTTAATGCTCATTTAGGAAGTCATAAAAATAATAAAGCGTGGGTGAACATAATAAAAAGAGTTCTCTTGTCGGAAATACTTTCCCAATTATAAAAGTCAAAGTTAGCGGTAAACGTAGAGAGTCCACACTAAGTAATGAATGATGTTAAATTAACAAATTAAATACTCTAATCAAATTTTTAGGTCCAGAGAAATTTCGATTTGTAACTGATCAGTGGATTTCCCTTTTTAATTAAAATCTTACTATTCTTGTCATATAAACGTCTTATACGTACGTGTAGAATGAAGCTAAGAATAATGATGGTATTAACATAATGAACAGTCAGGATTTTTTTTCAGTCATAAGCCAGTAACCTTGCATCACATACACCCTTCGAGCACTTGAACACGCTAAATCGCTTGGTGGCACGTCTTTGGCGTTAGAGTGGTAACTAGCCACGTCCAAAGCCTCCCACTAGACGAGGCCAGAAACAATTCAGTAATAATAAATTACCAAATTGCCCTTGCCGGGAATCGAACCCGAGACCTGCCAGTAATAAGACCACAACGCTCATCACTGCGCCAAGGAGGTTGTTAACGAACTTTTCAGAGTTATGTGCGTTGAAGCAATTAAATATATTACAATATTCTTCCTTGGTAAAGGAAAATATCATGACGGAACCTGCATGCCATAAGTCTGCTTATCCATACTTGGACATCGTTGTGAACCTAAATGATAAATCCTTTTTATTCAAGAATGTCAATATAAAACATTTAAATACTGGACTTGTAGAAACATTTTCTCAAACACATTGTAATCTAGAGGAACTCCACAAGTGCGTTAATGCAGAAGTCTTGTTAATTGCACAATTGAACTCAACGTCGGTATATGGTAGCTATAAAAAGAACTATTTATGTACCATAAAACTTACAACGTACCTTTTATGGCTCACACCCAAAACCACGATGTTTATGTGGATGTTACTACTGCTATCAAAAATATTGATGCTGTATGTTGTTTCAGGCGTGGATAGTTTTCTTAGATCTATTTCACACCAAACCACTAATATTATTAATATCGTAAAGAACCCCAAATGAAGGTAGAATAAAATCTATAATGTCGTAAAAGATCATGCAGATCATCCATTGGCTTATTTATCCGTTTGTGTAGGCACTTTATTAGATGATAAATAATGCTTAACATTCTCATAAAACTTTCTTTGTATTTAGGGTTGCGTAAGGGTGCCAATGGGACTCCTATTACTATTTTTCGTCCGTTCTTCCGTCCGTCCGTCTGCGGGCTGTATCTCATAAACCGTAATAGCTAATACGTGAAATTTTCTAGATACGTGAAATACGGAGTGTTTATAATATTTAATGCCGCTACAACAAAAAAAAAATTAAATAAAAATAAAGGGGTCCCCATACAAAAAAGTGATTTTTTCGTCGTTTTTTGCTCGATCTTAACAATAGCTGTTACGTTGGTACGGAGCCCTTCCTGTGCAAGCTAACTCGAATTTTTCCGGTTTTTTTCCTTTTTCAGTCTAAACAATTAAGCCATTCTCATAGAACAGGTAAGGCACATACCTAGCTGTTTTTTCCATGTAACGAAACGTTTCATACGAAAAGTCATCTGACCAAAAAAAAATTTTTTTCTAATAAAAATTTTATTTATGAAACACTGTGCCTAATTCGAATTTAAATAATGCTTATTAAGTAAAAGTGTAGATACCATTTTTAAACGCATAAAACTTTTCCCACTGCAATTGATTACAAAATCCATCACTTTAAGAAGCAGACATTGAAATAGATTAAGATGTCAAAACAGACGTAGGTAACATACATGATTCTGTTTGAATTGGGATTATTATATATTTTGGTTCTTATTTCTACAGCGTTAAAGTCTTCGAATTTCGTTCATACCTGTACTCACATAAGCCTAGCAACGATACAGATTGCATCAACTTGATCGTAAGCTTCACTATCATGCCCTTAAATAGATAAGTACAGGAAATTAAACATCGAAGCCATGATAAGAAGGTTCAATATGAAAGCATGTTTGTGGATATAGGCCAATATATAGGTAATACACACTACACATTAGTGTGTATACGATATATTAATTTTTCAGGCAATCGTATAAGAAGTTGACAGATGATGCTGGAATATGAAATTGGTAATGGAAATGATTGACAAATCTTATGAAAACCATCAAAGTTTTCATCATATTATGCAATGACTGATTAAGACTAGAATTCGATTGTAGTTCGAGTAGAGACTACACAAAGAGTAATTAATTATTCATAAATATTTGACCGAATATAAACTTACGTAAAACATTTTATGTTCTATACATATAAATTAAAAGTGTGCACTAGATCTTAATCTATTATACGTATTTTAACATCAATAAAGATGATGATAATTTAATCTGTAACAGCGAATGAAAATTTTTAATCGCTGATCTGTAAAATACAAAATGAATTTAAATTAGGGTTAGAACAATATAAAAAAATAATAACCCCCTTAAAAAAATAATAGCTATCCAAAATGAAGTTCGAAATTTTTTATATTGAAAACTATAAAATTGTACATAAAAGAATCCACTTAAAGCTTATTCAGTTAAGTAACGTTCAATTAAAATTCAGGTCACATTTCACAACCAAAGGTGTTCAACTCTCACATCCATTCAAAAATTATAACTGGCCGACTTCTTAACGTATTAGGGTTTGGGGGTCTAAAAAGTTTTCAAAAATCATGGACACATTCCAGTAGGTAAGTTATCTACTCGCAATACAAAACACCATCGTACTTTGAAAGGCAGATTATTTTTAACAAAAAAAAATATATATCTATTTACATTTTTATCTTGAGTTTTTTTATTTTAAGTAATAATTAACAATTAATAATTATTAATTGTTAATTATAATTCCCTGCGACTCGTTTGATGTCGCAGGGAGCCGCTGGATTCAGGCGGCGCAAGACCGAGGCTTGTGAAGGTCCATGCAGGAGATTTATGTCCAGCAGTGGACGTCCATTAGTTGATAAAGAAGAAGAAGAAGAAGAATTATAATTCATTAAGTAAAGCACTATGTTGAAAAACTAAAAAATATTTTTAACTTCTTATCGGTGAAAGGCTGGCGCGAGCTTACAAAAATTCGAGAGCACGAGTTCAAGAAGGTTAAAACATATGACCAACTTGCAGTTATCTAAGTAAAGATAAGTGAAGAAATACTGAATGCTAAAGCTCAAGAACGACATGAATAAAATGGAAGAAAGTGGTACAGTTTAGAAGAGCTTAGAAAATTGTAAGACGAACAAGCAAAGCACAATTATGTTAATAGCAACAAGCAAACCTCGGGCGGTTTCAAAGTAAAAGATTCCTATTTAGATAGAACTTTACGCAATAAGTCAGTGAAAGCAAGGCGAAATGAAGGGTTTGAGATGTTTAATACTTTATACTTATTACTTAGATTTCTCTAGTAAAGGTCTGGGAAAATAATTTATTTTGAATAACGATAAAGGACCTTCCACACGAATAAGTGGTCGTGGGGAGGCAATGAAACTTGATATCACGCTTGTTAGAAACAAAAATGACAACACGAGTCTGCGAACGTCATATAACAGGCATTAAGAATATATTAAAACCATTTTCATTGCCTAGTTACGGAGCTTCGTTAAAAGACGACTCCATTCCTTTTCAAGCTATTTCACTTTACTATATTACTTTTCTGCATTCATTCAAAATTTATTAGTATCAAGTAGAGTAAACTTCCGTCTATCTGAAAGTGCTAATTTTACACATGAAGTTTTCACACGAATAAATTGTCAATCTAGGAAAATGTATCGTGAGAAACCAGAACAGCCAGACAGTTAACTTTAATAGATAAGTACGTTCTTTCGCCAAGAAATTTACGCAGTGTATGTAAATCCTTATAAGATAAAGTAAAAACACGTAAAGTCTTCCAAACTCATTCCTAAGATAAATGCTTCAATTCAATACTTGGAATAGAGTCAGTGAAAGCCTTGTAAATCTACAATCTTATTAGACTTAACTAAGCGAAGACGTGGACATTTCTGGGACAACGATTTAATTTCTACACATCTCAATGGACAGGCAGAGTTACTATTGAAAGGGATTCAGATGGAAGTAAATTGGAAATCCACAGGATTTTGATTAAAATATGCACAATTAACTTAATTTATTGAATTTTCTTTCTACAATCACAGAATACATTTTAGTATTAAGGGTACTACAATTGGAAACTGTTTATGACCTATATATGATTTCTTATTATTAGCCAATCAGTATATTGTCGATAAACAAAGATCTGCTTTTTAACACTAAAGCCAAGCGGTAACTATTAAACCTCAGCAACTTAAATTATGTTATTCAGAGCATTTAGTAAAATTCGTAAAGATGTAGTCCAAGATATATTAGTTGTTTCTTACATGGTTCCAAGAATTTCTGTTGAATTGTATTTATGTGTTCTATTAACAGGTCTACTTAACATTTATGATGCTAATCTATCCTGTTTATCTTCGTTCCCAGTGGAAAAGGATGGTGATACTTTTAGCCGATCAATTTGGCATGTTCAACTTCATGATTACGAAACTTCAACTGGATCAGAGAGTCAAGTTGATAAGAGTTATCATTAGTGTTGTTAAGAGTAATCATGCTGCATCCAATAAACGCTGCAGACACGTCCTGTACTGTGTGAAAGAGCCAGTGCCATTCTATTATTCGTTAACGGTGCATACGTTCAATGCAATGTCGGCAGTCAATTTATTACGCAAAGGTATCGGGAGCCCATCTGGACTTGCTATACGAAGTACAAATGGAGACTTGTGAGACTATCTATTGTTGGTACCAGTTCGAAATACAATGGATACTTTGATGATACCGTACGAATGATACTCTATCAAGAGTATGCGGCGAATTGTCTAATGAATTTAGAATTCTGAAAATATAAAACTATAGGAAAACATAATCATCCAGAATGCATAGGACAATAAAGGTAATACTTGATTACAGATAAATAATTGTAAAACATTCAATGTCACATAAATTAAGCACATCGTAGGAGTTCTTCTAATAAAAAAAGTTAGAGTATCTTCTAGTAAAAAAAGGTTAAAGACACGTGTTTACATTGTAGACAATGTTTGAAAAGATCTGCTAGTGAAACTTCTGTTACGGACTTCCAGGAAGGATAGTAAGACATGTCTATATCAGAGCAAATATTTAAGGCATACTTAAAGTACGCTTAGAAACTGGATTTAATTCAACCATTATAAAAAAAGAGATTAAAGAAAGAGATTCATCAGAAGGCGGAGATGATACATTTGATATACTTGACCAAGATTATCATGAAGTGAAAGAGCTATAAAAAATAACGGCAATAAAAAACGAAAGCAAAAGATCAAAATCATTATGATCTTACTAACTTTTACACTCCAAGTGTAAGTTCATACTTAATCAGATGGCATTATTTCTTTTTGATCACGTTTGAGGTCAAGTCGTGAAAGACGCCGCCAATAATCTTTGAGCAGGCCTTGTTGAGAACAAATTTATTAGCTACAATATAGCCTTTTAACTGCCACGTACCGTGAAATGAAATAATGGATGGACGCACGCATCCACCGTAGAAACCTAAGGCAATTTATAACAGTATACGGCGCCATGGAGAAATAAAGTAACCGAGTGTAGTACTATCCGATGTACTAACGGAATGTTAGAAAATTTACATCTTCACCTTCGATCGTATATTAATGCACCTTGGCACTTCGCAGTTAATACTCCTGCTTATGATAATAAAATATTGAGAGATATATTAAATACATAAAATTATTAATTGCTTTTGTATTTGTTTTACATAGTTTAGTAGCTTAAGGGACGAAATACGGACTATTATTGGAATTCAAAGTAACGTACATCGTTAAATAAGTAATTATTCGTGCATTAGATTCTCAAATTAAATAGATCCTCAATAGCATAGCAGTCAGGGTGCTGCGGTCTGAATGTAGCATAGCAGTCAGGGTGCTGCGGTCTGAATGTCGAAAAATCATCAAATCTTACTCATTTCACCATTGCCGTACCCACTCCTGGGACATCTTTACGCTTATTTGGAGCGAAAAGGAAAATATCTACAAATCATGTCTTGCATGACTAATAATATTCTTAAAAAATCTGATTCCTTTTCTCAAAGTCAAAAAATTAAATAAAAAATTGCAAAATCTATCAGCTACAAAAATTCTCTCAGCTCTGTAGGTTTCGGTACAATAATCTTGTACGTGTCCCCTAAATATGTAAACGAGGGTGAAATAATAATTATTATGCTTCGCTGTCGGAGTAATGAAATGAATTCAACGAATTATTAAGTCCCCTTCTCGACTCGAAAACTGAAATGTCAAAGGTTGTTTACGTAACACGTAATTATATTTCACTTTCAATGGAAAAAAGTGCGACCTTTAATATTTGGGCGTTACGGCCGGAAATTGAATAACAAAATTTTTTTTTTTAATTCTACCAAAATATGATATAGTTTCGTCACAACTTTGGAATACCTGTTACATTACATCATATTAAGGGGTGGCTCTTTTTTAACTTTTTTGCATTGAAAACTCCCTTAGATTCTAATAAATGATTTTTAACCGACTTCTAAAAAAGGAGGAGGTTCTCAATTCGTCGAAATCTTTTTTTATTTTTTATTTTTTAGTGTATGTTCCCCGATTACTCGAAAATGCCTGGACCGATTGGGAAAATTCTTTTTTTGTTTGAAAGGGTGTACACCCTTCCCAGGTGGTTCCATTGTCAACAAGTCAGGATCTGATGATGGGATCCTGGAGAAGTCGAGGGAATATTTTTTAGACAGGCACACCATGACACTTATAAAAAATAACTTCAATTGGCATCCCTACGTCATTAATATCAGGTTAATTTCACTTCTTTCAAGTGCAGTTTATCAATTTACAACACCTAATTATCTCCTGTCATGACAGTTGCACCACTTAATCGCAGTATACCTACTACATTACAATATTTCCATTAATGTTATGATAATGAGCTTTTTATTTTCATACCAACGAGATTTAATTTACAGTACAATTTTTAGGTATGTATTAATTGTTTTTTTATAATAATCAATTCAATATTTATTAAATTGTGAGATTGTTGCAACAATCGAAACTGTGCATTTTTCGATTCTGCTTATATAAATTGGAGTACTTCAAACCTAAATTTACCTTAGCTACATACATGACATTCTTAGGCTAAAATCTAAAGCGCGTATTATGACTTAAGAAAGAGTCAAAACGAGACAAAAATCTGTTCTGACATAATGTTATACTGAGCTTCGAAAATATTCTCCGACATGAATGTCATTATTTAAATATTACTTGCTGGGAACCCTCTGAATAAGAAAAATGACTGTTTCTTAAATTTAAATAAAGGTATAAGAAAGGGAACTTTTCGTGACACGCGGAAATAAACATTACCATAAGATAGTAGAAGTAATAGACAGATCAAAATGGACAAAATTAAGTTTCATAAAACCATACTAAAAGCAAAGGCTTCGAAAGGCAATCAGTGGTTAATTGTCTTTACCATAAATCTTTTAGATGCACAACTTATAGCTGGACAAATTGCTTCAGATTTGTTAAAGGAAAGTAAACTTTCAAGACAAGGTAGTAAAATTGTATTTAGTTATAGTAACAAAGTGGATACTGAGATTAGAGTTAATTCTACAACTTTAATGCTCTTCAAATTACATTTAAAATTCACAATTAAAATTATTGTACTATTCAAGACTCAATATTCCAAGATGAAACGCGGAAGGATTATGTTGTAAAATAACTGTAACTCTTGATTAAACTAATTTTATATCAGGGTTTTTGAACCTTATTGTTTTGAACGTATAGTGTGAATGAGATAAAAATATTAATGTACCTCAAAATGGTGACGAGATTGCAATTCCTAAAGCTAACCTTTCGTTGATTTTTAAGAAAACAAAACTGAAGATATATGTATAGACAGACGCTATTTAACGATTGGCTAGGAGCATTATTGGTAGTTATCGGCTTTTTTAAAAAATTACTAGTTCACATTGAAGCTGATGTAGAAATTCATAAAACAAACCGATGTCTAGCAGTTGACGTTCATAAGTTGAATATACGACAACTATTAGAAGGAAAATAGGTAAACTGTCCAAACCTATTTTTTACTGCAACCAAAAACAAATTTTGTTTTTGTTTTGTTGCAAATTCAATATATGTGTTCCAATGTTATTTGTAATAAGGACTTTTTTGCTATCGCCGAGGAGAATAACTGAGGTATAAATTAGACGTCCTGACAGTTTTGTATTGAGAATTTGTCAAAAAATCAAAATGAGTTGGTTAAACGTTTACTCGGTGAGATTTATATAGTAACTTGCCTTTTATATTATGTATTACCAGGGTTTAAAATTCCACTCAGCATTCGGAGAGGAGACCCTGTGTTCAGCAAATGACCAATTATGGGTTCAGATTAATAAGATTTTAAATGGTTACTCCTCGCTGATCTTTGACTTAGGCAATAGTTAATCAACAGCCAATTAAGTTGACTATAACATTAGTGGATACCTATTAAGGAGCACAAATATATGATGAATGATATTATCTTCTTTGTTTGGCCAGTGGTTTTTGTCATGTCTTTACGGCAAAACGTTTATAACCCACTATTATACGTTCATCTTCAATTATCATCTCAACTTAGATAACACTAATGAGAATATTATAGATGACACTCAGGCTTAGGCATGCACTCTTATGAGGTATTTCTTCAGCGTTAAAGCAAGCGACATTTAATTGCTTAAAAGTTAAAATGCTCATAAATCCGAAAATAAAGTGATTCATGCCTGGAATTCGAATCCCAGACTATGAGAAATGGATGCTGTAGTCATAATTATTGGACTGTCACCGGTATTTTTTGCTTTATATTTTAACACAACGAAAACAATTATTTAACACATCTTTACTTTCGGATTTGCTAATCTTATTTATTAATTCTTGCTAATTTAACCAAAATGTTTATTAGTTAGAACTTAGTTGTTCATTGCAATGATTTATTAATATTGTATAAAACTTTTCACGAATATTAACTGTGGATCTTCTATCTAAAGCCTTCCTGAAACTCGTTTCAACTTAATTACTTCAACGATTAATATAAATTTGAAAACGTAGACTATAAACTTTAAAATTTAATCAACTGTGTAAAGTTTTCAAGATACAGATTAAATTAAATGTGAAGGAATTTGAGAAGAATTAATTAAAAATTAAAGAAATAATGAAACTCATTTCATAGCAATGATAGTTAAAACAGAATAAAAACAATTTCAATTAGCGTGGGATCTCAAAGCTGTAACGGAGATATTTAATTTTGACTGTGAAACGACAGATGCTTTTATCACACATTTTAACCATTTTATTTTAGATCTTATTTCCACGTTCTAAAGTTGAATATGGTTTATAAGGTAATTGTTAACTCATCTTTATACGGGGTCCTTTTTTATAACATCAACAGGTAGTAATTCGTCTGATGCAACCAGTATATTTTGAACAATATTGTAGTCTTTTTCATCATTTCGTAGAGGCAGAAAAGTTTTTATCCCTTTTGTTATAACTTCTTATGTGATGTGTACAATACCTCCCGTTATTTCGCATTGAACTTTATATTTGAAAAGTACTTACTTCATTAGTATACCATTGCCATTTCATATATATTTACATTACTTGAATAACGATTTAAGTATTAGCCATAATATAATACATTTACAACTATAATAATATAATAAAGTCATCGGCTTCAAATTGCCAAATTAAAATCAACTGTATGACACAATTTTTCCACATAGGTACCTTACAAAAGCCTGTAAAACCCTTGGGTAAAAAATATGTGTCTGTTGCAATTTAGACTCCATTTGATATTGTATCTATTATTCAATCAATTGTTTTGGATAACTTTTTATTTGTACAAATATTTATATTATGTAATACCTAATATGAAACTGAGGTGAAATTAAGAACAAAGAAGTACAAATTTAAAAGGCCTATTTAGAGTTTATGAACGCCACATTAAGTTTAGAATTAATAGTTTGATTTCGATTATTAAAAGTCTCGTCAAAATTAAATACTCGAGAATATTGTAATATTAACTATATTTAAAACTAAAATAAATTAACTATCACAACAAACGCACACAAGTATTCTATATAATAAAAAGAAAAAGGGTGTAGAGAATCCATAAAAAGATCGAACAATCGACGATCGATAAGCAAAAAATACAGCAGACGCAAAAGCAAACACCTGTCTCAACGAACCCCTCCTATTGACCCTTTACATATACGAGTATAACAAAAAATGTATACCGAAGCCAGAATACAGGCTATCCAGCTGATATGGTATGACTCAACATCGTTTATGAATATTATGTTGTATGATTTAGATTGTGTTCGTATAATTTTTTTCTCTTACAGGGGAATATAGTATAGATAGTTTTCAAATAATAGAATAGATTAGTTCCTACAAGGGACCAAATAATACATTAAATGGGGCCTTGGTACTTCTCCAGCGTCTACATATAGGCGCTTACAAAAAAAAAAACAGAGAATAGATATTTATGACAGCTAAAGCCACGAGGGTTCTAACGCATTCTAGTCTACAATAAAGAAAAAGAGATCACAGGCATTCATAAATAAGATGAACCGGTTAAACACAAAAGTATATCCTGTAATAAACATAATATTGCTTTAAATAAAGAAAAACATGATGCATGATCGTAGTGTAGAAGGTCTATATCCTGTAATTCACTCTACATTCATAGCTTTGACTGGTATTGCTGGTATGTCTTTGAAAAAAATATACCATAAGGCAGCAATATGTTCAAAGTTAAGAAACATGTACCTGTTAGAAACAACAAAAGAAATGAGCTCTTCAGCGCCAAACCAGGATTCCTACACTATGAGAACAAACCGGCACACCACTACAATTAACACCAGAAACTATAAATGGTGTAATTACACCCACCTGGAGATATAGTGGTTTGTTCGCTAAATTAGCGTGGAGTTGAACGAACTTGAACTTGTTGCGTTTTGTTGAACTCTTGTTCTGTGTGAAAGATTTTTTGTAATCTACGATTGGACACGAGAAAATTTAGTTAATTTAGTTTTTGTGCCGATCGCGTTTTGTGCGATACCATTTCAGTTTATCTTTGAAGACTCCAAAGATAGTAGCGATAAAATTAAGTTTTTGAGCCAATAAAATACATTGGTTAATTTTTGTTAATAGCACATTTTTTTTTTTTATTCAATGACACGATAGCCCTTGACTGCGATCTCACCTGATGGTAAGTGACGATGCAGTCTAAGATGGTAGCGGGCTAACTTGGAAGGGGTATAGCAGTGTAAATTCAACCCACAGCCCTAATCGGTTTCTACACGCCATCGTGCCAGAACGCTAAATCGCTTGGCGGCACGTTTTTGACGGTAGGGTGGTAACTAGCCACGGTCAAAGCCTCCCACCAGACAAATCATCAAATCAAATCATATTAATTTTCTGATGTAGACGAGTAGGCATTTATTTAGTATTTGTATTTATCGAAAGATTAGGAATTCGAATGGTTTACTTATTACTGAAATCAAACAAAACCTGTTAATTATTAATTTTATTACCAAGTCAAAGCTTAAGCTATAAATTGTAAGGCTCAAAGTAGTAGATTTTGAGGGTAATGAGAAAATATAATAATAATATACCTAATATTGGTTGCTTAATTGTGATTTTCTGAGGTGAATGATATACAATAAGTAACTGAATATTTTGGAGCCCTTTATTTTCATTTTAATTTGTATTTTAATCTAGTCTTTTTAATTACTGTAAGATTCACTACTCGTAAGTAGCTATCATGTAAAAGATAAAATAAATATCTTTATTATTATAATGATTTTATCTAAACAATTGTTCGAAAAGCTTTTATCTTGTCTTATTTAAACTAATGTCTAAAAAGCTTAGTCAATATTACGGGAACAAATTAGTGAACGTGTACCATTTCCAACTTCATGGTTTTGTTTATATTTATTTAGGTTCGACGTCTTAATGCATTGTCTTTAGGCCAACTGTTGGCTTCTTTATTAAAATATTGTCTAAGTTTCCTTTGACAGCGACTTGCTTTAAAGTACATAATTTAATATACGGTATATAATATATGTATAATGTATGTGTATACTTGTCCCAGCTGATTGCTTATTTTTTTTAAATTTAAATTGTACAACAAAATCTAATCTAACCTAATCTAATTACTATTTGTCCCAGCTAACTGTTAATTAATTATTCATATAATTTTCTACCTATATCAGATAATGTGTGGGAAATTCGGTAGTTATTAGAGCAAACATTTTCAACATTATGTCTTTTGCAGCCAAGTAACAAAAACAAAAGTCCGCATGTTGCTGATCTAGGTTCTAGTTTGAACTTGTTTGAACAATGATACTAAGTTAAGTATGAATTAACAAATATCTGTCCAATGACTTAAACAAAACTATAGGGATATTTCTATGACATTATGTTCCGAATAATCTTCGTCAATATTACTGTACAACAAAACATTGTTATCCTTAATATTTACTACAATTAATATAGCCAGACTTCATAGAATCATTTTCAAGAGCTTAGCAATAAAATTTAGTCCAATAGATTCACGATTCGATATTCTATTTCCTGTTCACAGATTCAACGACAATTTCCTTTCTATCAACGAGCACATCTCTATACTTATCTGATAAGTGTTTAACTATGCTATCAATCGTTTTATCGATCGAAGCCTATGATCGTAAAGTTACCTTTCATCTAGCCGCCTTATAACTGCTTTTAGCGTTTGACAGTTTTACAATCAGACTGTTGCATATATCTTGCCTACCATCTTGCTAAATTATGCACCGCCCGCATTGAACCGTTGGGGTTAATAGTCTACCCATCCTGCTTACGTATGCTTATTAACTATATGTGACCTTTAATTTGTATTATTAGAATATACTAAATAACTTATTATTATTATTTACATTTATTTCCATCATGGTCATTTATAGATTAAAAATGATCAAAGAGGTTTTCCCGTGAGTTTAGTCAGTAGAATTTGCTTTCTGAATTGGTGTTAGAATCACTAAGATCAGGCATACTTACTTAAAGGTTTTGAAAAATGTTGTAAAATAGGGTTACTTTCGACATAAACTCACGATACTCTGTTCCTACTTCTACTTCGTCGTCATCTCAAACTACAGAGGTCTAGAACTGGATGTAGATCTTTTACAAGGATCACCACGGAACACGATCTTGTGTCGTTTGTATCCAACAGCTGTGTTTTTCAATGCAAGGTCCTTGAGCATCTAGGGACTCCATTGAATATCGAATCTTCACGGTAAGTGCGTCGCCATTGCTATTTCAGTTTCACGACTTGCTATGCTATTTCGTATCTCTGGTTCTGTTATGGATCTCCTAATTTCAGATTTGCAGGAATACTCCGAACATAGCTCTCACCATCGTCCATTGAGAGTCCCTAAGCCTTTTTATGATGCCCGTAGCTAATAACTATGGATCTCTAGATTATTATTATGGGTAGTAGATATATGATCTTTCAGGTTATTTGCAAGATCTTCATCATATTATTTTTAGTAGGTAATCAAAAACAAGAAATGATTAATAAATTTAATAAATCTCATTCTCATATCTATCAGAATAACCGACAGAACACGTTTTGACGGCATCATCATTTACTATCAATACAAATCATTGTAAGTATAAATTAAAACCCGTTATGGATGAAAAAAAACAAATTAATTCTTATAATAATATGAGATCTAATGAGCCTTAGAACATTCGCACATTTTATTATTCGATAATAAGCTGGCCTTTTGAGTCATCAACGATTAAGTCCATATGCTATTTATTATCTTATACTATGCTAGTCAAGAACAAACAAGTACAATGAAACTACATCATATTATAATGACCATAGTTTCTTACATTTCAAGAGCAATGAGGTAAGACATGCCGGAGCATGTCTTATCATTCGAATGCTTGAACTCGTTTTAAGATAAGACGGATAATATCTTGAAGGTCTCATAAGACATTATCAATCTATTCGATCTTAATAAACGAACACATTATTTCAATAAACAAAAAATTAATTATCGTCATTGATATGTTAATGATATAGGTCGGCGGCGATAATCTCAATAAAGAAGCAATAAAGATTATTAAAATGTTTGGAAAAAGTCAAAATACAGTAATATTTAAGCACTTAAGGATGAAAACATAATGATACAACATTTATACATTGTGTAAAAAAGGAAAATAAAAAGCTCCATAATTCTGGGAAACATAACGTCTTCTCCAATTTAGCTTGAAAGAAATTAAAAAGTAATAAAAATAGGGATTTGGATCAGTGTAGTAAAACTTTCTAAACATTTATCACTTTCAAAAGGCTTTAAGTATGAAATTTTTATATTAAAGTCATTCTTATTGTAACTTTTTGATTACGGCTTGCAAAAATTGCATAAATTCTCAATATGTCCAATTAAAATGTTAAGCAGCGCTATTCCAAAGCAATGTGTAAGAGTGCAAGTTACTACACTAAGGTAGTTCCTGAATTAAGGCTTGGTTATTCGAACGGTGAACTAAATAAAATAATCAGAAACGTTATCTGTGACATGATCATACAAATATACTGAATTATTGACACAGTTATGGGAGTAGCACCACACGATCGTGCCAGTCGTGAGCGTTGGTTTAGACAAAAAACATTTGAACAAATAGACGGCCATAGAATGCCACTTCCAAGTTCCAACTCACTCGAAGTCGGCCGTCTCGCATTCAAAAGATATGGAATCGACAATAAAGTTTCTCTTTAAGGACCGGAAACCACAATTGACATTTGTAAGTGTAAATTCACCAGATGAGTAAAAAGCTTTTCATATATTGTTATTAGAAAGGAAAGTTATTAATGGTAATAAAAAAAGATAAACGTAAAATATACACGTCAAATCGAGAACCTCCTACTTTATTTGATGGTAAAATTTTTTTTGAATTAAAGTCTTTTAAAACCACTTTGTCATCCATAAAAAAAATATTATGGTAATCTGTCGAAAGTACTTATGGATAACTACACAACGTTAACTTAATATAATGTTAACACATTTCTATGAATGTCCAAATATTACACTATTACCCGGAACATTGTATCGATTTATTGAAACTAAACAAGTGAAATAATAGTGCTGCGCTTTCTGTTCGACAACATTATCTTACATGATCTTGTTTCAGCCATAACTATCAATAGCTTACTTATGATTAACTAGTCAACAGATTTAGTTACTTTTTCTTGTTCAAAATATTATGTAATACACGCGCGTAAATACTCACCGTAAGTTCGATTTTTCAAACCCCCTTAAGAGTTGAATTTTCAAAAATCCCTTCTTAGCAGATACTTATGTTATAATAGCTATCTGTGTATAATAAAATGAATGTACCATTAAATGTACGAGTACAATACAGATCATGATCTATCTGATCAATGTGTTTTTCATTTCATTTCAGTGCAACAAAAGCTCATTTGAACTGTTTTGAGGATAATGTTTCAAACTACGGCAATTTAGTTGCAGTTTATCTTGCTTCGGTTAATCAAACGCATAAAATACATTTATTGACAGCGGTATTTCGAAATCTTGACAAAAGATTGTCGAGTGTACTTACTGGAGTGGAAAAAGGTTTTAAATTAATCTTACTTTATGGTTTACACCCACACGTGGTCGAGAATGTTTTGTGACTGCTGTTAAATTAAAGTACCTACTTAACTTAAACATTACAAATGTTTTCCAATAAAACACTCCAAAAATGAAAACAGAATTCCAAAAAGTTATTCGATCACCGAAATATAAAAGTTTGACATTGTTCTAATTAAAAAAAAATTCGTATCCAAGGAGAATAGTTTGAGATCTTTTTGATTTGTACTTTTGTTGGTATTGTGGAAAACAGCGACATTCTATATTAGTCAACAGCAAATCCTGACTTCATCGTCATCATCGTTTCAGGTTTCATTCGCACAGGCCTGAACATAGGCATTTCCCAAACAGCGTCACCACACCCCGTTTCTTCTCAGCTCTTCTCATCCAGCCATTGACTGACTTGCTTTAAATGAATTCTGCAGCGGGGTTGTCTAAAATTGATTGCTGCAATGTGACAATCTCAGTCACCTCTTATTGGTTGACTTCTACGCTCTCCCGTTATTGGCTGAAATACATTGTTACAGTGAGAATGCTATCTATAAACTCAGTCAATAACTACAATTGAGACTATAGCAATGATTGATGCAGCTTTTGCACTATCGACCAGCTGGATTCACAATTGTGACATCTGTATCAAGTTTAAAGTATTTTTCCAAATAGCACAAAATAATATAAAAGATAAAAATATATACTACAATAGTTATACTGATAACAGATAAATAAACACAAACATAGAGGTGGTTTTAGGGCCTATTGTAGATACATAACTTGAAAGTAGTCCAAAGAAAAATCACATTAACGCGACGTATCTAAAAGGGCAAAAAGGGTAAAAGGCGTGAAAACGGTCCAAATTTGGTACACAGAAGCAAATAAAACTCAAAGATTCAAGTAAATAAAAACAAGCGTTTCCAATACGGATAAATAAAACTATTTAGGGAAATCGAGCTATCTATTATTGTCATGAATCGTCTAACAAACAAAAAGGTGGAAACAGTTACAATGGAAACTGGCAATCAGCATTGGTTTTATCAATGCAGTGCTTGATTATTTTATTTGAGTTTATACGACTGAATTACTAGGTCATATAAAATGACATGATACGTTAAATAACTTACTTCCTGGAGTTATTAGGGATTGGCCTTGTTATTTAGTCAGCATAAAAAATAAACCAATTGGTGTAATAACAAATACTTATGACAGAATGTGACATTTGACAAGTACGATTTTGTGAGACGTGATTTTATTTGATATGTAGCATGTTCTTACTATAGCAACGGCAAAAAATCGTCGCATATTTCTTTAGTCATAATAATCTTATCTTAATAATTCAATTAATTAACAATTAATTAAGTTTCAATAATTGGCATTGAGTCGCGACCCACGAGCCTGAAGTGGAATTTTTTTTATTATCAACTTACAAAAAATGTTTCTTATTAGTACACGAGAAACCACTAGGACCTTATCATGAATTTGTTCTACTTTACAATGCTTAAATATAATGTAAGTATATTTTTCATCAGGTTTTCCAAAATTTTAATATTTAAAGGCACAACGTAGTAACTTTTTTGGTAAGTATGCTAGTTTAACACAGTAATACGTACTATAAAATGCGAAAGTGTGTTAGCTTATCGATTTGTTCTTCAATAACGTAGTGACGATGTAATGCGCAACGTTGAGGATTTGGAGAGAGAGACAACCTTTTATCCAGAAAATACAGAGGGATTACGCGAAATGTTTAAATACTTAACTACGGAAATGAAGTCGCGGGCAAAAGCTGGTTACCAGATAATAAGAATATCTTAATTTCTAATCTATCAATCAACAAAATTTATACACTTTACAAAGACTTGGTCTGGTGGGAGGCTTTGGCCGTGGCTAGTTACCACCCTACCGTCAAAGACGTGCCGCCAAGTGATTTAGCGTTCCGACACGATGGCGTGTAGAAACCGATTAGGGGTATGGGTTGAATTTACACCCTGCTATACCCCTTCCAAGTTAGCCCGCTACCATCTTAGACTGCATCGTCACTTACCATCAGGTGAGATCGCAGTCAAGGACTATCTCGTCATCGAATAAAAAGAAAAAAGACTTATACTGATATATCTATAGAGCGTGCTCTGACTCAAGATAGAGGTTAAAACGAGACACAAGTATGCTTTGACATAAATCTGTCTCGTTTTAACTCTGTCTTGAGTCTGAGCTGAGTAAGAGTGCGGTCTATAGATTTCAGCCTTAGAAAGGTCATTAACGATTGAATTCGTGCTGACGGATGAATGAGATGATGTTAGAAGGAATGTAAGCCGTATTTAGGTCATTCAGTGAGCGCGTGAAGAATTGTGGCCTTAATTGGAGAAACCCATTAGAAGGATCGGATTAATAAGCGAATGAATGACACCTCTTAATTATTGCAATCATGATAAACAATCAGTTTTAAGGCCCAAGACACGGAGCTGCCCGCGAAATTCAAATTTAATTTGGTTTTTCGCCATTTATAAACGAATACGACAAAGTAGGCTTATGGTAGGTATTCAAATTGCGCCAATGGCAGTATCATCTTCACAGGTTTGTATACTAATCTTTACGTGAAAGTATCTAGTATAAGAAATTAATCAAAATAATGACTTATTTATGAGTATCTCACGTCAAAGTCATTATTTTGACTAATTTCTTAAACTGGATACTTTCACGTAAAGATTAGTATATAAACCTGTGAAGATGATACTGCCATTGGCGCAATTTGAATACCATAAGCCTACTTTGTCGTATTAGTTTACAAATTGCGAAAAACCAAATTAAATTTGAATTTCGCGGGCAGACCCGTCTCTTGGGCCTTAATAACAAAACGCTACCATCTTAGACCGTATCGTCACTTACCGTCAGGCGAGATCTGAGGCTGAAATCTATAGACTGTACTCTGACTATACTAGTTAAAACGAGACAGATTTATGTCAAGGCATATTTTGTGTCTCGTTTTAACTCTAACTTAAGTCTAAGCTGAGCCACAGTATAAGGAGGAGATAGAGCTATCTTGTCACAAATAAAAGAATTCTAAAAATGTCATAAGAATCATAATTCGTTAATTTTTTTGCTTCTTGTTAGTTTGGGATTCTTAATGATAGTAAACTTATGATATTTGAGTGCCAAAGAACATGCATAGATAACAACATTTTTCATATTTACGAAAACGAAACTACTAAAAATTAAAACTAAAATTAAATCTGAAATCTGAAATTTAAATTGAAGTAAAATCTAATTGTGATAAATCATACGAGTACATACCACGATAATTCTTTTATTTGGAATTGTCGATATTTCCTTTTCCATGGACCATGGTCCCCGGAACAACGTATAATTTATCACAATTACGTTATATTAAACCCCGAATCGAGTCTAAAATCTTTAGTAAAATCTAAATTAAAACAAAATACATAGAACAGTATAGAAATTTTAAAAGATTAGTTGCAATAGGAAATCATCTATGCAGGTAGAGTTCTATGAACGCCGACAAAACTCACACATTGCCAGCATAATGACTTTAGCGTACCCTTTCTGAAGCTTCACTTTAGACAGAGATAGCTATACAGGTCCTTTTTAGCCTCGGGGCAAGGCATGAAGATTTGTGCTTAAAGCTTTTTATGTGAGATTTCTTGTTTATTATTAGATTATTGCTTATTATGTTCAAGAGACTATTGATAGTTAATATGAATAATAGTTTACCTTTTTGTGGGCCTAAATTATTTTTCTTACTTGTTAAAGTCCATTCTACATACCTATTATGTCATTAATTTATCATTCATTCATTCTCGGTCGCTTTTAAATTTCATGTTTTAATTTTTATCACACAGCAATCATTTTATATTTTTAGACCAAATGGATTGGATAACAAATAATTTATTAATTATGATATTACCTTTGCATTGGTTAACCTACTTTATACGAAATTGTATGACCTTGTGAATCAGAGAAAAAAATTGCAAACTCTTACTCATAGTAGGTACATCCCACGTGTTGTTAAATCACCTCTTATTGCGATATCAGGCGAAATTAATATAATCGAATGATGCAAAAAATAATTGCATAAAAACAGGCAATTATATTCATATTTTTAATTTTTTACTGTTATTAAATTCATGTTTGCGTTGAATGAATTAAAAGATAAAGAGTAGTAAAAGCTTTTCAGATTTATGCTCTTAATGCAATATTTAATCCAACAATATTTGTTAATATATCATTATTCTGTATTGTAATTTAAATCGCTATTTTGTTTTCAGTGTTAAGATTTAATGTTAGCATTATTAATTGTATTAAGAATCTATCTATAGGAACATTTTATCGAGGCATCGATGAACTTTATTTGTCACTTATTAATAGCTGTCTGGACTCTCGCGACATCTTATCATTTGAGGCACGTAGCTTCCTTGATATTCCTATCAACTATGCACAAACCATGTAAACACTACTAAAATAAAAAACAATTAACATTCTTGGATACAAATTCACAATAATTCCTGGCAAAAAGCTCACCTAGGCAACTGAGATTAATTTTCTCATCCACGGAGTCATCGTCGTTAAAGTATTCCAACTTTTTAGAATTCATGTTTTTACTGTATCACTGAACAAGTTTCATCCACATCGGCTCACACACTTAGTCTAGCACAACACTTGCACTTATGGAAACAATTCGAGTTTTTTTTTAAATGGAATCGATTAAATCACAACGGCTTTTAAATTAGTGTCCGGGGCATCGGCGCGCGCGCTGTCGACCGATTTGGACCGAGTCAACGACGCGAATGGTTGGATTGGAACTTGAAGTGAACTGAATGAGTGACGCATGACGCTACACACACTTGGAACGGAGCGATAATCTGATTAGTGCCCTTTGCGATTATTGTTCTATTTTCTATAATGCCTTTGTGAATGAAACGATTTATTGTTTTCCGTGTTTAGCGCGGTCGGACGTTGCATTGTTTTCGCAAAACATGGGTATATTTTTTTAACAGCAGCAGCAAAAATATACCTACCAGTACCACCTACCTATTATGTGTTTCATAATGAAGGTATGATAAACGTATTGTTGTGAATTCTTTATATAGATGAGATTGAATTAATATACCGTTTAAAAATTATATTTATAGACAGCTAGTTTAGAATTCTCGTTAGGCAGACGACTAGACGCATATCAGCTCTACCTAGTTGAAAAATATATAAAATGAGGTAGGTACCTAAAAGAATCTGTAAAATACAGTAGATTTAAAACTTAGATCCAGTAACCAGTTCCATGCCAGGAACGTAGGTAGGTACCTACCTACTTTATACTCTGTAGACACATAAAACCATAAATTCTACATGTCGTACAAAATTTACTTTTGAATGAATGATTGAACGAATGAATGCACTTTATTTTACACTAATTAAAAAAACTTATATTCAAAATTAACAAAAAGGTACAACTGACGTTTTTAGCCGTAAGAAGCAACAGCTTCTTTGATTTGTAGATATTATTAATTTTACTTATGTATTCGGTTTTTTTTCAAATCATTTACTTTTTTTATTAAAGTGTTACTACACTTAAAGGAAATATCCCAATATGTTTAATGCCCAGGTTATTAAACCGGGTTGGAAGATTCTGAAGTGCGACATTTTTGCATTTTTTTTGGATGGACGGTGGTATCTTCGTCTTCGTCTACTATCTGTGGTGGTATCTTAAGAATATGTTAGAAATTAGAATAGCAAATCTATACAGGAAAGCGCGGCATTGAAAGACACATTAGGTAGAGAGACGATCTTTAGTGAGTTTCTAGCGCCTGGCAGCCGCTGGATACAGGCGGCACAAGATCGTGTTTTGTGGCGTTCCTTTCAGAGGTGCTTTATGACTGGCACGTTCGAGATAATGATGGCCATGATAAAATTATAATTCCATTAGTCTCATCTCATCTCTATCAGAGAACGTGTGAAAGTTTTGAGTGTATAGAACAGAAATTAACCAGTATTGTTACTATAAAATAACTTGTAGAGAAAAATACCCTGTTTTATAAAACAATCTTTAACTACATTGAAATAAAGGCTACATTTGATTTAATATTTGCAATAAGCTCGTTGAGGTTCTTCAATCTGCACACTCAGAAGAATATTTCGGTAGCTTCGGTTCGATTTCGTCCAATAGTTAGAAATTCTTGTCGTTTACGAAGAAGTAGCGGTCGGCACTTGTCAAGTAACAGTGTGTAATTAAAAGAGTCTAAAAATACAGGCTGAGCTCAACAAAAAACTGATAAATACATAAAATAAGTAAGTAGAATTACTTGTCTACATACTAGACATCTGTGACGATTCTTGAATAAAATTAAATTAAATTATTCAAATTGATCTTAAATGAAAAATTTTGATTTTACATGAAATCCTATAATTACATCGAATTTGGCTTAGCACTGGATGGATAACTCATTGAATGATCAGCCCTTACAAAAAAACTAAAAAATTACCAATCGTTTACTTACGCTTTACTTTTTATGCGCTGTTTAATTTGTCTCCTCTAAAATTTGACCCATTGGTCTTGTCTTTGGCATATCTTTTATATTGACTCCCCAATAAGGGACGGGGTTTTTTCGCTTGCAGGGATGCTTTTCTGAATGCGATGCGGCACGTTCCAAGAACAATGGGTCAGGCTTAGATCTATATCAGTCGCTATGGCCCCTATTTTCCTGGTATTAAGAGTTATTTTGGAATATTGAATCAATTTTAGGGTCGAGCCCTTTCGCACGTTATAATTTGCGACTCACATTTGCACGCAATCATTTTGACGTTAGCGCGTAATTTTAAAATGTATAGGTACAAGTTACAACTTTATTACGTTTGTAGAGTTATGAATTTTATAGCGATGTAGCGAGCGAAGCGATAGCGTAAAATTGATCTTGATACTGAATTATAGCTTACTAACCCAAGCGAAGTGAGCGCGGGAATTTGAAAATAAATCAAAAGAGAAACGGGTACAGAGTTCATATAAATTCAAAGTCAAAATTATTTATTTCATGTAAGCCAACTTCTAGCTCTTATGACCCACAGTTAAGACTACCACCGGAATGCAGATTCTGCTAAGAAGAGCCGACAAGAAACTCAGCAGTAGCGTTTTTCATAACAAAATAATACAATATTAATGTATAGCCACATAATATTGGAATGTAATAAGTTATTACACTATCTTGTAGCCCACTGGTTGCCAAACTGTTTGATTCCATGCAACTTCGTCATTAAAAAAGTCACTAACTCTGTAATAAACTCGACTTAATAAATGCGTTTTTGCGCATTATTTGTGCAGTGGAAAATCTAGTAATTCCTTCTGGATCATATTATATAAGCGTAAACTCAACCTCACAAAGGATACATAATAAGATAACTTCTTCAAGTAATATTTATAGATATATAACGTAAAGAATACAGAACATAGAGATCACATAAAATGACATAGAATGTTTATTGGCACAGAAGTTAAAATGTAAATGTATGGAGACGAAGTTGAATACAGAAGCTCGCATACATCACATTCACAAAGAGATAAAATATTACCATGCATTAAATCATAAAAGCCAAGCTCAAATTACCAAAGATTTTATCATTGAAATTTCTCCAAATCTATTCTGTGATATTCATTATTTCAGATTAATTAAATCTTAAGTCATTGTCATGGAAAAAGGAATACGATATCAGAAATTGATTGGATATCGCGTTGTTAATACATTAACAGCTGCCATAAAAATTTGATCGGTCGACAGGGCCTCCTCCTTTGCCGCGACACTGATCTCTTCTACACTATACGACCAATTTATATGTCGTAAGACTTGTCGTGTCCAAAGCAACCGAAAGAATTTCACTATTATCGTAGCTATACCAACTTTACGCTTGCTTGCAAAGGAAAGAGGAATATTAATCAAGTTTAACATGGTTAATTTAATATTCTTTTTATTGGACCCACACATTGGATTTCCAAATTGACCCACTGACACTGTCATCAGATCTCCGGCTTCATCGTTCGAGTAAGCCAGAGTTCTCACTCATTTAAAGTTTAAGAATAGGTTGAGGTCGTTTCGGACCCGATGACTCGAACCAGATACTAGATGGTTTGATGAGTGTTGCTGTAGTTTGTGCGGTTTTTAAATGCATATAATTATTAGCATTATCATCAGCAATCTATCAACAGCTCACAATACAGACACACACGCAGCTGTCCTCTCAAGGAAGGATTATTATAGGCCATAATCCACACTGGCGGCTCAATGCAAATTGATAGACTTTACGTTTGAGAACGTTACGGAGAAATCTCAGGCGTGTAGGTTCCTTATAATGTTTCCTAACACCGTTGAAGCAAGTGATACTTATTAAATAGGTATATAGTTATTGTTGCCTTTAGTAAATAAATATTTCTTCTTTTTGTTGTTTTCCTAAAAAAAATTTGGCGATGTTTATTAAAAATTATACAGGTCTTTATGTCTAGTTGTCTAGTTTTAATTTAAGTCATTGTCGTGTCGGTGTCGTCTACAAGAAAGTTACCCACACTCTAAAGTTCAAAAGAGAGTAAAAACCACGGATAAAGCGGTCCGGTTCCCACACGAGGCTCTTGTTTTTATAAACTCCGAAATGGCCACGGACCCCCTGTTTCCCGAACCAATTTCAGCGGGAACCACCATATAATTTGGCGCTCCATCAATCTTCCGTAGTTCGGAAATGACAAACCACAGTATTACGTTACTGGTGAAAACTATATTTAGGTTATGCCTGGATTTGTTTACGACGATTTTATTGGCTTATTGGGGTCTTCAATTTATCTTAATTTTTTGGGTTATCTTTTTACCGTATGGCTTAAGAAGATTATGTTTTTAAAAATTTAAAAGCTGGCGCCTGACTCAACAAATGACGAAAATTGAACGATGCCGGGTGTGCTCCAATAAAATTCTTTTAAAATGTTATTATCAAGGTAACATTCGAGAAGAAAAATGTGGATTGTGAAATTAAATGTAAGTAGGTACCGGTGCGTATTAATTAATATAATATTTGAAGATGTCTCTGGAATAGATGGTAAAGAAGAATTGAAGACTTATTGAGTTGCTGAGCTAGAAGCACAGAATACATAGCACTGCAGGTACTATGAGTACAGAGAGATCAGCAAAGAAGATTTTATTACGTACTTTAGAGTCATTGTTTACCTAATTAGGAAATTTAAATTCGCTGACAGTGGGTGAATGTAGCCACAAAAAATATTTTAGAAAATATCGGTGCGTAATTAATCTATACTATTATAATAAAGAGAGAGCGCGAATTTTGTGAGTTTGTATGTATGTCCGGAGCAAACTTTGGAATCACCGCACCTATTACAATAATTCTTTTACAATTTCAAAGGTACATTATTCCAGATGGTTATAGGCTATAATTATGTTAATAAATGTATTATGGCTAGATATTATGTGCAAATTTGTTAAAGAAGTCGGAAATTTTTTTGACTCTTAAACGTTTTCAAGGCGTGCGCTGGGTCATATACTGTTATTGGATGAAAATGATGTATGGGTGAATTGTTCCTCTTAAAGAGTTCTAAAAAAAGTCCGTGATAGCATATGTCTATATTCCAAGGATAACTTACAGTAACCATTTCTATCTTTCAAATTTTGATTAAAAATAATGAATTATTTTCGAAGCTTTTTTAACCGATGTGATGTTAATCTATATCTAAATAAATATGTTTATTATCGTAAGTATTTAATTTAGAACATATTTGCCCTTTACACTATACGATTTAAATAAATGTCTTAGGAGTTATCGGAAAATTAATATTTCCGCGCGACAAAATAATAAAATGGTGCCTTCCGGTGCGGGCGGTGCACGGTGGCGGGTATCGGTGCGGGATATTCGTGTGGTTCCCGTGGTGATCTTATTGACAATCGTCTCCTATAAGAAGCTCACAAGAACAAATATTTAATTTTCAACCCGGACGAAGTCGGCGCGGGCTTCTAGTATATTATAACATGGTGATATCTGTAAAATAGACGGTAAAGAGCTATTGCATGAATATTGAAGGGATATAACCGAAAAAGACTATCTTTTCTACCTACTTCAGAATAGTTCTTTGCAACGAAGAAATAAAAGCTTCTTGCTTGCAGCTAGTCCATAAAAAAAAGTTTATTTTCGTTGCCATTGCAGTAATGCCTAAAAATTAATGTAACTACCTTCCTACCTCGCCCTTATGAGGTCGTCAATCATTATTCATTCGTACCTAATCGTAAATGTGCTTTTTCATCGACTCGTCACCTGTAATATCATCTGAGACGCCTTAATGATTACGCTGGTTTTCCAAGAAATTCAACTTTAAATCTTCAAATTATAATAAAAAGACATCCGGCAACGAAAATCTTTTAGTACCTACATAATAATATGTAGGTGGCATCACCATACCATTACATTAAAAGTATACTGATGTCTATGTTGGTATGTACTTTGAGTATTTTTGGAACCCCGGATTTTATTTTTGATATTTACGGCCTATTTGACCATCCTCTTCTTCGTTTTCTTCTTGTCGTGCCTCTTCAAGTCCACACTCCAGAAGGCTCTCTTCTTCGTCTTCTTCTTGTCTCTGTTTCCACTCCAGAAGGCTCTCTTCTTCGTCTTCTTCTTGTCTCTGTTTCCTCTCCAGAAGGATGATTGTCATGTCATTATAATGTAACTCCCTGTCTTTCGCCAAACGAAAAACCCGCGCAGCGTTGGGTATACCAGCCGCCCTCGCCATATTACAAACGTGTTGTCTCAATCTACGATCGATAACGCTAAAGCAAGGGCTCCCACAGTTGTTTATCATTCTCTTCTGGAAGGATAGGACGTGGCGAAGGATAGGATAGGGCGCTTCAAATTGATTTATAATTTAAACCGTCATTTTTATAGGAATAGCCAGTCCAGTATTAATCATAGATTAATTATATCGATCAGTGCATTTTAGCCTCGCAACCGGTACATATGCGAAAGGTAGATACATAAATAATAAATATTTAAAGTTTTTTCACGCAAACAAAGCCACATTCCTCTACTAGTCTAAAAGATAAGACTATTGAATATGACAAGAGAAATTATTTTCGTTAATAAACAAAGTGGTGGGATGACAAATTGTCGATGCAGGCGCACCCCGATCTGATAACCGAGAGCTGGTGGGAAAACTTGGGAATATACTCGATAATATTAAAGAGCGTGAATATAATTCGCTCCAGCAATACATAATTAGCATGTATTGGGAATACTAACTGTAAATTGTACGCAACATGATATTATAATTACAATTTTTTTTTTAAAGAGCTACCGCCGATTTTCTTGCTGGTGCTTCTCGGTTGGAATGGCATTCCGAACCAGTGGTAAATTCATTTGACGATTCGAAAATACTTTATAAAAGTTTATTTGAATGAAAAATTATTCTATTCTATTCTATTTTAAATACTTACGACTCTACCAGAGAAATGTTCGGTCAGGTTTGTAATATATTCAAAAATATGAATAAAACAAAAATAATTCTGTCTAAGAATCAAGAATGAATAAGGTAAAGTTTTTTGAAACCAGAAGAAAATTTTACAATAAATAAATGAAATATTTTACTACAGAGAAACCTACTTTACCTAGATATAAATTGTACCTACTAAATAATATAATTATACTTGTGTTTTGAGCTTTAATAAGTTCCTGCCTCTACAAAAGTGAAATATACATATCGTGGGAATTCTTTAACCTTCATGAGTTAGTAGCGAGCTTGAGCTGAATAAATCCCCTCTCCTCTAAGCTTTTAATAGGAGTGGATTCGACAATAACTCAAAGGATTTCAAAGTAATTCAAAATAATTAAAAGGAATTCAAAGAATTCAATCCTTTGAATTCCTTGGAAAGATCGAACTGTCAACTTGGTGGTTTGTGATCAAATTGGGAGTTTCAGTTCGGGCCTTACAGTCGCTCTATTGTATTGAGGCCTACCTGCTTAAGCACCTCTTCTTTCTCCCAAACTCTTAGACTAGGATGGTTTCTTTACGGTCAATCTGATTAACCGAAAGCTTGACTTTCACGATCCTCTGCTTTATGATCGTTGTACGTAATATCGTTGTAATTAATGTTCAAACCTGCACCTGTATTACGTAACTTTTGATTGAGTATCGCGACTGTCGCAATTATATGAGCTTCAATCGCTCATTAATCCGACTAATTTGTTTATCTGTCTTTCGAATGATACGTATGTTATACTAGTTTTAACATATTGTGAACTTATCCGTTAACGTTCTCATTGTCTGTGAATGATAAGTGAAATCTGCTTTGTTAAGAAGGTATAGTTCTTGTAATTTACGAGGGTGCGTGGCATGGTAGTGTGTGTCGTATTTATAAAAGTGGGAGCGAGAGCTTGCTCGCGCCTGACCGCTCCCACCTAGGCTCCAGACAGGCACGCACACTTGCGCAATGTGCATGTACACGACGTAACCACAAATAAAAATCACGCGCCTTCGTGAATTGTAAGAACTATACTATAATAAGTCAAAAGCTGTGATTGTAGGCTTTATTGTAGGCTTTACGACAGACATCGATTCGAGCCAATATAATGATTGGTCTCCACGTGTTAATGGGCCTTGTTGCGTTGCTTTTTAATTATGTTACGAATAATTATAAGGGCTTGCACACACTTCTGTATATTTTTGTACTTCAGAGGTATTTTGGCCAATAGTACCTATTCATATAGCTATATTTTCGGGGATGAAAATTAGCTTAATTAGGGATAAAAACTTTCCAGGTAATAAACTACCACATACTCATGTATGAATCACGTCGACCCATCGCTCCATTGCTACATGGTAGAAGGACAAACTACCGAACCTACAAAAAAACACACATTCGAATTTACAATATTAGCTGGAATCAAAAGGGATATTCTAAGGTACAGATTTCGATTTCGGGTCGATCCCTATGGGGAATGGGTGGGGAACTCATCGCTCTACTGTCGTATCCACTCCTAACCAAATTTTTCTCTTATTTGGAGTACATTAGTCATGTTCAGCTTGGCTAATATACCTAATGAAACAAGAGTAAATTGAACATTAAAACACCCCCGACACGTGTAATTAAGAAAAATATGCAATTCGCCATTTTGTGGTGGCGGCCAACTTGGATTTGAAAATCATAGTGTATAGTATTCTACTAGCCAAGCCCTTTCATTTGATACCCATATTGAGGGAGTTGAGAAAAAATATGTAATCCGCCGTTTTGTAGCGGCGGCCATCTTGGACCGATTTTCAACAAACATTATTAAGAACACTCCCGACTAATTCACCTTTCAAAAAAAAAACATAATCAAAATCGGTTCATCCGTTTGGCTGCTACGATGCGACTGACAGACCCACACACATACACACACACACACATACACACACACACACGCATACAAACACAGACACCTCAAACTTATAACGGGGGTCGTTTTTGCGTCGGGGGTTAAAAAGAAAGAATGAATGAGCCTAAAGCAAAGATATTTTGCTTTTTTATGAAAATTACTGTGTCGAAGCTTTACGATATCGCCTTGATTCTCGATATCGTTGCAAATAAGTCGACCCACTTCACTGACAGGTGCGTAATGGGTCCAAAGAGATAATTATTATTATTATGTGCAAAAAGTTTATTAATAATGTAAAAAGGATGTGATAGTTTTTAATGAAATTGGCCCCTGCTTGTAAATAATTACACACTGTTTATTACATGATGTACGTAGGTTTTTATTTTTATGTCTGTTCGTACTATGCACTACTTGTATAAAAGCGTGTGTACATTTTTATAAGAAGTAATTGCCTCGTTGGTTCGACTGCGGATAAAGAATTCCTGGGTTCGATTTCAAGATCAGTGAGGTCATAAAAGTTTTGGGATTTTCTGTCATTTTAAATAAATTTATTTTTACTATTGTGTACGTGGTAGATATTGTCCTGTTTTATTTAATTTATGTAAAATTTTTGACATTCGTAAGTGCTTTTGTCAGAATCTAAGAAAAATAAACAATATAAAATAAAAAAAATCTCAGTAGGACCAACTATTATGTATCTATTCTGTGTTAGCACTACTAGCCCAAAGATAGGAAATTGGTGGTGTGCCACATGCCCGTGCCTCGGAGACCACGTAAAGCCTTCGGTCTTGCCTCTGATCCCTCTCCGTTCATGTTAGATTTTTGTCCTGTCAGACTATGAGCGTGAGGGAAAAGAGAGTCCACCTGGGTTTGCACATACACTTGTGCACTATAATATCTCCCGCGCAGACGACTAATACCTGTGGAGTCTGATCAAACTTCGTTTGTATGGGGCGTGCTTGAGAACTTTAATTATTACTCGTCATCCAATGATTTCTACATAAATATCGTCACGGTCATCACTGAAACACAGTAAAACAGCGAAACGCTTAAGGATCTGCCTAAAAAGCGGTTTTTAGGGGAAAATAAAACAATAAAAACTATGGGAAAGGTCCGAGAAGTGAACGCCTAAAAATGTCCGACGCGTTCATCCGGACGGGAGCGGAATTTTAAACAGACCCCTATAAAAGGAGAGATCGGGATGCTTCGGATGTATCGAAAAACTCCCAGCTTTGGAATACGGCCGTCCTTTCGACCTTTGAATAGCTGTGTTTTGTCGGCGAGGACGATCAACTTTGTTTTGATTTTAAATTCAAACTAGTTCTATCGGTTGCTATGCGGTATCGAATCCGACTACCGTATAAAAGTTAAAAAGATGCGGACTGAATACTGAAAAGTCGTAGGTTCGAGCCCCACCTGTTGCCCTATTGTCGTACCTACTCCTAGCACAAGCTTTTCGCTTATTTGGACGGGGTAGGCGAATATAAGTCAAGTTCAGTTTGTCTTATATTCTTTAAAAAAAGCGATTTTGGCGTTCCGGCACGATGGCGCGGGCGTGTAGAAACCGATTAGGGGGTAGGTTCGGGTTGAATCTACACTGCCATACTCGTTCCATGTTAGCCCGCTACCTGCATCGTCACTTACCATCAGGTGAGATCGCAGTCAAGGACTATCTTGTCTACAAATAAAAAAAAACATTATTTTGGCTGTAAGGTGCTCCGAATATTATCTTTGATCATAAATTGATCCGTGCTTTTTAATCGAAATTCGAGGCTATGCTAAAAAGACCATCCTAAAATCAAGGATTAAAAAAACGAAGATAATCTACAGTTTTTTCCCCAGTTTGTTTTATAAATATCTTTATATCAAAAAAGGGGTTCTCGATGGGTTAATTTTTATAGGTCTAAAATTTCTCATCCCGTAAAGTGATACATGATAGGGATCTCTTAGTTTTATGACGTCATCTTTTACGTTTTTTTCTCGCTGCCTCTTGGTCATTTCAGATAAATTGGCACGATTGTGACACTCCAAACATGTGATCTGAATATAAAATATAAACAATGAACGTTTAAAGCGTATGTTGATGTAGGCGACTTTTCTTGGGTGATGCAAGTCAGTATAATAGGTACATAATATTTTTGTATCTTTTGTACCTACTTATCTTCTTAAGTAAACCATTATGTGCTTATAATTTTATTCGATCCAGTTAGGAAGAAATCAAACTCCTTAATCGCAAGGGGATTAAAATAAGAATGAAAGTTTATATAAAATTCCGTTATTTTTTTAAGGTCCAGGTACCTATATTGTAAGTGTCGGAAAAATATAGGTATCCACGCGAACTCGTGGGCTAGTATTGATTTATTTTTATTTCAAATTCAAATTCAAATTCAAAATTTATTTATTTCATGTAGGCTACCTTGTAGCTCTTATGACACGTCATAAATCTACCACCGGTTCGGAATGCAGATTCTGCTGAGAAGAACCGGCAAGAAACTCAGCAGTTGCTCTTTTCAAAAAATAAAATAATTTTACAATAAGTAACCAGACTAAGCTATGTATACAGTGCAGTGCTTCCACAGTGAAGCTTCAAAAATGCAATTCATATAATCCAACACATGTCAACATGGGCAGCCAAAGCAGACTCATTCCCGTTGGTGGCACCCGTTCACGAGCACGACGCATGATCCAGCCATTGCTTCGCTCAACCATATTTGAGGTGAAGGTTTAAAGAAATAGCTCAATATAATTTCTACGTAAAAAAAAGACTTGTATAATGTACAGACGCATGATTTCTTTCACACTTTTAATATTTATACATATAACCAAATACAAGCTTGTACTGTTAGCAAAGGGTAACATTAAAAATGTCAGACATTAAGTGGATCGGGTCGTGCCTTGAATTTGAAATAAATAAAAAAGAACAGCTAATAAAGGAGATAAATTTTGGAACAAGACGATCGATGCGGGGATACGGTGTTTTGTGGTCGATGACACGTTTTAAGTATGATCCTGACGGTATAGTGATTTTTCATGTCAGTTTTTATTCTAGCGAAGTAAGACCTATGTACTGAAGAACATATTATTTAATAACTAGATGATGCCCGCGACTTCGTCTGTTTTTTGATCCCGCAAGAACTCTTTAATTTTCCGGAATAAAAGGCGGCCTTCGTGTTATTCCAGATTATAATTTATCTCTAGGCCTTTCAGCCAAATCGGCTCAGTCGTTGCAGCGTGATTGAGTAGTAAACGTCAAAACTTTCGCATTTAAAATATTAATAGGAAATAGGATTAGGTATAGGTATATATAGGTAACAATGTGTCAACGCTTTAGGTTATTTCTATGTTAACCTTGAAGAATTTCAACACATTATAATTTTTAAATTTTAGTGCAATTTAATTCTTTCAGGATACTGACCAATTTTCAGTAGGTAGGTACGGATTACGGAAAGTCGGCGATGAAAACTTATGTATCTCTACCTTTTAAATTAAAGAGAAAAATGTTAGGTTATAACATTTTTGTCTTTAATTTTATGGTATTCTTACTGTTACAATGCATTTTAGCGAGAGAGTGTCAGCCAATCAAAGGTGATTGCGATCGGCGTACATTATCAATAAAATTATATTTAGACAATTTCAGAGCCGGTATAAAATTATGGTAGTGCAAGAGAATGCAAGCTAAATAAAATAAAAAGAAGTATGTACGATTTCCAGTTGTGAAGTTTGAAATGTCAGTGTTGTTATTGAGTTTATGTCCGACGTTTGTTTATCATTTTACTGCAATAGCTCTGGGAGGCTGTACTGTACGCTATGAAGGCTGGATTTTGAAAAAAGGGCCATCAGCACGCGGTCCGGGCGAGCGTTGACTTTGTGACTCATCCGTCGCGCACGCAAAAAGCCGGCCAGCAGGGACGATAAGACGTCACTTTCGTAAAATTCTAAATGTAGGTTAAATACTCTGTATCGTCGTTACAAAAAAACCTCCTAAGCTGTGCTGCTAAGTGTCTTCTGGTCGAAAGGTGTTTTGTAAATAGATGAAAAGCATTTTCTAAGATTTACATACTGAAAAACTCTCATATCCGTACTGTTAGTCCGTCGGTTCGGCGGTGTTATAAGAGAAACACAGGGCCGTACTTTGAACTTAGTTTATTTCGCACTGTTCTGACAATAGGGGTTACACTACTTAAATCACTTATGGGTTTTTAAAATACGCGACTCGCGGGACCTCAGGTAGGGTCGTACGGCGACTATTCCAGGGGCTCTTAGCTTCCTTGCTGGTCAGACCGGCGGGCAGAAACCAGGTCCGTAGCTGAGCAGCAATTAGGCCAATTACCAGAACGACTGGTTCGATTTCCCTTGATTAAACGTTTTTATAGATACATGTATTGCTGAATATCACTTTCTGAAATAATAGCATCTCAGCGATACATGCATTGGAGTATATCGCTGAGTTGCACCTTTTCCAATATTAGCGCCTCAGCAGTAAGTAAGTTAGGGATGTAACAGTACGTACCTACTTAAGATTTTTTTTAAAGTAGTTATTTTTTTTTTCCAGAAAATTTGTTTTTCTATGATAATGATATACCACATAGGAGATACCTATTAAATTTTCAACGACGACATTTAAAATCCTTACTAATATTATAAATGCGAATGTGTGTTTGTTTGTTGGTTTGATGGTTCGTCCTTCAATCACGCCGCAACAAAGCAACGGATCGACGAGGTTTTTTACATGGGTATAATTGAGGACCGGGAAAGTGACATAGGCTATTTTTTTTCCCGGAAAATCAAATAAATTCCGCGGAGTTTTTAAAAACCAAATCCACGCGAGCGAATCCGTAATTAACTGCGGTTAGCTTAATCAAAAACACTGTGACTAAACCACGATTAAAAACCCATAACTGTGGGTCTTTAAACCTGCATTTGACGTAAGTCAAACGCAAGTCTTAAAAACATTACGTAAAACTTACACTATTAAACGTAAGGTATTCTAGAAACATCATTCCCACGTTTTTTGCTCATTAATCAATATTAGGTTTTGTCACATAGTAAAGGTCTTTTAATATAGCTAATCAGCAGAATGGCGAGAATCGTTATTGCTAGGAACAGAACAAACGATAGAGATGCATAGTGTCTCTCGTATCGTCAGCATACATAGATGGCACTTGCATATAATCGCTTTGTTCTGTTCCTCGTAATAGCCGGAACAGTCTTCTATTCTGCTATTCCGTACTCCGAGCTTCGAAGAATGACCACAGTTTATTATGTTTTAAATTATGAAAAATAATGATTATAAATTATGGCAAAATTCAAACTTATTTTATATAAGTAGATAAAAATTAATATTTAGTAAATAGTTCAATATGCAAAATAAAATCCCTTTTCATTATCCCGATTAGCTATATATTTTATTTTGAAAAAAAAAAAAAATATAGCTAATCGGACGGCAGAAATGATGTCATTTTAGGCGCCACATTTTTCTGTGCGTCTAATAAGTGAATTGTTCGCTATAAACGGCCTGCAACCTGTTTTCATTGTTATTCTCTGGGGAGAGAAAATGCATGTCGGTACACGGGGCCGCTTGATTTGTGCCAATGGAGCTGTCACTTTAGTATGTGGGATTGTTTTGGAAATAAACTTTTATAGAGCCGCTCTTTTTACTGCAGTTTTGTAGCACGGTTGCTACAAAACTTTATGTTTATTTTGTAGCTATGACAGGACCATCAAGTGATAGACGTCCACAGCTGAACGTAGTTCTCTTGAAAATATCGCCACAGAATACGATCTTTTGCTGCTTGTATCTACAACGTGTAACAAAAGGCGGGTATCAACCCTGAAGGAGGTGAGTGTGTTCATGAAACTGATCAACTTTCCCCATGGAACATAGGTCGTAATATGAAAAAAAATTTTGGACCTCCCATAGTAAATCAATCAGCGGATCGACAATTTTGTACCTTCAGAGTTGATACCCCTTCTGTTACACCTTGTATAAGGTGATTGCCAGCGATTCGCTTGATATCGAGAGAATGAGCAAAAACTGATCTGGAAAAGGCATTGGAATCTCATATAAGTTCTAAAAACCTATTATTTTACATGGTTTATATTAGAACGCTCACGCTAAAGCTACTGGATTTTTTTTTTAATATTTTTAGCGAGCAAACGATTAAGCGTGTTACCTACTGGTAGCCATAGAAAAATTAAGGCGGTAATATCTTAATAGGTTTCGACCACTAGAAGAGATGGAGAAGGTACTCCAAAGACGCTAGACTCATTTGAATATTGAAACATTTGTATGTTAGACGAATTAAATAGGTGCCTCCTATAGGAGGTAGAAGCCTCCAGTTACTTTGGATCTGTCTTGACCACGATCCATATTTATTCTGGTACGTACTCTTAGGTATAAAACAATATCATAGCTCTTTCTGTTCGGTTATTCACCTATTCAGTGCTGGTGCTTTGTGTCTGTGCAAGCCTGCGGGCTAAAAGCCAGATGCGTTACAAGGAAGGGCGCCGTAAATATTTATAATTTTTAGTTCGCTTCCGTAATACAGGGCACAGAAATAGAAGGCATTCGATTACGATTAGAATTAAGACTACAGGAAGGTAGAGACGTTTCATTTGAAGTTCTTTGTTTCCTGATACAGTAGTCGTACAGTTAGTCGTGATATTCCAAGGTAAAATAACGTTACTAAAAGCTCAAATACCGAGTTTTATGGGTATAACTTGAAAAGTGAAGTTTCATACAAAGTTTTATGCCCTATTTAACCCTCTTTGGGGTGGTATGAAGTAGGCACCACAATCCTGATTTTTATCCGGAGCGGTAAACCGAATTACAGCTCTTGCTACTGTTTCATTGACATTGGGTGTAGAACAGAGAACGTATTTCTTCAGGATTTCATAATATACTTGATCTGAGCTGACGACGCGGATAGATTCGTAAGCTAATCGGCGGCAGGCGAGTGCTGGAGATTTCATAAGTATTTTGGAAGTATTCTTTATGTATCCATAGTTTTTTTTTTTGACTTAAAGACACCCACATTATAGTTAGTTGGAAAAACGGAAGCCAGAAGGGCATTCCAAATTTTTGCGGTGCGTATTAGGAACGAGGAAGCAAAGCGCTTGGTGCAAGATCGTGGAATTTCGACCAACTAGCGGTGCAGATTCGTACGATGCCTTGCGGTTCGGTGGTAGAATGGTGATGGAGGAACTAGTACATTGCATTTTTCACCAAGTTTATCTAGTTCCTCCGTTCAAAAGGGCGAAGACGTCGACACTGCCTTTTTACGAGGCTTACATGAAAGCCTATTGATGTCACAGCATGGACCCTGTCCTATTACGAAGTGGGTTGGGGCTCATTCCGCCGCGTTGTGGCGCTACGGGTGGCGAGTAAAAACTATTGCATTAGGTCTTTATAGGTGCTCAATTTTCTGCCACTTACGCTATGTATACGGCAATTTTTAGGGTTCCGTCCGAAGGGTACCAACAGAACTGTATTACTAAGCCTCCGCTGTCTGTTTGTCCGTCTGTCCGTCTGTCTGTTAGCAGGCTGTATCTCATGAACCGTAATAGGACTTGAAATTTTCATAGAATATGTATATTTATTGCTGCTATTACAACAAATTATAAAAAAATAAAGGGGGTCCCCATACAAGAAACGTGATTTTTTCGGCGTATTTTGCTTGACCTTAACAATCGCTGTTACGAAGATACGTACCTTCTGATTAGTAGGTATGTTGCAAGCTTAATTGCAAGTGCAACTCTCATCACCAGGCAACTACAGTGATCCGTTGGTCGGTTGCTGCGTGATTGAAGGACAAACAAACAAGCCAATACTACTGGTTATAGTTTTTCAAAGCTACCTAAAAAGAGGTACCTACCTAAAGGTAAACACGATTTTTTCACTTAGCGGGACCAAACTGTCTAACATGACTCGACTTTTTGTCTGTAGTGACAATCTAATGCTAATGAGATCTATAGAGCGTCCTCTGACTTAGCTCGGACTTAAGATAGCGTTAAAACGAGACACAAATATGCTCCGACATAAATCTGTCTCGTTTTAACTCTGTCTTGAGTCTGAGCAGAGTGAGAGAGTGGTCTATAGGTTTCAGCCTTACAACATATTACAATGTGTTGGTCCATAAACACTCAAATAACTCAACAGTTTTATAGTTTTTAAAACTACGCAATGCCATTACTGCCCATTAGGTAAGCATACTCAGCAATATAAAGGAAAGCTTTAAACGTAATTCATTTTTAACAATACTTTAATGTGTATTAAAAATGTAGGCCGCTTTTAATGGAAGACCTTAGTCTAAATATTATATTAGAAATGTGTTAAAGTGTTATGTAGTTATGTTTATGTTGTCATGTCGTAACTTTTAACATCCATTAGTATGAATAAATACACTGTATGGAAGCAATTGTTTCTTGAGTCATTTCTGGACAGTACAGCACAGATAAAATTCATAACGATTTTGAAAATTATAATTCTAATCTATAAAAAAAGACGTGTGGCACTCGGGGACTGCCGCGGGAAAGCTATTGCATCGCATTTTTTATCAACGCCATCTAGCGGTGAGAGGAGTCCCGTGTCAGGTTATTTTCGTTACAGAATTTCTGGATTCGGTCTCCACGCTCAAGGCCCGCGATAGAAGCTATGCAATAGCTTAATAAATTTCAAAGTAACTTAAATCAATGATCCAAAAAGCATAAATACAACATAATATTATCAATGCGAGCTGAAGTTAGAAATGCCAGATGATCAAGCCATTGTCGCCAATGAACGGCCGGCCTAAGCCAGAGACTATCGCTCGCCAACATCGTACCAAATGAAGCGATAAAATCGGCGTGGTTAATTAGTGAAATCAAAATAAAAAGCGTTGAGACTTTGAGAACTTTCACATCGCGAATCAATCTTGCACGAACGATACCTAATTCTTTTATTATCTTAGGCCCAGTTGCACATCAGGCGGTTAAAGTCAGGTTACCGTTAAAGTTTATTTTGATGTATCCTAATCTATCTAATAACCGTCGGTCATACATGCCCGCGTGAAATGTCAAAAATATCGGCTGCGTTTCCGCACTGGACAGCCAAATTGAGATAGAATGAGTCAACCAGTCAACCCTTCAGTCAGCGGATGAGTCAATTAGCCACCTTAAAATTCTATTACCTAACACTCATGCTAATCTATAGCGTGCTCTGACTTAGTTCGGACATAAGGAAAGATTGGCTGCATTACTATAGACCGCACTCTCATTCTGCCCAGACTTAAGACAGAATTAAAACGAGACAGGTTTATGTCAGAGTATATTTGTGTCTCGTTTAGATAGAGCTACTATGTTAAGTCTGAGCTAAGTCAGAGCACGATTTATAGATCTCAGTATGAGACTCCATTCAGACTCTATTATAGGGAACAGAACAAAATCATCATACATTAAAAGCACTGAAGCTATTGACAAACGTAACAAAACTTCCTCGAGTTGCAAAAATCAACATTTATTAATTCAGTCTAAAATTTTATTCGTGTTATACGAACTTATGTAATGCTCTGTATTTATTAATGTATTAAAAATAAATAATTTTTGTTTTACAAATAAAAATATTTTTGGTGGTTATATTTAAATTTAACGGTTAGCTAACCTTCACCACCGTATGTGGAACACGCCCTTAGTAATTAGTTTTGATCACGGGTAATAAATTGGTTTATTCGAGAGAATGTATCTGAGCAAACAAAATAGGTTAACGTTCATTTTGAGAGAGGCATCAAATCTATAATAATATAAGATTCAGCGACAGATGGTACGCTTTGTTTATACAAAAGGAACTTTCTTAGTTTTCAAGTAATTATTTCGATATATCTATAGTCTCTACAACTATAGTGGTACAATCAAGACATGCGGTAGCTTGTCAAGCGCAGTTCAAGCTAAAAGAAATCTTGTTTGCCAGGATCCAGTACAAAGAATCGCCAGGAACTGCATGTCAGAAAATTATATAATGCCCTCAAAGGTGTATAAATTGAGATGGTGATTGAACCCGGTGATGGGTTGAAATGGATGAGTTCAGTAGAAGTATTACGATTTTCGGTGCGTGGTTGCCTTAAGACCCCGGTTTTAGCCGTTCTACCACGTTTTACTACGTTTCAAGACCAATAGATATATACCGTTCATCCGGTGATAGAAATACTCCCAAAATAGCCATCAGACGGATATGTCAGCACATAAACCATATTACAGTGGTTCAAGTTGATACTGACAATCGATCCTGTCAGCAAATGCCCTCAGGGCGCTATTGGAGCTGGCCCGGATTCTGCGCAACAAGGATGTCTATCGCTTTCGCATAGTGATGTAGAAATGACTCATCTCCTTTTTCTTTAGCGCCACAGCTTTGTAAGTTATAACATACAGGTCTTATTTATACAACTTGTTTAAATAGCGCCAGCTCGTGCTATTTTAACTGTAATTAACTCGTAATTACTATGAAAGTGGTCATGGCGTAGGACACATTTTTATAATTGTCACTAAGGCTCTCTGTAGTTGATAGACAATATAAAATTTCCTTTTTAAATTATACAGTTCAAACGTACCAGTAATTGTTAATTCCTAACTGCTTAGAAGTATTGCCCTATTTGCTTTTCTAACGTCATCGTATGTAGAAAGACGAATAAAAAAATTAAATAAAAAATTATGTTAAAAATCTATCTTTAAAAATGTAAAATTCAATAAATGGGATTCATCTGGTTACTTTTTACCTTTAGAGGTGAAAATATACATATTATATTACCTTCAAGTTCGGACCAACGAACGTCGAGATATAATAAAGAATCATTAAAATCAGTTTACAATCGTTTCACATTTCTGGCTGAAGAAGCTAATGATGATGAATAAATAAGTACGAACTTGTGCCTAGCAAGACTACTAGAACCATTGGTAAGATCGAGCTTCTTTTAATTGTCGATGGATCTCGTCACGTAGTTCACAACATTCAATAAAATTTACGAGGTCTCTCGGGTAAGAAACTCGAACAAGAGACTAGAGCCAACGATTTCGCTACAAAAAAAAATATCAATAATGAAATCAATTTAGTTTTGTCTTAAGACTGTATAGTGAGTGTGCAAGACCTAAGATGCCTTGTTAGAAAGTTGATACGTATTTATTTAACGTGAACCGTGCGAACGTTATTATTTATAGTAATATGTGTTGGAAAGCCGAGGAAAGCGCGTCTGTCGGTTTATCACGGTCAGGTAATAGGTGTTTGTGAGGTGATTAGCTATACTCGAGTCTCGCGATCGGCTAATAGCAACTGCCGTCAAATTATCTACAATGACAAGACATGGTCCACTGTAACATAGTATGAAATATACAAAAGCTTTTGAATAGCTTGAGATTAAGTTGTATTTGACGAGGTATTCCAACCTATTGATACAAGTCTTTGCTATAACCTCTTTAATAAGAACTGAGTAGTGAGCTGTTGATGGGTTTCTGATGATGATGATGATGAATAATGATGATGAAGATAACAATGATGAATAATGATGACCGAATCCGGTCACGGTGGCCAATGTGCACACAGATTAGCCATCTGAGCGGGAGATATTATAGTGCACAAACACACCTGTGTGTGAGAGTGCACCTGCACTCTCTATTCCCTCACTCTCATAGTCCGATGGGATGGAAATCCGACACGACCGGAGAGAGATCAGGCGCAGGACCAACTGATTTACGTGCTCTCCGAGGCACGGGGGTGACACACCGCCTAGTTCCTAACTCCGTGACTTAACTTCCTAACTGAGAATTTCTTGACAGAAAAACTCAATACGTTCTTCTTTGGTCTGACCCGGGAATCGAACCCGGGACTTTGTCGTCGTCCGCAGTCTTGCTAACCATTAAACCAACGAGACATTTAAACGATACTGAATAGATAGCTAATCTAGGTATGCAAACTTAAAAGATGATAACACCCAATCTATCACATAATACAAAACTTGTTTGCTTGTCGTTCCTGTAAGGTGGTAACTCACTAAAAACAAACTAAGTACCAAATCAAACTCAAAAAACCTAAACCTGTTTAGTCCATTATAAAGGACAAGTTCCCGATTATCATTACAAGCGCGATTATCAAGTCAAGGCGCGTTAGCTTAAACAGTTTTTTATCTTCCTAATGGTGGAAGCAGCGCTGTAAATCAGCGGCTGCTGTTGGATTAGCGGCCTCATTTTCCCCGCATTTGCATATAGAGTACCTACCTACGGGTACGTACTTTGTAATAGTTTAGGGAGATGGTCCTATCTATAGGACATTGCGTTTAGAGTGACTCCGTCAGATTGCTACCTCTCTACTAACATTTCCAAAGTTCCCTGCGAGAAACTTGTAGAGGGATTTCGAGAATGGAATTTCGCAGTAATGTATCATAGGGAATAGTAATGTACTCGTATCAAGTTTGCATGATACTTAGGGATTCAAAAAAGGATCGATATCTGAGTAGTATCGATACTTTTGGTTCGATACCTAGGAAAATCCCAAAAACTGTTCCACTCCATCGAGAGAGATAACGCTATACATCAGAAAGAGAATAACTGACTATAGTCTGCTTACTTACGGTACTTTCGCATTTACTCGGTACTTTTATCTCATCACTAGATTTCACAAGTTACACAGCAATTTAAATTTCAGCCAAACCGGTTCAGTCATTGCGGCGTGATTGAGTAACAAACATCCATCCATCCATCCATACATACATCCAAACTTTCGCACTTGTAACATTAAAACGAAGGATAGAATTGACCAGTTTAACGCTCACTGCGCTCATGTTATTTGTCTTTTTCCATATTTCTTCTTACTCGATGATGATATTTCTTGCAAACCTCTTATGCCTCACTCCCAATAAGTCAATAGACTAGACTAGACGCGGTAATGACGTCAGCCCACTTGTAGGTTGGAGCGGGCATTCGTGCCACTTCGATCGCTATCGTTCGGTTACCATTTAACGTATACTCAGCTTCAATGATATTAATAGATAAAATGATTCAGATAATGATTTTATAGACCTACCCGTATGAGTTCTATTCGATTATAGGGTATGCATCTGTTGATTCCGTAAATCGAGAGTGATGAGTGATGACCAATTGATGGACAGAAACTGTTCCAGATAGGTACTTTTTGGTGCTTGTTGTTGGGACGCCGATATTAAAAAAGTGGCTGTACCCAACTGGATACTGAAAGCAAGATATAGACAGCAATGGGTTTTCTGGAGGTGGCCTTGAATTTAAAAGGGTTCCTCATGGATTTTAAATTAATAAAAAGTAATAAGTAATTAAAGACCCATCCTTTCAGAAGGGAAGTGTGATAAAAAACTTTGGAAACCCCTGCTTTAGTGTGAGCGATCGTAGAAAAAGACGACACTTTTAATTCATACCCTACTTAATATGTCATCGATTCTTAACTTTAAAACTTTAAGCATGGACATACCAAAAATTTAATGAAGTAAGGTCATTAGTTAGCCACAATGATCCATTTTTATTAGGTTGAGACTTAAGATAAGTTCAGAACTCGTAATATAGGCACCAACCTATATGGAAGGTACATCAAACTGCCGATTGCTTTTAATGAAATAAAGGGCATACTTTAAGTTCATTGTCTCATTAGACGCTCCTCCATTATCTAGAAACGATTACCAGTAGAGTCCGTTCCAATTACTTTTTTCCGTAACAACATAGTGTGGATTGAAAGCTCGTATGTGTCGTGACACTTAGATTGCGAGCGATTTCTTTCGCTGCTATTAGTTATAGATCAAAGTTTTTGCTATGATTGGTGCTAGGGATGTATAAGGCTTAGTAGACTCTAAAGTCGAACTTTTTGTAGAAACGACACATAGACGTACGACACTGAACGATTAATATTCCAAAAATTGATTGCGATTGATCAGATTCAGTATTCAGAACCGGTGGTAGATTCTCGACTTGTCATAAGAATAGGGTTGAAAGATTTTTTTTCAGCCTATAAGGGACAATTGGTTAAATGGGAAAAAAATACGGGATTTCAGTTTTTTACCCGGGACAAATAAAAAACAAAATTACTTAGTGTAATTTTTTTCCGAGGATCAAGTCAGTTTTAACATTGTCATTCTGACACTAACACTGTCGTTGGTCGATGCGGGCGGCAAGTGCAAGTTACTTCACACTACACAGTCGTTCGAGCCGAGCCGAGTCAGACAATTGTAAATCGTACGTTTTACGAACGTTGCGTGTGTGAATACTTAGATCGATTTCATAATGAAAAACGAAGTACGGTTCAAATACGGGACAGAGCCAGTCCCGCCGGGACATTTTAAACTATGCCTAAAATACGGGATGTCCCGGGAAATACAGGACGTCTGGCAACGCTACATAAAAGCCATAAGTTGGCCTACATGAAATAAATAATCTTGAATTTGAATTTAGTCATAATGTTCTTAAAGGTGTGCGGAGTCTGCCTACTTGTATTAGGCAAGCATGGTGGACTATAATTTTTAACTTTTCTCTGAAATGAGAACTGCTTTCAGTGAGTCATTGATGTATTGCTGATGATTTTGAATTGATTAGTTAACCAGCCAGTACGTCTGTATTTAAATTCGTGGGCTGGTTTTCTTTCCACGCTGCGGGCTGATCGAATGCGTCGATTAATAATTATTTACTTATTATTAATAATCGACTACGATTTCCGACGACAACGACAGAATCTCCGACTACGACTGCGATTAAACTTTATATAACATCCCTAGTCATAAGCGGCCCACCATTGCATTGGAAGGGTAATTTATTGGCACGTGATGGAATTGTTCTCTTAGAACTAAGTAATTGTAATCAACTAGTTACTTGTACTATACTGAATTCCAGGCATAAAGAGAATTTTATTATTTTATGTTAAGGTATATGAATAATGTGGTTCTATTATCCGTACCACTGGTAGAGTATTGACCTACCTACCAAAACTCTGTAAAGCAGACTTAAGCTGAAATCTATAGACCGCACTCTCACTCAGCTCAGTCTCAAGACAGAGTTAAAACGAGAAAGATTTATGTCAGAGCATATTTGTGTCTCGTTTTAACCTCTATCTTGAGTCTGAGCTAAGTCAGAGCACAATCTATAGATCTCGGCATTAGTCAAGCTATAGACGTCGACTGCTCGACATAAATTACTTGTAGAGGCGTAACTAACTATAAATTGGGTGTCTTTAAATCAACAGTGTATAGGCATCTTCTAGGCAAGCGCGCACCATTTTAGGCTGCGTCTTCACTTACCATCAGGTGAGATTGCAGTCAAGCGCTAGTTTATTTAAAAAAAAACTTCCACACTTCGCCGTCTTGCGCTGCATGTATCCAGCGTCTCTCCTACGACTTGCTTGATGTCTGCCCACCTATAAATAATTAATGTGACCTAAACCTAGGAATCCCAACGTGATACCACTCAATTCAGTAGTCAGTTATAATCGTAAATCAAAAGCCCCAATAAATCCTATTTAACCTTTATAAGGTTAACGTTTAAGTAAAAATGCCTATAGTTACCCGCTATAAGATATTTCAAACGGAACCGGCCATTTGTAGGACATTTAACGTGGGAAGTGATTATGTAAATTGGTAAGTTCATTCATTGATCATTGATTTGTGATCATCGGTTATAACGACCGGTTTTGAATTTGTTACCGGTGTAATTTAACCTGTGTTCAACTGTGGAGATGTTATCATTAAGAGGGCAGGTAGGAAGGCTGTTTAGGTTTTGAAGGCTCGGACAAACATTAAGGCAATATCGAACTATGTATATGATATTGTTTAGTTCAGTTTCAAAAAAGGACAGAAATAAAAAAAAACTTCCAGAAATATTCAGTGGATTGGTGCAACTGGACATATTTAAATATTTACTATTTACCGAGATGCTTATGTCCAGTTGCACCAATCCACTGAATATTTCTGGAAGTTTTTTTTTTTAAATTTATATAATTCACTATCTGTGAAAACTTGTAATTAGCTTTAATTGTTCTTTTGTATTTATTAACTAGTTCTTAATTTTCTAATAAGCTGTAAGTTTTCCTGTAAAATAAAATAAAATAAAATAAAATAAAATAAAATTTCTTCTTTACATGTTGTGTCGTATATCCAAAGGTAATCGGGCAGTATACTTATGTTATTAAATAATTTTGTGATTGTCTATTTGTTTTAATATAAGTTTGGAGGAGCAAATATCGTTGGTCAAATTCATTAATGGTACAATTCAAAATACCTACACAGTTTCGAGTAATTGAGAATCAAAGTTTTGAATTGACAGCTAAAATCAATATTTCTCTACCAGATTATGTGGTTTCCTGTCAATTAGAACCAGAAAAATTAGAAAATTTGACTTGTACTGCTAGTGCTTCGGAAAGAGTATTCAATTTCCAACCATTTTGCATACATAACTCAAAACACCTGATTTTGGAAATGTTTCACTGATGAATTTGACTGACGATATATTATGAAGTTGGTTCCTATAAAGTAAGTAGGATAGTGTGAAGTTGGAACCGAAAATAGCGAGACAAAAAATAAAATAATGGTTTGGTAGGTACCTAAGAGTTAAATCTAAGCTTACCTTGATTCCAAGCAGAGGTGATATTCTCATGGTAGAAATACTCGTTTTCCTCTTCATCCGACCACAGCACGCCTTCGATGCTTGACGTGAAACCCTGCCCCTCCGCACCCTCCACCAAAGACCTCCTCGACAGCTGATCGTAGCACGGAGGACCCGATAAGGAATACGCGGATATATCAGCTAAGGACGACCTAAAGTTCTTTACACTACGACTATCTATAGGACGATAGTACCGCAAAGATCGAGTATCCTCAGATTTTACTGATCGAAGTGATCTGCAATCGTAGTTGGGGCCATCGTTCGTAATGTCTCCTAAGGAAACCTTGAAGTTATTAGACCCTATGTCCCCTAGAGGGACTTCGCAAGACCGTCTTTTCATACAAGTTTTTTGCGATGGCGTCTCCCCCGTAGCTTGCATGTGGCGGCTTACGCCCGCGCTGTGCAGGAATTCGTTCGAACTATACATTTTTTTTATCTAACTTAATTGCTATGCTTTAGGAACTTAATGATTGACTACATGTGGAATTATTCGTTCGTTCGCGCCTAGAGTGATGCATGGTATCTGAAACAATAAAAAGAATAACGTTAATAATAAAATTAAGAGGGGTATGAAATTGCCGTTTAATTCAAACAAAAAAGGAAAGTATAACAGCGCCATCTATGTAACGTTTTACGTAAAAAATAAATTCAAACAGTGCCATCTGGTACCAAACGCTCATACTACAATGCACGGCCCAAACGTCAACAATAGCTTTAATTTTTTGATGCGTGGCTGTTGGTGAAGTAGTTCTTGAGTTGCGCAATAGATGGCAGTGTATTATTTATAAACTTTTTAAAACTTTAATAATCCTTGGACCTGTGCCTTGGACCTAAAAGTCATAAATAAAATTATTTTGTGTATTATGATTTGTAATTTGTATTATGTAGTCACAAACAGAAGCAAGCGATGACCGCGAAAAATAGAAAACAAAAAAGCGCTATGAACACGTAGAACCCATTGTCCTTTACTATAAATATTTGAAAAGGATTTCAGGCCTTCTCCAGCTCGCGGGCAATTTAATAGGAAGATTTTAAAACAAAAATAGATTTTCGGATGAAAATTAAAATATCGATAGGTATGTTGAAAAAAGAATTTAGATAAAACACCCAAAATGCATATTGAAATAATAGCTTTTGCCCGCGACTACATCTGCAAGGAGTTAAAATATTATAAACATGTTTTACTTTTAAATGATCGGACCCTTAATTGGCCCAGTTCCGGTTAAAAGGTTAATCACCAGGGAAGTGTATCTTCCCTCCACCCCATTCGGGTAAGAAGGCAACGTCTCGATGCTAGCTTCACTTATTAGTCTTACCACTAACGGAGAAGAGGTACCTACCGTTACCAACTGCCCCAATATTAGGCGCGTAGCAGTGCGTCAACATTTTATCGTATCGTAAGTTAATAACAGGATATTTTACTGTCAATTGTTAAAGTTAAGCCCTAACTCAGACGCAGTCATATCGCAGTCTATTTGCATTTGTAGACCTTTCGGTACACGGCAGTGTACAATTTTGTCCTTCTCACATTTTACGCTGAAAATCAGTGTGCCTAGTGGGAGTTTTTTTACCTATTCGGTCGTGAAAGCGTTAACTCCGATTTGTATGGAATTGAAACAGCGCCACCTAGTGACAACAAAGTGAAACAAAATTTGTGAGTTCAAGTTTTTTACTCTCTCGTAACCGACTATCGACTATCGACAGGCATTCGGAAGCGAGAGCGTTAGCGCACGTGATTGGTTGTTTCAATGACCTTGTGTATGCGTTGCGAGTGCGAGTTTACAATTATGACATGTGAGACGTAAATTGAATAAACGCTATCACTAACGTGATCGACAAGTTCTCACGAAGATTTTTAGGGTGAAAATTGAGTGAACGTGGTATAAGACATCGTTTAGATTTAAATTTTGTAGATAAATTATCTTGGGTTTACGCTGTAATTAAATAAAATCATGAGTATATAATGAAAACTTTAATTTTAATGGAATAATATGAAGATAACTCTTAACAGCAACTTACATTCTGCATCTATTACCATTTGTATAGGCTGTGATTGAGGTGGCTGGACGTTAAGACTAGCCTGTAAGAGAATACAATTTATGAAAAACAAGTCAAGTCGGTTAAATAACAAACAGTTTGTGTTTTATTTATAATAATTATCTTATAAAGTTAATATGTAAGTAATTAAGGTAAAACTTGTGCCAACCCAGCTTCTTCCACTGCCAAGCCTGTTACCACTTGCATACCAACTAAACGAAGCAGTCGTTGCTCTTAGTCCGACAACTTCGCTAAATTGGCCGGTCCACCACCAATGCCAACCACAGCCCTATGCAGGCGAGCAGCCTTTTTTTTCGTATTATTTTTAAAGTCGCTCCACACCTTAAATCATGCACAAAGCAAAGATTTTATGCAGTAAACCTTGAGTAAACCATAACCAGTATAATTTCATAACCCACAACCAAGTAATAATAGAAATAGGTTGTCTACCTTCTTCCATTTTTCCAATGTTCTGGAATCGCCAGCGCCATCACTGTTAAGTAATTGGACTAGTTATTCCCAATTCTTTAAATTATTTAGTCGGCCCCTTGCATTGGAGCATGGTTTGCTTAGATCTCCACGTCTAAAAAGTAAAAATAATAAACTTAGTACATAGGTAATTAAAAGTTCACTGGCAGTTCAATTCATAAACACCATATAATTTTAATCCACTTACTGCTCCATGTAGCTCACCATCATCTCGAATTGGGTTGAACTAGTCCTCATTTTTAACTTTTTCCTTAATAAACTAATTCAAAAATATTACCTATCTACGACAAGCAAAACGTAAACAAAGATGTCGTTACAATCCCCATAACTTTGATAGACCCCTGCTTTCATTAAAATCACATAGTAAAAATGTCATTCTAAATTTGGCTGGTTTATTTCACGACGCGAGCGTGATTCGATACTCACCGTGAGTTAACTTGAATCAAGTGGTTAGCGCAATGTTATCCTATACTCACTTGTTTTCGATTATCGATGCGTGTGGCGTTTATTCGGTTAACGCGGTGATAAAGTTATTCGAATAACCTTAAGGCAACTCCCACTAGGCACACAGGACGTCTGTTGCCCTATATAATACTAGATTGCCCAGAACCCAACCGCATTGCATCAATGTACAAACGGCCAAAGTTAGCGCGCTAAAAGTTCAGAAAGCGTAAAAATTTCAAAGCGCACGCCAGCGACAATTATCAGGGGGCCACGGGGCGCTGGCTGAAAGTTTCAGTTTCAAATTGTGGCTGGCGTTAGTTGCCAAACTCTGTAGTTGGCCGCTAGTTACGATTTATCCCCCGGGCGGCAAACATGTAATAGACTGCTATACGCGGGGGATCATTGATCATAACGCGAAATAACATTAATTATAAAGAGCGAAAAGACGTTGTTAGTCTTTCTATAGAACGCACTATTGAGCTGTCTTGTGTTGAGCTGGACCGATATATTGTAGTTTGCGTGTACCGCCCACCCTCGGGCGACTTTGTTGTTTTTGAGGAGGTAATGGAGGATGCCTTAAGGCGGCTATGTAGGTCATCAAAAAAAATAGTGGTCTGTGGAGACTTTAATATTGATATTTTGCTTCACACTCCTTTTACTGGTAGGCTACTTAACTTATTTAAAAGCTTTAATCTAGAGAATATTTTTGATGAACCTACAAGAGTAACTGCAAACTCAGCTACCTGTATTGACAACATTTTTTGTGATTGTAACATTATTGAAAAATCTATTATCACTTATCTCAGATCTGATCATTGCGGTCAAATGATATCTATTCCAAGCAGTGAACAGAATATAACAAAAGTAATAAAATACAGGCCAGTTACCACTAAAAAAGTAAAGCATTTCAAACAAAACATCTCAGCTATATTGCCGACGCTTGACCTTGCACAGGATGATCCGGATGAAATTTATACAGAGTTTTTTGATTTGTTAAGCTCACAATATAACTCTATCTTTAAGGTGATAGAGAAAAGACTGTCTAAAGATCTTAAGTTTAGTGACTGGGCAACTGCAGGCATCTATAAAAGTAGAAATAAGCTGTTTGACTTGTATGCAGAAAAACAATATAATTATTCCCCCGCGTTTATTGAATATGTAAGAAATTATTCTAAATTGTTTAGAAATGTATGCATACAAGCAAAGTCACTTCACATAAAACAAAAAATTGTCAATTCTGATAATAAAATTAAAACAGCATGGGACATCATTAGCGATGAAACGAGTAAACATAAGGTGCATAATAATAATAAATTGGAGCTTAAAATTGATAATCACGTAATTAACTCCGATATAGAAGTTGTAAATACATTTGAGAACTTTTTCAAAAATATTCCAATTACCACAACCAGTTCTCTAAATTCCTCGCCGGCAGAAGCCTATCGTCTTCTAAGAAGCAATGTCTCTGAGTGCAATAAGTTATTTAGGTTTGAACACGTTACCCCATATGACATAGTCAAAACATTTAAATCTTTACAAAATAAGAAAACAGCAGATCTATGGGGGATATCAGTTAAAATAATTCATAATGTAATTGATATTATTGCGCCGTATCTTGCTTTAATTTTTAATAAATCAGTAGATTCTGGATCTTTTCCAGATCTTATGAAATGTAGTAAGCTAATACCGCTTTTTAAATCGGGCAGCAAAAGTGACCCGAATAACTACAGGCCAATTTCAATTTTGCCAACTCTCAGCAAGATATTCGAAAAAATAATGCTCAACCAACTGCTTTTACACTTTAATTTAAACAAACTCCTACATACTGAGCAGTATGGTTTTACAAAGGGTCGATCAACAACCGATGCAGCCGCAAGGCTATTACAACACATATTCGATGCGTGGGAGAACTCACAGAATGCCATTGGTATTTTCTGTGATTTGTCAAAGGCATTCGACTGCGTTGATCACGAGACTCTTTTGCTTAAACTGAGCCACTATGGCATTAAAGATTTTGCACTTAGTCTCATTGCGTCTTATCTCAGCAACCGAGTCCAAAGAGTATGTGTCAATGATGTAAAATCATCCGGATCAGCCTCAGTAATGGGTGTACCCCAGGGTTCTATTCTAGGTCCATTCATGTTTTTGGTCTACATAAATGATTTACCACATTTTGTCCAAAATACTTGCGATATTGTACTATTTGCTGATGATACGTCTTTAATTTTTAAAGTCGATAGGATGAAAGACAATTTTGACGATGTAAATAATGCATTATCTCAAGTTTCTGAATGGTTTACGGCAAATAATCTCCTTTTAAATGCTAAAAAAACAAAGTGTGTTGAGTTTTTATTACCTAACACGAGAACTGTCAGTAAAAATTTAAAGATAAATAATGAACCTTTGAAAACTGAGGACTCCACAGTGTTTTTGGGGTTAACCCTGGATTCAAAGCTACAATGGGGCACCCATATAGCAACGCTTGCTGGCAAACTTAGCTCTGCTGCTTACGCTGTTAGGAAGATTCGACAGTTGACTGACATAGAAACTGCAAAAATTGTTTATTTTGCATATTTCCATAGTATTATGTCATACGGAATCTTACTATGGGGTAAGGCAGCCGATATTGGAAAAATTTTTGTTTTGCAGAAAAGGGCAATCCGCGCAATCTATAATTTGAGGCCGCGGGATTCCCTTCGAGAAAGATTTAAAGATATAGGCATTCTTACAGTAGCTTCACAATATATTTATAACAACATAATATTTGTCAGACAAAACATTTTGAGTCACAAAAAAAAGAGTGATTTGTCCGATAGACCAAGTAGAAATCCAAATAGGCTCATGTTTCCTGGGCTGCGCCTCAAGAGGGTCCAAAAGACATTTGTGAGAATGGGCGTGACGTTTTACAATAAAATTCCACAGTCAATCTTAGACTTGCCTCTACACAAGTTTAAGAAATCAATTAAATCTGCTCTCATGAAAAAAGCATATTATACAATTGAAGACTATGTAAATGATAAAAAAGCGTGGATATAATTCGCTCCAGTGATTCATAAGACAGTAATAACTATCCTGTGTAACATGATTTTATTGTATTCTGTTCCACGGTGTTTCCACTTTATTTGTCTCAGTCATGTCTTAAAATGAGTAGTTTAATATTAGTATTCAATTCGATGCCTTAACATGGGTAGCCTAAGTATGTCATGCTCTCTTTAAAGTTTCTGTGGTGGTGTCGTGTGGTGCGGGTTGTTACGTTCCCTCAAATATGGTTGAGCGAAGCAATGGCTGGATCATGCGTCATGCTCGTGAACGGGTGCCACCAACGGGAATGGGTCTGCTTTTGCCTGCCTGTGTTAACATGTATTGAATTGTATTTATTTGTATTTGTATTGTATTTATTTTTACTTGTATTGTACTCAGGAAAATTCATCGTGGAAGCACTGAATACATAGCATAGTTTCAATAACAATTGTAAATTTTTATATTTTTTTGAAAAGAGCAACCGCCGAGTTTCTTACTGGCTCTTCTCGGCAGGAAAGGCATTCCGAACCAGTGGTAGATTCATTGACCATTCAAAAGTGCTTGTAAAAGTTTATTTGAATAAAAATATTTCTATTTCTATTTCTATTTCTATAAAAACATATCAGCAACGGTTTTCGTTGACAGTTATTTGTGCTGAATAAAAACCTAGGACAGAGCACTAATTTAGGGCTAAAAGTACTGAAATGTATTTAAAATAATAATAATCTCCCTTCGACAATGCTCCCACTTAATTACAATATAGGGTTATTCAAGGAGCGGATCAATAAATTCCTGAAAAGCCGGCAACGCATTCGTGGTATATCACTTATATGTATCCTTACTTCCTTACTAATGCAAAAGTGTGTTTGTTTGTTAGTTTTTTGGTTTGTCTTTCAATAACGCTGCAACAGAGCTAGGGACCGACGTGATTTTTTGCATGGATATAGTTGAGGACCTGGAGAGTGACATAGGCTACTTTTTATCCAGGAAAATCAAAGAGTTGCCGCGGGATTTTAAAAACTAAATCCAGGCGGACAAAATCGCGGGCATCAGCTAGGAATATAAATGTGGTGGTGAATGATTTGATATAACTGATGGTAGTTAGCTACGGACAGACAATAAAGCGTTTGGAGTGGTCTATTACATTAAAACTCCACTTTTCCATTTCCCGGAATTGAAATTTTACCTAGTGACCTCTCGCCAGCAAACGACTTTTATGAAAAGTGCTTTTATGACATCTGATATGAGTTGCATAAAATCGGTAAGATCACGGAGTGGCTTTTATATCCTAACAACTAGATTTTGCCCGCGTGACTTAGGTTACTGTGTTTCCAGGGTAAAAGGTCACTTTCCTTACCATCAAAAAACCCGTCCAATACAAAATGTATGAGAAAGTGAAAGTTTTTCATAATTTTTTTTTGTTAGTGATTTTATCGATATTTTAATAGTTATTCTGCTATTCATGACGGAGACAAATACAACAAATCAAAACCCATAAAAATCGGTCCAATCTGGAGCCCAGCAAAGGATGCCTTAGTCTTTAACCACTAGTTTATCACCGGTTATAAACTCTTCCTCTCTATATTTATCTACCCTCACGTACAAACTTTTGCTAACGCTATCACGCAAAAGTTGCATTTTGCCCCGAGGCGCTGTTATTGATGAGCGATAACTCCCAGCCAATCAAAGGCAAAGTTGGACACCAACTGTCATGACTGCACAGAAGTTTTAATGTGCAACTACCCGCAACTGATGTCTAAAACAGATTACTTACTCGAACCTCAATAGATAAGAATACATTGAAACTGGTGTGCGTACAAACTACGAGTATTTTTGAAAGGAATATTAGTTTATCTTATTAATCTTACTAAGTAAATCCAAAATTGTTCGTTTGTTGGGTTGTCCTTCAATTATGCAACAAGAGATCGACGTGATTTTTTTTTTACGTGGATATAGTTGAACTTGAGGATCTGTAGGAATAGCATTCGCGGCATTACGTCTACCCATTTGCTAGCGAATCGAAGATAAATCACGAGAAAAGGTAATTTAGGTAGACAAAACTCGTGGTGGAGAGTGACGTCTAATCTAATTCCATGCGAACGAAGTAGCAGGCAAAAGCTAGTAGCAGGTAGTAATATTCTATTAAAGATTGCTTGTAGATCGCCACAAGAATAAGGCCGCCTTTTTTTGAAAAGAGCAACTGCTGAGTTTCTTACCGGCTCTTCTCAGCAGAGTCTGCATTCCGAACCGGTGGTAGATTTATGACGTGTCATAAGAGCTACAAGTTAGCCTATATGAAATAAATTAATTTTGAATTTGAATTTGAATTTGAATTTGCGCAAGTTACGTTTGTTTCTTTTCACTTTTTTTTAAAGAATATCAGCCAAGCTGAAGTTGGTTACTAATAGCCTCCTATCCCCTCCAAATAAGCGGAAAGCTTGTGCTAGGAGTGGGCACGACAATATAGTGCAACGGGTGGGGTTCGTACCTGCGACCTTTCAGTTTTCAGTCCGCACGTTTAACCGTTGAGCTATTGAGGCTTTAAAAGTTGTAGCAATTGAGACAATCTATCTACCTGTCTATATTAAGATGCGGGTAGTAACTTAATTTGGCAATCGTGGCTATCGTTGTTCTTGATTTGTTCAAGCAAAGGCTAAGTCAAACGACAAGCACAGGTTTGACATCAAAGGCCTTTGTGCTTAGACAATTATAAATTAGATTCACGTTCCCTAGACAATCTAGATTAGATACTGTATTGTATTTCTAAGGTTCAAAGCCCGTCAAAGTAAATAAAGATATTTACATCGTTATCAATTATTTAAGAAGCGTGCTTTGGCGATTTTTTTTTCTCGTAAGAACTATGACTACAATCTATGCATAAGTACCTATATAAATAGCATAGCGTAATATGTTTGTTTGTTGGTTTATCCTTCAATCACCACTCCGGCGTGCAGGGTCGCTACTCCAGTACATCGGTACCCCAACGACCATCAGCTCTTCGAACTATGTGCCCCGCCCATTTCCACTTCAGTTTCGCGATTCACTGAGCTATGTCGGTGACTTTGGTTCTCCTACGGATCCCCTCATTTCGTATTTGATCTCGCAGGGACACTCCGTCTAATCCATCCGATACTAATCTGCCCATAGGTAAATCCCGTTTCCCCAGATCGAAAATAATTAATGAACTCACTAAATAACCCCTTCAGGTATGCTGGCAGCGACCGAATTCCTATAAATTAAATAGCACACCAAATAATGAAGTGGGCTCGGAAAACTTTTGGGGTAACCCCCTGACTTATCGTCGAACATAAATTACCCCAAGTTTTGACAATAAATTTTACTGGCCTATCTATGGGTATAGATTTTGTGGAAGTGACAAAAATTGACTATATCTATCTCCTTTTTTAACCGACTTCCAATAAGGAGGAGGTTATTAATTCGGCCGGTATCTTTATTTATGTGATCTATTGAACTATAATGAAACGTAAAACCGTCCTGTCAGTAAATTGAAAATGTTTGCCTATAGGTTATAAAATAAGGCTGAAATTATTTTGCGAAAGGATATGAGAGTCAAACGCATAGTTTCCACAAGAAATAACCTACCAGTATGTAAATCATGAGCCAGGTCACGGCCCTCAATAATGAGTAATACAACGCAGTAAGAAAGAGACAGTTTGTCAATGGATAACTAAATGGATTTGATTCAGTTTTGAATACTCAATCTTTCTTTCTTAGGGATAAGCTTCACCTGTCTGCATTTCTTGAAATAATATTCCCTTGTAACTGTTTATATGTACATAAATAATAATAAAATACAAATCTGGTCCAAGACTTCAACCACACGACATCTGACACGGCACTCTTACCTGCGCAAAAAGTGCCAAAAATATTCCCGAATATTCTACCTCTTCTAGTATGAACTCTGCATCTGTGTATTTCGGTAGTTATGGCAAACAATCGACAAAGCTGAAGTGTGAATGTGGAGGCACGTCTGAGAGCATTTAAACTTTCGACTGGAAAGGGATAAATAGATTAAGTAGCATTATGTTTATGTGAGCAAAATACGAGCTCTCTGGCATACTTTGCAAACCTCAATAGCCTAACGGTTAAAGGTGTGGACTGAAAACTGAAAGGTCGACGGTTTGATCCACACCCGATGCACTACTGTCGTACCCACTCCTAACACAAGTCTTCCGCTTTTTGGAGGCAAGAGGAGTAAAGTTCGATTTGGCTAATATTGAAAAAAGAAAATACACCCAGACACGAGATCAAATAGAAATGAGGAGACCGTAGGATAACCAAAGTCACCGACATAACTCAATGAGTCGCAAAATTGATGTGACAATGGACGGGGCACATAGTTCGAAGAGCTTATGGTCGTTGGGGTCGCAAGGTGTTGGAGTGGTGACTCCGCATCGAAAAGTGCAGTTGTAGCCACTAGGGGGACTGACGACATCAGATGAGTCCCATCTTGCCTACAACTATAATCTTTCCCAGGTTACTAGGGAGGCGTCGGGCAATACGACCAAAATAAGAACCGCTGAGATGTGGAACACTCTGCCAGCATCTGTGTTTCCTGCCACCTATAATTTGAGTACCTTCAAGGCAAGAGTGAATAGGCATCTTCTAGGCAAGCGCGCTCCAACTTAGACCTCATCAGTGCTATCCAGTACTGATTATTGTCACGCGTAAGCCTCAAAAAAATTGCTAATAATTTTTTGGAAGCATAATGTGGAAAGTATGACGTCAACACGAAGCTGCTCCAGGATTGATCTATTGGTTCGCATCGCGGTCCATGGTATTCGAAGCATCCTTCTCCAACACCACATTTCAAAAGCGTCAATTCTCTTTCTATCCGCTAAGAGTTCTCAGTAATTTACTTAAGTCTGCCAATTCGCACTTGCCCAGTGTGGATGGTGTATGACTTAAATCTTTCTTATGCGAGAATAGAATAGAAATATTTTTATTCAAGTAAACTTTTACAAGTGCTTTTGAATCATCGATGAATCTACTGGTTCAGAATGCCCTTCCTGCCGAGAAGAGCCAGCAATAAACTCGGCGGTTGCTCTTTTCAAAAAAAAAAAAAAAATTACGATAAGTAATAAAACTATTGATACAATGAAGTTTCCTATGTCCTACATACAATCCAATGCATGTTAAGACAGGCAGACAGAAAGCAGACCCATTCCCGTTGGTGGCACCCGTTCACGAGCATGACGTATGATTCAGCCGTTGCTTCGATCAACCATATTTGAGGGAACGAGAGGAAACCTGAGCCCAATAGTGGGCTAGTAATGAGTTGAGATGAGAGCCTGTAAGATTGTAAGTTTTTGTTGGAAACTCAAACCCAGGCCTTAAGAGAAGGCTGAAGTTTTAACCACTAGGTATCGCCGCTACTTACAAATAAGTGCTTGGTAACTGGCAGGTAGCGTCTTGAGCCGTAAAATCCAATATTACAATATTTGCCCAAACCGAATCGTTATTAAATTAAACTCGGCGCAATATTCGCCACAAATCACAGCTGCGTGGTTAAATTTCCGTTTCGTAATAATTTAGTGGCAGTTCGCTGTAACAGGTAGGTAGGTATTACTGGAGATATTGCTTTATTTGCTCATAAATCGTGATTTAAAACATACTTTAATAGGACACTAGTCACTACAATAAAAAAAAATTGGTTGTTTTTTTTTCCAGGTTTTACAACAAATGTACCTACGTACCTAGCTATGCATCTCACGAACCCCCAAGGCTCAAAAAAAATTACAAAGAAGAAGAAATAGATTCGTTTATATTGGATAGAATCAGGCGTTACTTTGCGGAAGTTCATGATTAGCAAGAAAAAGTGAGAGTTATTTTGCTATAATCCGCCAACAGAAAAAATCTGTATGGTCAAACATGCAGTTAAAAGCTAAAGTAAAAGTAAAGTTAAAAGTTAAAGGTCAAGAGTAGTATAAAAGTCTTGTGTGGTGGTGCATGTGAGTGGGGGTGGCATTGCTTCCTTGGGAACTTGGCTTTTTTGCTTGGTTGGGAAGGTAAGCGGTGCTTAGCTTTCAACTGCATGTTTGATAATAATATAGATTTTTTCTGTTGGCGGATTATAGCAAAATAACTCTAACCTTTTCTTGCAGATTCGTTTCTGTTTTAGTAAAAGCTTTGGTATAAAATTATTACATAAATAAATTAAAACCGGTATAAAATTAGCAAAACATGTCGTAAAATCTTGTATTTCCATCCTTTATTTATTATTGTATTTGTTGTAAATGCGCGCGTCGTCGCCGCGGAGACGACATTTCATTAAATTCCACCAGACACGTCTCTCGAACCTCGAAGGCGCTAAGTGCTTCTTTATTATTCATCGTGCTTTTACCTCTGTATGTCTTGTTATTTATGTTTATTTCATGATTTAGTATACAAAAAGTAGTAGTTGTTATAATCTATAGGTACCTACTTTTAGTAACAAGCAAATTTTTAAAATACATAAAATAAAAACCCGACTGATTTAAAGAATATCAACTGAAAAATAACTTTAAACTATCATAAATGAACCTTTGAAAGGCTCGAGCTCCTAATCACTAGGATATTAGTGCTCTTTATAGCATGATATGTTTGGATAGCTAGTTCTATATTATTATTAAACCCGTACAAAATTCTCCCTTTAGCCTATCGAGTAGGTACCTAAAAACCTTTTACATTTTGATTTCGGACCAAAATCTCTCCCAAAATAAATACGTACAGCTAAGAATATTTATACCCAGTATCTACGGTAAAAATTCCCACAAAATTTGCTTATAAATCTCGCTAAATTTTCCAGTGCAATTTAGACAAACTTCGTCAGAAAATTTTCACTTACACAAGATTTCCGAGGCGCACATAACTCCACAAACTTCACGCCTCTAAAGGACAAATTGTGGTACAAGGCGCGGAATGTACGAAATCTTGAGGGTTAGGTATCCCAGGAATGCTATATATACGGCGGTTGCTCTAGGAATATTTGCATTCCTCTGTCGGGGAATTTAAATAATGCCTATCCTTTAGGCTAAGGCCTGAGATAGGCGTGTTTTGTTTTTAGTAAAGCATACTCAAAGCGGTATACCAGTATATCCATTTGAGCTGTCTTGTATTGAGATAAGCTGTGGCCGTTTGAATTATCGCTCCTTAAAAACCTGGCCTGTCTAAGGTCGAGGCATAGTCGCATACTAATGGAAGAAATAAGAAATCTGAAATTCATTCAAAAAAAAAATACATTAAATAGTTAATCTGCGTGAACATATAAAAGGTGGCAATCGCAAGCATATTTTTTTTATTTGATAACAAGAGAGCTCTTGATTGCGATCTCACCTGACCACTGCGCCAGGGAGGTCGTCAAAATATAAAAAATCGACGAAATTTTTAGTCGTTCTTTACAAGCTGCACAAAGGATCATAATAAGCTTCGTAGAACGCACGTCACTCAAGCCTAGGTTTATCCTTTACTTAACAACAAGGGTTAAGGGATAGATGTGATATAGGTCTACGCCTTGTTGGGTCAGATCTCTTGGGGGCAGCGAACCGAATATCTACATAATATGACGACATATAATCATAATCTCAACCAATAGACCTCCTTGTTGAATAAGTTTGTAGATTAGTAGTAGATAGTATGGAATACAGATTCCCTATTCGCTCTTCAAACTACTTGCCATATATAAGGTAAATGTTAAAATTAAACATCAGTTTAAGTTACTTAAGGTAACCTGCTCCTATCAGCCATCGAGCTGTAATAGAATCGCAGCAAGTAGTACGTCTCAAAGAAGACATAGTTACAACCAGCTGATCGAGTACGGAAAAGCTGCATCAATCATTGCTACAGTCTTAATTGTAGAGTATTCATGGAATTATTGCTGCAGCAATGCATTTAGCCTGAATGCAATCAGAGGTGATTGCGATGGTCAGACTTTAGCCACGACTGTACCTTTATTGTCTTACCCAAAAATCTATAATTCAGTTGGAGATGAAAATGTCTCCCAATATGTACATTACATTTAGTTAGTACGCGAATATTTTGCCAACGTTGATAAATTATGCGCTTCGAAACACAAAAACGTCATAGTGAAATGGATCTAAGCACACTCTCAATTCAAATAGAGTGTTTGTCGGCTTGTCGCAAGTCAGTTCAGTGGAATTATACGATTTCACTAAAAATTGACATGCATAATACATAGATGTGCTTGTTTTAACCTTGTGCATTTAGTGTTACCGATTTTTATTGCTCTCAAATATATTAACTACAATGACATGTTGATTTATACTAACCTTAACGCCTCAAAAACCGTCTGTGTGTTATGTTGCTTGCTTTGCCTGGTTATAGTGCCTACAACTTTATTGACAATTATTATATACTTCTATTTTTAAATGGTGCGTCATAAATCATATCGCAAGACATGGAATTTGATGTAAATACATAGAACAACACATTTTTATATGACCCAGCGGTCTAAAATTTTGATAAAGGGGTGCGTTTAACATAGCGTCTTTCTTCAAGGGGACAAGCCTCGTCGCTTTTTGTAGAATTGGCTCGTAGTGTGCACTGGAGCGGGTAATGACCCTGTAAATCAATTTAACCAATACTTTTAACCGGCTTCCCGCGGAAATTTAGCTGTACCTAACTTGAAAATTTAGCTTCGCGAAATACGTTGGAGCTGATATTTATCTTTGGAATTATCGTTTGTGATACAAATTCGGAAATCTTTCAGCTTTTCAGCTCGTGTAAGTACAAACATAGAATTTTAGAGTTCAGTTTTAAATATTATTTTCTTCTAACACGTAGCAGTTCACGATTTTTGAATGTGGGTTTTTATTTTACATAAGCATTCAGAGTGAATTAGCAACTATTTGAAGAATAAAATATATTTACGCTTCACCATAGCCTAATTTGATTTTAAAATCGCTACTTGCGAGTATAACACTATTTAGTCCCGGAGTTTACTCCGGTATGTTGATTCCGTAAAAATGATTGCATCATTGTAACGATCGCAATGGTCTCTAATTGGCTGAATTTATGGCATTCTTGCTGCATCAATGCATTTTAACCAATAACGGGAAGGTACAAGCCAATCAGAGGCCATTGCGATCGTTACACTGATACAATCATTTTTACGGAATCGACATGCAAGATAATATACTATATCAAGGACCAACGGTTAAAGGTGCAGACTGAAAACTGAAAGGTCGCAGGTTCGAGCCCCATCCGTTGCACTATTGTCGTACCCACTCCTAGCACCAGCTTTCCGCTTAGTTGGAGGTGAGAGGAGAATATAAGTTAAGTTCAGCTTGGCTAATATTCTTTATTAAAAAAAAATGTTCCATATTTACAAGTATAACCCAATAATGAGTTACCTACCCAATATGGGTGCGACTATATCTATGATTTTCACAGCCCTCATTGTTAATCCGAACATCTTTGGCGGGTGGTAACCCTAAATCTGCTATACTTTTATATTTAATAGCGAAGCTTTCAGCAACACTAAAGTATTCATTGAGGTTGCAGTGTAAGGCAGGTGTTTTCGCTACAGATACTACTAGGTACCTACGGCATAACTTTGGGATGTGCTGTTATAAGCACACTTTTGGGACGTTGGAGCATACGTTTGACTGTTATAGCCAGCTATGGCTTTGTGTTTGCCAAAGTTGGGTAAAAAAATCGTTTTTTTTTTTACTTTATGTATAGTTTTTGCATTTCACGAGGGCGCGTGATTTTACTGGTTACGTCGGGTACAAGCACATTGCGTAAGTGTGCGTGACTGTCAGGTGCCTAGGTGTGAGCTGTCAGGCGCGTAGGCGCGCGGGTTCGTAGAGCGCATGAAGATGCTAAAAATAGTTGACGTCATTACTTTACCTATATTTCTTTCCATTTACGAGGGGGCGTGGCTCATGGTTGTGTGTGTGTGTCGTATTTGTATAAGTGTGAGCGAGAGCTTGCTCGCGCCTGACCGCTCCCACCTAGGCTCCTGACAGGCACGCACGTAACCACAAGTAAAGCGTCCGTAACTTCGTGAGATAAACGTACTATAACTGTAACGTTCAATTAATTAGTTCTTGGTGTGATACAGGAACAATTTCTAGGGATAATCTTAATGATCTTAATTCATTCATCTGAAACTCATACCAAAAATTAGGTTTCGCAAAATTTGCAGACTAGCTTTATGCTTGGTTGGTTTGACTTCATAAACCTCGTTATAATAACACTGAAGGGTAATAGACTAATAGTGTAAACTTTGTATGACGTACATTAGCTATAGTCTGCCTTATTTGGTAATAATGCTTTAATGCCGAAGTGAAAAGCCAATTTTCGCTGACTTGCAGTTGCTTCTCAAAACAGAAATCCAGTACCTTAGTAGTAGTAGTAGTACCTACAACTATGGTCGTGGCTTTTAAGCTATTGCATAGCTTCTATCGCGGGCCTTGAGCGTGGAGACCGAAACCAGAAATTCCGTAACGAAAATAACCTGACACGGGACTCCTCTACGATGAGCCGCTAGATGGCGCATTTTTTATCAACACCATCTAGCGGTGAGCCGCTAGATGGCGTTGATAAAAAATGCTATGCAATAGCTTTACCGCGGTAGTCCCCGAGTGCCACACGTCTTTTTTTTATTATGAGATAGGCTTGCGCGGTCTAGGTTGGAAGGCGCTTGCCTAGAAAACGCCTATTCACTCTTGACTTGAAGGTAATCAAATTATACGAGGCCGGTAACACAGACGCTGGAAGACGTTTCACACCTTGACGTGTGTGTGTGTTGCTTGCGCTTGACGGCAATTAATACTGGATAGCACTGATGAGGTTTAGGTTGGAGCGCGCTTGCCTAGAAGATGCCTATTCACCCTTGCCTTGAAGGTACTCAAATTATAGGTGGCAGGAAACACGGATGCTGGAATAGTGTTCCACAACTTAGCGGTACTTATCAGAAACCTTGAATTGAAGCGTTTCGTTCGAATAGGTTGGATTTATTTGTATATAAATAAATCAACTATCTAACTTTTTGAGAAGATTAAAAATACCCTGCGAAATCTCGATTGCCTGTAGATTTGCTCGTAGTCACAATATGGTGCGAATATTTGTTTTGGAAAATTGGAAATACGGCTTACTGTGTGCCCGTAATAGGAAATTATTTGCCGATAATACACCCCATCTTCCGACGTTATCTGCTACCATGACAACTCGATTGTAAACAAGTTCCATTGATATTCGAGATTTTTTCGCTACAAAAAACATGCGTAACTTGGTCCGTCGTCTATGCCTGTTAACTTGCTGGATTATTTTAGCAGCCTATGTTTTTTTAGCAGCCTATGTTGATTATGACTATTTACTAATGTTAAAAGCAATAAGGGCGCCTTTGCATGCGTAGCTTTAAGATGTATTCAACTTTGTTTATTTTTTTGTGCAATAAAGTTTTTAAGCTATTGCAGAGCTTCTATCGCGGGCCTTGAGCGTGGAGACCGAATCCAGAAATTCCGTAACGAAAATAACCTGACACAGGACTCCTCTCACTGCTAGATGGCGTTGATAAAAAATGCTATGCAATGGCTTTACCGCGGCAGTCCCCGAGTGCCACACGTCTTTTTTTATCTAGGTCTTTATTTTTATGGTAGTAGGGGCGTTCAAATTGATTGGGTTTGGTAATGCCGCTGACAGACTTTCCATCACGCCCGATGCTTCCTTCGCATAATTTCCCCGGCTCGGACAAATAACGTTAAAAATCAACTTTTATTCCACAGTGGAATAATCTACCTCGTCTACATCACTACCGAATTGAGACGGGATTTTATGCGGGGCTTGACTTGATGTGGTTTAACGTATTATGCCAGTACTTTTTTATTACACGTATATATGTCAGTGGCTTTCATTTGATAGGCACTGAGTTACAGAATCACCAGGCAGGACCCAAATAGCCAGCCTTAGCGCACACTTGGCTTATAAACATTATCACATCACAACAACTGGGCAAGTATGCCATCCTTGGTGTCCCGTCCTCTGCTCCTTCAGTTCAGAAGAATTCTTCAAGACCCCTTTTACTTTTTGAAGTGATAGGTGTGTATGTGTAATTCAAAATTCCATCAAAAATGGTGCAGTAGTTTTTGAGGATACACCCGACCAGCAAAACCCAGGAAAGAGTAACTGGTAATGGCCGGCAGAGGATTATAACACCTCTAAGATGACGAAGTAACAATCATCTATATGGCTAGCGATAAATGGAAATAGGACGTAATGTCGTTATTTGACCTGGAAGAGGAACAAAGAAACGCGTTGAAAGAACGAAGGAGTTCATGCCACATAATATCCGCTACATCCCTACTAATATTATAAATGCGAAAGTGTGTTTGTTGGTTTGTTGGTTTGTTGGTTTGTCCTTCAATCACGCAGCAACAGAGCAACGGCTTGCTGTGATTTTTTGCATAGGGGTAATTTACGGGCCGGAGAGTGACATAGGCTACTTTTTATCCCGAAAAATCAAAGAGTTCCCGCGGGAATTAAAAAACTAAATCCACGCGGACGAAGTCGCGGGCATCAGCTAGTCTAATCTATATTAAATCGAGCTTCTATCACAAAGAATACTTATAGAAAGGTAACTTACAGCTAGTCAGTGGTACAAAAGCACGGGCGCCATTTGCGGGTGAATGGCGGGGTGGACGAGCCCTTGCGACAAGGCAACTCTCCTCCGCAGGCCAACAGGCGATACCACCGTTCAGCATCTCCATCGGTCAAGAACGAGCTAAGAAAGCTACTTTAAGAGCAAAAGGGTTGAAAAAAGGCTCACGTGATCTGGAAGAGTTCAAACGGATCCACGCCGGAAGGAAGAGGGAATATGTACCACATAGCTTTTGCCCGCGGCTTCGTTCACGTTAAGTTCGATTTTTCAAACCCCTATTTTATCCCCTTAGGGGTTGAATTTTCAACGGATGCCTACATCTTAATATAACAGCTATTATCTGTATGCCAAACAACTCGATCCATCAAATGTTTTGAGCTGTGCGTTGATAGATCAGTCAATCACTCAACAATCAGTCACCTTTTTCTATTTTAATATAATAATTATAAGATTATAAGATAAAATTTTTGGTTGAACCCGGGACCTTTTGATATCTGACTCACAAAAGCTAGCCAATAGACTAACGAGTAACGGGGCAGTACTTGCTAACAGTTCCTTTTTACTTTTGACTAGAAAACATAGCAGTATTCTCTATTTGGAATGGAGGTAAACGGAAAAACTCGGGAACGAAACAATCTGTCAACTGCTTCGTTACAAAAGGATTACTGAGGTTGGAACTTTGAGGATTGCAGCACTAATTACGTATCTTGATAGCGACTACTGAATCAATGGCTTTAACCCTCACTAGTTCAACGGACTCAAACCGCACTCGTTGCACTATTGTCGAGCCCACTCCTACAATAAGCTTTACATTTACTTTGGAGAGGAACGTAGAATACTAGTAATTTTTAACATGTCATAACATTTTTTTTTGTTTTTTTAGATGAACTAGCTTTTGCCCCCGCGACTTCGCGGATCGAATGTTCGGGATAGAATTTTCAAAAAACTGTGAAGTTTTAATTGAAAGCCCAAAGACCAAGTTTCATGGATATTACTTAAAAACTGACGGACTTTCATATAAACTTTCAAAAAATGATTTCTTAGTGGATGCCTTCGTTATAAAAGAAACCTACTGTCAAAATGTAAAGTTTTTAACTCCAGTAATTAGGCTGTTCGTTGATAGATCAGTCAGTCAGTCAGGGCCAGTCTTTTTATTTAGAAGTTAAGATTACAATCATTTAAAAAAAATTGAATTGAAAATATAATAATTATTATATTTTCATTATTGTTGCGTCGTACAAACTATGTAGGTATATTTCGAAACATCTTCAGGATGTTCAACATATCTTCAGGACTGCTTTGTAACTGTGTATTAAAGACACACAACACACGCAGTGTATTGGGTTCATGTGGTGTTTGTTGTTCATAATCCTTGAGCATGCTCTAAGTGCACAATATTATTTATTGCGCTGGAAGAGCGACAGTGCGTAGCTTTAGCAGCACGTTGACCCAGATAGATTATTTCTGGTTAGGCGGATAGAAGCAAAAGAAGCTAGTTGTTCCTTGTGGGATCTTTTACGAGTGACCATAGCTGAGGAGTGAGAATTTTTAACGATTTGCTCCTGTTAAGAGGCAGACCAATCGCTATGAGCGTACGTAATAAGTGCACTATTTCTATTGGCACGCGACTTAGTGCAAGACCGACAAATTTTGTCGACAACTTCAAATCCTGTGCGGGACTTTTCAGTATTTCATGGTGTACATTCATGTGACTTTTTGCTATTTCAAGTCACTATTTTACAGCTTCATAAGCTGTGCTAGTCTCGTGGTTAGCACTTCGGCTTCTCTTTTCTGGTTCCGGAGTTCGATTTCAGATACATATCTCTGATTTTGTGAACCTATGTACCTTTAAGCAAAGAAATTTGAAAAGATCATGAGAAAATCTACAATCCAGAGAGTGTGTTATTTCATCATCATTATTTCAGCCTACGGAAATCCAATGCTGAACATAGCTCTTTCCCAAACAGCGCCACCACACCCGGTTCTTAGCTCTTCTCATCCAGCTACTTCCCGCCACTCTCTTTATGTCGTCGGTCCACCTTGCTGGAGGGCGCCCTACGCTTACTTGTTCGCGGTCTCTACTCCAGAACTCTCCGGCTCCAGCGGCCATCGCTTCATGCCATGCTCCATGGAACGATGGCTGCGGGAAGTGTGTACTGTGTGTATCGTTGCCTTCTTGTTTCAGTTTAGCGGGAAGTGTATGGGGTTTGTCAATACACACTAGCGCCAGCATGGTGAACTATGACTTAAATCCGTCTCAATCGAAAAGAAACCTTGATTTTTTGTTCAGGTCTTGAAGAGTGATATAGAACTTTTTATTCCAGAAAATTGAATGGTTCTTGCGGGATTATTAAACAAGTCAACTCCTCGCGGACAAAGTGAGAGGGAAAAGATAGTATTAAAATAATAATACAGAAATAATAACGCTCAAAATACGTTCAATTATTCTTAGCTCATGATGTTTATCTTCATAAGATAAACATATTCATGAATAACATGACTAATAAGTAGGGTTATCTTCCAGTTATTCAACCAACATCTGTTCAGATAAAGGTGGTATTCCACGTGCTAAGTTAACCCCTATCGCATGATTGATGCGCTGATGTATAAATGGTTAACAGATGCTCAAGATTTTGAAATGCTTTTTTGAAAGGGGTGTGATGGTTTACACTTGGGCACGAGTCCGGATAGCACGGGGTCGGGACTCAAGACCCTGTCTTACCCTTTTTGTTTTTCTAGGGTAGACTGGTTGTAAGATTGGTAGTAACACGTGCAACGAATGGTAATTGTTTGGCATGCTTTGTAGCTAAATGGGTTGAGGAAAATTCTTTTAAAAATCCGACTGCAAACGCCACTACAAAGTATAAAATAATTTTCATACTAATAAATAGACAGGATGAAATTGATGCGCGACGTTAGCCCGCTAGCTAGGTTTTTTAAAAACAACTTTTATTTATTTTTTACTAGCTGATACCCGCGACTTTGTCCGCGTGGACTTAGTTTTTAAAATCCCGCGGGAACTCTTTGATTTTCCGGGATAAAAAGTAGCCTATGTCACTCTCCATATCCTCAACTATACCCATGCAATAATGATTTATTGCATGGATATAGTTGAGAATCCTAGTTGAGAATCCGAGAAGTAGCTCTGTTGCAGCGTGATTGAAGGACAAACCAATAAACTAACAAACAAACACACTTTCGCATTTATAATATTAGTAAGAATTTTAAGCTTTTTAGTGTAGCTACATAGGATCAATCTACACATTTTCAGACCGCGAATAATTCGCTCTTACTCATTAATTTTCACATTTAAATGGGACCAATCTAACGATACGATCTTACATGACGTTTGGTCGTGTCGCGTGACAGGGACCACGCTCTACGCAGCCGAAAGCTCGACGTGTGATATTTCCTGGCGCGTGCTGTATCACGTCATATAACGCCCTTCGTAGTTCGACGTTAGTTGGGGCTATTTGCGTCGCGGTATTTTTGGATCGGATACAGCCCATCCGTTTGCTGGGGGTCGGCCGTTGCCTTTAATGGTTTTAAATGCATATCTGCGGGGTTTGCTCGCTTCCATACAACGCGTGCACTAATTGAGTACGCAGTTTATAAGTTTGCTACTTTTTATGTTCAACATTAGATGCGATGCTCGCGACTTATTCGGCGTGGATTGAGCGCGAACGCGCTGGAACTATGTAATTTTTTGGGATAAATGTAACCTATATGTTAATTCTTGGTTTGAGCTACCTTGACTCCAAATTTCAGCCAAATCGGTTCAGTCGTTGTGCCGTAAAGGAGCAACAAACCTTATTAGCCCAACGGTTTAAGGGGCGGACTGAAAACTGAAAGGTCGCAGGTTCGAATCCCACCCGCTGCACTATTGTCGTATCCACTCCTAAGACAAGTTTTCACTTATTTGGAGGGGAGAAAGAGAACATCAGTCAAGTTTAGCTTGGCTGATATTCTTTTAAAAAAAAAATACATGCATCCATACATTATTTTTTATTCGACAAAGATAATCCTTGGATATGTTCTAAATCGAATATTGTAAATGCGAAAGTGCGCTTGTGAGTCACTTGGTTTGTCCTTCAATCACGTTGCAATGGAGCAATGGATCGACGTGATTTTTTGCATGTCTACACATATTTAAGGACACGGAGTGACCGGAAAAGCCACAATACAGTTGTCGTCAGAAAATAGCTTTTAAATAATTTGTACCTAATTGCAAAGTTGTAAATTATTTCGTACGTTTTATAAAACCGCGTGTGCCAGCCGGCAGTTCAAATGTAGTCCATCTGTTCAAACTCTAGGACTAGGACACCAAGAACTTAATGCTGACCAAGGTTATTTAAGGCTATATTGAAGTAACTCCGGCTAAATACCGCAAAATGTCTATGTCAAAGACATGAGAATGCCCAAATTACTACCTTAAAGTGGTAAAGCGGTAAAGCTTTGCGCAAAGACATTTTAACATCCTTTCTAAAGGATGTAGAATTTATATTAAGTACAAAGTGATAGTAAATAGAACCACACTGTTTCTCTAAAACATAATTGAGTAAGTATTTGACAATTTTTTTATATTCTAAAAATAAACGTTTTTAATATAATAACACAATGCCATTTTTCTTATTTTAACTAGTTTCGAAAATATGAGCTTTTAAGTTTCCTATAATCCTATTAGACAAGGGGTAGGACACTATTAAATCATGACGTCACGTTTTAAGGCAGTAATAAGGTTTAAGGTGCGCAATGAAGTAAAAAAGGCATAAATGTGTATTCCAATTCCAAATGAGGAATTACCAATCGTTTATAGCTGGTGGTTTTCAATTTGCTTCCAATTTTGAAATACTGATCAAGTTTGCGCGAGCAAATGAGTGAGGAAGCGTGGCGGGCCCGCTTCCGCCGCCTCGGTTCCGGTGACGTCAGCGTCTGCAAAGTCTACACTCTATGGCGGCCTCGCTCACACCGTGGAGAACTAGCGTTTCTGCTTTTTGCGCTTGATATTAATGCAACGCTTTTTGGTGGAATCAACAATGTTCAACGTATAATGTCCAAGTTTGCGCGAACAAATGAGGGAGAAATCGGGGTGGTAAAGCTTCCGCGTACCGCACCATAGATAAATGAATACAATTATCTATGGCCGCACGCCTCCCTTCCTGTGAGGTCATCCTCAGGCGCATACACGTACACTCCAGAACGGTCTCGCTCACAGCGTGAGGAAATGGCGTTTTTCTGTTATTTCGCTTGATATTGGGATACTACTTTTTGATGAAGTCAAATACTTTATAACCTTGTTCTTACTTCAGCGTTATGGGTACCACAGAAGAAGTCATCATCATCCTTATGGAATAATTGATAATTATTTGTAGCAAACATTGTAAAAAAAGATCAGATAATACTTTAAGCGTTTCCGTTTTTCCGCTTGATATTGATGCACCGTTTTCGGTGGAGGCACAACTTCAAAATAGCACGGTTATATAAAAGTCCAAACTGAAATGGTAAGGTAAGTCACACTTGTCGAAAGAGCTTTGGTCTTTGTAACAGGAATCCTATTATGCTATTATAAAATTGAGTATTAAGTAGAGAGAAAGTCGTTCTAGTTCGGTTCGGTGTGATACGAGGCCAGATTCGCAGCCGAGGGTACAAGCAATCAGATTTGCTTTTTTTTAAAGAATTCGCTGCAAATATTTTTTCAGTGAATTTTTTCTCTTTCCACCCAAGAGTTAATTTGAAAAATTGTATTTGAAAATATTTTTATCACTTTTTTATTGAATAGAGGACTGAAATAAATTGACTAGTTTATGGATGAATAGGTGCAGATTTTTGTATATTTTTTTAAGTATTGACCACATAAAGCGTGTATGACGGCTCGATGGAACATGATTACTATACTATACTGGACACTATTGGACAGTGTCCAGTAGGCATAAGCTATAACTTTATAAGTTACAAGATATAAATAAATAATTATACTATACACTACTAGCTAATGCCCGCGGCTTTGTACGCGTGGATTAAGGGTTTAGGGAACTCTATAATTTTCCGGAATTAAAATGTAGCCTAAGTGTTTATCCTGGGTATGAGCTATGCCCATTCTTTTCAGCCCAATCGGTTCATTCGTTGTGGAGTGAAGGAGAAACAAATATCCATCCATACATCCAAACTTTGGCATTTATATTTTATAGTATTAATATGTATAGATCGCACTCTCACTCAGGTCAAATTCAAGACAGAGTTAAAACGAGATACATTTATGTCAGAGCATATTTGTGTCTCGTTTTAACTCTATCTTAAGTCCGAGCTAAGTCAGAGCACGCTCTATAGTTCCATAAGAGTCCTCGCTTCTATCGATCAAATATTGCATGGCTATAGCTGCAATAGTTGCAGCAATTTTTGTAGCCCGTTTTCAAGCCACTCTAGACAATACAGTAACTCTCGATCGGCCATCACTTTGGTCATTGCCTGCACCTGTCCCCAACTCATGTTTTTATCGTTACCAAGTTTATACAAGCTCCCAACGGGCTAACGACCTGGATCACAAAAAGGCAAAGTTCCTAACTACAAAAAGATGTCACAAAAATGGCGACCAATTTGTCATCGTTTAATCGTCTATGTATAAACCTTTTTCTATTTCGGCGAAAAAGAACCTTTTTTATATTTTTATATTCAGTTGAAATTGGATTAGGTTCTTATTCGTTCGGCCACAACTTTTGAAGCCTATATTATTCAAAGCTTCTTTAGAAGTTTGCTCTCTTCATTGCATGTTTTTTTTTAAATATTAGCGCTAGCTAATTAGCGCTTGGCTGCGATCACACCTGATGGTAAGTGAAGATAGAATGCGCTTGCCTAGAAAATGCCTATTCACATCATGATTTGAAGGTACCCAAATTGTAGTTATAGGGTCATGTCACGTGATTATGCGTGACTTGAGAGAATGCTATTTCAATATGTGTGAAGGGTTAAAGAGGGGCAACTTCTAGGCAAATATCACCGTAGGTAAGTTAGCGCTGTGCAACTTAAATGCACTTTGTTGTGTGATAGCAACAGTCGCTATGTAATCAAATGATTTTGAGGACTGAATCTTCTGTACCTGTACTATTTTGTATACTGTGGCTTCGCTTCAAAACCTTTTCAGGAACATAGGCCTTAGAAAAGAAGATAACCCTTTAACCGAGACGTAGGAAAATAAAAACCTCACTAAAGATAACAGGCAAAAAGGGTTTATCAGTACAAGATACGGCAGCCGCGTGCCGCGCGCTCAGTGATTGGATGCTGGCGCTATCGGCGCAGGGATCAAGTGGGAAGCGTAAATTTGCTACGTGCGCCCATAACGCCATACGCTTTTATTTTTTCTTAATTTTGGGTTCCGCAGTTTTAAGCTATTGCATAGCTTCTATCGCGGGCCTTGAGCGTGGAGACCGAATCCAGAAATTCCGTAACGAAAATAACCTAACACCCCCCACTCCAACCGGCACAGCGGTGATACTTTGACTTGGGTGTCGCGACAGGCTCGACGGGAACACGGACTCCTCTCACCGCTAGATGGCATTGTAAAATATGTTTGATCAAAGAAAAAAAAATACTGCATAAATAAAATAAATAAATAATTATAATTGCATAAGTTGATAAAAAATGCTATGCAATAGCTTTACCGCGGCAGTCCCCGAGTGCCACACGTCTTTTTTTTTTAAAGAATATTAGTCAAGGTACTTTACCCTCACCTGTCTAGTCTGGAGCACTTCGACCATCCGATGTGCCAGATCTTTTTCCCACGTTGAAACTGCGGAATCAACTTCCTGAGACGGTATTCCCACTAAATTACAATTTGGAGTTATTCAAGGGGCGGATCAACAAATTCCTAAAAAGCCGGCAACGCATTGGTGGTGCCTCTGGTGCTACAAATGTTCATCGGCGGTGGTAATCTCTTGTACATGTACCATAGGTACCCATACCAATATACTTTCCCACAAGAATTTATTTGTTCTATTACCCCGAAACAACAAACTTTTATCTGGAACCACAGATTAGAGCCTGGAACTTTTAAAAAACCTTATCTACTCCACGCGGTCGAAGTGAACAAAAGCTAGAAAAAATATCACGAAAATAAAGTCCTAATACATTCGTATATGTTTGTCAAATAGGTATAAGTTGCTTTTTACTTTTTTAGACATAAAAAAAAAGAAATACAGAACACTGGAACAAAATAAATCTGCGTACTTTTCGGTTTATTTAAAAACAGACTTCACTTGTTTTGAATTGAATACAGCCCGTGAATATTAAAGAGGCCTGAGTGCTTGCGACTGAGAGTTCGGGAGGGAAAAATTTTCATCAAAATAGTTTACCAATTCTGTTACAGTTGAGATTTTTTCCAGAGGAGTGGAAAAATTAATGTCAGACGTCGTAATAATTACTCATTTCACTGAATGTGTTTTTATTTTACAAGCTATTTGCGAGTTATTTTTTTTTTAAGAATATTAGCCAAGCTGAAGTTGACTAATATTCTCCTATCCCCTCCAAATAAGCGGAAAGCTTGTGCTAAGAGTGCGAGTGGGTGAATACTAAATGGGTGGGTGGACAATAGTGCAACGGATGGGATTTAAACCTGCGACCTTTCAGTTTTGAATTCCGCTTCTTTAACTGTTGGGCAATTGAGGCTTAAAGTTTGTTTTGTGCGTATGTTGTTTCATTTGAAATTGGTAACTGATTTTTATAAATAAATTATACATGCTTGTAGTTCGGACAAGAATTTAACCTACCCTTTGTATGCATTTTTTAATCACATAATACTAATATCATAAGTGCGATGCATGGATGGGTGGATGGATGGATGGATGTTTGTTACTCAATCACACCGCAACTACTGAACCGATTTGGCTGAAATTTGGTATAGAGATAGATTACATTCTGGAATAACACAGAGACTTTTTATAGTAGGAAATATATTATAACTTTCTGATACCTGCGATACGTATGCGTGGATTGAGATTTTTTTAGTTCCGGGGGAATTCTCCTATTTACCGGGGTAAGACATATAAGATACTAGCTTTTGCCCCCGCGACTTCGTCCGTGTGGAATTAGGTATTGGGGTGGAATTTTCAAAAACTGTGAGACACGTACTTCTTTATTTTTAACTGAAAGCTCTAATACCAACTTTGATGGAAACAGCTTGAAAAATGACGGAGTTTCATATAAACTTCCATCCCCTATTTAAACCCCTTAGGGGTGGAATTTCCAATAATCCTTTCTTAGTGTGCGCCTACGTCATAAAGGGAACCAACTGTAAAAATTTCAAGTTTCTAACTTCAGTAGTTTAGGCTGTACGTTGATATCTCAGTCAGTCAGTCAGTCAGTCAGGACTTTGAATTTTATATATATATATAGATAAACTGTGTAAGGACAAGTCCCAAGTATATAGGTTTATATTCATAATATATAAATTCATAATTTATATATACGTACATATATACATATCTATCTATATTTCTATCTATCTATCTATCTATTGTATATATTCAGCGGTGGAAAACTGTACGAAAATCGCTAAGAAATCTATCGCCCTTGCCAACAGCGGAATAATTATCGAATTAATTGTTTTTAAGTTCGAATACAGGATGGGTACCTATCGGGAAAACTGGAAACATTTCTACACAAAAGCGACTATTATAAACTTGAACTTTCTAAGCCTTTTGTGTATTGTTTACCTAAAATATAACTTCATTAATAACAACAGACAAGAAGTTATGATTTTCTCAAAAGCTTTTATTGTACGTTTGAGGTTGAAATAATTTCATCATTGTTATTAATTACGAAGTTTAAGCGTTCTCAAATTATCCGATTAAATGTCGGTAGGTATAATAAATAATACACGCACATAAAATATAAAATTATGAAGCGACGTGGATAGATCCGGGAGCTTTGGGATTTTCGGGAAAACTCCCAAATGAATCCCCGGGAATAGGTATCACGATTTTATTAGAGAGAGGAAAATGTAAAAGAGAGAATATCATACTCAATAATTTCTAATATTATGTGTAGTGTACAATAAAAGTATAATTCACTAGCTTTAACCCGCCGCTTCGCTCACGTTAGGTTCGATTTTTTAAACTCCTATTTTACCTCCTTAGGGGTTGAATTTTGAAAAATCCTTAGAATACTAAGAATCTACCTTTATGCCAAATTTCAGCTCGATCGGTCCAGTGGTTAGAGCTGTGCGTGAATAAATCAGTCAGTCATGACTGATCTATCAACGCACGATGGCGTATGGAAACCGCTAAGGGTTGAATTTACACTGCTATGCCCCTTCCAAGTTAGCCCGCGATGACGATGCAGTCTAAGATGGTAATCTTAGACTGCATCGTCACTTAACATCAGGTGAGATGGCAGTCAAGGGCTATCTTGTCATCGAATAAAAAAATATATATTTTAGCCAAGGAATGGAAGAATATTACTTTAGCGTTTAGTGAGCATTTGAACTAAGCATCCAGTTGCGACTGAACCGGCATGTTCGCACCGACATCTATGTAAAACATCCAGATATCGACATCGAGGTATCGAGCAGCGACCGCGACCGCGAGGCATCTCTGGCATATTTTCACCCTAACTCCGGGCTAGTACTAAAAACATAACAGAAAACCCAATACATTTTTGGCCCGACCCGGGAATCGAACCCGGGACCTCGTCATCCGTAGTCGAACTTGCTAACCACTAGACCAACGAGGCAGTTCTAATAGTTTCATACTAGCGGTCGCCCGCGACTTCGTCCGCGTTTTCAATTCATAATCGACAGTTCCTAAATCACTGCGGTTTAGATGTGCAGTTCGTTCGGCGTTTTTTGCTCGATGCAAATCGCTGATACGATGGTACGGAACCCTTCGTGTGTGAGCCCAACTCGCACTTCCCTGGTTTTTTATTTAGTGCAGATACATGTGTAAACACTTTACTTTCCATGGCACGCGGGCGGATTTGTATCTGTATCAAACTTTGTATCTAATCCTTTACATCTAATACAGCATAATAAGCTATTTAATATGTTTATGTAATTAAACTAATATAATTCACAAGTGTTTCCACTAATAAGACATAATTATCGAACGCAGATTGGGCATGTAATTAATTAGGTATGCTGTAATATATGCACATAATTTATATGTTCATTAGTTAAGTATGTACACGTATTAACTGTATGTCTGCGTTCAAGGCTATAATCAACACAATGTCTTAATTATAGCGTTAGGTTAATAGAGACCTACTAATAGCTAGCTAAGGACATATCGCATGCTTAATAAAAAAAAGATGTAACTCAAAATTTGTAAGTTTGTAGATATTACGCCAATCGAAATAGAATCTATGCCATAAATTAAGTTACATTTTTCAGGAAAAAGAAACCAAAAAGGAAAGAACGCAAGAGGCGACCTCTTGAAAAAAAAAAGAAAAAGAAAATTATTTCCCCTCGATGCATCCAAGTGGGGGCTTCAAAAAGGAGTATTCCGTTTCAACGTAATTCCGATGGTTGTAAGGTATCAAGCAATGATCGGAATATTGCAATTTTGCGGGATTTCATGACGTTATCGAAATGTGGATACACCATTCAATCCCACTAGGGTGGGATTAATAAATTCTTTTGTTCTTAAAGGATTCCAATATTATCGGAATAAATAAAATTTACTATTTAAAGTTCTAAGCCTAAAATATATTAATTAAATAAATATTTTTTAAATAAAGACTTTCTTTAAGAATTTTACCTTTGGAAATATTATTCCTGATTTAGTTCAACTGGTTGGTAAATTTAAAGATCATCCTGCACTTTTTTTAAACATTTTTAGTGAGCAAACGGGACACGGAACAGGCGGGTCACCTGATGTTAAGTGATTACCGCCACCGATGAACATTTGTAGCACCTGAAGCCCAACCAAAGCATTGCCGGCTTTTCAGGAATTTGTTGGTCTGCCTTTTGAGTAACCTCATGTTGTAATTTAGTAGGAACACCTTCACAGGAAGTTGGTTCTACAGTTACAAAGTACGCGGAAAAAAGATCTGGCACAATGGTAGAAGTACTCCAGGCACCAAAGATAACGATCAATGATAAATATGGCATCATATTCCCACAATCCCGTAATCCCGCAATGGTACCCATACTAATGATAATATTTGAGGTCGTTGACCCCAAATTGCACAACCTATTCCGATCATTGCTTATAAGTGATCTCCAGCTAACCCCATCTCGGAGGCTGAAGGTCGATAACCCGTATTAATGCAGCACGGATGGGAGAGGGTAAACAAAGGGCCCGATCCATCCATATGCGGGATGAGAGGCGGTGAGATGAGAATAGATTTCCATTTTCAAAGCTTAAAGCATTTGTGACAATAATACCTGTTTGATCTGTACGTAGGTATTGCAGGTTAGGTCTCTTTATTACCCGACTAGTTGATACCCGCGGCTTCGCTCGCGTGGTTTTAGTTTTTAAAAACCCGCGGGAACTCTTTAATTTTCCGGGATAAAAAGTAGCCTACGTCACTTTTCCAGTCCTTAACTATATCCCATGAAAAAATCACATCGATCCGTTGCTTTGTTGGGGTGAAATTGAAGGACAAACCAATAAACTAACAAACAAACACACTTTCGCATTTATTATATTGCGGTGTTGTTATACGTCAAGATGAAGCTGTCATAATTATATGTCATGTCATGTAGATAGATTCTACTCGCCTTCTTGGTCTTTATGAAGGAATGTCTTTCACAATCATGTCTATAATTGTGAATGAAATTCACAATTATTATTTACAACCACGAATCTTTACTTTACTCTTATTTGAAAGAATATTAAACAATTTCAGCTTAAAAAAACGCTAGCACCCGGGCGCGCTAACTATTCGGAAATATTTCAACATAATATACGAGTTTAATGAATAGAACATAGTTTAGACTCTAAAATATGTACATTGTGATATGAATTTTCTTCTCTATACCGTATCATAACGTAACAAAATTCGTTCAAAGCCCGCCGAGGCGTGTACGATGAGCTTATCCATATTTTTCAAGATTTTGAGGACTTAATGCCGCGGGCAACCGTTCGTGCATATCGGGGTTTCCCCGCCATTGAGTTTAACTGCGGGACAAGGGCGCACGCTCGATTTGGAATCAATTGCCTTCAAATAAATATAAAATTATATTTTTCAATACACTCTATCTCTCTGTTTTGTTGGATATTCTGTTCTTATTTATAACTAGTTGATGCCCGCGACTTCTTTCGCGCGGATTGAAGTTTTCTTGGATTCCCGCGGGACTCTCTTATTTTCGAGGGTAAAAAGGCCTATATGCTAATTTTTTTTCTAAATCACAATATATACATGGGCTCTTTCTCATGACTTGGTGAGGCGCTGCACACTCCTATTCTTCCAGTTTATATAAAATCTTTTTATATAAAATTAAAATCTTTTTATATAAAATTTTTATATAAAATCTTTTGGGGTGCAAGTGGCCCGAACAACACCTTTGTGGCCATGTCAACCTCACCTGCTCGTGGTGCACCCCGCCGGTCTGCAAACGAGGCTCTGACACTCTCAGTCCCCTTTTTGGGTCGCTGTGTCTGATACCGCACGGCTTAATCTCGACGGTATCTCTGCTTCGTGGTAGGATTTTATCCCAAATCCGCCTGGCTAGCGACCACACTCCAGCCGTAATCAGTCGCAAAGCATTCTTGCGTTCCGACTGCGAGCTGGAGAGCCAGCTTAACCCTTCCCATCCTCCCGAGTGGTGCAGTGTTTGTGGCCTTTGGGTCCTTATGGAAGTAAAAGTCAGTCCCGTACTCGTAGGCGTGATATATTGGCGCGTGGTCCAGGGAGACCCGATGAAACGGTTGTCCGCTGGCCGCCCGTTGGTCCGTAGGGGACCCGAACCTATGATATCCCGTCTTAGGAGGCTGTCCCGCCACTGACGAAAAAAGCCCGGTGAATGACCGGAGTGCCGGAGTGGGAGACCGGAGTGGAACCCGCCGGTCATTCAGCGGATCGGATTGGGGGCCCTTCCGTCCCACGCGCCAATGACTCACCAACCTGCGTGATCGAGGGTGTCTGTCTCCATATCCTCGACCTGGAGACCACCATCACTGCACCACTCGTCAACCCGGTCCCCTCATCGTATAGCCCCTTATAAACATTAATATGAAGCACAAAAGAAATAGAAATAAACGTTCTACAGCGGCGCCTCGTTCCACACTTCGTGTGAACTTTTGTAATATCAGAGGCTTGCACTCCAACCTTAATGCCGTTCACCACCATCTTGAAACAGTAAAACCAGCCTTACTTTTTCTCACCGAAACACAAATTTCTCCCCCCGAGGATACTTCGTATCTAAACTACCCCGGCTACAAATTGGAACACGTCTTTTCACCGCGTGCAGGCGTGTGTGTGTATGTTCGAGGGGACATTTGTGGTCAACGCTTTTACAGCCTTGAGGTTGGGGATCTGTCTCTTCTCTGGATTCGCGTGGACCATGGGGGTCAAACCCGGGTCTACGCTTGTCTCTATAGATCCCATACCGGTAACGCAGAAACAGACCGACTCTTCGACCACGTACAAAGGTCGGTAGACTATGTGCTGGAGCATATTCCTTCCGCGGAGGTGGTGATCCTGGGGGACTTTAATGCCCACCATATGGAATGGCTAGGATCGCGTATCTCTGACCACGCTGGGAGGTGTGCTCATAATTTTGTCCTGGCATACGACTTTACCCAACTGGTAAATAAACCTACTAGGATCCCCGATATCGCTGATCACACTCCTTCTATATTAGATCTTTTCCTTACCACTCACCCTACCGGTTACTCTGTTAGTGTCGATGATCCACTCGGAACATCTGATCACTGCTTGGTTCAGACTTCCGTGCAACTTCCATCTACTGTTCGCACGCGTGATACCGGTAGCCGTAGAGTATGGCACTACAAATCAGCTGATTGGGATGGGCTGCGTGAATTCTACGCCTCGTACCCCTGGTCACAGCTTTGTTTTTCTAATAATGACCCCAGCCTTTGTGCTGAGGCTGTTGCTGACGCCATACTCCAGGGTATGGAATGTTATATTCCCAACTCTCTTAAACCCTCCGGGGAGCGCGCTCAGAAGTGGTTCAACGGGATCTGTAATAGGGCCGCTATTCTCAAGCGTACCTGCTACCGTTCCTGGTCCACAGCACAAAGCAATAAAGACCCAAATGCTGCTGATTTAAAGAAAAACTTTAATGCTGCCTCCAGAGCCTACAAAAATGCCATCGCCAGGGCAAAATTTGAGCACATCAACAGAATCGGGCAGAGACTAGTCGCATTGCCTTCTGGCTCCCGTGCATTCTGGTCCCTATCGAAGGCCATACAAGGCAATTTCTGCCGTTCTCCATTTCCGCCTTTACGCAAACCAGACAATACTTTGGCTCACACTGCCAAAGAGAAGGCTGAAATTCTGAGCACCCTCTTTGCTGCCAACTCAACGCTTGATGACGGCGGGAGAACACCGCCTACCATCCAACGGTGTCCATATTCTCTTGGCGATATACGCTTCACTCAGAGCGCTGTGCGTAAAACTCTTCTCTCTCTCGACGTCAACAAGGCGAGTGGGCCCGACGGTATTCCTGCGGTTGTGCTGAAGACGTGTGCTCCGGAGTTAACACCCGTCTTAACGCGTCTGTTTCGGCAATCTTACTCCTCTAGTATTGTTCCGTCTTCATGGAAGACTGCCCTGGTTCATCCAATCCCGAAAAAAGGCAATCATTCGGATCCCTCGAATTACAGGCCTATCGCGATTACCTCTTTACTGTCTAAAGTCATGGAGCAAATCATTAACACCCAACTGCTGAGTTACCTTGAGGAGCACCAGCTCATCAGCGATCGTCAATATGGCTTTCGTCACGGCCGATCTGCTGGTGATCTTCTTGTATACCTCACGCATCGTTGGGCGGATGCTATCGACAGTAAGGGAGAAGCCCTTGCGGTTAGCCTTGATATCGCAAAAGCCTTTGATCGGGTTTGGCATAGGGCCCTTCTATCGAAACTACCATCCTACGGACTCCCCGTGCTGCTTTGTAATTGGGTCGCTAGCTTTCTTGATGGGCGCAGCATCAAAGTCGCTGTCGATGGCTTTTGCTCTGACCCTAAGCCCATCAATGCAGGCGTTCCACAGGGCTCAGTGTTATCGCCTACACTGTTCATTCTGCATATCAATGACATGTTGCATAACAGCAACATCCATTGTTATGCAGATGACAGTACTGGTGATGCCCTTTACAAAGGAAATGCACAATTATCCCGCGCAATGCTAGAGGAGAGTAGAGCCAAACTTGTGTCTGACATTGAGGCTTCCCTTGAAAAAGTGTCAGTATGGGGTTCACAAAATCTTGTCCATTTCAATCCCTCAAAAACACAAGTTTGTGCGTTCACCGCCAAAAAGACCCCCTTCACCACACCTCTTCTCTTCCAGAACACCCCCCTAGCCCCTTCCAACAGCATTGGGATTCTTGGTGTCTGCATTTCGAACGACGTCCAGTTCCGGGATCACTTGGAAGGAAAAGCTAAATTAGCTTCGAAAAAGCTTGGGGTGCTCAACAGAGCAAAACGGTACTTTGCGCCCGAGCATAGGCTCCTACTCTATAAAGCGCAAGTCCGTCCGCATATGGAGTACTGCTCTCACCTTTGGGCTGGAGCACCCCAATACCAACTCCTTCCATTTGACCGGATTCAAAAACGGGCAGTTCGGCTTGTGGGCAATCCCAAATTAACCAACCCGCTGGAAAGCCTGGAGCACCGCAGAGATGTTAGCTCTCTTTGCGTCTTCTATCGGCTATATAATGGGGAGTGTTCTGAAGAGCTTTTTGACCTTATTCCACCGTCTCTCTTTTACAACCGCACCGCTCGCCACCGAACACAATTTCACCCTCACCACCTGGGTGCCTGGAGCACTTCGACCATCCGATGTTCCAGATCTTTTTTTCCACGCACTTTGAAACTGTGGAACCAACTCCCTGCGACGGTGTTTCCACTGAATTACAACATGGGGTTATTCAAGGGGCGGACCAACAAATTCCTGAAAGGCCGGCAACGCACTGGTGGTGCCTCTGGTGCTACAAGTGTTCATGGGCGGCGGTAATCACTTAACATCAGGTGACCCGCCTGCTCGTTTGCTCGCTAAAAATATAAAAAAAAAAAAAAAAAAAAAAAAAAAAAATCTATCTGTGTGCCAAATTTCAGCCAAATCGGTTCAGTCGTTGCGGCGTGATTGAGTAACAAACATCCATCCATCCATCCATACATATTTTCGCATTTATAATACTAGTAGGATTAGTGGGATAGGATATTTTTTTGTTTTTAGTACAAAAGACATAAAAACAACAAAGTACACAATTTATTATTATTTTGTTTATTGCGCCAGAAGAAACCTTCAGTTCATTCTCGAGATGCGAGGTGGTACTCCCATAAACATTCGGACTTGTGTTAGCCTCTGCAGAGATGTGGAGATAATGGAAGAGGCTTTTATTGTACGAAGTTGCGTCATAATCCCTACTAATATATAAAATAAAATATAAAAATAAATGGGAAAGTATTTGCTTGTTAGTTTTTCCTTAAATCGCGCCACATCAGAGCTACGAATATATGTAGTTGAAGACTCGGAGAGTGATATAGACTACTTTTTATACCGAAAAATCAAAGAGTTTTCGCGGAATTTTAAAAAGTCCACGTGAACGAAGTCGCGGGCAGTTTTTATAAACAAATTAAGATTTCTTAGCAATTTTTTTTTAAGAATATTAGCCAAGCTGTAATTGACTAATATCCTCCTATCCCCTCCAAATAAGCGGAAAGCTTACGCTAGGAGTGGGTACGACAATAGTGCAATGGGTGGGATTCGAACCTGTGACCTTTCAGTTTTCAGTCCGCACCTTTAACCGTTTGGCTATTGAGGCTATAAGCTTGAATTTATATTTTGTAGTTTGTAGGATTGGGCTTTAGTGTTTGCAAAACTTTCCTATTTCCAAGCATGACAAGTAGAATATTCTAAACTAGAGAGAGATTTTACTATTTTTTACTACTTTGGTCTGGCGAGTCTGGTTTGGTTTTGCATTCCAGCACGATGGCGTGTAGAACCAAAAGGTAGAATACTTATTACCTTCATTATGCTCAATGCTCATAAAGCTGTACATATTATGTTCGTGTACGTACCAGAAGTAAAAATGTCAACTATACGACATTTTTAGGGACACTTCTAGCTAATAAGACATCTAAGTTATTAGAGTACACACCCCCCTAGCAGTATACTGTTATTAAAGGGCGCATTATTTATGTGGACTGCCCTTGCATTTCGTATTTAATTTTCCACCTCCGCACCTGTGGCTTTGTTTATTTTGCAAAATTCGCAACTCTGAATGAATGTAGGTAAGTTTCCCGCCTGCCTGAATTGTTTAGGATGGGAAATTGTATCCGTTTAGGTATAGAAATGAAAGCGGTAGAGTTATGTTAACACGTTCGCGCTGATTTCACCAACGTGAAATAAAGATGGCAGATTTTCAATACAAAAACTGTCAAAATAAGGAGTAAAGTAACAAGTTTTTTTTGAAATGAATAAATAGATAAAATAAATAAATTTACTCTCATATTATTATAAATGCGTTTATGCGTTCCTCGAGGAACGCATTAGCGTAATAAATTGTCAGTAGTTTTTGAAGGGAGCGTGGATACAAAATTAAAAGGCAGGTCGTATTGAGGAGACTGCGGTTGTTGAGTTCTTTGCAAGCTTTACCAACAACGTTAGGATAGTAGCGTCAACAAAAAAAGGCGTGAATTACCTGTTTATTTCGGTTGATAGTCGAAATATATTTCTTAAGATTTCTCTCCCTTATTTATATTTCTTTTATTCTCTGTCTAACGAAAATGCCATGAAAAATATTAGTGTATAGTAAAAGCTAAGCATTGAATTGAATTAAAATTATACTCGTACGAGTATGTTACTAGATGATGCTCGTTTTTTAATTCCCGCGGAAATAATTAACCTTCCGGGATAAAATGTGTTAATCCTTGAAATGGGCTATCTACATTCCAACTTTCAGCCAAATTGGTTCATTCGTTTTGGCGTAAAGAATTCAAAACATCAATTCATCCTCACAAAGTTTCTCATTTATAATGAGGATTAGTAGAATATCGTATGTAGTATTTTTCCACTATTTTGTATGTAGCTTTTAGATGGTAAATATTGAAAAAATGATTAGTAAAACTAGTTTAAAAAATGAAATTATAATTTAAAGGAGGTGGGTTGATAAGGCAACAAAATCCGCCCCTCATACACTCGAAAAAAAAAGTTCCAGATTTCGACAAATTGTAAATGTATTTATATACTTGAAGATATAAACTTTATTTTAATATAAAGTTTAGGTGATAAAAAAAATAGTAAGTTACAGAAAATATTACCCAAAAAGAGAGTGTTTCTTTTACTTTTCTTACATTTTCATATATTTTAGTCGTTTTTTAAGCTTTGATTTAATATTTTAGAATGAGGCGCTCCATGAACCATGGTAAACGTAACTGATAATGATGCTCCTTTTTATAAGCTTTTATATGAGTATTAATTTATTTTGGTTCATGGAGCGCCTCATTCTAAAATATTAAATCAAAGCTTAAAAAACGACTAAAATGTATGAAAATGTAAGAAAAGTAAAAGAAACACTCTCTTTTTGGGTAATATTTTCTGTAACTTACTATTTTTTTTATCACCTAAACTTTATATTAAAATAAAGTTTATATCTTCAAGTATATAAATACATTTACAATTTGTCGGAATCTGGAACTTTTTTTTTCGAGTGTATGAGGGGCGGATTTTGGGCCTTATCAACCCACCTCCTTCCATTGTTAGTTTTTATCACTGCTGAGCGGCTATTATAAAGAAATAAAGCAAATAAATCTTTATCTTTTATCCTTATCTAAAAATCACTAAATATTTCATCATATACGTATCATTGGCTTGGATCTCTATTCAATTAACTATGTTAAACAAATAAAATAAAACAGTAGGTAGTTCGAAGAAAATTGAGCTAGAAAAAAATGCATACATTCATTTAGCTCTTTCAAGAATTATTTGCGAATGTGTACGCTATACTATACTGTTCCAATAAATAAATAAAAATGTTTACAAAACCAGCTCTTCATATAGGTACTCGTATGGTGCTTGTGGTTTAAAATATAAACAGAAACTAAATGCAGCGTTGAAAGGAAACGTAATATTTTTCTGTTGACTCTACAAAGGCAGTCTTTTACACGCCTTTTACAAATGGGAATTTTCCATTTCAAATTCTATTTTTGCTTATGGCAAGGCTAGGTTTGTGATGCATGCTTTGATTAAAAATATTTTCTTTGATATATTTATTCTGTGCTCGTAGGGTAGATGTTTAGATGGATGATAGATCAAAGTTGAAGTTTTTCAAAAATATTGTAAAGACTAGTGTGGGTTTCCTTTTACTAAAACTTTTTTCGAAAAACAAATATTAAATCCTTTCCTGCATTTATTTGTCTTGATATTTCTCAACTAATTATACTTTCGTTTACATTCTCAAAGATTCAAGATGTTCGAAAACTGAACCCGTTGTGTTTCGGAGACTCACCTATTGTGAATCTCCAAAACGATATTATGTGAAGAAGTTATGCAAGAAATTTGCAAAGATTTTGAATGTGAATATTAATTAGTGATAACTGATTATTATGGTAGGTTTGCGTACCTACCATAATTTTAAATTATTTTAGTCTCTACCGCCATTTTGTATTTTACTGCCGCTATTTTGGTTTCACAGTTTATAAAAAGAATTATTTACATTATAAAAGAATATAAATACAAGATATTCTTAATCGCACTGTGAGATTTTCCTGAAGTATAAAAAATATTACGTATTTCTTAAAAGCATTGAAAATCTAGGCAAAAAATAGTGCGTAATCCTAGACAATAGAAGCGACTACATTTTCCGGCCAATGACTCTTGTACCTAATTAGGTCTAAAAGAGTCGCAATCACTTTAATGTTGAGCACATCAGCGTAAATTACTAGTATTCAAACAGACTTTTAACCGAATCGATTTTGAACTGTATCACATGCAAAATAAAGTTGATATTCTTTCGGGTCGCTTTATAAGGTTCGTTACACAAGAGATTAGCAAACATTGACGTCTCATTAATGCTATTGATATTCAAGAGTGTCGTGAGGACACGAGACCTATTAAGGACACGGGTTGAAAACGGTTCAAAGACTTAGTATAATCAGAAGTTTGGACGACGTGCTTAAAGATGATATTCGTACTAGATAGATTTAACTTTATTGCTTCTATAGCCGCACAAATGCAATTTAAATTTGAAACCTTAAAAGTCCAAATCTTACCTATTAAGACTAATAGTTTGCACAGCTGATGGTTTAACTTCGGTTTTGCTTTTAGATTTGCATCCAGCTCAGCACAAAATAGTATAATAAATAATTTGATAAGCTGCGGCTACATTATCGTGCGAAAATTCTTGTCGCGTTGTCGCGATAAAACTATCGTGTTCGGTTTAACGCGATGTTCTTGTCTACTTTAGCAGTCAATGATTATTTTACATTTCAGTCATCCAAATAGATCTATTTATTTATTTATTTATTTATTTATTTTATGGAAACATACAGTGTTAATTGTCTTAAATCTAAAAACAGATTTATAATTCTTAAACCTAAATAGTTTCCAAAGACTATATAACACTTATAGATTACATTAATCTGACAACGCAACAATCAGGTGCAGCAGAAAGGGAGAACAAAAGTTATAAATTAATTTTTTAAACAGAAACTTGCCGAAAACCGACCAACTTGTAGCTAGTCGGTTTTCGACAAGGTATCCTTAATAGCTAATTTAAATTTGGAGAGAGAGAGATGAAAGATGTCATTTTCCGAAAATAGCACGTTAAATTGGTTGCAACTTCTTCTAATAAATGTATTAGTAGCATACTTTGTCTTGCATGGTGCAATATAAAATAGTTTTGGATGCCGACAGGTAGACCGTGGGCACTTTAAAGAAATTTTAATCGATATTGAAAGATCTTTACTAATATTATAAATGAGAAAATGTGTTTGTTGGTTGGTTTGTCCTTCAACCACGCAGCAAAAGAGCAACGGATTAACTTGATTTTATTTTATTTATCCCGGAAAAACGTTACTGCTGTATTTTCAAAACCTGTCTGTTAAAGCTGTTTTGTCTGGTGGGATGCTTTGGCCGTGGCTAGTTACCACCCTACCGTCAAAGACGTGCCGCCAAGCGATTTAGCGTTCCGGCACGATGGCATGTAGAAACCGATTAGGGGTATGGGTTGAATTTACACTGCTATACCCCTTCCAAGGTAGCCCCGCTACCATCTTAGACTGCATCATCACTTACCATCAGGTGAGATCGCAGTCAAGGGCTATCTTGTCATCGAATAAAAAATAAATAAAAAATCCAACTCCACGCGGGCGAAGTTACGGGCAAAAGCTAGTAATTATTGTTATTAAGAAGATAACTACGTGCATGATTTATATATTAATTCCAAAAGCAGCTCAAAATACCTCGGTTAATACGAACCAAGCACGAGAAATCTCGGCAAAGAGTTGCCTAACTTTCGCAACTCGTTAAAAACTTCTGCACGCGTGTTTGTTTGAGTCAGGTTGAAATTAAAATGTGGTTTTAGTCATTATCGTTAAGTAAGCATAGACAGTTAAATAATTATACTTACCATACTATTATAATTTTTAATTTTAGAACTTATTGACTGACTGAGAACTGACTGATGACTAACTGACTGATTAGATGACTGACTGATTAACTGATCTATCAACGCACTGCTCAAATCACTGGACGAATCGGGTGTTTTTACGTACAGAGAGCTATTATGACGTAGTAACATCTGCAAAGAAAGGATTTTTGAAAGTTCAGCACCAGGGGGTACAAAAAGGGTTGAGCGAAGCCGCGAGCAAAAGCTATCTATATCTATAAAATTCAAAGTCCTGACTTACTGACTGACTGACTGAGATATCAACGCACAGCCTAAACTACTGAAGTTAGAAACTTGAAATTTTTACAGTTGGTTCCTTTTATGACGTAGGCGCACACTAAGAAAGGATTATTGGAAATTCCACCCCTAAGGGGTTTAAATAGGGGATGGAAGTTTATATGAAAATCCGTCATTTTTCAAGCTGTTTCCATCAAAGTTGGTATTAGAGCTTTCAGTTAAAAATAAAGAAGTACGTGTGTCACAGTTTTTGAAAATTCCACCCCAAAATCTAATTCCACGCGGACGAAGTCGCGGGGGCAAAAGCTAGTAAATTATAAATGTGTTTGTGCTCGTACAGCATACCTAAAATACGAATTAATGTTTGGTTTGTTCTTCAATCACGCAACAACGGCGACGTAAATTTTGCGTGGGTAGGTAATGCGTATACTCGTACTGCAATAGAAAAAAAATACATCTAAATCTCTGGAACTGGATATTGGTAAGTTTTATTGTAAAACGATTGTAGCGGCCATGTATGTAAACAACATTTAGAGATAATATAAACGTAAAAATTCTTCTTACAAAACCGACTGCAAACGCCAACACAAAGTATATCAATTGTGCCTAATAAATATGAAGAGTTCCCTCGATTTCTCCAGGATCCCATCATCAGATCCTGACCTGATGACATTGGAATCACCTGGGAAGTAAACCCTTTCAAACAAAAAAAAAGAATTTTCCAAATCGGTTCAGGCGTCTTCGAGTAATCGGGGAACATACAAAAAAAATATTCCTAAGAATTGAGAACCTCCTCCTTTTTTGGAAGTTGGTTAAAAATAACAATTAATTTTACTCACCAAAATTTCGAAAATCAAAGAAATTTAGCTCATTTCTTAAACTGCTAAAAATGTGGCAGTAAAAAAGAAAGTACAGAGTTCAATATCGAATAGCTCGGACAATTCAAACAGAGAAGATTTGCAAACCAATTCACAAAACATTACCCCAGGCTAGGGGAAATCTCGCAGTTTATATTCGGGACCATTGCTGCCCGTCTGTAGTATACTGGGATAGAAATTTTAGGGTTCCCCAGGATTTTTTTTGGGTCATTAAACTGGTCTCCAATAATTATTTTTTAAGCTATTGCATGGCTTCTATCGCGGGCCAGCGTGGAGACCGAATCCAGAAATTCCGTAACGAAAATAACATGACACGGGACTCCTCTACGGTGAGAACTCCTCTGCGGAGTCTTTTTATAAATATCTTACAATATAATATATAACAAGTTACATAAAATACGTATGACTGCAACCTTCTGTAAATAACAGCAGCATACAATTCAGAAAAACTAAAGCTAAGTACGAATTAAAATACAAAAATGCAAAATTCAAAATTCAAAATTATTTATTAAATGTAAGCCAACTCGTAACTCTTATGACACGTAGGAGTCTCGACTCTACCTAATCTACTACTGTCTACTATATTGTCATAAGCTAATAATAATTAAAAAAATAATCAAAATTTGATTTGATGAAATTATTTAATAATTTAATAATGTGTGCTATTGAAGAGGGATGCTAAGTATGAAATTACAAAGAATTTTTTAAAGGAGGTCAAAGTATCTGTAAATATGTCGCAGACGATTTTGGTGACGATTACGTATTTTTTTGCTGAAGAGAAATGGCAGTTTAATAGGGTTAAATAAATAGGCTACCAGTTCGAAAGTAAAATATTTGCATCCTATGGGAAACCAGTACTAAAACTTTCAACTCTAGCTTGACCATTATTTTATCTGATGCTTTGTGATTCTAGTCTTGCGTAATATAAAAAACGTTTTTGCGGGTCGGGTAGGTAGGTACGTGGGTAAATACAGTTGGAAAAAAAACTGGTGAAGGTGGAATCTTATCGTATAGATCGAATTGGTAGTTGGTGGTAAGCCACTTTTTTTTATTCGATGACAAGCCCTTCTAGAGCTCATCTGCTCTCATGATTCTGTAAAAGCTGCAACAATTGATGCGATGGCGAGCAGAAACCGATTAGGTATGGGTTGAAAGTACACTGCCATACCCGTTCCAAGTTAGACCGCTACCATCTTACACTGCATCGTCACTCAAGGACTATCTTGTCATATAATAAAAAAAATCATTGCTACAGTCGCAATTGTAGTGATTTGCTAAAATCGCGTTCTTTTTGCAATAACTTTTTTTAGCCATTAGCGAGTTAGTATCGGCCAATCAGAGGCGATTGCAATCGTCACAATAATTATTGTAAATTGCGATTGCGATTGTAAATTGTTGTACGTTAGGTATGTACAGCAATTTACAGTACTTAAAACATTGTTTTTACAATCCAGCAAATAAATCCTTTCTATTCCTATTTCACACTGTATCAATTATTTTTGGGAATCGTACATCTGATAAGTGACGATGCAGTCTAAGATGTTAGTGGGATAACTTGGAAGGAGTAAGACATTGTAAATTAAACCTAAATGGATGCGACTATGGAAGTCCTCGATTCTTATCATTTTTATCTTCTTGCATTCTTATCTTTGAAAACTATACCTAAGTCGATAAAAGAAAAATAATATACCCACATACGCACACGCATACACACACATATACGCACACTTTTCTTATATGTTATAGAATATAGATAGATGTTTTAACTTTGTTTCAAGAATGTACTTTAATAATGAAACTAAACCGATATAAGCAGTGGATAAGACACCCGCTATAACCGATAGAGATCTTATCCCAAAGACAAACAGTAACAAAACAGAAATTCCACAGTACAATGTGGTACAATAGGTCCGTTTTACGAACTGGGTCAGAAATTACGCGACTCGCGCCGAAATTAGTTTATTTTGAAGCGGTTTGTTGTATACCGCCTACGATAGTCGTACTACTTTCGAACTGTGTCAATTGGCTAGCGAAAAAAACGGCGGCCGCTGCCAAGTTTGCGAACGTTTTTTTCCCATTTTTCCGCACAGCTAGACTTGTATTAGACAATCTAGCGATATAATCTGAATTGGATCAAGGTTGTTCGTTTAGTCGATGTAGAGCTTCACAGCGATAAAAGCTATGTTTGACTACGAACTCTCTTAGATAGTGTTGATGTAGTTTTTATATGAAAGCCTACGCTAAAATGTAGGAAATGCTGCATGTGATTAATAAGTTATTATACCGAATCAGAAAAATTCAAATTCAAATTCAAAATTTATTTATTTCACGTAGGCCACCTTGTAGCTCTTATGACACGTCATAAATCTACCACCGGTTCGGAATGCAGATTCTGCTGAGAAGAACCGGCAAGAAACTCAGCAGTTGCTCTTTTCAAAAAATAAAATAATTTTACAATAAGTAACCAAACTAAGCTATGTATACAGTGCTTCCACAGAGAAGCTTTAAAAATGCAATACATATAATCCAACACATGTCAACATGGGAAGACAAAGCAGACCCATTCCCATTGGTGGCACCCGTTTACGAGCACGACGCATGATCCAGCCGTTGCTTCGGCTAAACTTAGCTAATGTATACATATAATAGTAATACTTAGCTAAACTAATCGAAATACTATACAAATTATGCCCACGTGAAATGGTGCCAGGAATACAGTCAGCATTTCCGCACCGGACAGCCAGACTGATGCTTTGCGCAATAATGAGTCAGCCCTTCTGTCACCAGATGAGGCATTTAACCGCGGTGAAATGTCTCATAATTTTTTTTTGCACTGATTCTATTATTTTAAATTGTTAACATTCATAAGCTGCTGATGTGATGATATTAAAACCTTTCAGTGATAATATTTTTAAGCTATTGCATAGCTTCTATCGCGGGCCTTGAGCGTGGAGACCGAATCCAGAAATTCCATAACAAAAATAACCTGACACGGGACTCCTCTCACCGCTAGATGGCGTTGATAAAAAATGCTATGCAATAGCTTTACCGCGGCAGTCCCCGAGTACCACACGTCTTTTTTTTTAAAAAAAGAATATTAGTCAAGCTGAAGTTGACTAATATCCTCCTATCCCCTCCAAATAAGCGGAAAGCTTGTGCTAGGAGTGGGTACGACAATAGTGCAACGGGTGGGACTCGAACCTGCGACCTTCCAGTTTTGAGTCCGCATCTATAACCGTTGGGCTATTGAGGCTTAGTTACTTAGTTTTACTGTAAAAAAACGTCCATAAACCTGCTTTTGAAAGCATCGAGCTCTGGAACCGAATTACCAGATCCATGAGCACCTCATTATTATTCCTTCTGAACCATAGCGATCCGCCCCTTTGGATTTCACTCATTTTACGGTTTCCAGGCCGTATACAACACCGTAACCGAAAATGTTTTAGATTTTGTACCAGTAGGGTTAGTATAACTATAAGATTTAATTCGATTGGTCGTATTCGTATTCCATGTTGTTAGCGTCATAGTAAAATGAACTTCCCGTCTTAACATGCATTGGATTGTATGTAGAACTTAGGAAACTTCATTATGGAAGCACTGTATACATAGTTTTGTTACCTATTGTAAAAAAATTTTTTTGAAAAGAGCAACCGCCGAGTTTATTGGTGGCTCTTCTCGACAGGAAGGGCATTCCAAACCAGTGGTAGATTCATCGACGATTCAAAAGCATTTGTAAAAGTTTATTTGAATACAAAATATTTCTACTCTATTCTAAACTATAACTAGGTATACTTAAGATTTGCTTTCTCCTACTCCGTACGATACTTAAGGCTCTTTTCTTTTATCCGGTAATATTTTCTCAATTGACTTCTAAAAAGGAGGAGGTTCTCAATTCGACTCGCTTTTAGGGTTCTAAAGGGTGGCAACGAGACCCTATTACTATGCCTCCGCTCCGTCCGTCCGGATCTGTCTGTCAACGGACTGTATCTCATGAACCGTAATAGGTAGATACTTGAAACTTTCACAGAATGTGTAGTTTATCTATTGCCGTTATAACAGCAAATAATAAATATAAAATGAAACATAAACGTGATTTTTTCGGCGTTTTTTGCTCGACCTTAACAATCACTGTTACCTATGGTACGGAACTATTCGTGTGCGAGTCCAACTTGCACTTGGCCGTTTTTTTTTTATCTTAAATTAAAGCCGGCAACGCATCGGTGGTGCCTCTGGTACTACAACTGTTCATGGGCGGCGGTAATCACTTTACATCAGGTGACCCGCCAGCTCGTTTGCTCGCTATTCATATAAAACCCGCTATTCATATTAAAAAAAAAAATTCTTTGTCGCCGTGAACGTAACGGTGTGACGGTCACTCTTTGTTACGTGGATCAAGAGCGCGTAAACGAGATACGGTCCGTGTTTTACGGGAGGCTTTACGTTTTTACGAGATCTCTCATTCCTTGAATAGCTTTATAGCCTTAGTAATATCTGTATTTTAATTATAATCAAATTCTTAACGTGTTACCTGTAGTATTATAGAATTGAAGTGCGAATTATTATTTTTATGAAGGAATGGGCTTTAGGATAATTAATCAAGGTGAAAATCATTGACGAGGTGCCCAATAGTATCTTGAGGATGCTTCTCTCTATGTGTCTCGTGTCTCTCTCACTCTTAGTTCCTTTCAACTAAGAGAGAGAGAGAGAGAGACACGAGTTATTATTTAAGTTCAACACACATACACACAAATATATCTAAATGAATTATGTACAATGTAGTACATGACACGATAGTTTACGTTCTAGCTTGCTCGGATTTTTAGATAGATTTATAATTTTACTTATTTCTCCCAAATACAAATACTTACATCAGTGTAGTTAAAGTTATTGTTTTTTGATTGCCTAGTGTTTTTGTTTTTTTGTGTAAAATAATATATATAGCTTCGTTAACTAAAAATCTGCATTACTACTGTTAACGATATTATTAAAAAAGTGCATGTTAAACCGGAAAATTAATTGATCCTTTCAAATGCAAAATATTTTCAGCAGAATCAACTTTCTGAACCGGTGGTAGTCTCGACCTGTCATAACTGCCATAAGTTGGCCTACATGAAATAAATGATTATGAATTTGAATTTAATTCCACGAATAAATAAACAACAATTTACTACAAAATTAACGGCTATGCATAAATCCCTATAATAAGTTACCCCTAGCCTGTATATTGCAGGTAATAAAGTATGTGCTGTGCAAATAACTTTCTTGATAACGTTTTTTGTCTTCATTAGTTCGGGGCTCCGGTATCTTGGAGCTGCGTTGAGATGGGTGGTCGGCACGCAAGCATTTCTCTTTGATGTACTTAATGGAGGCTGCAGAAAGGCATTTGCCAACGTTAAAAAAAAAAAGGCTGCAGTAGGTCAGTTTGAAGCCTCAATAGCCCAACGGTTAAAGGTGCGGACTGAAAACTGAAAGGTCGCAGGTTCGGGCCCTACATCGTAATAGCTGTAACTGTAAGTCAAATTCAGTCAGTCACCTTTTCCTTTTATATATTCAGAAGATTATTTTTACAAAACCACAAATGCCACTACAAAGTATAAAAAAGTCCTCTCAAAACTTTTGGCGAAGGAGACCACAAAGTATAACTTTATCTGTGTAACTTTACCTTTTAAATATTTTGGTTTTGTTAAAGCGCTTAAGCCATTTGGATAAAATTTAGGGGCTACCTATGAAGTATGACCTATCAAACAAAATAAAGAATCATCAAATGAAATTCATAATTGGCGGAATAAACGCATAACAAACATACAAATACATGCAGTCGAATTGAGAACCTTCTCCATTTTGAAGTCGGTTGAAAAAACCGACTAAGGGAATTGTCTAAAAATTATTACTACCTCCTTGTTATAGAGATTGGAAGAAAAAGATTGATAATAACTTTATATAAATTAAATATACGCTTAAAACGATACAACGTTACTTTAGGATCTCAAGGCAAATTTAAAATTGTTGAAATCGATGCAAAATCGTATTTTATTGTTCTGGTTCGTCATATTTATTTATTTCTAGGAACAAAATACTAAAACCATATTTTTAATTTTTTTTTAATATGAAAGCGGGCAAACGAGCTGGCGGGTGATTACCGCCGCCCATGAACACTTGTAGTACCAGAGGCACCACCAATGCGTTGCCGGCTTTTCAGGAACTTATTGGTACGCCCATTACCATATGAAAATAGCTGTTTTAAAAAAGTGTTTTTCGCGTAGACCGGAGCGAAGACGAGTGGCAAGGCAAGCATATACGACCAAATGTTTGGGGCTATAACGATAAGAAGAAAAGAGAGGGAAGGTGAAGTACAGAAGAGAACAGCACGACGTAATGCTTTGTAGTTTTGTGCTAATCCAGAATACACTATAGATTTTTGCCTTGAAAATGTACTCACCAATTAACTCTCTCAATGTATCTTGACCCTTGGATGCAATTAAAGAAAAAATTATAAGTATTTCTCAAAGTAACAAAATGAAATGGCCCAATAGTATCGTTATAATAATACTCCCCTAATGGAGGGTCCAAGGCAATATTGCGTTCACAGTCACTGAACAGAGCAGGTCTAAATAAAGGCTTGGGCAGATAAAACGCGTCGCGGCAGCAGTGCAGTAAAAAATCACAGTGAACGTGTGCACAATTTGAATTATTCATATCAAGTATAATAATTATTATTATACCAGTTATTACATTGCGACAATCGCTATTAATGTGATTCGCTGAATTTATGAAATTCTTGCAGCGACTGTATTATAGCTAATATTGGGCCAAAAGTATGTCACTTTCGTATTTATGTCTATTAAAATCGAGAGAACTAAAGCCATCCTGCTCTTGACCTCTCTTTAGTTCTGTTAGATTGCTGTCCCATCGAACTATGCGAGTGAGGAGATAAGACGTGAGTTTTCGCACACATTTGCGCACTATAATATTTCCGGCGTAGCTGGCCAGTCTCCTCTTAGGTCCAGAGATTGGCCTCCGTGGCTGTTTCCGTGTGTGTGTGTGTGTGTGACATTTACTAGGAGCCATTTTTAAATAATAGTTTGTTATCCCGTGCCGCTGCAGTCGTGCATCGTTTGTGTCCAGACCCTAAAATATATGGAGCGTAAAAATACCACCAATAAGGAATTTTCTATTTACATAATTGTCCGTTTACAATGCCCAACTTACTTTGACCCCTTTTAAGATTACGTCAGCGAGGCAGAAGTAGATACCGGCTTAGTTAGGGTCATATTCCATCACAGAAAGCTATAGTTACCTAAATTGTGACAGGAAATATTAAAATTACTTGCGAAATCATCATAATTTGGTTTTTCAGGCTTTCATTCCAAAGCATGGTTTAAGAACTCTACACAAAAGTTGTAAAAACATACTTTTGAATGAGTTATTTTACCCTGGTTTCTTGTTAATTTTTCTTGTATAGAACAACTGACCCGATTTTGGGTCTTCCTCTTTTAATTTCTCAAATCAAGGTTAACTGTAGTATGTGCGTTAGCCGTATAAAATGATCTGAACATGTCTCACGTTTGTGTCTAAAGAATAATATCTGTAATGAAATCTACTAGTAGAGCTTGAATAAGATACACTCCTCATCAAAAAAATCGAAACACCTCCGATTTTTTTTCTTCTCATAATTAAACAAAAAAAGAGAATTATTTCCATGAAAATAATAACACAATTTTATAGCTGGTAGTTTGGCCTTTACAATGGTGTACGGAAATACTTAGATTTTCAATTGTTTATTCGATGAATGAACTGAAAATAAATTGAAACATTGTTTTGATAAAAAGGGGTGTTTAGAGTTTGCGTACTTTTTTCGCGCAAAACCTAAAAAACTAACCTTAATTGGCAATTTTTTTGTTTTTTATTTGTTAAATGTGCTTTGTCACGTCTAATAAAAAGTTTTTTTTAAAGAAAACATTGACAGTTCGCCCGCAGAAGCAGCCCAAGTTGTGGCGTTGCTGGATTTTGGGCTTAGTCAGAGTGTTGTGGCTGCAAGATTACATCTGAGCCTGTCATCTGTTCATAGAGTGTACAAACGATATCGAGAGACTGGTTTCTTCATGCGCCGTCCAGGGTCTAGTAGGAATCGGTTCATTTTTGAGCGAGACGACCGGTTTATTACAACAGTTTTTTTGCGAAATCGACGCCTTAACGCTTTTCAACTGCAGCAGCAGCTTCGTGTTGTTCGAAGGGTGGCTGTAAGTGACTCTACAATTAGAAGAAGGTTGCAGGAACGTGGACTGGTACCACACAAGCCAGCAAATGGACTGAAACTAACTGCAGACCACCGTAGAGCGCGTCTTAACTTTGCACGTGATCACCTAAATCGTCATTCAAACTGTGGAGCAAGATTCTCTTTTCTGATGAGTGTGAAATTATGCTGTATGGTAAGGATGGAAGGAATAAGGTATACAGAAGAGAAGGAGAACGCTATGCGCAATGCTGCATTGAAGAAAAAGTAAGCTGTGGTGGCGGTTCGTGGACAGTTTCGGGAGGCGTTAGTACTGACGGTAAGATAGAGCTTGTCTTCGTATCTGGACCACTTCTGCCTGCACTAACTAATCATCGATACATCGAACCATGTCTTGAGGCTCATATGATGCCCTATGCTCATTTTACTGGCGAAGCTTTTATATTCATGCATGATAATGCTAGAGCTCACATCGCGGCCGTCGTACAAGATTATCTTACTGAAGTTGGTATCTCTGTTATGGAATGACCAGCGAGGAGCCCTGATATAAATCTTACAGAGCACCTACGAGATGAACTAAAAAGGTGAATTCGAGCAAGATATCCCGCCCCAGAAACTCTTAACCAGTTGCAAAATGCAGCTCAAGAAGAATAGCAAAACATTCCACAGTATGTGATCCTAACTCTCATTCGATCGATGGAAAACCGTATGAAAGCAGTAATAAAGGTCCGGGGAGGGAATACAAGTTATTAAATAAACTGTTTCAAATCTTTTTTCTCATTGACGTGTGTTGTTTTTCCCATTTCCCTCATATTCCATACAAGGTAAAAATGACTCTTTAAACAAAACACGAAGCTTATCAAAATTTTAATTTGAATTTCGAATATTAACATTAGGAATTGAAAACCTTATACTATCCGCTATTAAACGACATTTAATATTTATTTATAAAAATAAAGATTTTTCTGATAATCCTTACGAAACATAAACTTGCGAGGTGTTTCGATTTTTTTGATGAGAAGTGTATTTTTGTTTTAGATTTTAGTTACTAAACGATATGAAATACTTTGGAGGATCTTTGAGTAACTCACTAAATATTTGAATATTTCAGTAATTGGTTTTGTTCAACGTTTCAAGTTATGTCGTGATTATTATAACAAAAAAAAAACAATTTCTCTGTAATTTTTTTGCTATAAATATAACTATAGCCTACTGTCTACACTGGCAACTCATCCTAAATTTACGCGTCATTGAATTTCTTGACTTCGATATGAAATGTATCAATAAAATGCGTATCGTTTCAATATACCCCTACATTAAATGTCAGAACGTTTTCCCCGTCAAAGAATAATCGTAAATGGCAAAATATTGTCGATAAAGTCCTCGAGGGCATAACTTCTCAATTTCAGGGTAGTATTGAAATCGGAAATATGCGTATAAATGCGTCGGAAATAGACGATGTTTTATCAGTTGGATATATTTCCTACTGTTTTTTTTAATCACCATCATCGTCACTACCTATACTATAATATTGATGGCTATCAGGATTGGAATATGCTGCCCAATTATAAAATACAGCTGTGGCCACCTTGGTAAGACGTAAATACGCACTGACATAGTCATAAGAATAAATTGTTATAGTTCTTGCAATTCACGAGGGCGTCTGAGCTTTACTTGTGGTTACGTGTGGTGTACATGCACATTGCGTAAGTATGCGTGCCTGACAGGAGCCTAGGTGGGAGCGGTCAGGCGTGAAGCTCTCGCTCACACTTATACAGATACGACACACGCACAACCATGAGCCACGCGTCCTCGTGAATTGAAAGAACACTCTTAATAACCCACATGGAGAAACGTTTCGAGGAATAAATTAGACTTTCTGGCAGTTTTTATATTTAAAATCTGCCAAAATTTATCTCTCGGTTAAACGTTACTCAGCGATGATAGCATTGTTAGATTTGACCCTGATTTAGATAAGCTGTAAAATATGTTTTTACTATGAACAGCCAGGTGTCTGAAATAAAAGATTTATTTTTTAATTAGCAATATTATGTGAAAAGTACAAATAATTAACATATTCTTATAAAATTCCGGGACCGTAACATTAAAAATGCGTAGATATTATATCCTCATAATCTAGAGACCCTTATAATTTTCAAAACATTCCAACAGTAATACTATAATGTGGGCGGAGTTTAAACCCTTCTGTGGTCTAAAATTACTTGGGGAGATTTAATTGGTGAGGTCCTAAAGCATTATTCAAACAAAACGTGAGGCGGCTTATTTGTTAGCAACACAAATATCGCATTTAGACATCCGTGCTGTTGACAATCTATTACATCAAGTTATAACTATTGTAACTATGTCATTTTGTAACATTCATTAACATAAGTTGTAATATTACAAGTAATAGAGAGGATAAAATTGGAATATAGTAAGGAAAGAGGGTAACCTAGTGGTTAAGATTTAAGGAAGGTGAGGAAACATATGAAGTCTGTCGATACACACTATTTAGGCAACGTGGTGGAAGTCGCTATAACCTTTCCTCTTGGAGGAGACCTGTGAACAATATTATAGTGGACCGAAGATGGGTTGATATTAATGAAAGGAATGAAGGAAGATCTTTTCGGAACAGCTATGGAAACATTTCCAACGCGCAACGCTGCTTATACGCGGTGTGTTTGGCCAAGGGCTTGCATGTAATACAACGAAGCAACGGCCAGTCATAGTTTATTCAACAATGCTGTGTTATTCATAGACGGCGAGCTAGCAAAAAGCCCCTCGTAATAAGATTTTGGGGTAGGGGATAAGTGAAACTCGGGTCTCTTGATGATCACAATAATTATAGTGCAGCGTTTTTATTTTTTTTATATTCGAGTGTTATGTTTTTAAGCCTGTCATGTAATTATAAGGTATCATATTACTATAGCAACGTACCGAGGAGAAGTATCTGATATTGGATTTGATTTGATTTGAAAACTGAATATTATCAGGATGTCACGGAGACAGTACTTAGTCCGGCTATAGATTCATATCGCATCTTTAGAATTAAAGTGACCTAACTCAAAATTCCTGTAAATTCTGTTTAAATACATTTTTTAGAATATAATAGGTATTACCAATCCATACTAAAAAGATGCAATATATAAATCTGCAAAAAATCAACTTTTTCCAGTCAAACACGGCAGAGATACATTTTTTACTCAACACTGTACTTTTTTGAAGTCTTTATTGCTTATTTCCCACAAATTGCAATTTTTGAGTAAGGTCGCTTTAATTTTAAAGGTGCGATAAGTCGGCGGTGTTTTTCAATTTGGTGAATAATTAATCTTTCTATCTCGAGGCGAAAGCCGCGAATACAGAATATAGTTTATAGATAACGTCACTATGTATAGTTATTTAATTGCAACGTATTTACGAGTGCAGTGGAACCGAAATAATCACTAACTTCAATCTTATACCTCTGTTAGTTTGGAAAACTTACATGCTCGTGTACCATAATTTCCAGAAGTTTATAAACACATGCTGCTCGCGAGGATTTATGGCTTGTTTTAATGCTTTTATTGGTGTTTACGCTCGCTTCGTATTGGGACTTAAGTGGTTGTTTTGACAGGTGACGGAAGGCTTTGATGAATGTTGTTCGGGCGTGATGTTGTTCGAAATATTAGAGCATATTATTATGTTGACACTATAATGTTGATTATGACAACTCTCTCAATGGTTTAGTGGTTAGCATGTTCGACTGTGGATGACGAGGTCTCGGGTTCGATTCCCGGGTCGAGCCAAGAATTGTATAGAGTTTTGCAGTCAAAAATTGCTCATTACCTACCAGCCCGGTGTTAAGAAGCTGGTAGTGTATCACCCCCGTGCCATGGAGAGCACGTAAAGCCGTCGATCTCTCTCTCCGTTCGTATTTCCGTCCCATTCCACTATGAGAGTGAGGGAATAGCGAGTGCGCACCTGGTTTTATGCACACCCATTTATGAAGATGCACACTTACGCAATGTGCATGTACACGACGTAACCACAAGTAAAGCTCACGCAACCTCGTGAAATGCAAGAACTACTTATATCAGATATTCAGATTGGGAGCATAGCGTATGGCATACCACGGTATTTTTATGAAAAGGCCGTAGCAACAACGTAAAAGCAACGCAAGAACGCCGCAACGCGCCGATTTGCGTCAATTTTACCTTTACATAAAAATAAGAAAATGATCTATTGGAATAACGCCATAAATTAGAGACTGCCTTGTTGAGTTATGTCACGGTCATTATTATTCATGTTTTAATGGTGATCATTAATTTTTTTCATTATAATTTATTCTCGATGATAAATTGGATCGTTCATCTCGATCGTTTTTCAAAATTAATTGCACAACTTTTTTGTTGCCAACTTTCAAAAAATTCTAATTGGGTCTTCATATCACACCGTATATACAATTTAAATCTACTTTTATATGGCGTTAGAGTTATTGTGGTATTCCTTTATGACAGCTGTTGTGATTTGTGACACAAATGCTATTTTATTTAGCTATTTTTTTTAAATATGAGCGATTTAAACACTGATTTAAGTTTTTTAGGGTCTATGTTATCTACATTTAAAACACAGACCATTAAGCTTAAGACTGCCTACATTTCAATTCAGTTGTGATGTGATGTGACAAAGTTATTCATATCAACAAACCTCATTCCATCGGTTTTGATTACTGAGCACGGGTATTCTCTCAAAATTAGAAGGGTTTAGACCACCATGATGGCTAATTGCGGATTGGCAAACTCAAGCCCTTTGAGAACATTATAGACAACTTTCTGGCATGAAGAATTCCTCACAACATTTTCTTACGCCGTTAAAGCAAGTGCAGCGGTAGTAAGCTTATGCCAAAATCAACTACGCTATCACCGCTTGTTGTCCATATTTTTGTTACAGCTCGGTGTAAATGCGTCCAGCGAGCAAGTTATTAATTATTTAGTACCGGAGGTCCGCTGAGACGTTACTTTGGGCATTTGATGTATAAATAATCTTTTGTAGTCCTTTGAGACAATAGTTAGTGGATTAGGATTATTACCTTGACAGCTACTCTATTTGACAGCCTCACGGGAGTTCGCGATAAGGCCGTAGGGGATTTTAGGGTCTATTAGACAACAATTTCAGTATCGGTCAATACCATTGACCTTAATTGATGAATGACTCATTGACAAGGTATTGCGTAGAGATCTAGATATTTGAATGAAAAAAGAAAGAAACGTATATATTAATATTCATATTAATATTCCTAAGTTCCTTATTAATATTAATAAGGAACTCGAAGATTAGACCGACGACGCTTATTTTTCATGCAAAATTTTAATTAGACAACTTCTGTCAGAGATGTTTCAATGAAAATTGAGTTTGTGTGTAATTTGCAATAGCAGTATTATTACAGTTCTGTGCCTTGAAGAGCAATTAAAGCTATAAGTATTCTCTCCAATCATGTTAGATCCAACCCATCGGTGAAGATAGACGGCGTGGTCGAAATTAGGTCAGGAGTTAAATTTTTTCTAGAATACAAAAAAAAGTACGGTATAAATAATTTCACAGAAGAATAAAACCAACTACCTGAGCTCCTCAGATGTGCCTATAAGTTAGGAAAAATTTATGTTATCAGTTCCCCAGAAGCAAAACGCGACACCAGAGACACATTCGGAGTAGATTAACGCGCGTTCTACATTACGTGGCCATTTCAATTGTTTCCAGGGAGCCTTTATTTTACTACCACCTTCTTTATATGGGTTCCTGGTACTTAATGCAACTTAACTTATCCCTATATATTCGCCGCGACGTCAGATTAATTGTTTTATGACGAATTGACCATAGATCGTTTTGAATGGGCCTAATATTATAGTAAATGTGAAAATGTTTGCTTGTTGGTTTGTCCTTCAATCACGCCCAAAGAGTTACAAGTCGACTTGATTTTTGTTTGAGTATAGTTGAGGCATAAAATTCGGGTAATATTATGTAGGCATAATTGCGGACGAAGTCAAAGGATAAAGGTAGGTTAATAAAGTAAGATTTTTTTTCTATGTCGAAATCGTGAAATCCGTCAATTCAATAGGTATAACGAATTTTCTCAATAAATCCAAAATGAATAAAACATTAAAACTAGGAACGAACGTCGAAAGAAATTCACGGAACTACTGAAATGTAGCAATTTCATTTAATATCTTTATTATATGAAACTTTTATAGCAGTTTCATTTAATATCTTTATTAAATGAAACTGCTCATGTTTTTGTTTTCGTTAATATTATTTTTCAAACTAGTTTCTGTCAATGGTTTTACTCGCTTGGTATTCCGTACATCTATAAGTATAAGATTTGCATAAGTTTCGATATAAACTGCGAAGTTTCTTCATTAAGTGTTCGCAATAAACCTTAATGACGGGTTTAAAAATAGTGCAATATTTTTCGAACACACAACAATTCACAAAATATGTGTCAATATTGATATACAGTACACATACTTGCTAGGTTTATAATAAAGTAAACTTTGATTATCTAAAATAAAATCTCCAAAATATACTTAATTAAAACTTCGTTCAGGAACCTCTCGATCTTGAATTAATTATCTTCTATTAAAAAAGACTTCTTCTATTATTATTGTTCATTTGTTATTAGCTTTTACAATATTTTTAATAAAACGAGATAGCTTACAATCAGAAAATGGCTCCGTTCGAAATATAAATATCCCGCGTTCCTGAAACAAAAAAAAAAATTTCTTAATTTACGGCCAGGCTTTTGTTCTCTGTGACATTATACAGAGTTTTATTGTTAAATTTTATCCAGTTACACCTTTTAATTACGGGTTAACATATAAATTACAAACAAGTGCGAGTCAGGCACGCATTATAAGGGTTCCGTATTGAAGTCATCATAATTTATAAGATAAGTACCTAACAAGCACAATGAACATCAATAAAGAATATCACTATTCTTTTGTAGATTTAAAACAAAATTACGCTAAATTAAACGAAAGAAGAAGAAAATGAAAGAAATATAACCTTATCTCTATACATAAAAAAGACATAATTACATATTTCATATACCACAGTGCGACGCTCGGTGGTCTGGGATATACTCGTAGCCGCGTGACATAAGCGTGACATACTCCACATACAACTATTATTTTATTAGTAGGGCATTAGGAAGTACCCAATTTAGTAAAATGTACGGGCCATATTAAACGTAGTACCTACCTATTACCTATATTTTTATTGTACGCATCTTAGATCAGGTATATTCCTCTAAGGTACAGACCTGGAGAGGTATTCATAGATGATGAATTAAGAATTTGTGAATTTATTTTTAACATATAGACAAATTGTTTAAAACTATTTTAGCATGGTCTAGACGCGAAATAGACGGAGACTTTCAGGAATTATGACACTGTAAAATACGGTACCCTAAATTAATATACAAATAGGACTGCAAAATGAAAGTTTTAATGAAAGGCACAAAAATGGCGTATCTTTACAGATTGTATTTTTTGTTTATCACGAAACACGAGATAGCAACAAATAAGGGTGTATTCACACTCAAGTTCATTGCCAGCGGCAGTACCCTGTCTACCGACTGACTCGTAACCGCAAAAACATAGTTCACATATGCCTCACACTGTCACATGTCAGCTGCCAGGGCTGCGAATTGGCAAAAATTTTTTTTTTAATTAAACGTCGAGCAAACGAACTGGTGGGTCACCTGATTTAATTCAATATGGTCGCTCATAAACATTTGGAGCACTACAGGTCACAGCCTTTGCCCGCTTTTCAGGTTAATCTGTCCCTTGAATAACTCAGAGGGAATAACGTCGAAGGACGTTCGTTCTGAATATCTCAAAGACAAAAAATTTCGTAATGACAAAGTTGCTTGGAAGCAATCGGCTTTACGTCAGCTGTCCACTTATTATCAAACTACATAATATTGTTTTAGGCAAAAGTTTGTGTATGTGTGTGTGTGTGTGTGTATATATGTTACTCTTTTAAGCAAAAATTACTCGACGGATTTGCCTGTTTGGAAATTAGACCTAACTTCGCGATTTTATTTTGTCGAACTTTCATTATTTTACTTTTTTAATATCAGCATCTTCCCTTGGAAATATGACGTAATTTTTGTCTGTTTTTTTTTCGTATACTTAAAACTTGATCTACAGCTGTAAAAATCAAATCGGCAGCTGAAGATTTACCACTACACGCGCTCTTAAGAACTTCTACGAGTTGCGTTGAACGCACTTTCGTCATAAGTCGCGTGTATCGCACCCTTTATAAGAGACTTTGTAGGCATCCCCTTGATGAAATCAACTGAAAGTTTCTTTGATGTAGCGTTCCTTTGTGGTTTTCAGTACGGGTTCCGGCTATTTGGGAACCGGTTGTGAACCGGACCCGATGTAATAAGTGTAATGATCAGAGGACACGGGTCAAAGAGTGAAACCTTTTATTTAGCCTTATTAACCCTTACTTCCTTACGAATATAAAGATATTAAGGATTAGTAAAGACTAATCCTTACTAATATCACAGAATCCTTGTCCTCACTAATACTATTATCCTACTAATATTATAAATGTGAAAGTGTGGATATTTGGATGTTGGTTACTCAATCACACTGCAACGACTGAACCGATTTGGCTGAAATTTGGCACAGAGACAGATTATGGTCTGGAATAACACATAGGCTACTATGCTGTTTTTATCCCGGAAAATAAGAGAGTTCCCGCGGGAATTAAAAAAAATCTCAATTCGCGCGAACGAAGTCACGGGCATCAGCTAGTTTATAATAAATATTATTTTCTGGAAAATACTGACCTACTTAGGCAAAATATGACTTTGATGTTATAATTCACAATAATATGGTTCTGTGAAACGAATTTGGTGGTTTGCCAAGAGTAAGTGCCTACGCTATGTTAAACCAGAAACCATAGAAATAATATTATATTTACGCCACGCAGTCGCAGGCAAAAGCTAGTTTATAAGAGAAGTAGGAATTGAATTTCTTATTTTATCACAGACGAGCTTATTCCCGCGGCTTCGCTCACGCTAAGTTCGATTTTTCAAACGCCTATTTTATCACCCTAGGGGTTGAATTTTCAAAAATTCTTTCTTAGCGGATCCCTACGTTATAATATCTGCATGCCAAATTTCAGCCTGATCCATCCAGTGGTTTGAGCTGTGCGTTGATAGATCTGTCAGTCAGTCAGTCAGTCAATCAGGCAGTCACCTTTTCCTTTTATATATTCAGACTAGTTGTTACCTGCGGCTTCGCTTCTATCGTCTTTAAAAGTAATGATTAAAAGTACTTAATTAAAAGTAATCCGAAGTGCTAATTCCTATACAAAACTACCCGTATTAATAAATTCCCAAATTGCCTCCTACGGGAATCCAACCAGAGACCTCTCGCTAATAATGCCACAGCGCTCACCACTGAGCCAGGCAGGTTGTCAAAAACAAAAGACACTGAATTGTATTCAGCGTGTACTCATTTACATACTATTAAGCCATACGACCCCAGCAAATAAGGGCTAGCGCACACCGGTGGACGTGACGGCAGAAGCATTTTTTATTAATTAATATTTTATACTTTTCCAATCGAAATCATACTATCACACTAATAGTATCAAAGTGTGTGTGTATGTGCGTGCGTACGTGTGTGCGTATATGGAGATAGCTCAAACCTGAGATTAGCACATAGGCTACCTTTTATCCCGGAAAATGAAAGAGTTCCTGAGGGAATCAAGAAACCTTATCCATGCGGACGAAGGAACGGGCATTATCTAGTTTCCTATACAACTCAATCACATTATCAGTACACCTCGTTGGAATGCGAAACCCCTCCCAGCGAAATCTGTTCGCCGCATTTCATCCCAATACCGTACTAGAACCGCCGATATTATGACGTCATCTATGCTAAGTGCACAGATAATGTGACCGGGTTGTATATTTCAATGCTCCGCATCGCAGTGGATTTTTCTCTGCGGTATAATCTCAATAGCCCAACGTTTAATGGGGACTGAAAACTGAAAGCTCAACACTTCGATTTCCACCCGTTGCACTATTGTCGCACCCACTTTTAACACAAGCTTTCCACTTATTTGGAGAGGAGGGGAGAGTATTATTCAAGTTCAGCTTGTAATATTCTTTAAAAGAAAAAGAAAATAGCAAAGTGGAAGATACCGCGGCAAGAGGCGTTGGTATGTGCCATGTGCGCCGAAGTCCATCGATTCTGGCAGACATTCGTGGCATCGCAGAAGATCGCCTCATCAGTGTGCGCTGGCGGGCATAGTATCAAGGAGGTATCACAGTATCCTTGATATTATCTCCTGCAGTCCGACGGTGTGCGCTAGTCGTTATGAGAAGCTCTCGCACGGATGGAAAATGAAATTCGGCGTTCGGGTTTCGTCATCAGCGATTCCCCTCGAGAGACAAATTGCGTATTGAATTTACAACGACTCTGATTGATAAATATTAAGTCGTAAAAAATGTTGATTTAGACCTTGTGCGCCACAAGGTCTAAATTAACATTTTTAACGTTCGGTTGATTCGAAAGAATATCGCGATTTTCGTCAAAATTATTTCTTATTTAGCTAGGTATATGAACTTTTTCTAAGTTCAAGATCTTTTATTTTTAATTTAATTTAAATCAGGGAGACAGCATGAAACATCATAAGCTGAAAAGGCTGAATCCTATAAGCGGCGCAAGTATGCCTCTCTGATCGAGAGTTACATAATTGTTCCGTTTCCTGTGGAGATCCTGGGGCCATGAAGTCTAAGTGCAAAAAAATCTATCTATACTCTTATAATAAAGAGAGAGCGCGAATTTTGTGAGTTTGTATGTATGTCCGGAGCAAACTTTGGAACCACCGCACCTATTTCAAAAATTCTTTCACCATTTCAAAGGTATATTATTCCAGATGGTTATAGGCTATATATTATTAAATAAATAAATGTATTATGGCTAGATATTATGTGCAAATTTGTTAAAGAAGTCGGAAAAATTTTTGACTCTTAAACGTTTTCAGGGCGTGCGCTGGGTCATATACTGTTATTGCATAAAAATGATGTATGGGTGAACTGTTCCTCTCAAAGAGTTCTAACAAAAAGTCCGCGACAGCATATGTCTATTTTCTAAGGATAACTTATAGTAACCATTTCTATCTTTCAAATTTTGATTAAAAATAATGAATTATTTTCGATGCTTTTTTAACGGATGTGATGTCAATCTTTATCTAAATAAATATGTTTATTATCTTAAGTATCTAATTTAGAACATATTTGCCCTTTACACTATACAATTTAAATGAATATCTTAGGAGTTATAGTAAAATTAATATTTTCGCGCGACAAAATAATAAAATGGTGCCGGCCGGTTCGCGGCGCGGCTGTGCACTGTGGCGGGTTTCGGCGCGGGAGGTTCCAGTGGTTCCTGTGGTGATCTTATTAACAATCGTCTCCTATATGAAGCTCTGTGCGATCAGTCCCGTAAAAACAAATATTTAGTTTTTCAACCCGGACGAAGTCGGCACGGGCTTCTAGTTTTTTATAAGACATTTCACCGCGGTTAATTGCCTCATCTGATTTGAGCAACGGATGAGCTTGGCTGTCTAGGGCGGAAATTCAGCCACTATTCTTGGCACCATTTCACGCGGGCAAGATTTGTATAGTAATTAGATTACTTTTGCTATAAGTTTTATTGTAACATTTTAATAAAAAAAAATTGTTTTGTTATTCATTTCAATATATCCATGAATTATTTATTATTAATTGTTAAAATCGATCAGTTCCCTGGCATATCAACAGCCGGTGACAAATGAAATTTCCGAACGAATCGACGCAACGGCCACCCGATAAGGGTAACGTTATTTTATAGAGTACGTAACTACGTAACTCATCGGAAAGTTCACTCGACTATGTAAATAGGTTGTTAAACGAGCTCGTAATGAAAGTATGTTGTCGAGTTATACGACCCTTTCGTGTTTCGATTAGTTTAGTTGTTTACATAAACGTATAAAGGACCATGAAATTACTCGTAAAGCATTTAGATTTCACATTTTGTCTGTTCAAACGTGGTAACACGTAAGCTCTGAGAATTTCCACGATTTTTACTTTTTTTATAACACCTCATAATATTGGTGAAGGTGGAAGAATACATCGTAAAATTCTCAGACACATTTTACCAATATATGATAATGTGAGACCATAATAAAATTGTGCGTACAGATTTATTATTATCTACACTGAAAGAATGAGCTTTACGTAGCTTTTTGCATAATGATACCTATATAGAGCGCGTATATCTTCCTTCTGGGAAAGATTGCGCAGCTCTGATAACAGTATCCTACGGGTAGTAGGGCAGGACTTGCGCAGTCCGATGATGGCGCATTGGATCTCGACGCATCGAGATCCAAACAAGAAATGATTGCGACGGAACTCTGCACGCCTTTTGTGTGCAGTGCGAATTATAGATTGTATATTTAATTCTTAATTTTTATTTAATTTATTTTTATTTAAGTTAATTTAACTTAACTTTTAAAATTTTAATTTTTTTAACTTTATTTTGTATATATATACAATGGGTTTTTACCTCGAATAAATAAAAATTATTATTATTATTATTATTATTATTATATTATAATTTATTATATAATGGATTTGCTCAAACTACGATTTGATGATGAGATTAATATTGTTGATGATGAAATCAAGAGATTGTCTGAGGATCTAAGAAAGAACATTTCTGTAACAGAATGCTAGGAGCCAAATCGCTGGAACTCCGGCATGACTTGTCTATTGTATGAAGGGAGCAAAATTATCTTTTCTTTTTTTTTATTCGATGACAAGTTCGATGACAAGATAGCCATTGATTGCGATCTCACCTGATGGTAAGTGACGATGCAGTTCAAGATGGTAGCGGGCTAACTTGGAAGTGATATAACAGTGTAAATTCAACCCATACCCCTAATCGGTTTCTATTCGCCATCGTGCCGGAACGCTAAATCGCTTGGCGGTACGTCTTTGACGGTAGGGTGGTAACTAGCTACGGCTAAAACCTCCCACCAGACGAATTTATTAATATGAATTTATCTATTTCCCAAGTGATATGGCAATAATTTTATTATTCTATCGCAAAAGATTCGTCTATTTAATTTATTTAGTACTCGTATGTGGTAGGATACAACTGTCGCCATTTATTAGTGAAAGCTGAAAATTTTACTAAAATACTCACTAAATATATTTTTATAAAAGTTACTTGGGATTTGAATCGAATTTAACTATAATTTTAAAGGTACTATAAATCCGACCTATTTTGTTCAAGAGGACAAACATTTCCATTGTCTGATGGAAAAGGGGTTAGGAAGGAAGTCGAACCTAAGCTTATGCATTATTTATTACTGAGCTACCCCAATTTCTGGAGCTCTGCGGCTTCTTACAATGGTAAGAACTTGTTAGGTAAAAGCAATCAAATTATTTATAAGGCCATTTTAAATATCGAGAAAAGGAGATTTGTTATTCAATGAGAAACCCACTTAATTGTTCTTTTTTATTGACATTTACCTTAAATTTTACGAAATAATGGTGTGATAACTCCTAACAGAAGTTCTATGTTTAGTGGGAGGGAAAAGGGTAATGCTAAGTAGCAATATTCAATATGGCAGGAGCAATATTTAGTAATATTCAATATGGTGGCTAAAATTCTTAAAAAATATGATGACTATTTGCATATTTAGTGGCGATTTCACCAACATTAAGTGATGTTTAACCGAGGATAAGTTGGGCGTTCAGACGGTTTTTCGTCCCATCAAAATATGAGAGTGCGGGAATAGAGAGAACACCTGTGTTAGCGCCCACACGTGTGCTCTACAATATCTCCAAATCTCCGCAATTTGCTGGAGATTGGCCGCCGTGGCCGGATTCGGTCGGGAGGACATTATAGTTGTCCAAAGGAATGAGAGAGACAGAGCACGACACCTAAATTTTTTTTTTAAATTATTTTAATAAATGCAAATCACCTCTGAGCTTCCAGGGGATTATCCTGTATGAGTTTGTCTGTCTGTACATGCAATGGGTAGCGATAAGCCCACGTGGGTGGGCGAGTGGGGAAATAAATATTTACTCCACCCGCGAGGGGTTGAAAACACAAAGACCAATCCAATTGATTGGGGAAATTAAAGTGCTACGAGAAAGCAATACAGTTATTATTATTGTATACTCTAATTTCATTTTCTTTCTTGCTAACCGACTTCAAAGAAAGGAGGTTATCAATTTGAGACGTATGTATGTAATAATAATGGAAGTGCAAACTACTTACATATTATGAGCACTTTTAGGGCTTTCAAACATTTCATCCTACTAATATTATAAATGTGAAAGTGTGGATGTTTGTTACTCAATCACGTCGCAACGACTGAACCGATTTGGCTGAAATTTGGCACAGAGATAGATTATAGTCTGGAATAGCACATAGGCTACTTTTTATCTCGGAAAATTAAAGAGTTCCCGCGGGAATAAAAAACCCTCAATCCACGCGAACGAAGTCGCGGGTATCAGCTAGTATGTATTATATATGTATGTTAGTTCATGCATATCTAGGAAACATTTACTTCAACTTAGGGAATAGTAGAATAGTAAAAGTTTCATCAAAATCTGTTCAGTAGTTTTCAAGATATCAACACTTTATCCTTTTCAGTTATTATTTATTTCGGCATATTAAAGTCGTTTTAATTTTTCTTGAATCATAGATTATTTAATACCTTATTGTACGAAACTAAATATCACATACACACGCGCACACACACACACACAAACACAGACACGTAAAACTTATAACACCCCGTCGTTTCTGCGTCTGGGGTTAAAAATAATAAATTGCAAAAGTTGCTTAGGAAATAAATAAAATTGTAGTACGTGTAGACGTGTATAAGTGACATCAAAGGGCATGTTTACAGTAAGTAAACACTGAAGAGCACACGACTGAACGTAATGTAATGGTATCCCTTAATTTTGTAATTTGTTCCGTACGCGGGATCACACATCAAAAGGGCTCGTTTGAGTTAAAGCCACATTCGGTGTCACGCGGCGCGGAAGATCTGCGGCTCGTGTTTTCAACTTCGTTTTGTTGATTAGGGAGGTCACATACGATCAAGTTTGCCGTCAAGTTTGCATGATGCTTAGAGATTCGAAAAAAGGATCAATGCCTGAGTGTGGCCTGAGTAGTATCGATACTTTTGGTTCGATACCCAGAAAAGCTCCCGAAAGCTGTACCACTCCATCGTGAGAGATAACGCTAAACATCAGCACTGGTAGCATGGGCAGGAGATAAAAGTTTTATCCCCCGATTTTATCCACTGACAGGGGATAAAATTATCTTTTCCCTATGGTAAAGCATGGCGACAGAGGAGAAGGCGATGTATATTTCTATCCACTGAGTGTTATTTCCACCGCTGCGCCCATGCTCGACGGGTGGATAAAGCTAAGCGAGGGGATAAACGTTTTATCCTTTTCCCGGGGATAAAATTTCTCCCGCCCATGCTACCAGGGCAGAAAGAGAATAGTGTAGACTATAGTCTGCTTCCTTATGGTATTTTCCAAATTACTCGATACTTTTATCTCATCACTAGATTTTACACGTCAGACAGCAGCCAGGCTCAAAGGATAGTAAAAAAATCTTTCAAAGTAATAATATACTTGAAGGAGGTGCAATAAGTTCCTGAAAATCCCAGGTTGTAATTAAGTGGGACCACCGTCCAAGAGAGTTAATTTCACAGTTTGGTAGTACGTGGAAAAAAAGATTTAATCTGACTTAGGTACCTTACTTAGTTGACCCCTTTTAAATCTGCCTCAATGAACCACCTCTATGAGTTATTGGTCGACAAAGTCTCTGATGACCTGAGGGTCCTTCCAAAAGTCATCGTGATTAATCACGAAACTGAAATTGCAGCAAATGTTCAAACATGTCATGCAGTCAACAAATTGAAAGAATGAAGTTACAGGCTGAATCCACGATCAGCATCGTATAAACAATTAAAAGTGTAATAACTCATCTGTCCACCCAATTAGCGTTGGGGAAATAAATTTGCGCGACGGAAGGACAAATTTTGTTGTCAGTCGCTGACGTTGTTGCAATGACAAATTAGTTGCGTTGTTTCAGTGACGCATCGGTGTTGCAATTTGATATTGGAGAGGTCATTGCATGGCAGTTACCCTCATGGTATGTCCACGACCTTTCCGCTTCGTGGCATAAACATAGAGTAAGGAATACAATATTTATGGCCGCACTATGCTACCACGAAGCATAAAGATAGCATTCCTTACTACCAGTCCCCTGATTCTGTTACTCAGTGCCTATCAGTAAATGAAAGAAGTTTGAATAGAAATGTCATTTACGATTTCATAGTAAACCTTCAATGGATAAAAATTCATCGTTCATCGCGAAAATGAACGATGAACGGTGCACCGTCTAATTTGGCCCTTATCGTTTACACTTTTACGTTCGATATTCTATTTTCCTCATATTTAAGCGTTCAAAGCAGGGTGTACACTGTGAATTTTCCGCTCGTCAAATTTCAAGTGAATTGACGCAAGGTTTGCACAGAGAGGCTCGCCCATGCATGAAGCCATCAATATGGGATGCCGCAAAATGTCGCCAATCTATTGTGCCGCGTATCGTCCGCGCTGAGCCTAGCTTCTGGCGGGTTTCCACTGCAAGTACAAAGCGCACATTTTCGTACCTAATAATACTGTTTCCCTTGCTTGTATTGACCTAGGAACGTCTAAAAATGATTGCGTCAATCGCATTCACCTCTTATTGGCTGTTACTCTCTTACTAGTGTGGCAAGAACGCCATAATTGCAGTCAATCAGAGATGACTCACAGTTAAATAGTTATGGACCTCAAAAGAAAGCTCCAGGATCACTCAGCGGGCGATGGAGAGAGCTATGCTCGGAGTATCCCTGCGAGATCAAATCAGAAAAGAGGAGATCCGTAAGAGACCTTTGTCTAGCAGTAGACGTCTATCGATTGACAAAGAAGAAGAATAAGAGATGACTAACGCGGTCGTCACACCGATTCAATCATTTTTAAATAAGCCCACAGCTGAGCTTTGCTAGGCTGGTATGACTAAGACGACGTTTTTTGACGTAAACCCAGCCTAATATTAGATTTTTTTATTTTTTTATTTTTTATTTTTATTCGATGACAAGATAGCCCTTGACTGCGAACTCACCTGATGGTAAGTGACGATGCAGTCTAAGATGGTAGCGGGCTAACTTGGAAGGGGTATAGCAGTGTAAATTCAACCCAAACTCCTAAACGGTTTCTACACGCCATCGTGCCGGAACGCTAAATCGCTTGGCGGCACGTCTTTGACGGTAGGGTGGTAACTAGCCACGGCCAAAGCCTCCCACCAGACAAACATTACATGCATTCTGAGCAAAGATTCTGAGAAGAGAGACAAATTTTTATAAATAATCATAATAATTATTGCTCATTCCTTCAAATAGTCCTGCCCATAGTGGGGATTATTGTTCAGTTCAACTTATCAATGTATTGAAGGACTAGCATTTCCCGCTGAGTTTCAAACACCTATTAGCGCTTGAATTTTCAAAAATCCTTTCATAGCGGATGCCTGTTCTAATAGTTATCTATATGCCAAATTTCAGCCCAATCCGTTCGATGGTTTAAGCTTTGCGTTTATAGATCAGTCAGTCATTCAGCTTTTCCTTTTAAATATTTAGATAAAATCCGGTTGTTGTATCGTTGAGTGTTGTATTCATCGCGCAATTTAGATCAACTGATCAACTGTCACGAAAGGTCCAAAATTCCCGTGCAAGCTTAAGATTCAGTCTTTGTCCCGTCAGAGATGGTACAAACATTGCAAAATAGCTTGATTATTATTTTTAAAACGATAGTAGTGTAGACTTAGACCAACCAAAGTGCAGATGTTTGCTAATTTCTTATACCTACTAATGCTAGCGCTACAAAGGGTAGAAGGTACTTTATACAACTTAATATACAACCTGAACTTTTCAGAATCAAAACACTGTAACTTCAAGATAAAATGCAATACAATGTCATGCAGTCTAACGTAATTAGAACAATGCAACTGGCTCCGATGACTGCATGAATAATCCTGCAGCGAGTCATTTGCCCAAGGATCAGGGGATTAACATTTGTTTCGGATCGTACGTACGTACGGAGCGCACGGATTTGTGAGTTGCGCGCAATTCCGAACGGATTTGCTAAACCCTTGCAGTTTGTTCCCGTACCAATCGAATACAAGCTGAGTGTAAGGGGCGCTACATACGATCAAGTTTGCCCGCAAGTTTGCATGATCCTCTAATGATTCGACAAAAGGATCGATACCTGAGTAGTATCGATTCTTCTTCTGGTTCGACTTCTGGTTCGATACCTAGGAAAGCTGTACCACTCCGTCAAGGGAGATAACGCTTTATATCAGAAAGAGAATAGTATAGTCTGCTTACTTACGGAACTTTCTCGATTACTCAATACGTTTATCTATATATATAAAATTCAAAGTCCTGACTGACTGACTGACTGAGATATCAACGCACAGCCTAAACTACTGAAGTTAGAAACTTGAAATTTTTACAGTTGGTTCCTTTTATGACGTACGCGCACACTAAGAAAGGATTATTGGAAGTTCCACCCCTAAGGGGTTTAAATAGGGGATGGAAGTTAATATGAAACTCCGTCATTTTTCAAGCTGTTTCCATCAAAGTTGGTATTAGAGCTTTCTGTTAAAAATAAAGAAGTAAGTGTGTCACAGTTTTTGAAAATTCCACCCCAAAATCTAATTCCACGCGGACGAAGTCGCGGGGGCAAAAGCTAGTCTTATTACTAGATTTCACACGTCAGACAACAGACTTTAGTCTATACCATTCTCTTTCTGATAGATAGCGTATCGATCAGGTATCGATACTTTTTTCGAATTTCTAAGCATCATGCAATCTTGACGGCTAACTTAATCGTATGTGGCCTCCCAGCCAGACTGATCCTTTCCACAAAAGTGAGCCAGTTACTTAGTAAAGTAGTGTGAGTATCTTTCTTGACCTTCTGCTTAATTGATAGATGTACACTGCTGGACAAAGGTCTCTTTCATGGACTTCCACAGGACTCGGTCTTGCGTAGCCTGTATCCAACGACTCCCTGCGATTTGTCTGATGTAATCAGGCCACTTAATGGAGGGGTCTGGCAACACTGCAGGGAGTCCCTCCGGTACGGGGCCAATACTCTAGCACCTTGGGACCCCAACAACCATCAGTTCTTCGAACTATATTATCGTAATATCAATCAAATATATTAAATTATTGCATTTACGTTATTATAACCGAACAGGTACATCGTTATAGGTTATAGGGATCATCGTCTGAAATCATAATAATTTGATTTACTTGATTCGTAGCCCAATTCCTCGCAGCGAAGGTCAAATTTCTGGATCTTTGGCTGCCTTGATTATGTTTATGGCTGTCGTTTAAGTCAACGCTTTTGAGGTTGTTTCTGATAGCCCAATTTTCATATTAAGGTTGTCTGTAAGAGATTGGTTTGGCAAAAAGACCGGCTTTGCACCCATTTTTCTTGTCTTTTACATTATTAACCCCCGACCTACCCCCGACGCAAAAACGAGGGTGTAACTTTGACGTGCGTGTGTGTGAGGTGTGTGTGTGTATCAAATGAAAGGGCTTGATTAGTAGAATACTATACACTACATACTATACTATACACTACAGAATTACATATTTTTTTAATTTCACATGTCGAGGGTGTTTTAAATGTTTTATTTACTTACAGTTGTTTTTCTATCCATGTAAAATAAAGTTTTTAAGTAAATAAATTATATGAATTTTTATAAACCGTCGCTCTACTTTTGGAATTTTTGGGACTATTCAACGGCGACTGTCCACAAGATAGATAAGCTGTATATTGTAACATTTTTGGTTTTGGATAGAGCAACTGCTGAGTTTCCTGCCGGCTCTTCTCAGCAGAATAAGTATTCCGAACCGATGGTAGATTCTGGACTTGTCATAAGAGCCGCAAGTTGGCCTACATGAAATAAATAATTATGAATTTGAATTTGACGGACTTAGCGAAACTATTATAAGGGGTCCTTGTTGATTTTCTACAGAACCCTAAAAATCAAAGCTCTATATTATATCAAATCACCATCCATATCAGAATAATAAGCGAAGAGGACCAACAACAACCGTCGAAGCACATAATCAAGAGACTCAAAGTTCCGGAAATTCATCCGTACTCCATAGACGACAAACACTGTGCCACGCGATTCTGTGTTCTACGTAAACATGATACGGATACAATTAGAATAACAGCACTTGGTCACAGTTGACAGTGATAACAAGGGTCGGTATCAGTGCCTTTATGAAGACCTGAGATGAGGTCGGCATGTTAGATATAGCCTAAGATAAAGCGCATTGTGTGCTTGAATGTTAGTTTCGTTTAAGAATTCTTTACTTAAACTTTTACTTAAACTTAAGAAACGCTAAACTTTGTTGCAGCAAAAGCTTACAATGTGTGTTAGTCTTTCGCGTCAGTTAAAAACTTTGTAGATAAAGTATATCCATTTGAAAACCTGGTAGATACAAAAATAGATTTTCATCATTTTCATTTAATTTGATACTTTGACTTCGTAAAAACTAGGTTTAAATGAGAATATAGAGATATATAAAAATGAATTATGAGCGGAGACTCCTATTTTTACTAAAAAAAATGACATTGATTTCACAAAGTAAGGAAATCCAACATCTAACACTCAAATAATTAAGCAGATCTCTATTAGTCAATAAACAAACACAAGTAGGAATGTGAATGGCGCGACGACTGTATCAGAATGATCCCTAGTGCTGATGCAGTTAAAAAAAATCGATGCTCGTAAATCCTTTAAGATTTATTAGCATCGAGGCACAGACAGAAATATTAAAAACTACCCCCTCTAACATTTACTCTTACAGAATAATACCTTATTAATTAAGTGTGTTTCTAATTATAAGGGCGGAAACAATGATATTTATAGGAAATACCTATAATGTATGTCCTATACTCGTATACAAAAAAATCACAATATTTAAGGTCAGGAAAATCACGAAACGTGTTACAGGTAGGTATTTCTGTACACCAAAAAAAAAACCACATAAAGTTGAAATACTTTTTATCGAACAGCTGAGACCACTCGTTATCACTCCGGGTAATGGCCGGTGCAAATAGGGTTGCCATGTTGTATTATTTTATAGGAAAATCCTGAAATATAATTAATTAGACGAATACGTATTTGTTTGTTGGTTTGTCCTACAATTAAGCCGCAACAGTAAATACGTCAAACCTGAGGTAGGTTTGACGTATTTAACTTTAACATGAGTTGACATAAGTTGCTTTATGTTTTGGAAAATCAAAGTATTTCTGAGGACTTTTTATAATTCCACGGGGATGAAGCTAGTTTTAGCATAATTACGAAAAATACTATTCTATACTCTACAATAGCTCATGCTACTGTTTTATGTTGCCATTCATGAAGTACAGGAGAGATACAAATAACATCTAAAATCAAATAAATAACAACATCAAACATAGCCCTTGACTGCGATCTTACCCGATGGTAATTGACGATGCAGTCTAAGATGGTAGCGGGCTAACTTGGAAGGGGTATAGCAGTGTAAATTCAACCCATTCTCCTAATCGGTTTCTATACGCCATCGTGCCGGAACGCTAAATCGCTTGGCGGCACGTCTTTGGACCAGAAAAATTATTACCACATTTATGTTCGGGACGTGTCCGAAAAAGTGCATGAACGTGGCCACCCTAGTTGGAAATCGTCGGTCGGCCGGGAAATTATTAAGAGAATGGGGGCACTGGCCCGTTTATTAATTTCGCTGTAAGCGTAACTTTCGACGCGCCGTTTCAGCCCGCTGCGGGCGAGCTAGTTAGCCTGACCGTCTGTATTACGTCATAATTTACCTTCTGCAACTGGAGTACCTAGTTTATTGTCTTTTCGGAGTATCCTTGCGAGATCAAATCAGAAATATGGATATCTGTACGAGATGCAGAATAGAATAGAATAGAAATATTAATTTTATTCAATAAACTTTTACAAGTGCTTTTGAATCTTCGATGAATCTACCACTGGTTCGGAATGCTCTTCCTGCCGAGAAGAGCCGGCATAACTCGGCGGTGGTTGCACTTTTCAAAAAATTTTTACAATAGGTACCAAAACTATGCTATGTATACAGTGTTTCCACTTTATTTGTGTCTCAGTCATGTCTTAAAATGAGTATTTTAATATTAGTATTCAATTTGATGCCTTAAAATGGGTAGCCTAAGTATACCTCAGTCAGACTAGTCGCAGGGAGCCGCTGGATACAGGCGGCGCAAGACCGAGACCTGTGGAAATCGAAGTCAAGAGACCTTTTAACAGTCAGAGATGTGTGCCTGGGATTCAACCCCTAAGTCTTATCTACTAAACTGATCTTCAAGAGGGTATTAACCCTCAGGAGGTTATAGTATGCAATTATTTCTTTTAATTTATACTTATACTAGTTGAGATTTAGTTTTTAAAAATCCATCGGGAACTCTTTGATTTTCCGGGATGAAAAATAGGCTATGCCACTCTCGCGGTCCTCAACTATACATATGCAAAAAATCGCGAAGGACAAACCAACAAACAAACAAACTTTCGCATTTATAATATTAACCATAAGAAATACACGCCACGCGTTTTCTTAAATGCTGATTATGCCAGTGATGTTAACGGCAAGATTCGGCCGCAACCATCGCATTGAAGAGATGACGTCAACAGATGTGAACGCTGACGTGACTTGTTCTCTGATAATTACGGCGCGCTCAATGCAGTACTCAAGCAAAATGCAAGTGAAGTCAGCAGACTTAACTTGACTTAATTTGCAAATAACCAAGTTTGAGATATCAATACTAAAACTTATATATTCAGAAGGCGCCACCTAATATTAGAAACACGTGGTCAAATACCTAACGAAATATAACTCAAATTGAAACAAACAATCGTTCCTAATACGCACCTCAAAAATTTGGAATGCCCTTCCGGCTTCCGTTTTTCCAACTAACTATAATGTCTTTAAATCAAGAGTGAATGAGCATCTTCTAGGCAATCGCGCACCATCTTAGGCTGCATCTTCACTTACCAGCACATGAGATCGCAGTCAATCGCTAGTCTATATATTAAAAAAAAACAGCTAAGTATAGAAATCATCTTAACCAACTCACCAATAGATGTGACTCCAAAGAAGGGCATATAGCTCACAAAAAAATCACTAACACAGATCACTCACACAACCATTGGAATATTTGAAAATCGAATTCGGCGCGACTGAGCGCACGCGCCGGCGCGCTGGGCATCACTGACTCACGCGCCTGAAACTTTCAGCTCACCCTTCGAAATTCAGATCTATTTTTCAACGTAATAGGAACAAAAGGAGAGGGCGGTCGGGCGCCCTCGCTCCTATACTATAAATAGCACGGCACAAGCCGAGCCGGCCGTTCGTTCACTCAGGAAAGTGTAAGACTGAAATTCCATTTATTTCCTCGTTACTAAATCCACACGTTAAGATAATAATTAGGGTTGTCAAACATAGAGCAAAGACTCTATGCGCCAGGCGTGGATGCGCGAGATATATTTTCTTGAATAAAGTACAAGGTAAAGTAAAAATTTAAAGCACCCCCGATATGGGAATCTGTGGCCAGACTATGTGTACAGAAATATGTAATTCGACATTTTGTGGTGGCGGCCATCTTGGATTTGAAATTTTTCATGGCATATACTGTATAGTATTCTACCAGTCAAGCCTTTTCATTTGATTACAATATTGAGGAAGTTGTGGAGTTGTGCTGCCACACACACACCCATACACACAAACGCACACACACACGTCATACTAATACGCACCTGAAAATCCCGTTGCCAGTCTACTGAAAAAAAAATCGGAACAGATTTAACATCTGGTGGTAAGTGACGATGCAGAACTTGGAAGTGCTGTGACATGATTGCTTTACCCCATTGCTTGTATTGTTAATATAAATTCGACCTACAGCTTCTTTTTGAAAGTTGGCAGCCCTGTTAAAAATTTAAAAATAAACGTCCGGCCCTCTTTAATAGCGCCGAATCTACGGTTCCTATTCTCATTAAGTATTGAAGTCGCGTTTCCTATTTTTTACTGTGCCCTTTGATTGAGGAGTGTCGTGACTTGTTGGTTCCGAGAATTTCGTTTTACTTCTATCTTTGTCTTATTAAGAAGTGTCTTTGATGATGTGTGTGACTCTGTGGGGGAAACAGTCACTTTGTTTGTAGGAAAGAGTCGCTTCTTATGACTGCTCTCACCAACCATATACCTAAATCATCCCCTGAGTAGAAGTCTCTTTACGTAAGTAGCTCTTAAATACAATCCCTTACTCTATGTCAATTCTACCTTTTTTTTATTCGATGACAAGATAGTCCTTGACTACGATCTCATCTGGTAGTAAGTGACGATGCAAATTCTGCTGAGAATTGGAGATTAATCAACGGTGTCGATATATAAAATACAATTCTTTATTTGCATAATGTGTATACCCAAAATAGTAATGGTAGTCCTCCAATTTATACTCGTATACCACAGCGTTAATCACTGGGTCAAGGAGGTCGATATTTTTCAGAAAGTCAAGTTTTTAGAAAATGACTGCATTAGGTAGGTATGTTTTTAACCGACTTCCAAAAAAAGAAGGACGTTCTCAATTCGTCGGAATCTTTTTTTTTAAATTTTTTTATGTAGGTATATGTTCCCCGATTAATTGAAGGCGCCTGGACCGATTTGGAAAATTCTTTTTTTGTTTAAAAGGGTATACTTCCCAAGTGGTTCAATTGTTATCAGGTCAGGATCTAATGATGGGATCCCGGAGAAATCGAGGGAACTCTTCACAATTGATAAACTTAACCATAAGTTTTCCTATTCCCAAGGTTGCCTGGTAGAGATCGCCACTAAGCGATAAGGTTGCCTTTGTGTCAAACTTTTTGTCATTGTTTCTTTTAAATATATCGGTGGGTTTTGTAAAAAGATTTTTTACGTTTAAATTAAATACCACAGCGTTAACCACTGCGTCAGGAAGGTCAACATTTTTCAGAAAGTCAAGTTTTCAGGAAAGAACTGCATTAGGTAGATATATTTTATAAGATAAATTTATTTCACTCCGGAGCGAAATAATTTGCTTTCCATGTCACTGCAAAAGGAAGTCTAAATAAATGCTCGCGTTCCAAACATGAGTCAGCTGACACGACTGTCTAGACTCGCAGTCATGTCCCAGTCGGGTATAATTTCAATATTCAGTTTGGTTTCTATTATAAGGAGTTATGAGGAGGTATTCTTTATATAGAAGTGATCTAGTTTCACTGAAATAATATTTTTTTTAATTGCATGATAAGATAGTCCTTTTTCACTAACCATATACCTAAATCATCCCTTAAATACTTCCTATGTAGGAATCTCTTTTTGTAGGTAGCCCTTAAATACAATCCCTTACCCAATGTCAATCCTACCTTTTTTTCTTTTTTTGTATTTGATGACAAGATAGTCCGTGACTGCGATCTCACCTGATGGTAAGTGACGATGCAGTTTAAGATGGTAGCGGGCTAACTTGGAAAGGGTATGGCAGTGTAAATTCAACCCATACCCCTAATCTGTTTCTACACGCCATTGTGCCGGAACGCTAAATCGCTTGGCGACACATCTTTGATGGTAGGGTGATAACTAGCCACAGCCAAAGCCTCCCACTAGACCAGACCAGACCAGAGACAATTCAGAAATTATAAATTCACTAAGTATACATGTCGGTGGTTTGTTTGTCGTGTTGTGGTTAAATTGATTAGATGTGGGGTTAGAGGCCCCTAAAGGAGTGAGTGGAGGCGGCTTTAGGTATTAGGATTGTTGGTTTTATTGTTGTAATAAGGAAATCCGTAAGAAAGGTCAGTTTAAAAAAATTAGAGACCATGCTTTTTTTAGACTAGTATAAAGCGAGGAAGTTGTAAGGGACATACCATTTATCGGGCGATGGGTTGCCGTGGGGACGTCGGAATGGGGGTATAGTGATTGACATTCTAAGTCTGATGGCGGTGGCGCTGTATAAATAGACTGTCCCTTCCGACTATGTGGACGACATTTTAGTTGGCGGAATATTTTTAAAACCAATGTTTTATGTGTCGATCTACCTATCACTACCACTAAATCCTTACTATTACGAATTTACCATTTACATTTGTAAATAGTCCTAACTAAAATTATAAATGCGAAAGTGTGTTTGTTTGTTGGTTTGTCCTTTAATCTCGCGGCAACAAAGCTACAGATCGGCGTGATTTTTTGCATAGGTATAGTTGAGGACCGGGAGAGTTACATTACTTTTTATCCCAGATAATTAAAGAGTTTCCGTGGGAATTTAGCGAGCATCCACGCGAGCGAAGCCGCGGGCATCAACTAGTTACAACAAAGTAATACGAGTAAGTATGATAAATTAATCATATCTTACCTTACTAAAGTTACTAAGTTTCAGGAACTAGAACATAAAATATTTATTCAAACCAATTTGAATATGTAATAATAATACTTATTTAATACAAAACTAAATTCTAAATTAAAACTAAAACGTTAACATCAAAAATAAAAGCTAAGTATTTTTAATTTAGAAAAAAAATTGTCAAGGGATACAAAAAAAAGTAGCATAAATTGTAATAAAAATATATTCAATTTTGTCGGAGCCATTGTTTTCGGAGTGTACACTTAATTAAAATGCCCACCGGAGCGAAAAAAAAACAATTTCCGCACCTATTTCCGCAAATATTATTTTGATTTTCTTTGCCTCACTACATCCGAGAGATGGAAGTGAAATCTTTTTAATTATTTGTAGCTTTCGCCTGCGGCTTCCTTGAATTACGGAAGAAGATGAATATTTTATTTACGACTACCTCCTAATATCTTATATACACGTGTATATAAGCTTAGAATTTCGTACCTATAAGTGAAAATTTTAATATTTAATTTAGAAGTAATTTCGAGAGAATTATGCACAGATCCTCTAAAACTTAATACGCCAAGAGATAATGGGTAAGACTGTAGCATTATGAGCTATGTTGGCTTTTGTTGGAGTAGTTTAATTAGTCCTTAGACAGCATGTCTGAATTCACTTGGAGAAAAAAGAACAGATTTTTTCTAAAAATTAATTCATTAATTAGTGTAAACAGCTATTAATCTAAGGGTAGATAGAATTCTTCTTCTACTTCTTCTACTTCAAAGAAGGAGGAAGTTCTCAATTTGTTGATTTTTTTTTCTGTTCCCCGATTACTCGAAGACGCTTGGACCGATTTTTTCTGGTAAAAGCTGTAACTTTTTTTGAGTTGAACTGCAAACTCGACGTTTTTACAGACTTGAGGGATTGACATTTGTATTCAGTATAAATGTCAACTTATAGTACCTCAAGCTGTTTCTGAGAAAAAAAAGCCTTGACACAGACAGACGAACAACAAAGTGATCTTCCATTCCATTTTTTCGGAACCGTAAAACCACCTATATCAATACGTTTTGCACACTAGGTATACAAACAATGAAAATCTCATCCCATAGCAACCATTGAATTCTTCATAAAATGTAGCTTTACTTTCAGCGAGATACACCAAAAAAATGTTTTTTTTTTTTTTTTTTAATTTTTAGTTCACCCCGGCTGTGATACGCGTATTCCCCATTCGTTTTTTTTGGCGGCAAACAACGGGACGTTGATTGATGTGTGCGAAATATGAAAAACAAGGGACGCATAGGGGACGGTTCGTGAAAATGCATCTCACGTGATAATATAATACCCGAATGAAAGATAATTATGTTGAGCCCCAGAAATAGACGTCGGGAAACACTGGGTCCAATACATGGCCCCTAACTGAGGGCCTCATAATAGCTCAGCCAGTCGCGAAACTGAAGTGGGAATGGGCGGGGCATTTAGTTGAAATGAGTAGCAGAGAGCCGCTGGATGAAAAGGGCGCAAGACTGATACCTGTGGAAGACTGTGCAAGAGACCTTTGTTCAACAGTGGACGCCTATCGCTTGATAAAGAAGTAGAGATCAGGAAATGGGCAGCTCCGATCCACGCTCTGGGGTCTACCTGGTCCAAAAGAAAGAAAGAAAGAAAGAAAAAAGATTTTATTTAATCAACACAATTCTTAATTGAACGAGCGAAGCGAGTTCTCTGAGTCAACTAATGCGCTTGCCTACTAGACAGAGAAGTGTGTACGTCCAAATGTCTGTCAGAGCCCTATAACTTCAGAATTACTGAATATTAGAACGTGAAACTTGGTTGAAAATTCAGTTATATCCTGTACTTGAACAACAAATACTAAAATTAGATAAATGTTATAAAGAAACGAATTTATTTAATTTTAAATGCTAATAGATTCACAATAATGCTAATAGATGGCGCTGTGTCAGTAAAACAGTTTTATGTCAACTATTATTTTTTTTATTGCGTCTAATGTTAAAAGTTAATTATTACAATAAATAATTAAAACTTTTGGGAATTATGGGATATCGCGAGGTCTCAGTTCGGGGCGAACCACTAGTTAAGTAAAATAAAGAAAAAAAATATATATATAAGCTGGTAATGCTGCGAACTTGATGGGCACCTTGGATACTTTGTCCAGGACTTCTTCCTCATGTAGTTAGGCTATTAAAAGCCCCGCGGGAACCCTCTGTTTTTCCGGGATGAAAGGCATAGGATCTTTTATTCCGGAAAAACAGAGGGTTTCCGCGGGCTTTCTAAACCTAACTCCAGTATGTCAATCTCCAAGTCCTCAACTATACCCATAAAGTCGATCCGTTGCTTTGTTGCTGCGTGAAGGTCACCACTAACACACAAACTTTGGCATTTATAATATTAGTAAGGATTAATCTATGGATTCTATATAAACTAGTATTTTTTCTAGAAATAATTCTATTTTATCGTAACTCACTGAAAAGGTAGCCTCTTAATACGTACAAAGCGTACACAAGGGGCCAAAAAGGTTGTAATTTCTTTGGGTTCTATTGTAATTAATTAGCCACGCTTGGTTTACGACAACCCTAACATTTTTCGGGTAAAGGATTTTTGATAAAAGTGGTTTAGCGTAGCGTACGCGGTTTTATTCGTACCTTTCTTTTGAACACGAATTTATTGTTTTCGAAGTACAGGTATTATTACGAGCTGTCAAACATAAACCCATGGCGTTAGTGTTTTTTTAATTTCGTTTCAATTAATCTTATAAAGGTACCTACTATGAAAAAAAAAGACGTGTGGCACTCGGGGACTGCCACGGTAAAGCTATAGCGATGAGCCGCTAGATGGCGTTGATAAAAAATGCCCCATCTAGCGGCTCATCGTAGAGGAGTCCCGTGTCAGGTTATTTTCGTTACGGAATTTCTGGATTCGGTCTTCACGCTGGCCCGCGATAGAAGCTATGCAATAGCTTAAAACTTGGTAACTGTTGAGTTTTTCACCGGCTTTTATTCTCAATAAAAAAATCCGTTTTCTAAACTGACACTGTATTGATCATATTTAAGAGCCACAACTTTTGAGTGAAATGAAAAAAAACTATACTTTTCCCGCGTGGAGTAAGATTTAAAAAATGACGCGGGAACTCTATTTTTCCGGGATAAAAGGTTATCTATATCACTCTTCACGCCCACTGTAAATTATCTATGTAAAAATGTAAAAATCATGTTGTTTCGTTGCTACGTGATTGAAGGACACACGAAAAAACAAACACACTTTCACATTTATCGTATAATCGTATAATATTTACCAACGTGGATGATACCATATTTATAGGGATTTAAATTTTAAGAGAAGTAATGCATAAAATAAAAGGGGTTTTGTTAAGACTTGTAAACATTTAATTTCGCCAAGCTCACGCTAGAGTGAACTCTCGTTTAAATTACGTACACTGAAGGCCCAAAAAAGGTAGCAATTCCTCTGGGTGTGGACGGTTCGTTTAGCAGCGATTGTAATTAATCAGCCACGCTCGATTCCCGCCAACCTGAGGATTTTAGCCTGAAAGGTAAATATTTTAATGAAAAAATTTTGTGCGCACCTAAGTATTTTTTTTTTGTTGAACGCTAATTTATTGCTTTTGTGCGAAGGTCTCCTTTTTTGTCTATAAATTATATTTTCACGTACCTACTGTAAATAATAACTTTTACTTATGAAAGACATCCTGACTGACTAACTTACCTATCTACGCAGACTAAAACACTGGAGTTAGAAAATTTGAAAAATAAATTCTTTTTATGACGTACGCGCTGAGTACGAAAGGATTTTTTATTTAACCCCCTTGAGAGTGGAATTTCTAATCCAATTTAATTAGGGGTGAAAGTTTGAAAGTCGTTATATTTCTTGGTATATCAATGAAACTTGGAATTTGGGCTTTCGATTAAAAATGAAGAAATACGTTGTATGAAAAAGGAAAACATAGGGACATAGAGGTTGATATTAATATATTTAACTGTATAAAATAATTGCTTCAAGATCTTAAACCATAAAGAAAACAGGTGAAAGCGTTTGTATGGGGAAAAGGCCACCCACATTTCCTCTTAAAGTGGCTATTGTCCTACAATAACGGACCTTGTTTCCGGACAAAAACCTACATTTTTCCTCCATTAACGCTGCGTTATAATTGTAATTACGCACACAAATGGTAATGGAATATTACGAGTAGGTACATCCCCTGAGGGCTGTTCATAATGTGAGTACATTATGACTACAGGGAACATCATAATTCATACATTATATTAAAATCCTACTAATATTATAAATGCGAAAGTTTGGATGTTTGAATGGATGGATGGATGTGTGTTAATCACGCCGTAAGGACTGAACCGATTTGGCTGAAATTTGTCACAGAGATAGATTATAGTCTGGAATATCACATATAAGCTACTTTTTATCCCGAAAAATAAGAGAATTCCCGCGGGAATCAAAAAACCTCTATCCACGCAAACGAAGTCGTAGTTTTTAATATGCTTTTCGTACTAGACTAGTGCCCGAAAGTTTCTTAAAAGTCTTAAAGGAACTTTTTTTTTCGGAAAAAAATGTAGCCAGGTCCTCAAATCAACTATACCCGCAAAAAATCACGTTACACCGTTACTCGGTTACTACGTGATTGAAGAACAAAGCAACAAATATACCTACTCGTACTTTCGAAGACCTGGGGCCCAAGTCTGCTATTGCAATTGTAGTTACATTACAGTTACATTGCCTATCAATGACATCCCAATTGCTACTTTTAGCAATTTGACTTGGGGCCCAGGGGTTCAATTGTCTATCAATGACGTGACAATTGCTAAAAATAACAATTGTCATGTCATTGATAGACAATGTAACTACAATTGCAATAGCAGACTTGGGCCCCAGTTGAGAGATATAGGCTATTGTGTATCCCGGAAAATTAGAGTTCTCACGGGATTTTTAAGAAAAAGAAAACGATCTGAAGACCAAAATTAATTAAGATTTTTCTTTTGCTACTACAGTATGGCATTGCTAGGTAATCTTCAAAAAAATATATAAATAGTAAATAGGTAGGTAGCGTTTTAAGTCATAGTTAAGTTTGCTAACAAGACCAATGTCCTATCTCGAGGTTTGTTAAACAAGTCACAACTACGAATCCCAGTAACTTCACCACATTGGGTACAACTTTTGGCTAGAAACTTTGTCAGGACGTGAATTCTAGAATGAATATGATTCTAATTCCTAATATGTGGGAAACTTCAAAGTTAGTACTTACTAAATAACAAGTAACACTAGAATGACTGGGGATTTGACTTATCAAATAAATAATATATTAGTTAAGGTTAGTGTAAAATGAATGGTTTGTAATAAATATATCTAATGTTACGATAAAAAATAAAATACATGAGTTGTAGAACTTATTACTTTCACAAGCAAGATATATCTACCTCGTTTAAAAAAGACAGTTAAAAAAAAATTAAAATTACAACATGGGGTTATTCAAAGGGCGGACCAACAAATTCCTAAAAAGCCGGCAACGGATTAGTGGTGCCTCTGGTGCTACAAATGTTCATGGGTGACGGTGATCACTTAATATCAGGTGACCTGATTTCTCGTTTACTCGCTTAAAATATTTAAAAAAAATGCTCAATGAAATACAGAGAGTCCTGTTGGCTTCTTGTACGCAGGTTCTTATATAACCTGCTTTGAGGTGATACCTACCAGTGCAATACAAAATACTTATCATAATCGGCCCAATAGTTTTTTCAGGAAAATAACTAAATATGTGTATAGAAAATCGCAGTAGATTTTCAGGTAAATGCGGGACCAAAGAAAGAATAAACAGCGCCTGAAAATAACCAATGAAATTATAAAGTTACCTAACATTGCTTTTACATTTATAAATACATATCAAAAATTCCGAAATTTCGAAATTTCGAAAAATTTCGAATCCCGCCGGCCTCGGAATTTTTGATATGTATTTATAAATCTATTAGGTTATTTCCTTTAAGTGTAGGTTAACACTTCAATAAAAAATTAAAAATTGCTTTTACACTTTTACAGGTGCTGTGAATGATAGTGTACAAAAAAGTTTTCTCATCTATACAAATAAATAAAATTGAAGTGTCTGTTTGTAATATCTAAATCTATTTTTTATTAAATGATGATGAAATAATATAAAAATGAATACGGTTCTTATAACAAAAAAAGCATTTTCTTATGTCTGTTTGTTTGTTGCCGCCAATCTCGGGAACGGCTGGACCGATTTTGACGGGACTTTCACTAGTAGATAGCTGATGTTATCGGGAGTAAAATAGGCTACTTTTTTAACCCAACTTTCGAAAAGGGAGGAGAAGGGGTTGTGTTTTTCTACCTCTGTACCTACTATGATATTGTATATACAGTATAAAAAGAAGTGGATATATTACAAGCGTACGGTAAATGAAGCGCGTTGGTAGATATTTGTCGTAATTTGTCATATCATTTTACAATGCAATAGGTACTCCATTATACTCTTCGTCGTTCGGCACAATTTTTTAGCTTATTTTGTGAGTATATAGCTCATCCCTAGTAGAAATTATTGCCTATGTAGGTATAGCGATATCTCCGTGATTTTTATTTTTTTATTTTTATTCGATGACAAGATAGTCCTTGACTGCGATCTGACCAGGGGCCCAAGTCTGCTATTGCAATTGTAGTTTTATTGTCTATCAATGACATGACAATTGTTATTTTTAGCAATTGTCATGTCATTGATAGACAATTGAACCCCTGGGCCCCAAGTCAAATTGCTAAAAGTAGCAATTGGGATGTCATTGATAAACAATTGATCTACAATTGCAATAGCATTGCAATAGCAGACTTGGGCCCCTGATGGTAAGTGACGATGCAGTCTAAGTGGTAATGGTAGTGGGTTAACTTGGAAGGGGTATTGGTTGGGGGGCTACACCCATTAACAATTACAAATTACAATGGTTGACGTTGAACCATATTTCACTTCTATTTTTACTTAATCACGCGATGAATTGCAAATGTGCCCCGGGACCTTGCAAATCTGACCCAAATTATCCCATTAATATTCAAACGACGACCGAATCGTATCACCCGCTTAATCACCGCTAAGCGAGTTTACCAAAATGTCAGTCATTATAGATAAGTTCATGAAATTATCTAATCCGATTTAATATCATGTAACAATGAAGTGTGGATTGGTTGTACAATATTAGCGAATGGTCCTGACTTCGTCTTTGTGGATTGAGGTTTCTTTGATTCCCGCGGGAACTTTTTAATTTTCCGGGATAAAATGTAGCCTATGTGTTATTCCCGGGTATGAAGGAGGACCAAACACACACACACACACACAATTTCACCTTTATAACATTAGTGTGACTAGCTTTTAACCTAAACTTCGTCTGCGAGGAACGGTGGAGGAGGTTTTTAGGATTCCGTACCCAAAGAGAGCTGTAGTATACTCAAACACTCACGTATATAGTAGTCAATTATATAGTTCGTATATACCAATGCACACTCCAGGCACACATAATTTGTGTTACACAACCGACGTGCTATCCGACCCGTGGTCCTAGCACGACTGACTAATGACTCTAATGGCGCCTGTATTTGTAACATGTTTCCTCCAATATTTACAGACTACCCTCTGTATGCAACAAGAGCCAACGAGACCCTATTCTTAAGCCTCTGCTGTCCATCCGTCCGTGTGTCTATCGCCGGGCTGTATCTCATGATCCATAATAGGTAGACAATTGAAATTTTCAGAGAATGTGTATTTCTATGCCGATACAACAATAAACAACAAATAATAAAAATAAAATTAAAGGGAACTACTAGAAACGTATTTTTTTCGGCGTTTTTTGTTACGGGACCCTTCTTATGTGAGTCCGACTCGCGTTTGACCATTTTTTACTGATTTCCCGTTTGTCGAACAGCGGAACAGTTTTGCTCGAGTTGTATTTATCAAACATGTTATACACGATGATTAAACGAACAAATTGTACGTATCAATTTTATTTCGCCGTTACCTTTGTAGTAAATGGCATAATCGAGCGCTGACAATTAATTTTCGTAAACGCAAATTGAATAAATTTATCCCCGTATAATTTATTTACGCGAAAATTTCATTAACGAAACACGTTGGCACGAAATTCGATAAATGAGTGACAGAAATGTTTAATTGTTTTTTTTTTTGTTATTACGTTAGCGGTGCTAATTAAATTTTATTTTAGGTTCATTAAAATGTGTTGATGTCTTTTTAATACTCAAAGATGTCTCAAGATTTGGTTTGTTGATTACGAGACTTGTATTTTCCTTTTTCAGTTTTTATTTACGCGTTTTTGATTTTTTTAATTTAATATTTTATTTAAACTATAAAGCACTAGGGCACGTCTACATTTTTTAGGGAAATAACATATATTTGAAGTAATGAAGTTAATATTTCACATTCGCGGGAAATGTCGGCGTGTTCTTTATATATACAGTTTAAAATATCGTTTGTAATAAAAAACGCAATTTAGCTAAAAAAGTCGTTTACGATAAGTCGGCGGTCTTGGCTCCAAATATGACTAGCTAAAACTTATGAGGAAACCTGAAAGTTCTCAACATGATTCTCGAAGGTGTGTGAAGTCTGCCAATCTACCAAAATTACTGACTTTGGTCTAAACACTTCTAATTCTGAGAAGAGATCTGCCCCCTGATTCTGTGACTCAGTGCCTATCAACGACGATAGGCATTTTTTATCCATTGAAGATTCGAAGAGAAATATCATTTACTATTTCGTAGTAAACCTTCAATGGATAAAAAATATATGTCAGTGGCTTTCATTTTTGATAGGCACTGAGCTACAGAATCAGGGGGCTGGGTGCACAGTAGGTAATGGGCCAGCGATGGGTAAAGATAAACGAATCAACCCTTCCAAATAGAACCTGGGAGACGTATATTTGCAACAAAAAGTCAAAAGGCTTTAAAAACCTTTGACGTTTGATTTTTATCTCCGAAACAAATCCACACGTACAATCTTCTCACATCGCGTATTCGACTTAAAAATTGTACTCACAGAGCGAAATAGAAAACGTGATGTGGGTGTTAAGACCGCTTTATTATGTGTAACTTACTGCCATAACTTTCGCTACTTTGTTTCATTGACTTCAAAGGATGTAATATTTTTAAGCTATTGCATAGCTTCTATCACGGGCCAGCGTGGAGACCGAATCCAGAAATTCCGTAACGAAAATAATCTGACACGGGACTCCTCTACGGGGAGCCGCTAGATGGCGCATTTTTTATCAACGCTATCTAGCGGTGAGCCGCTAGATGGCGTTGATAAAAATGCTATGCAATAGCTTTACCGCGGCAGTCCCCGAGTGCCACACGTCTTTTTGCTCCATCAATTTTTGACGACCTCTCTGGCGCAGTGGTGAGCACTGTGGTTTTATAACTGGGAGGTCTCGGATTCGAAAGAAATGTTGCCATTCCGCACTTAGCTGATGGTATATGGTCTAAAATCGTGTTTTTCAACCTTCTTGAAAACGCGACCTCTTTACAAGTTAAAAAGTTCTGGCGACCCCCCATGGCCTTAATGTCATTCATCAAAAGACTTTGTATTTAATTTTTGACCGACTGTGAAAATGGAGGAGGTTTTCAATTAGACGCGTATTTTTTTTTGTTCTGGCGAATTTATCCTATGCAACTACACTAAACAGTTTGAAATAAAAATTCTTTTCAAAAACCGACTTCAAATGCCACTAGAAATACAAAGTATAAAAATAATCCTACATTTTGAAGTCGGGCTAGCGACGTGCATCGGTTTCATCGTTTCAGTTGTGCGCGGACGATAGACTAAGATGATTGATAATGAATATTTTGCTTAGTATTTTATCGCCAAATACTTCTCCCCCAATAAACTATCACTTAATATTTATTCCTTATCTAGGTCTTGCGGTCTGGAAGGTCCAGTTTCCTGAACGTCCAATATCATTGTTACGTCCTATTCCCGTATAGGTATATATCCCTCTAGGTCCAATTTCTCGAAAGACTATTCCTGGAATATCTAATCTGCCTTCTAGGTCCAATTTCAAACTTCTAATAGTGCGTCGTATTATCTACCAAATTAACAAAATTAAAAGAATTATTTCTTGAGCCTTCTATAAAAATGGAGTTAATTCTTATTTGGACTAACCAATCAAAGACAATGAAATATTGTAGACACTTTTATATTTTCATACCATTTCCTCTTAAGGTGCGTTCTTCCACCAATAAAAATACAGTACATAAGTACATAAATACACAACACTCGTACAGAATACACGTTCATAGTTGGTTATAAACTTGATCCAATAACGATACATTTTATTCTATTTTGCTTTTATTTACTTTGAGTTACTCAACTTTAAACTTCAGTCGTGAGCAGACTTGGTTACCTCGTATGGATCAATGAGAGCCACATCTCGAGTACAAAACTAACTAACTGAAAAAACTACTTTTTCCCGAAGCAACTAATGAGTTTCCGGCCAACTTACTGCTTTAATCCATATAATACTCTCTCGCTGAATCCTATTTCCTCATTTCGGAGGGCCTGCGGGGCTCCTTTTTTTAATTATATTTTGGTAAATAAATAATCATTTATTCAGCTTAACACATAAATATAAAGACTAAAAAAAATTGACTAACACTAAATCCATGACCAAACACTTGACATGATTTTAGGTAGATACGAGTATATTACAAAGAAACATATTGTGTGCTACGGCTGAAAGACTTCGTTCACGTCAAGTTGGGTTTTTGTAGAAATTACCTATAGTAATGTTAACTGATATTTATTTTAAGCTATTGCATAGCTTTTATCGCGGGCCAGCGTGGAGACCGAATCCAGAAATTCCGTAACGAAAATAACCTGACACGGGACTCCTCTACGGTGAGCCGCTAGATGGCGTTGATACAAAATACTATGCAATAGCTTTACCGCGGCAGTCCCCGAGTGCCACACGTCTTTTTTTTTTAATTAAAGGGTTTGATCTTGAGGCAGGCTTCGGCCACAGTTAATTACCAGCAAGATGGCAAGCTATACCAATGCGATTGAGCGATACCTGCCATTAGGATATGAATTTATGGATATGTGTAATGCGTATGGTAGTTTAATAAGATTAGCCAGCTTCCATCTTAGACTGCGTTATCATTAAGCACTAGGAAATATCTCAGTTAAGGACTAACTGGTCATCAAATTAAAAAACCGTTCACCATTCATTCGACATTCTCGTCACGTTTAAATAGTTCATGAATCAGTTCCAATCATTCGTTCTTACATCCGATACGAGCCAGCTAAAACGACGTGATCAGAGTCTATTCATATTAATTGCGTTAAACTAGATATTGTATATTACTGAATTTCAGTAGGTAGTGATATGTAAGTATACTACCTACTTAAGACAAGATAGTCTTTGACGGTGATCTCACCTGATGGTAAGTGACAATGCAGTCTAAGATGGTAGCGGGCTAACTTGGAAGGGGTGTGGCAGTGTACATACAATCCATACCCCTAACCTGTTTCTACACGCCATCGCGCCGGAACGCTAAATCGCTTGACGGCACGTCTTTGACGGTAGGATGGTAACTAGCCACGGCCAAAGCCCCGAACTGTCCCCGCTGGAATCGCACCCGAGACCTCCGAGTTATAAGACCACAGCGCTCACCACTACACCAGGGCCCCAAGTCTGCTATTTTACATGTCATTGTCATTGAACCGCAATACAATTACAATTCAATTATCATTGGTCCAAAATTTCGTAGTCTACTAAATTCACAATGGTCGTTCGATTTCTTATAATTGGATTGTAATTCAATGATACCTCGGTATTGCTATTAGCTTAAAAAGCGTTTGCTGAAATGAGTTTCAAAAAAAACTACATATTAAAAACGTTTATTTAAGCTAGATTCAAAGCTAGGTGTGTCAGTGGCAAACCATCGGAAAACAATTGTGACGCCATTGAATTAGTAGACTACCAAAATTGCTAAAAGTAGCAATTGGGATGTCATTGATAGACAATTGAACTACAATTGCAATAGCAGACTTGGGCCCCAGGGAGGTCGTCAAAAATTCATAATTATTCTTCTTGAAACAATAAAATATCTTAACCCCGGTGATTCGCATCGGAAATCATTAAATTTTGAGTTTTGAGTCAACAACAAGTTATAAGTTTTGAGTCGCTACAGAGCTTCCGTTTACAAACTGTAGCAACAAAGTAAATACTAAATGAACATGAATCGATATTGTTGTAAATATTGAGTTGTTAAAGCGTGGGCCATTATTTGGAACGCTTGGGACAAAGGGAAAAGTTTTAAGGGCGAAACTCTTAATACCTTTTGTTGGCAGTTTAAAGCGAAAATTTTCCGGTATCTATTGTTTTGCTTTGTTGTTCTTACTTTTACATCGGTTTCGATTCACCCGTGGGCAGTTATTTTGATGAATTAAAGTGTTCTTTCTTCTTTTGTACTCAACAGTTTTTTTATTACCTTAGAAGCTATGAAACTTTACCTCGGCTGACTGATTTAGGTACTAACTGAAAGACAACACGTTACACACGTTAAGCTGATAGGTAAATATTTAAAAACGTTACTTGTTTACTTGAAGAATAATCTAAAAGCTAAGTGAGTTTGATGATAATTTGTTAAGGACTCATTAAATACAAATTAATTCATATCTCAGAGAGTGTATCAAAAAGCTCTCGCAGAATTTCAAAAACTAAATCGACAGTCACAAAGTCACAGGTATCAGGCAGTCAGCTAGTGGATAAAAATTTTGTAATCTACATACAGACATTTCAACGAAATTATTCAACTGTAGTCTAATCACTTTTCCAGTGGTGTTTATTTTGCGCTTTATGCTGAAACACAAAGTTGTATTGCAAAGTGAAACCGACCGGAAAGTTGGTGCAAAAGATATTTAGTATCTGATTCTGAAGAATTACCGAGCTTATTAATACCTAAACAAAGAGAACTTTTATCAAAGATTATATAAAATATATGCAAAGGTTTAGTAACAGAAAGGATGAAAATAATGTCCAAAAGATACTACAATAAAAATAAAACAAAAATACCGCTGTACAATGAAAAACTGTGATCAAATACTTACCTACATACACGAACACATAATTAAAGCTTCAACACCCAACGGTTAAAACTGAAAACTGAAAGGTCGCAGGTTCAAACCCCACCCGTTGCACTATTGTCGTATCCACTCCTAGCACAAGCTTTCCGCTTATTTGGAGGGGATAAGAGGATATTAGTCAACTTCAGCTTGGCTAATATTCTTAAAAAAAAAAATGTCTTCCCCGCCTCATTGGTTTAATTGTTATCACGTCATAATATAACCTACAAAGACTCTCTCATGAGACAGTAATAACTATCCTGTGTAACATGATTCTATTGTATTCTGTTCTACAGTGTTTCCACTTTATTTGTGTCTCAGTTATGTCTTAAAATGAGTATCTTAATATTAATATTTAATTCGATGCCTTAACATGGGTAGCCTAAGTATGTCATGCTCACTTAAACATTTCTGTGGTGGTGTCGTGTGGTGCGGGTTGTTACGTTCCCTCAAATATGGTTGAGCGAGGCAATGGCTGGATCATGCGTCATGCTCGTGAACGGGTGCCGCCAACGGGAATGGGTCTGCTTTGTGTCTACCCATGTTAACATGTCTTTGGTTGCGGTAGGCGTACATTTTTGAAACTTCTGTGTGGAAACATTGTGTGCATAGCCTAGTTCTTTTTAACAATTGTAAAAAAAAAAAAAAAAAATTTTTTTTGAAAAGAGCAACTGCTGAGTTTCTTGCCGGCTCTTCTCAGCAGAATCTGCATTCCGAACCGGTGGTAGATTTTTGACGTTTCATAAGAGCTACAAGTTGGCCTACATGAAATAAATAAATTTTGAATTTGAATTTTGAATTTGAATTTGAAAAGTTCCTGCATACTCGTGTTTTCTAGACGCATTTGTTCAGCTTTTTGCATTTGCGTCTGTTTAGTTTTCACGGCAAACATGCATTTAAAATAAGAACAATTATATTTTACCATTTCAATTACACACAAAGCGCCGCACGTAGAATTAATTAGTTAGATATAGGTTGACTGTCGGTCTCCTCAAATGTAGCCCCTTTTCCATTTGTCCAAAATCCACTCTAACCTTGGGGTAAATCTCATTAGTTTGGCCACCGAATTCCTCTTACAAAGTTTGTAAGAAGTTCTCACCCCACAGACAGGATCTTTCCGAGACGGGGGTCAACAAAAACCCACTAAAGAGTACGTGAGCTCTTTTAAGTATTTCTTAAGTTTTCGTAGATAGAAAAGAGTGTGTAAGTAACTATTTATCTTGTGAGCGCTATGTAAAGTGCTCTCTCTGTAAAGGTTTTGGTTTCTGACATAGTTAAACTTGGTTGGAGTCTAAATTATAATAATCAATGCTTCTATAGAGCTCAAGAATTTCTCCGAAAATATGCATAGAGTACATTGAACAATTTATTGTTAACTGGTAGAGTTCCCCCAATCAAATATTATGATCACTTGTTGAACAACTGGAATGGTTATTACTATTAGTTTAGTATTTAGGTTTGTTATAGTATCTACTTTAGTAATAGTAAATTTTGTTTGGTGGGAGGCTTTGGCCGTGGCTAGTTACCACCCTACCGTCAAAGACGTGCCGCCAAGCGATTTAGCGTTCCGGCACGATGGCGTGTAGCAACCGATTAGGGGTATGGGTTGTATTTACACTGCTATACCCCTTCCAAGTTAGCCCGCTACCATCTTAGACTGCATCGTCACTTACCATCAGGTGAGATCGCAGTCAAGGGCTATCTTGTCATCGAATAAAAAAAAAAAAAAGTAATATACTTTTTTTTTAAAAGAACATTAGTCAAGCTGAACTTATGAAATTCAACACAATTTAAACCTATATAACTGCAACATCCCTAATAATTAATTAAATTAAAAAAAGTGCGTTTAATTATGTTGTTTGGTTTGTCATTCTGAAGTCTTCGGCAACAACTACTGTACCACTATGTAATCAAATCAGCTGTATGGTATGGCAGCCATGTTGATGAAAATCATAGACAGTAGAATCGTTCTAGAACCCTGGATTATGAGAGTGAGGGAATAGAGAATGCACTTTTGTGCCACAATATCTCTAGTTTCTCTGACACCCTTGAGATTGCATTGAGGGGGACTAAATTGAGAACTTATTACAAGAATACTTGAAAATTTGTCATAGATGCATGTCACTTTTAAAAAGTTTCAGAAGGACCGCGCCAACTTTACAAAGTAATTTCATTGAAAGATAGCGTAACGCTGACTCAGGATGTAGGCGTCAAGTTGAAAGCATAACGGAAAACATGGCTTGATTTTCCGTCAAGCATTCAGTTTAAAACTGTATTTATATCGAGAGCTTAATTTAATACTCGCACTGGCTATATTTTTAAATATACGCAATATTTGTGTAAAGGAGAGAGGAAGAGTGAAATGAGGAGGGGTCCGAAAGGAAGGAAGAGTTCGTAGGGTTAAAAGATTCAGGGGTCAAGGATTGCAGTTAAAATTATCACTCAAAAGTTTGAAACAAAACTAAAAAAACTGAATCAACTCCTTTTAAGCTTAAAATTCCCTAAAAATCATCAATATTGTTGACTCTAAAGGCGTGACAATCAAGGACGACGCTGAAAACAAAATGGCATTTTATGTAACAGAAAAGTTATTATAAGATATTCATGTTGCAATAGATAGGTAATAAATTGAATATATACTTAAATAAAATAAAAAATAAATATCATTGAAACCCCTTAAATCTCTACTATCTCTACTAATGTTATAAATGCGAACATATGTTTTTTTTGGTTTGTTTATTCATTGCTTAATAGTGCCATAATACAGGTCGGTACGGATCGACGTGGCTTTTTCATGATTATAGTTGAAGATCTAGAGAGTTTATTCCAGAAAAACAAGGGGTTTCCGCGGGATTTTTATAAAACCTAACTCCACGCCGACACGAAGTTGAGGGCAAAAGCTAGTAAAATAACATACAAAAATTTAAAAATAGTTACTTCAATAGTAAGAAGGACTAAGAATGAATCTGGTACAAAAATATCACGAAAATATTTGCTGGGTGAAATTAACGACCGTATTTTTTAGAAATAAAGTTGCAAAGTCAGACTTCTCCGGCAGGTAAGTGACTCTATTCTTTCCTCATCTGACGATAATTCATTTTAGATGAAAAAAGGAGCCGTCGCACCGAGTCGTTGGAATAATACAATTTTAATCAGCGTTTTTTAAACGAATCTGATAAACGCTCTGCGAATAAATGAGATGCTTATCTTTAGTACACAAAACAAAAACAAAATAACCGTTATTTTCGCGTTATTTTTGCTTGTTTACTTTCGAGGTACTCTTTTTTATTACTTTTTCCTTCATTTATAAAATATTAGCTTTCACCCGTGACTTCGTTCACGTTAAATTCGATTTTTCAATCCTCTATTTTACTCTCTATTTTCAAACATGATAATTTACTAGCTTTGTCCGTGTTAAGTTGGGTTTAAAAAAATTATGTTTTCGAATCGTCAACTGTAACCAAAAAATCAAGTCGATTCGCTGCAGTCTAAGATACTAGAACTAACTAGAACGTTTTAATGAAGCCCAAACCCCTAAAACCGATATCCACACACCATTGTGCCCGCTACGCCGCCAAACTCGTCAAAAACATTGTGGTCTTTGGATAGAAATAGAATAGAATAATTTTTTATTGAAATAAACTTTTACAAAGTCCTTTCGAATCGTCAAATGAATCTACGTACACTGGTGCTGAACCGTTGCAACCTAGATGAACCAGTAAGAAACTCGGCAGAAATACATATGACACAAGATTTCCATTTACAGTCAACGTAAATCAGAAAAGTCAAAAGGGAGCGAAAATAAATGCAAACGATTTTCCAGTTTCAGCATCTCAGTAAAGTCTTCGACTTTCAGCAATGACGGGGCGACTTGGAAATGTAAATTTGAGAAGTCGAACATAGGAGAGATTGGAAATTCGCTTTAGTTGCCTGCCGTCTGTGGTTACGTGTGGGTAGAACTTGACGGCTATTTCTACTTTTATTATCCCAAGAAGGGAAAAACTTACGGTTCTAATAGCAAAATACTTACCAACTGTCGATGAACGACTCAATAATGAAGGGTTAAAGGACTTTGTTTTTGTTATGTTTCCCTTCACTACCAAAAAAATGCAACGCACAGAGAGTAATTATCTTCTATCTTCTTTTAAATATACAAAATAAAGATGACTGACTGACTGACTGATCTACCGTCACTAGACGGATCGAATTGAAAGGCATACACGTACGTCGTACATAGCTATTACGATGTAGGCATCCGCTAAGAAAGATTATTGAAAATTCTTAATTAAAACACGTAAAATATGGTTTTGAAAAATCGAACTTAACGTGAGCAAAGCCCCGGGCATCAGCTAGCAATTTATAAATAATAGCATAGTAATACATAATGTATACCTTCTTACTTCTGAAAAAATTAGACGTCACATGAGCTCTAACATTATTCCATATTATCACTAGTCATTGCGCCTTTGTCTGTAGTTATAAGTGCTGTTATTTATTGTACCGCTACCTTTTTATTATGAGCAATAAATCACCGATAAATAAATAAAACGTCCACTCATAAATAACCCGCACAAGCGAAAGTAATTAAACGAGAACTAGTTTCACGGACGGATTATAATATAGAGGGTCTATAGAAATATACTTCATAAACGGATTTATTAATGAATCGCCTGAAGCTATCGGGTATTCATTATTTATCCTTGAGGTATCGGTAGAGTCTGATACCTTTGTTATACTTAAATAGTTTATCAGATAATATGACATGTCCATGGACAAAGGTTGATTAATGCTCTCAATTGTATGTCGAAAGGAATTATTTATAAAAGCTCCGTATTCTCTTTCGATGCTAGAGATTAAATATAGAAAAGTTGACCTACTCGTAACAAACGAAGTTTCTGATCGGTGAGATACTAACTTTATGTTATTTAAAGTTCTGGTTTAATTGGAGTACTTAATTGGCTTTGTCTCTACTAACTATTCTGTCTTACTGTTAGAGGTAGTGTTGGGTAGGACATGACATGAAAAAGAGTTTGTAAGAGTAGCCTCTTTTTTGTACTGAGCCAGTACATTGTAAATATACATACTTCTAATATAATTACTTCTAATAATATTAATTGAATTGATAGAATTTTTTTACTAGCGCTTGACTGAAGCAATCGCACCTGATGGTAAGTGAAGATGCAGCCTAAGATGGAGCGCGCTTGCCTGGAAGATGCCTATTAACTATTAATTTAAAAGGTACTTAAGTTATAGTTAGTTATAAAAACGGAAGCCGGAAGGGCATTGATTTTTTTTCAATTAAGTTTAAGCTAGAAATTAAATTCACGCACAAAAATCTGCTCCACACAAAGCGCAGGTACTTGCCTACCTTGGTTAATGACATTTCTAAATGAAAGGGAAGTTCTAAAAACGTGCTGTTCATTAAAAATTAATTAAGACGCTCGGAGGCAGTCTCGAAACCGTGATTATGTTCGATAAAGCTACTCGCTACGTCAGGATAACGGATTCATTCAATTATATGATTTCAAACTTTGGGGAAATTCAATTTTTGTAGTGATTATCCAATCTCGGCCCATTGGGTTTGCAGATAGAAAGATAGATAGATAATATTGTTTCACGTAGCATTTACAAATATAATATGCTTATACTACTACTACCTACTGCTACTACTAGCGCTGAACAGACCAAGAAGCGTAAGTAGAAAAATCTTGATGGAAGTTTAACATTTTGTTCCTTTTGGGGTGCAGATTCCGGGGTCGTGGAACCCTTTTTGAAGAGCTTTGAAAAAATTCATCGAGTCTACTGGGGATCCAAAAGCTGCCTATGCCAAAGAATTTATTTGGCCAAAAAGGGGTAATGCTGCCAGCACTGTGGGTAGTTTGCGGATTTTTTAGATTTTTTTTTTATCTGAGATAGGCTAGCGCTTGACGACAATCAATACCGGATAGCACTTAATGAGGTCTAGGTTGGTGCGTGCTTGCCTAGAAAATGCCTATTCACTCTTGCCTTGAAGGTACTCAAATTGTAAGTGGCAGGAAACACGGATGCTGGAAGAGTGTTCCACACCTTAGCGGTTCTTATCCGAAACGTTGAATTGAAGCGTTTCGTTCGAGTAGGTTGGATTTCTACCACATAAGGATGCCAACGCTCACGACTTCTCGATTTTTGTTTCAATCTTGTTATACCTTGACACCTTAATGGCATTAGCAATTCACCATGCCACCTTGAATGTATTATTATGTACACATAATACTGCAGCAAATATTTGACAAACGGTCAATCAAATATGCAAATATCTACAGCTAACAATTCACCTTGTTGACCAATCTCCAAGATGTAATGGATTGATTGACAAAGCGTATTAGGCCGACGTGGCAGGAAACTATTTCAGCCTATCAAATACCCTTTGTACGTAGCATAATTATGAAATGAGTTACTAATTGTTCACTTCAAGTTGGCCGTTTTCGTTTATTAATTAAAGCACTAACTCTGCGCTATGTAAAACTTTTCCTTTTTTAACTCATCGTAGAAAATGACACGCGAACAATATCTTATCTTATAACCAAACAAAAATAAATAACTAATAAAAACTTAGCGAGTATAAACGTAAAAATTCTTTTTCCAAACCGACTTCAAACGCCACTACAATCAATTGTGCCTTTAAAATTTGCAGAGTTCTCTCGATTTCTCCAGGATCCCGTCATCAGATCCTGACCTGATGACAATGGTACCATCTGAGAAGTATACCCTTTCAAACAAAACAGAATTTTCCAAATTGGTCCAGGTGTTTTCGAGTAATCGAGGAACATACATAAAAACAACCGATGAATTGAGAACTTCCTCCTTTCTTGGAAATCGGTTAAAAAAACATTTAAAACGTAACTATAACAAAAGTTTGAAAAATTCTATAGTGACAATCGCGAGCGTTACTTTGCTATCTGTACTAAGCAGGTCTGACTTGAGGTGCGTTCCGGGGAAGCGCGCAGTAGCGGTCAACTTGACGTGAACAATGTAGTGGCACTTTACCGCATAAAATATGCTGCTAACTGCGTGGTAATATTTTAACCGCACATTTTATGCATTAAAATTCTACAGATTAAACAACCATGTAGTGTCCACATCACATTTTGCTGCTTGTGTGTAAAGCGAAGTGATGAAAAGATTGATATTCTAATTTTTGGCCTGACCCGGGAATCGAACCCGGGACCTCTTCATCCGCAGTTGAACATACTAACCACTAGACCACGGGTGGCCAAACGGTCGATCGCGATCGACCGGTATTAGTCGATTCGATCGCGGCTTGACTTTGAAAATCTAGCGGAAGATGCTCACACTAATATCATGAACAAGTAGTTAGTAACTAGTTAAGTACTAAGAATTCAATTTTATGTTTTCCCTTTTAATCAAATAAATAATATCACATAAGTAACATAAACTGTTTCATTTATCATGAAGTATAAAATATGTAGAACCCACAGGGTTTCGTCAGTAAGTAGCAGATCTTAGCTCTAATCAAGTTAGCCATGCCTGCGCTAGACATTGGGATGCTTAGTTGCTAGGCAACGTTTCATTATTCGGCTAAAAGTCAGAAAAGCCTGTTAGATGTGCAGTAATAGAGAAAGCAGCTAACAATACAGAATCATCCCCTAAAGTAGGTATAAACGAAGATCAAAGCCTTCCCTCGCCGGCTACTCGTATCCTAACGAAACAGTGGATCGCTTTAGACTTATCCGATACTTCACTTTGCAGCGTATTACGGTCAATTGATTTCTGGACGGAGCGGGGATAGCCGATAGACCGATTTAAGTAGTTCTTAAAATATAAGATCCTTTTGTTTCTAAGGCGGAGAATGGAGATCTTGCAGCCAACTATCTACCTACTCCATATTTTAGCGATCACTGCGCTTATAACTAGAGATTGGATAATAATCAGATGCATAATACTATTTTTTTTTTTTATTCGATGACAAGATAGCCCTTGACTGCAATCTCACCTGATGGTAAGTGACGATGCAGTCTAAGATGGTACCGGGCTAACTTGGAAGGGGTATAGCAGTGTAAATTCGACCCATACCCCTAATCGGTTTCTACACGGCATCGTGCTGGAACGCTAAATCGCTTGGCGGCACGTCTTTGACGGTAGGGTGGTAACTAGCCACGGCCAAAGCCTCCCACCGGACCAGACCAGAGACAATTTAGAAACTATAAATTCCTAAATTGCCCCCGCCGGGAATCGAACCCGAGACCTCCCAGTTATAAGACCACAGCGTTCACCACTGCGCCAGGGAGGTCGTCAAAATACTAACGTTTTTATATCGACGATTCCCAACATTTAGGGTCTAGTGTTTAATTGCAACAAAACATATTATTATAGTGATATTTTCTAATCAACCACACTTCATATTAAATCGAAAATTCAATTAATTCATTATTCAAAGTCATTATTAAAATCGAAAGTTTGTACGTATTCGACGACCTCCCTGGCGCAGTGGTGAGCGCTGTGGTCTTATAACTGGGAGGTCTCGGGTTCGATTCCTGGCGGGGGCAGTTTAGGAATTTATAATTTCTAAATTGTCTCTGGTCTGGTCTGGTGGGCTTTGGCCGTGACTAGTTACCACTCTACCGTCAAAGACGTGCCGCCAAGCGATTTAGCGTTCCGGCACGATGGCGTGTAAAAACCGATAAGGGGTATGGGTTGAATTTACACTGCTATACCCCTTGCAAGTTAGCCCGCTACCATCTTAGACTGCATCGTCACTTACCATCAGGTGAGATCGCAGTCAAGGGCTATCTTGTCATCGAATTAAAAAAAAATACTGCACGTGCACTTATGCTGAGGTCTATAGAGTGTGCTCTGATTTAGTTCAGACTTAAGATACGAATATGCACTGACAATTGACATAAATCTGTCTCGTTTGTACATTGTCTTGAGTCTGAGCAGAGTAAAAGTTCGGTCTTATAGATTTCAGCCTTAGTTTCCTAAACGATTAATTATGTATTTAGTTCTATATAGTGTTAAATTAATTTAAATCCATTTCAGTCCGGACATCAAACCCGGCGTATTCGTTCTGAATTAAGGTCCGCAATGTAATCACAAATATTAGTGCCGACTTTGCTGTAATCCCCAATCACTAACCGTCTGTCCCCTGTAATCTCCTAAATGGGGACATTTTATGAATCAGTTTAAATACGAGATTAGGGGAATCGATAGGGATATAATGGGTATAAGAAGGGTTAGCTAATTAGGAAAATGTTGTAGCCGTTAAAGCAATTCATTGCACTGATCGCTGCATCGCAATATCCTAGAGAGAGAGAAGATGAAACCGCTTGGGATTGTCTAAAAATCACTTATCTCTTTACCTTATGCGAACTTTCGCATAAGGATAGTAAAGTTTGTTGGTTTGTCCTTCAATCACAATCCAAGGAGGCGACTTAATTTTTTGAAAGGGTATAGTTTAGGACCGGGAGAGCGACATAGTCATTTTTTATCCCGGAAAATCAAGGAGTTCCCGCGGGATTTTAAAACTAATTCCATGCGAGTGAAGCCGCGGGCGTCAACTAGTGCTTAAATAAAATCTTTTATAACGTAATATTATGACCGCTGTACATTCTTACGTACCCTTACGAAAACCTGTACGGGTATAATCAAAAATATTGCATCCTACATTACGGAGAAACATTTTATTGAATATTCAAACCCATTGCATAGAGAATAGAGTTTGAATTTGCGTGTCAAAGGGAAACCTTGATAGTGTTTCCGCATAACAATGGAGATGGTGCTTTTGACGAGAGACATTGTCCTTTGAGCTTTGAGCGAAGGTGCTCGCTGCTGGGAGATTGACGCGACCGCAATTAGTGACTTCAATCACTGCCTCAGTAATTTGTTATCGGCTTAACCTGAATTTGGGGTCAGCTAGCCTTTTCGAAGCGCGATCTAGTTTACGATACATGGAGGATTCTGACAGGCTTTTTTAATATACTGTTGGATACAGGCAGCAAAAGATCGAGTTTAGTCCTTTCAGGCGGCCTGTTTCCAGCCGTGGACGTCGATACTCGCTGCTGGGAGATTGACAGGATCGTGATTAGTAACTTCAATCACTGCATCAGTAATTTGTTATCGGCTTAACCTGAATTTGGGGTCAGCTAGCCTTTTCGAAGCGCGATCTAGTTTACGATATAGGGAGGATTCTGACAAGCTTTTTTAATATACTGTTGGATAGAGGCAGCACAAGATGGAGTTTAGTCCTTTCAGGCGGCCTGTTTCCAGCCGTGGACGTCGCCGCTCGCTGCTGGAAGATTGACAGGACCGTGATTAGTAACTTCAATCACTGCCTCAGTAATTTGTTATTGGCTTAACCTGAATTTGGGGCCAGCTAGCCTTTTTGAAGTGCGATCCAGTTTACGATACAGGGAAGTTTCTTCCAGGCTTTTTAAATAAAACTGTTGAATACAGACGGCACTAGATCGAGTTTAATCTGTTGGGAAATTGACTCGGCCGCAATTAGTGACTTCAATCACTGCCTCAGTAATTTGTTATCGGCTTAACCAGAATTTGGAGTCAGCCAGCACTTTTGAAGTGCGATCCAATATACGATACAGGCCTTACAGAGCTCTATGTCCAGCAGAGGACGTCAATCGGCTGAGAAGGTGCTCGCTGTTGGGAGATTGACTCGATCGCAGTTAGTGACTTCAATCACTGCCTCAGTAATTTGTTATCAGCTTAACCTGAATTTGGGGCCAGTTAACCTTTTTGAAGTGCGATTCAATTTACGATAGATGGCTTTACTGCGGTCTATGTCCAGCGGTGGACTTCAATCGGCTGAGAAGGTGCTCGCTGTTGGGAGATTGACTCGGCCGCGATTATTAACTTCAATCACTGCCTCAATAATTTGTTATCGGCTTAACCTGAATTTGGGGTAAACTAGACTTTTCGATGTGCGATTTGGTTTGATTTTAATAAGTAGGAAACTGGAATGGGTTCAATTAATTCACTATCAATGTTTAAATATCCCATTAGTGGTCAACGAATTTCGCTTTAATAAGAGTCCCTCTTATACGAAAAATATTGACGAGCTATTTTCTGCGTAATAAAGCGATACTCAGCAGTCTCCACGCTAATTTAAATAGGGAATCAACATGGCCTCATTAAGTCAAACCTGTCAGCATTTTAAAATCGTATGAAAATGAGCTCATAAATTATGTTCAGATTTAACGGGAACCTACCATGCCTAAAAACTAACTTAAAAAAATGTGAAACTGAAATACTTTGTGAGAAAAGCACTTCATTATTTTGCGATACATTAATGAATGAAATAACAACTTTAAGCGGAACAAAATTGTTAAGTATTCGTAACAAAGCATTGTATTAATCTTCGTTGTAATTGACACGAACGGCGAGTAAAGTAGGTACGAAAGGAAGTAAATATCATTATACTTTCCAGACAGGAAGGCTTTTGTTTGTTATTTCTCTGTAATTTGTCATTTAGTTATTTTTGACGAGATGATTTTATTTTAATTTGTATACTTAAATAAATAAATAAATATATATTATAAAAAGCGAAAGTTTATATGGGTGTGTGCGTGCTTGCGTGTTTGTGTGTATATGTATGTTTACTTAGTACTGTACAGATTTGGCCGTTTGAAATGGAGATAGCTCATACCCAGGATTAAAGGATTAACAAATAGGCTATTTTTTATGCTGAAAAATCAAATAGTTCCCAAGGGATTTATAAAAACTAAATCCATACGGACGAAGTCACTGGCATCGGCTAGTGTAACATAACTTATGACTCAAAGAGTAGATAAATATCCAGCGAATCGGCAAATAAATTAAAATGAAGTCAAAACGTCTTTCAATCTCGATTTCCATAACGTCGGGGGAACGTCTCCGTATCGAATGATCGCCTCCTGAACAGATGCTTGACGCCGCGAACAGATTGCGGCTTCTAATCTAATGCGTTAACGGTGTGATACCTACTCCTTACGCTTACTACGCTTTTATATCTTGACTAGCTTTTATCCGCGGCTTCGCTCACGTTAGGTTCGATTTTTTAAACCCCTATTTTACCTCCTTCGGGGTTGAATTTTGAAAAATCCTTTCTTAGCGGATGACTACGTCATCATAGCTACCTGTACGCCAAATTTCAGCTCGATCGGTCCAGTGGTTAGAGCTGTGCGTTGATAGATTAGTCAGTCAGTCACCTTTGCCTTTTATATATTTAAGATAAGAAGATTCAGAAAGAATTGGTAGATTAACCATTACATCAATTTAAACAGTGTGTAAAGACACAGTGTGTAATAAGTAGAAGTTATTACACAGCTAATGAATTCCTTAATGACAAAGTTGCTTGGAACGAATCTGCTTTGCTTTACAATTACAATGTACAATTTTTACCGGAAAATTAACCGGTTCCTGAGGAATTTAAAAAACGCGGACGAAGTCGCGGGCATCTGCTAGTATTACAAACGAGAAAGTGTGTTTGTTTGTTAGTTTATCCTTCAATTATACAGAGATGGAGTAACGGATCGACGTGATTTGTTTTGCATGGATATAGTCGAAAAGTTGGAGAATTACTTGGGATTATGGGATTATTGCGGAAAAACAGAGGGTTTACAAAAATCTAACTTTACCCGGACGAAGTCGCTTTGAAAAGCTAGTCTTAAATATATAAAAGAAAAAGGTGACTGACTGACTGACTGACTGACTGATCTATCAAAGCACAGCTCAAACCACTGGATGGATCAGGCTGAAATTTGGCATACCGATAGCTATTATAACGTAGGGACCCGCTAAGAAAGAATTTTTGAAAATTCAACCCCTAAGGGGATAAAATAGGCGTTTGAAAAGCGTGAGCGAAGCCGCGGGCATAAGCTCGTTATCCATAAAGTAATTAAAAAAAAGTTGTTTTTTTTACCCGAAATAAGCTTACGCTTGACGAAGTACTGGATAGCACTGATGAGGTCTAGATTGGAACTCGCTTGCCTAGAAGATGCCTATTCACTCTTGCCTTGAAGGTACTCAAATTATAGGTAGGTTAAAAAATCATAAAAAAAAGTAATTCTGTTCAGTAGGCGACAATCATGAAATTTGAATTTATAAAACATTTCGTATTGAATTTGCTCAACATTTCCATTCCCTCCCTCCCTCCTCGCCTGAATCAATTACCATTTTTATGAGGACCTGATGCCTTCCACTCTTCGTTTGTGTTTTCTTGTTATTTATTTTGAAGATTCCAAGTAATGTATACTTAATGTTCTTTTTCATTTGAAAGTGACCCAGGGAAGTGTATCCTAATCAACCAAATTGAGAGTCGCTAATGGACTATCCGTACTTGACTCGGTGTTACTCTCGCAAATAAAATTTAACTAGCTTTTGCCCGTAACTTTGCAACTGTGGAGTTAGATTTTGAAAATCTTGAGGGAAACCTCTGTTTTTTTTTTCGGGGTAAAAGGTAGGCTATGTCATTCCTTATCTCCTCAACTATACCAATGCAAAAATCACGTCGATTAATTGCTCCTTTGTTGCATGATTTTTTTTTATATGAATAGCGGGCAAATGAGCTGGCGGGTCACCTGGTGTAAAGTGATTACCGCCGCCCATGAACACTTGTAGTACCAGAGGCACCACCAAGGGTTCGGGAACAGAACTTTAAAAAAACAACTTTTAAATTATCCATTTCATGTTAGCAGTCAACTAGTTTTATAGGCTTCTATAACAAATCAAGACTTTAAAACCAGTCTTATAAAACAAATTCTCCTAAGCCGTAAAAAAACTCAGCAGTACATGAAAGAAGGTATTTGATTCATCACAACATCGGCAGCTTTCCAGTGAAAATGCAAAACAATGAACAATAATAAAACTGAGCAAAGTTCGCAAAAATAAAACAAAAATGCTAAACGAAATTACGAGAGAAATACTTCTTTTGTTTTCGCGTTCCGGATAAGCATCACTCTCATTTACAGAAAAGCGTTTATCAGATTCATTTGCAAGAGATGCTGAATGAATTTGTATTATTCCAACGGATCCTTTTTTTTCCATCCAAAATAAATTATTGCCAGAGAGAAGAATGGAGTCAGTTTCGTACCTGATTTTTTTTTTTGACTTTCGGGAATAAAAGGTGACCAGCCCCCTGATTCTGTAACTCAGTGCCTATCAAAAAATGAAAGTATTTTTTATCCATTGAAGGTTTACTATGAAATGGTAAATGACATTTCTCTTCAAACCTGCAATGGATAAAAAATATATGTCAGTGGCTTCAATTTTGTGATAGCCACTGAGTTACGGAATCAGGGCCCAGATCACACTAATATTATTAATGCCAGAGATTTTGGTTATGATTTTGGCTTTTATTCTCGTAGTAACGAGAATTCAATCCAGCTGCAAAAGAGCTACGGATTGACTGACTTTTCTAAGTTGAGGATAATTGAGGACCCTGGGTAGTGACGTAAGTAATTTTATCTCACAAAGTCAGAGAGCTCCCGAGAGATTTTAAAACTAAATTCACACGTATGAAGTCACCGGCATCAGCTGGTAGTGTCATATAGAACAGTATGTAATATAAAACTGAAAATTCTTTTTGCAAAACCGACTTCACACGCCACTACAAAGTATATCAATTGTGCCTATAAAATTTGAAGAGTTCCCTCGATTTCTCCAGGATCCCATCATCAGATCCTGACCTGATGACAATAGGACCTGGGAAGTATACCCTTTCAAAAAAAAAAGAATTTTCCAAATCGGTTCAGGCGTCTTCGACTAATTGGGGAACATACATAAAAAAAAATAGATTCCGACGAATTGAGAACCAAATTTTTTTCAAATCAAAAGTTCTTATCAAATAAATTAAGATTATCAAGTGAAATGAATAACAACTTGAAAAGTATTAATTTGATTAGTCCTAATTCCTTTGATTAGAACTTTGAATGAGACTTAAGAGTTTGTCCATTCAATTTATAACTAAGTGTAGTACCTACAGGGCCTTAGGCTAAAATTTCGTCAGTTAAATAGTTCAGAAAACGGGTGCCTAGATCCAGTATTAAATTTAATATTTATGCAAATTAAGCTGTCTAGCGAGGTGTCTCGAGCCGTCGTTCAGAAATAACTGGATTTACATTGCATTAAACTAGAACTTTCGTGTCTTGAAAAAAATTACTTTAACATATTTTTCAGGTTTCAGTTGATTTCTATCAAAAGATACTAACAAAATCTAAGTAGGTAATAAACTAGCTGACAGCCGCGACTTCGTTCGCGTGGATTAAGGTTTTTTATTCCCATGGCAACTCTCTTATTTCCCAGGATAAAAATTAGCCTATGTCCTATTTCTGAGCCTGAGCCAAATCGGTTTCGTCGTTGTGACGTGATTGAGTAACAAACATATAAACATTCGCATTTATAATATTAATAGTATAACTTCACTTGAAGATGTATTGATTTGTGTAGTTATAATATCTAGATTAACTATGGTTTTTAGAGGTTTCGATGATTCTGTTTCTGTTTATGTTCAGAGAAAGGTAAAGAAAAAGAGGTAGAGGTTTGGTCGTGGCTGGTTACCACTTTACCGTCAAAAGCGTGCAGCCAAGCGATTCAGCGTTCCAGCACGCTGGCGAGTAGAACCCGATTAGGGGTGTATGGGTAGAATGTACACTGTCATATCTCTCCAAATTAGTCCGTTACCATCTTAGACCATCATCACAAATGCATCATCACTTACCATCAAGTGAGATCGCAGTCAAGGACTAAAGCTGAACAATGAACATGTGTCTAATTCTATAAGAATAACAGTAAAACAGCAGCTGATCTAAAATCGTGTTTTGTGACGATCCAATAAGAAACCTAATATTAAGTCTAGCCGTGATCCGTTAGGATAGGACTGGTCTTCAAATCATCACAAAACAAAAGTCAATTTGAGAAGCTACATTTGAGCCTCAGTCATGCTTAAACCGTATTTAGTATACCTAAAGCATTTTTCAGTGAATCGTTCATATGAAGCGATTCTCAGAAGGTTTGATTGATTTCCAATTGCATGTAACATGGCACACATCATTTGGCTGAACGGACGTCGGTTGTTTCATGTTCCAATGAGTTTTCCGTTTGATTTCAAGGGAAGGTGTTACTGAAATGTGGTGGAAAGATTTATTAATCCACTAGGTAGCTTGTACCCGCGACTTATCCCCGTTTTCACCAACGTTCCCTAACCTCTACGGGCTATCTAAGCTATAGTACGTTTATCTCACGAAGTTACGTGCGTTTTACTTGTGGTTACGTCGTGTACATGCACATTGCGTAAGTGTGCGTGCCCGTCAGGAGTCTCGGTGGAAGCGGTCACACATACAGATACGACGCGCACACAACCATGAGCCACACGCCCTCGTGAGTTGAAAGAATTTATAACTAGTAACCGTTTCTAATTTAAAGTAAATGTCAACGGTTATTCTAGTTCACAGTGTCAAAGTTTTCCTATGCTTTGGGTTATCCCACGAAATGAGAAAATAAGCACACTTTCCATTGTGACAAAGAGAGTAGATTTAATTAACAATTTCGCCTATCATATATCCTAGGAAATTACTATTCTTAGCTATACCTATCGCATGGTCCTAATGCGATTTAATGCGGCGAACCACTCAAAGGGCTAAGCAAAAAGCACACAAAGTCTATCCAGCTTTTGAAGTGCTTTGATCTTGATTTGATTGCGCGCCCCGATGAAGTTGATAGGGATAAATGATCGCATTCTAACCATTAAAAGCTTTTAGGTTATCGAAATGAAATTTAAAAGATTTATTTCTAAAAGTCTTTGATTGAACGGCCGCGTTTAGTCGAGTGCCAATTCGTTTGGTCCTTTTAGAGGGTTTGACCTTTTCAATGAAATTTTAATCGGTTGAGAGAGCATTTTTGAAAATTTCAAGGCACTGAATATTACTATTGTACTTACTTGAATTAGTTAACACGTTCACTGCGGCAAGTAAAATCATAATCTTTCATCTGGTGCGGCAACGGGTCGAAATGCGCCCCCAATGATATTTCCGCCAGTGCGTAACAGGTCTTTCTAAACCCACCAGCACTAGGATAGATTAAATTGCTATAACTTTGTGAAAACATAATGTATACAATTTTTTTTCATACTGTTGGAATGACCTTGAACCCAACTTCCTTAGGTTTGATTCGCCCCGGGATCTGCCAAACAGGAAATGAGAAATAAAGCAGGAAAAGCGCCAGGCCGATATCGACCTGTACCGCACTAGAAAGTATTTTTAGTAGTGATGGGACAGAGAAAAATAAGGAGATATCGAAAATAAAACAAAATTATATTAAAACAACTGAAAAATATTTTTATTTATGTTTTCCTTCAAAACAGTTTCTACATAGGTTTTGGTTACATTTTCTGCAAATTGTTTTTATTTTTTTGACTTTGTTTTTTGTTGCTGCACTACTTAATGATTTTCTTAGTTGCTCATAGCACCCTGCACAATTTCGGCGTCTGGTGCTCGTCTCGAGGGCATGGCCATTGCCGTTAGGTTTTACTTCATTTTCTGAAATGAAAATTTTTTTCTTAATTCCGTGTGATTTATTAACCATACTTATGAGTTTTACCACAGAACTCACTGTTGGGAACTAATATATAGGTTCTCAAATAAAATTTAAAAGATAAGATTGAACGAGCTATAAAGCTATAGTGATAGCTTTGAGCTATATTAATTTTTTGTTTCAATGAATAAATAATTTGAATATAAATAAAGTTTTATTTCATCATATTTCGTGATTATTTTGTAAATACTATTTAATAAACGCGTAAGTCGGGCGATAGGGTAGTAACCTCAGCTTGCTTAAGCTGAGGTGGAACCTTCCGCCCGTTAAGTGATTTAGTTCTCGAGTGTACCATGCGCAAGATAGCAAAGCTAACTTCACGCAGACGCATTTAAGTTTGAATCGTACTGTACTTATTACAACAATTACGTCAGATCGTGCCTCTTTATCGCTTGTGTCACGCTCTCGCTTGCACACTCAGCTCAGACGAAACGTGAAAATGTGTTTTTTCGTATAAGAGTTTTTTTGTATAAGACAATATCACGTCAAAAATCATATTGCAAAAACTATTCACTGTAGAAGGCTAGTTTTTAAGAATAATCATTTTCATAAATGTGTAGATAATAAACAAAACTTACCACTTGTGCTTTTTTTTATAGGGGAAAATATGTCATCGCTGCTGTCACTATCATTGTTGTCATTACCGTTATTGGCAGGGCGAATTATATTGTTTTGCAGAATTTGAATCTTTCTTTTTTTATTTTCCATCGTGGATAATAACGTATCGAACGTTAGGTCACTTAGAACGCACAACACTAACTGGCGGGGCGCACGCTCTGTGCGGTACCGGGTCGCCGGCAGCCTGTTAGCACGGTGGGCCGAAATAGGCCCACTGCCGCACTGAGCGGATGTTTTTCACCGTCAGTGCGTCGATAGGTCGATAAAGGCCCACCGTTATGTTTTGATGGGGAACACCTACAATTTTGACCGCAAGATATAATATATATTTGTCTCTGTCAAATTTTTACAAACACCTGAGATAATCGTTCCGCACTAGCGAGAGGGACATAGTTTTGTTCGTCCGCACCAGCTGAAATACCGCGACGGGCCGAAATCGGCCCGTTACGCAGTGAGCGTGTTAAGTTGGTAGTTTATTAAATAATTTACGGAGTTGCGGGCATCCTCTAGTAATACCTAAAGGTAAGGTTAGGTAAAGTACCCTACACTCGCTTCATTGATAAATAGAAGAAAAATCATTTTTCGGTTTGATTTCCACTCGTTACACTATACCCACAAGCTTTCCGTTTAATTGAGGGGAAGAGGAATACATTAGTCAAGTCAGCTTGGTTAATATTCTTTAAAAAATACTCGGAATACAGTAGAAAGAAAATTAAAGCTTCATTTCAGCAAATCAGTTAAGTAAATAGCGAAAATAAATAAGTGAGGAGTGGCAGCCATCAGCTTCTCATAAAAATGGTAATTGATTCAGAGCAAGACGGAGTCAAGGCAAATGGGGCGTAGATTCAATTCCGAATGTTTTTAAATTCAAATTCCAATGATTATCGCCCGCTGTCTAAATAAGAAAACACTATTTGGTTTAATGGATCTGGAATACTTTGCTATGGAATATTTTCTTTGGGGAATTTTCAGCGTTTTTATTAAGGCCACTTCACATTATTCTTTCCTTGCTGCTAGTTGTAGCTTTATTCTCTTTACGTCAATATTTATGATAGTAAGTTATAGAAACAATCCTTACCTATTACGAATGTGTATTGCTATTACCGTTATAAGAAAGTTATTAATCTAGGAATCCTCCTAGATTAATAACTTTATTTTTTATATCTCCATAAAGACATTTTTTTTCTCGATCTTAAATAGCTGGTATTAAATCTTGTGCGACACTACGGAACCCTACATGCACGGATTCAACTCGCACTTGGCTGGTTTTTTTTTTTGACAAAGGCTACTTTTATACCGGGGAAAGAAAGTTTCGACGTGTCATAAGAGCCAGGAGTTGGCCTACATGAAATAAATAATTTTGTATTTGAATTTGAAAGTGATCCGTGGAATATTTCGATGAACAGTCCATTGTGTTTGCAATACAATGGCGTTTCAATGACAGAGATAATGACCATTACCTGATGTGAAATGAATTTACTGGATCCAGTCACTGGAAAATTGTAACGGAGCCTTTAAAGAGCCTGTATTATTAACATTATTTTGAGCTTTCATAAAATAGTAAAACGAAGCAATATTTGATACTATTTAAATGAGAATGTTGTAGACTGCAGTAATTTGCTATAATATAAATCCAAAATGTACCTACGTATTAAATATCAGCACACAGAGTTCTTTTAACAAACATACACTCTATTTAATGCACCTCTTTGTGATTCTAGCACTGTATCTAAAATACATTTACCTACACATGAATTATTCATAAACATTTGAAAAAATATTGCACTTTCTTGTTTTCATCTTCCATCGTGAAGAAACCTGCACATCTGATGGTTCAAATTCAAATTCAAAATTAATTTATTTCATGTAGGCCACCTTGTAGCTCTTATGACACTTCATAAATCTACCACCGGTTCGGAATGCAGATTCTGCTGAGAAGAACCGGCAAGAAACTCAGCAGTTGCTCTTTTCAAAAAATAAAATAATTTTACAATAAGTAACCAAACTAAGCTATGTATACAGTGCTTCCACAGTGAAGCTTCAAAAATGCAATACATATAATCTAAGATATGTCAACATGGGAAGACAAAGCAGACCCATTCCCGTCGGTGGTTCTCAATAATGTTCTCATAGGTGTGTGAAGTCTACCAATTCACATGGTGGACTATGATCTATGGCCTTTCTTTACGAAGAGACTTGCGCTCAGTAGTGAGCCGTTGATCGGTTGCTGCTGCTGATGATGATGATGGTGATGTTTCATCTTGAACAATGGACGGGGGGGGGGTATAAGGTTAGAAGAAGAAACCATTGAAATTGTGGTGTAGTGCCAAGATGTTAGAATGGTGAAAGCACAGTGATGACATCAAACAAGCCGCGGCAAGTCACTGAATGCAATAGACCTAGGTGTGTGGAAGTCTCTACCAGAGAACTAAGTCCAGACGTCTGTTCTTCTTCTTTTTTATCAACCCATAAACGTCCATTGCTGGGCAGAAGGTCTCTTGAATGGAGTTCCACAGGCCTCGATCTTGCACTGCCTGTATCCAGCGGCTCCCTGTGACTCATCTGATATCGTTGGTCCACTTAGTGTGGGTGGGAGGGACTCTAGCCTACCACCACTGCGCTTCTCGGTTCGGTGTCGCCACTCCAGCACTTCAAAGTATGTTCCCCGCCCATTTCCACTTCACCTTCGCGACTAGCTGAGCTATGTCAGTAACTTTGGTTCTGCTATGGATCTTCATTTCTGATTTCATCTTGACGAGACGTCTGTACTGGCTGAGAAAGAAGCACAAAGATCAAGATCTTAGTGCCTTATTCAAGACGTTCATTAAATTACACTCAAAGAGTTGCTAACTAATAAATCAATGTCAAGTGGACTGGCAATCTGTCTGCTGTTAAAACTTGGATGAAATTCGTTGAACATACTTTTTAGGACTAACTTCACCTAAGGCTTTACGCAGACCGTAGATTTGATCCGATTACTAATTTTTTCCGACAATAGATTCACCGCCAATTTCCTAACTCCGGGCTAGTACTGAGAATTTCTTGACAGAAAAACCCAACAGATACATTTAGAGCAAAACTGCTGAGCTTTTAGCCGGCTCTTCTCAGCAGAATCTGCATTCCGAATTGGTGGTAGAGTCATGACGTGTCATAAGAGCTACAATAGTTGAAATAAATAATTTTGAATTTTGAAGTTTTATGCTCCGACCCGAGAATCTTATGATGATTTGATCTTGCTAACCACTAGATCAACGAAGTATTTAGTTGTATTCTTAATATGTACTAAGTATACGTCCTACTTGTAGGCAACACGTGTCGAAATACCTATAAATGTATAGGGTTACTACACTTATTCTACATGTCAAATACGAAATAGTATTAGTACCTAATGACGACTATTCAAACTATGTTAAATATGAATAGAACGATAAATCAACGACACTGAGACATCGTCTACATGTACACAATACATAAAAGCCCATAAATGGATCTCAAATTCAACATCAAAAGCAAATTACGAAATGAAGATTAAATTGAATCTCCAGTAGGCTTACGACTCTTTCTCGCCAATGAATAAATTAGCATTTTATCTAAATGTTGGATCTCTTTAAAAACGTTTTCCCGCAAAGGAAATTGTGTTTGAGAATTATTTTCCAATATGATTGGTCGCGGATATTTTTGGAAATAGATCTATTTTCGTATGCGAATTAAGTGTTTACTGTTTAGGCTTATGAAAAGAAGATATGAATATTTATAACAACATGAATTTATTTTTCATCTCCGTAGTTATTACTCGGTAAATAGATATGTCTGATAAATGATCAAATGAATTTCTTAAGTGAACTTCATTCGATATTAGATACTATATAAATCTTGACACGAGTCGCTTCTTTCAAAGATTTAACAGTTGTTAGCACACACAGATACAGGTAGAATAGGATAGAATAGAATAAATAGATAAAGCCTAAAAGCGTGCAAAGGCAGCCTAATTTCTGAAGCTATTTCTTGCGGGCACACTTTGCGTGGAAAGAAAAAAGGATCAGGATTCAAGAGAATGCAAAGAAATGCATTCAATTAATGTAAAAAATTAAATAAATACATAAAATTATTTTTATTTGGGCCAAGATAAAAAGAAATTTAATTTATATATTAAAACATATTTATAAATAACGGGAGTACCAAAAGTATGCAAAAATGTCTTATCACTAAGATGGTTCTCTGACAGACTAATCTTTAAATTTTGAAGAACCTAAACAAAATATATAATAGCTGATATATGTTTGATACTAATTACTATGATTATTAATGCGTTCTTTCACTCGATGGTGATTTTGATTGGGTTGATTATAATATTTGATGAAAATCCGTTCAGTTTTTTAAGCAGGTGATTAAATAATTTATTATCAGCTCTTTTTAAATTAAAATTCAAAATCATTTATTTCATGTAGGCCAAATTTTAGCTCTTATGACAAGTCGAGATTCTACCACCGGTTCGGAAAGCTGATTCTGCTGAGAAGAGCCGGCAACAAACTCTGTTGTGGCTCTTTTCATTATTGTATATTATATTACTCTTTATTAGTAGGTATTTATATCACCTACTTCAAAAATTAAAAACACTTTCGCATTTATATATTTAGTTTTGTAAGACTTAAGTTAAGCTTAAGCCCGTAACTTCGTTATCCGTGATTATGCTTCGATTAAATCTTACGTTCTTAAACTTCAGTGAGTTACAGCGTGATTTAGATTACAAGTAGCGCCATCTAGTTCGATAAGGAGTAACTATTAGGTACTTAACACTATATTATGAGTGATTTGAAGTAATCGCACTTAATAATCATAGTAATTAGTATCAAACATATATCAGCTATTATATATTTTGTTTAGGTTCTTCAAAATTTAAAGATTAGTCTGTCAGAGAACCATCTTAGTGATAAGACATTTTTGCATACTTTTGGTACTCCCGTTATTTATAAATATGTTTTAATATATAAATTAAATTTCTTTTTATCTTGGCCCAAATAAAAATAATTTTATGTATTTATTTAATTTTTTACATTAATTGAATGCATTTCTTTGCATTCTCTTGAATCCTGATCCTTTTTTCTTTCCACGCAAAGTGTGCCCGCAAGAAATAGCTTCAGAAATTAGGCTGCCTTTGCACGCTTTTAGGCTTTATCTATTTATTCTATTCTATCCTATTCTACCTGTATCTGTGTGTGCTAACAACTGTTAAATCTTTGAAAGAAGCGACTCGTGTCAAGATTTATATAGTATCTAATATCGAATGAAGTTCACTTAAGAAATTCATTTGATCATTTATCAGACATATCTATTTACCGAGTAATAACTACGGAGATGAAAAATAAATTCATGTTGTTATAAATATTCATATCTTCTTTTCATAAGCCTAAACAGTAAACACTTAATTCGCATACGAAAATAGATCTATTTCCAAAAATATCCGCGACCAATCATATTGGAAAATAATTCTCAAACACAATTTCCTTTGCGGGAAAACGTTTTTAAAGAGATCCAACATTTAGATAAAATGCTAATTTATTCATTGGCGAGAAAGAGTCGTAAGCCTACTGGAGATTCAATTTAATCTTCATTTCGTAATTTGCTTTTGATGTTGAATTTGAGATCCATTTATGGGCTTTTATGTATTGTGTACATGTAGACGATGTCTCAGTGTCGTTGATTTATCGTTCTATTCATATTTAACATAGTTTGAATAGTCGTCATTAGGTACTAATACTATTTCGTATTTGACATGTAGAATAAGTGTAGTAACCCTATACATTTATAGGTATTTCGACACGTGTTGCCTACAAGTAGGACGTATACTTAGTACATATTAAGAATACAACTAAATACTTCGTTGATCTAGTGGTTAGCAAGATCAAATCATCATAAGATTCTCGGGTCGGAGCATAAAACTTCAAAATTCAAAATTATTTATTTCAACTATTGTAGCTCTTATGACACGTCATGACTCTACCACCAATTCGGAATGCAGATTCTGCTGAGAAGAGCCGGCTAAAAGCTCAGCAGTTTTGCTCTAAATGTATCTGTTGGGTTTTTCTGTCAAGAAATTCTCAGTACTAGCCCGGAGTTAGGAAATTGGCGGTGAATCTATTGTCGGAAAAAATTAGTAATCGGATCAAATCTACGGTCTGCGTAAAGCCTTAGGTGAAGTTAGTCCTAAAAAGTATGTTCAACGAATTTCATCCAAGTTTTAACAGCAGACAGATTGCCAGTCCACTTGACATTGATTTATTAGTTAGCAACTCTTTGAGTGTAATTTAATGAACGTCTTGAATAAGGCACTAAGATCTTGATCTTTGTGCTTCTTTCTCAGCCAGTACAGACGTCTCGTCAAGATGAAATCAGAAATGAAGATCCATAGCAGAACCAAAGTTACTGACATAGCTCAGCTAGTCGCGAAGGTGAAGTGGAAATGGGCGGGGAACATACTTTGAAGTGCTGGAGTGGCGACACCGAACCGAGAAGCGCAGTGGTGGTAGGCTAGAGTCCCTCCCACCCACACTAAGTGGACCAACGATATCAGATGAGTCACAGGGAGCCGCTGGATACAGGCAGTGCAAGATCGAGGCCTGTGGAACTCCATTCAAGAGACCTTCTGCCCAGCAATGGACGTTTATGGGTTGATAAAAAAGAAGAAGAACAGACGTCTGGACTTAGTTCTCTGGTAGAGACTTCCACACACCTAGGTCTATTGCATTCAGTGACTTGCCGCGGCTTGTTTGATGTCATCACTGTGCTTTCACCATTCTAACATCTTGGCACTACACCACAATTTCAATGGTTTCTTCTTCTAACCTTATACCCCCCCCCCGTCCATTGTTCAAGATGAAACATCACCATCATCATCATCAGCAGCAGCAACCGATCAACGGCTCACTACTGAGCGCAAGTCTCTTCGTAAAGAAAGGCCATAGATCATAGTCCACCATGTGAATTGGTAGACTTCACACACCTATGAGAACATTATTGAGAACCACCGACGGGAATGGGTCTGCTTTGTCTTCCCATGTTGACATATCTTAGATTATATGTATTGCATTTTTGAAGCTTCACTGTGGAAGCACTGTATACATAGCTTAGTTTGGTTACTTATTGTAAAATTATTTTATTTTTTGAAAAGAGCAACTGCTGAGTTTCTTGCCGGTTCTTCTCAGCAGAATCTGCATTCCGAACCGGTGGTAGATTTATGAAGTGTCATAAGAGCTACAAGGTGGCCTACATGAAATAAATTAATTTTGAATTTGAATTTGAACCATCAGATGTGCAGGTTTCTTCACGATGGAAGATGAAAACAAGAAAGTGCAATATTTTTTCAAATGTTTATGAATAATTCATGTGTAGGTAAATGTATTTTAGATACAGTGCTAGAATCACAAAGAGGTGCATTAAATAGAGTGTATGTTTGTTAAAAGAACTCTGTGTGCTGATATTTAATACGTAGGTACATTTTGGATTTATATTATAGCAAATTACTGCAGTCTACAACATTCTCATTTAAATAGTATCAAATATTGCTTCGTTTTACTATTTTATGAAAGCTCAAAATAATGTTAATAATACAGGCTCTTTAAAGGCTCCGTTACAATTTTCCAGTGACTGGATCCAGTAAATTCATTTCACATCAGGTAATGGTCATTATCTCTGTCATTGAAACGCCATTGTATTGCAAACACAATGGACTGTTCATCGAAATATTCCACGGATCACTTTCAAATTCAAATACAAAATTATTTATTTCATGTAGGCCAACTCCTGGCTCTTATGACACGTCGAAACTTTCTTTCCCCGGTATAAAAGTAGCCTTTGTCAAAAAAAAAAACCAGCCAAGTGCGAGTTGAATCCGTGCATGTAGGGTTCCGTAGTGTCGCACAAGATTTAATACCAGCTATTTAAGATCGAGAAAAAAAATGTCTTTATGGAGATATAAAAAATAAAGTTATTAATCTAGGAGGATTCCTAGATTAATAACTTTCTTATAACGGTAATAGCAATACACATTCGTAATAGGTAAGGATTGTTTCTATAACTTACTATCATAAATATTGACGTAAAGAGAATAAAGCTACAACTAGCAGCAAGGAAAGAATAATGTGAAGTGGCCTTAATAAAAACGCTGAAAATTCCCCAAAGAAAATATTCCATAGCAAAGTATTCCAGATCCATTAAACCAAATAGTGTTTTCTTATTTAGACAGCGGGCGATAATCATTGGAATTTGAATTTAAAAACATTCGGAATTGAATCTACGCCCCATTTGCCTTGACTCCGTCTTGCTCTGAATCAATTACCATTTTTATTTTTTTGTATTAATTGTATGGTGTATATAAATCAGATCAAGTTATTTATACCTTTGCCTTAATAAATGATACCTAAATAAAAGATTTCTCAAGCAAGGTAGTTTAGATACCTGTAAATTACTTTTTAGTTTATTAAAATCGGACATTCCATTCGAAACATATTACGAGTTTAATAAAATTGCTCAGTGAAATGTTTTTAAAAATTACGCGTTGATGTCACTTGTCCTGCATTTACTGTACGTTTATGCCAAAATGTTTAAAAAATAAATGTCCAGCCGTGCGAAGCCAGGACGAGCCGCTAGTATTTAATAATTTTTACTTGTTTCATTTGTATACCCAATTACGTAGCTAGTTTGTTAAATATATAAGTAGGTAGGTATGTGATTTTCCAAGTATACTTGTTCATAACTCTTGATTTAAACTTGGTTGAGAGTTATTAACCACGCGTTTTAAAGTTAACTCACTTCACTAACGCGTGCATAGTTACATTTTAAAGCAGCCGTCAAAAAATAAATAAATGAAAAGAAAAATGAAAAATTTCTTTACTCTTGGTTTGAACTTAAATTCCAAGATTTCAACTTAATTCCTTGCAAATATTCAATATTGGAGTCATAGTTACTATTTTTATTTCCTTTTTTTTATTAAATTTACAGAAACAATACTTACACAAAGTCAAATTATTTTTATCATAATTGTGAATGATTTATCGTCTTTCAAGAACTGTGTTTTAGTCTGTGGTTGTTTGTTATGCACAGGGCACTTCACTAAACGTCAATAAAGTACGACATTATTTTAGTACATTATTCCGAAAACAAAAAAACGGTAATTTATAGGCGTGATCTGCCAAAAAGAAAATAAAGGCTTGGACAACGCATAGTAGTATAATTATGTATGTAATAACCAGTTGATGCCCGCGACTTCGTTCGTTTGGATTAAGGTTTTTGATTTCCGCGCGAACTCTCTTATTTTCAGGGATAAAAAGTAGCCTATGTGTTATTTATATAAGAAACTGTAACCATCGAGGTATTCATATTTGCGCCTCCTGTTATGTTTTTTTTAATATCTTTCCATGTTGCGTGGTGTAAAATAAAAGTATATTCATAGCATTTATTAATTAATTCATTCATAAAAAGTATTTGAAGTGAGAAACACTTTCTCATTAGGAACTGTTGAGCTTCGAACCTAGTTACTGCTTCAATTATAACTTTCGTGGTATTTGATTAAAAATTAAAACTCAACATGAGTTTGGAATACAAAATTTGCTGTGTTCCTCGAACACGCTTAAACGGCTGAGTTACGAAAACATGTCCGAAACTAAAATAAACTAAATTATTATAAGCTCAACGAGCGATAGAGCCATGCTCACAACAAAATATCAAATACCAACATATTTTTCTAATATTACACTAGCGGACGCTCGCGCCTTTTTTTTTAAAGAATAATAATTAAAATGACAAAAATTTAATAAATGGCTTAAAAGGAAACGTAAAAATAATTATAAAAAAAAAGACGTGTGGCACTCGGGGACTGCCGCGGTAAAGCTATTGCATAGCATTTTTTATCAACGCCATCTAGTGGCTCACCTTAGAGGAGTCCCACGTCAGGTTATTTTCGTTACGAAATTTCTGGATTCGGTCTCCACGCTGGCCCGCGTTAGAAGCTATGCAATAGCTTAAAGATCAAGATAATACTAATGCAAATAAGATCTCTTTTAAAGAAAGGGTTCACCCTGTTAAAAAAAGACTGACAAACAGACACAATATATATAATGCTCTTTTAGTCAAAGGAATTCTATATAATGACGAATTACGTACATTTTCGATGAAATGTCTACAATAGACGCGTGATTCTTGGGTTTACCTTCCTCAAAATACCTAGCACAATCACTAAATTATTGTAATCGCTGAATTGAAAAATATTAAATAGAATTTTAGCTCTTATTTGGATGATTTAAGATGCATATTTCGGTGTAACATTTTGTATTCAAAGTGACCCTCTTACACAAAGGCAACGGAGGCTTTTGTCAAAAGCCACCTCCTTTGAGCTTTGAGTGAAGGTGCTCGTTTCTAAGAGATTATCTTAGCCACAAATTAGTCAAACTAAAAAATACCTTTATGGAAATGACGAAATTGTGGGCAAAAGCTAGCAGATATACTTCCTACATACGACATTTAAACCTCAATAGCCCAACGGTTAAAGGAGCGGACTGAAAACTGAAAGGTCGCAGGTTCGAGCCCCATCCGTTGCACTAATGTCGTACCCACTCCTAGCACAAGCTTATTAGTAGGAAGTTATCGTACAAACTGACCCTTAAAGTTAAAGCTTACAGTATGCAGTTTGAAATGGAAATAGTCTAATCTCAAAGGAAGTTCAGAACTGCAAATTAACTTGAAAGCATTTAATATTATACCTAATAAGCTGATGTGGATGAAATTATTGCACGTGTTCTATATAATCCGAAATATGCATATAATTAGGATCAAATAATTAATTGCTATCATAACTAATATTATTGATTAGTTAGTTTTAATCAATCTATCAATATCAAATTATATCAGTGCCGAATTACGAGTATGTATTTGTCATGTAGTTATGACATTCCTGATAGATAATATGCGGTATGCAGTGTTGAAATCAGATTGGAATGAAATTAAGAATTAGATAGATAGATGGATAAAAACTTTATTGCACACAAGAAAGAAACAAAATTTAATACATCATAAAACTACGCATGCAAAGGCGGCCTTATTGCTTACAGAGCAATCTCTACCAGACAACCATTGGTGATAGGAGTGAAATTAGGTCACGAAAGAGATCTAGTATTTTTAGGTCTAACATGAGATTGTACAATAAAATCGTATTCATTAATTGACAGTGGCTGTCTGGTGGGAGGCTTTGGCCGTGGCTAGTTACCATCCTACCGTCAAAATCGTGCCAAGCGATTTAGCATTCCGGCGCGATGGCTTGTAAAAATCGATTAGGGGCGTGTAGGTTAAATGTACACTGCCATATCCCTTCCAAGTTAGCCCGCTACTATCTTAGACTGCATCATCACTCACCATCAGGTGAGATCGCAGTTAAAAAAAGTTTAAAAACATAAGTTTTAGGTGTGATTACTGTCATGAATAAAAATCATGGGGTATGTTAGAGATCTGCTGAAGCGTAATTGAAATCTATTTTGTGAATAGGAAGATACCGTATGCAAGAATACAGTTTTCCTACTCGTTAACTTTTGCTATAGACTCTTAAAGATAAAAAAACCGTTATAAAAATGCAGATTCATATAACAATATTGATAACAACCTTAGATATTGTGATCATAACGATTCTACCAACGAGATGTACTTTCCTTAAAGGTAGAGCGGCCAAATCTACTTACTGTTATATTCTTCACAGAGACGCGAAACTTAAATGTCAATAGGCCTGATACATATTTCCCATTTGGGTCCCAAGGTCATCGTACACGAAAGCGCAGTGTTGACAGACCCCACTAAGTAGATAGACAACATCATACGATTCGCAGGGACCTGCTGGATTTATGCGGCGATCGTCATTCATATTATCGGGGTTTTCGGAGTTTTGTGCGATAATAAGGTAGGTAATATTTTCAAAGGTGTGTAAATTCTGCTAATTCGCATTGGGCCATCGTTGTGGACTATGACTTATATAACCTTTCTCTGAAAAGAGACCTGTAATCAGTAGTGAGCCGTTGATGATGACAATAATCATGATACAGAGAGAGAGAGAGATTATAAAGAGTGACGTATGATTGGAGAGTGACGTATCATCCTGAGAATACAAGAGATTTAAGACAAGATTTACGCGAAAGAAGGAACTCTATGAATTGTTTAAATATCTTTGGCTCCTATGCTTTAGGTATAAATATAAGCTCATTTTCGTTATAACGAGTTCCTTTTATAGCCAAAAACAACGGTTTTCTCTGTGTTTGCTCAAGTTGAGTTGCTATTTAGACGTTCTGTCTGAAATTAAGTTAAAGTAAATAGCACGATAATATTATGCTCCATACGGAATTTTGTAAAAATGTTTGCGTATTCTAATAGGTTTTTAAATACATATCAAAAATTCCGAGGCCGGCGGGATTCTCACACACATCTCTCTGGGAATCGCGCCCGAGTGTGTTAACCGTTACACCACGGCCGAACCACACGTCAGCCACGAAATTAGTGATATGATATGTGGGTCGTTCTACTTTTCTACCGACAATAGTCTGTCTTTCTTCTTATTATGGCATCTCGTTGGAGTATTAATATAAACGGTTTTTTATTCGGTTCGAATAAACGTCCATATTTTTCTTATCTATTAATATTATGTCATTTTTCATGTTCTTTAACCAGCATATTTTATACGTTCGTTTTCCGTATAATACCGTGACAGAGTGGTAAACTGAAATGTTGTCTCTACAGAAAAAGGCCACTCTGTCACATTATTTTTTCAAAAACCAACATTAAAAAAGAATCAATATTAGCTAGGAAGGAAACTTTAATTAGTACTAATGAAAAGACAGATGCAGTTTTTTTTAAATCCCACACATAA